>CM028136.1:642587500-643187500 GCA_016271365.2 Neoceratodus forsteri
TCTGCCCTTACTAATCTCAATCCATAACACTTCAATGACGACAAAATGGTTTGTAGACCATATTAGAATATTGTTTCATCAGCTGGGACTCAGTCCTTATTCATATTCTGAGCACTCTTTCAGAATTGGAGCAACATTATCAGTTTCAAGACATAACATCCCCGGCCATATTATAAAGAAACTCGGAAGATGGAAGTCATCAGTTTATGAAACCTACATTCCAAATCCAAATTCAGAAATAAGACTATCATTTTCAATTATCTCCTCTTAGTATGCCCAGAGGACGGGCAGATCAGTGACCATGGGTCCTCGGAGGTTCCCCCCAAGAGTTTTTTTTCCTCTCCTGTGCATTACTGGTCATATTGTCCGTGAGGTAGAGGAGATTATCAGCACAATTTTGGGGCTCTCTGTTCCTACCAGTTTCAATTTTAAAGCTCGTACAACAATAGGAATAGAGTTAAGTCACAACAGAGTCTGCACAAGCATAAACACACTTATTCCACAAACATTGAATGGGAGAGCTTAGCCCGAGGTTCAGTGTGGGAGAATAAACTCCTCCCACATACGTAATATAAACCAGCCTCTCCCTGGACTCCTGCTCTAGTGTTTAGAAAAATTGCCCGCCATCCTCCCCTTCCTCATCCTTTTTTCAGCATGCCTCTATCCTTGGAGGGGAGCTCTCTATTCCTACCAGCTTTCAAGTTTAAAGTTTGCACAAGAATAGGAATAGAGTTATGCCACAACAGAGTATAAACAAGCATGAACACACTTATTCCACAAACACTGAACGTCTACACTTAACTTTATTTTTGCAGACTTTGGCACCTAATGTTCAGCATTCTCTTATATTACCCCCACCTGCTGAACATGACAGGTATAATTTTTCAAATCCCCTCCAAAACTTGTTTTCACAGTCACACTGTGAAATTGCCTTTTGGATGCAGTCTAAAAAATGTCACCTGTCTGTATCATAGCGTCAGGTCAGAAAAAGACTGCTGAAAATTTGGGGTCAAAATGTGGAAGCCCTATGAAAAATAGATATTACCTTTCAGCTAGCCTAGCCTGGGTAGCTACAATATAAAAATCTGAAAAAAGGGGACACCACTGAAAATGAGATATAGCATCTCATCTGCTCTATCCTGGGTAAATATATAGTATAAAATGAGTACAAGCAAGACCCGGTACAACAGCAATGCAAGAAGCAAACATTCAGCATTGACAAATGCTTGTTTTTTATTAGTATTTTCATTTTTAACAATCTGAAACCCCTCTCACACCCTTCGGAGTGTGTTGTATCCTTGGTTTTCATACCAAGTTTCAGGCCTTATACAAAAGTGGGCCTCTGGTAAGTTACAGTCCAAAAATAAGAGGTCAACCCATCTTTCACATTCCTTGTATTCTACATTTGACAAAACAAAACAAGCATTTGTCAATGCCGAATGTTTGCTTGCTGGCATTGGCATTGGTAGTGTAGAAGTTACAGAGTTGCATAATAGGAATGCCAGCCTCTGATTGGTGCGCCTTCTCCCATTGACTTTTGCTGTATCTTTGCACCACCAAAACTGGTCGAGATTACTTGTCTTTTATTGAAAAGTTTAATTTCTCTAAAAAGAGCTATTTTTGCTGTTTTATTGTGTACTTCTGTGAAATGCCTACTTACCTGTTTAACTAGTGATTACAGTCTTTTGGGTCAATTTTGTGTTGGGCTAGACGCTCAGGCGCCTAACCCCCCCCATCCTCCCAGTCTTTGTTGTGCAAATTTTACAATTTAGCACCTCTTGCAAGCCACTGCCTGCAAGTGCTACTTCTGACTGCCCTCTCCTCTGTCCCTCCCTTCTAGCCGCCTGCCCTCGGGGACACACAGACTGGAGGGCTCGAGCCACCCAGCAGGCGGCGGCCACCACCACAACCGAGAAGAGCTAGGAGGCCGGGGAAAAGCCAGAAAGGTAATGAAAGCCGCAGAAATTTTGCCCGCCTCATCCCCTTCAGGGTGTTTCTTTTATACACACCTTCCTGCCAAATCTCATCCCCGCCCATAGCTATTCTCCTAGCCAATTCCGAGCTCATTTCTTCACATCTCCTTAGTTTCTTTAACCCTTCCTACCCTCCACCATGCTACTGCGCCTAATACTGCTGCTTGCCTCTCACCTTCCTTGGATCCAGAAGAGATAACTGTTGGAACCCATACCGAGGTGCTTAGGGTGACCACCAACACTGTCCCCTCTACTGTCCCCAGTGGATGCCCCTAAACTCTACATACATATACTATCTGCATACTAATCCTTGGGGAATCCCAAAAAAGGCTCACAACCAGTTTGGAACTCCTCTATCCCTTGCTACCATACTGGCAATACAATTACTCCCTCAGCCTGTCCATTAAGCTGGTAATCTATGATAAAATCGATAACCATGCAGCAGGATCATCACCCACTATATATTGGATCCCAAGAAAGAAGAAAAACTGCCTGACTGCTCACTACTCCTATGCTTGGTGCCCTCATCAAGCTAATCTTCTTCTGCTGGTCTGTGTTGGCACTGTGGAAATCAACCCTGGCCCCACTGAAAGCTCGATCTCTCCAACTGACCTAACCTCCATAAATGGATTGAGTTTTCTTCATCAATGCCTGCAGCCTCCTAAAAGTTCTCATCAATACAGGCCTGGGTTGCACACACCCACCTGACTTTCTGGTTATATCTGAAACATGGCTCAAATCAGCAACAAAAGATAGTGAAATAAACCTTCCCAACTACCAGCTCTTCAGATCTGACCGTCTATCCAGGGGCGGTGGGGTAGCCATCTATGTCAAAGCAAACTCTCTGCATCCTGCCTCAATTCTACATCACAACCAAAGGAATTGAATGCTTGTCAATTAAAATAACCCTTCCCAACACATCATCCTTTCAACTGATTGGTTGCTATAGGCCCCCCTCTGCAGGCCTCAAACTCCTATCCCACCTAGGATCTATACTTAATCTGGGCCCTGAAGACACCATCATCTTAGGAAACATGAACTTGAATTGACTGACTAATGCATCTGCACCCCTGGTAACCTTCTGTGACACCTATGGATTCTCTCAATTAATCAAAGAACCAACAAGGATCAACCCAAAGAATATTCTCAACAGCACACTCCTGGATATTATATTGGTAAATAAACCTCATCATTATCCCTGTGCAGGAGTACTATTCAGTGACATAAGTGACCACTGTCCCATAGCTGCCATTAGATCAACAATCAAGCCACCCAATCCTGCAAAATTCCTCCCACGAAGGTCAAAAAAGAACTTTAATATTTCAGGATATCTCCAAGATCTGTGCCACACCACACGTTGGCAAGAATTCTATCTCACAGCCTCAATAGAGACAGCTCTTCAAATCTTAAATGATATAATCACAAGTGCCCTCAATTCACATGCACCCCTCACAGTGTCAGAACCAAACTCAAATCCTGTCGCTGGTTCTCTGCCGACATTAATCCACGACTGCTTGCCAGAGACAAACTCTGGAAAAGGGCAAGAAAGACAAAGGACCCAAATGACTGGCTTCAATTCAGAAAAGCCAGAAACTCCTGCACAAACAAGTAAGAAAAGCCAAGGCAGCCTTCTACACAGCTGAACTAGATGCCTCCTATAACAACCCTTCCAGGTTCTGGGGTACCATAAAGGGCATCCTAGGTCAAACTTCTACCCTGTCTTACCACCCAAAATTCAATTAAATAGTATTGAAATCACCGATAAGCAAAATATCTTGAATGCCTTTAACGATCATTTCACCACAGCTGGCCTGGCTTCACTCCTCTCCTGCAAACCTATTAAGATCATCTCTAAACCTACAATCTACTGAGGGTCAAAAGGTTGCTTCCACATTCTCATTCAAACCAATATTCTTCAAAGAAGTAGAAGACCTTCTACTCCAGCTAGATACCACCAAAAGTGCAGGTGCAGACTCCTGGACCCCTACTTTTAAAAGTAGCTCTGCATGCCTTAACTCCCCTCACCCACCTCTTCAATCTATCACTTGCCACTGGTTCTATCCTCAATATGGAAAACAGCTCAAGTGTTTCCATTACTTAAGGCAGGTGATCCCATGGACCTCAATAATTATAGGCCCATCTCCATCTTACCAGTACTATCCAAGATGCTTGAGAAGCTGGTAAACTCTCAGTTAACTGCCTACCTTGATACCAACAATCTCCTAAATCCAGCTCAATCTGGGTTCAGATCTATGCATAGCACCATCTCTGCACTAGCAAAAGTCACAAATGACTGGCAGACTGCCCTAGACAAAAAGAATAATACCTGTGCTGTGTTTCTGGATCTAAGCAAAGCCTTTGACACTGTGGATCATGATCTTCTAATCTCTCTGAACTCCATAGGCCTTGACTCACTCTCTTAAATGGTTCAGATGCTATCTCTCCGGAAGATTACAACTGGTAAAAATGAAGGTGATCTATCTACCTCTAAACCACTCCTAAGAGGTGTACCATGAGCTCCATCCTGGGTCCCATCCTTTTGCCATTTATATCAACAATATTGATTCCAATCTCTCACTTTCTAATATCCACCTTTTTGCAGATGACACTGTACTATATGTGAGCAATCCCTCACCATCAAAAGCCTGTGAGCTCCTACAGTCTGAATTCTCCCTCCTTCAGCACAACCTATTAGAAAAGAAATTATTACTAAATGCCAAGAAAACCAAAGCTATGTTCTTTGCCACCAAGAACTGTTCTTCCACTATCCCATCATTCACCCTCCCACAACTCTCTACCATCCTTGGTGAAAATCTGGAATATGTTGACAAATTCAAATACCTAGGAGTATGGATAGACAATAAACTAGACTATACTACCCACGTTGAAGAGCTCCTAAAAAAGCTAAGACAAAGACTTGGTCTATTCTATAGGATCAAACACTACCTGACCAAAGATTCCAAACAAAGATTAATCCTAGCATCATTCCTGTCCCTCATTGATTATGCTGACTTCCTCTATGGTCATTGCTCCCTCTCCCATCTAAACAAATTAGACACCCTGTATCATAGAGCTATTAGATTCATTACTGACCTTCCTCTAGCACCCATCATTGTTCTTCTACAATGCAGTCAGTTGGACATCCCTGCAACATAGAAGAAAAAAATGCTGCTATCTGGATCTACAAAGCTCTGACAAACAAACTCCTTCCTACATCTCAGACTGCTTCAACCGGATCACATCCAGGCCCTACACCTTGAGGATCAACAAACTGATCCTGCTGAAGATTCCTATCACCTGCACCCGTATGGAAGAGCTGCAATCAGTTATTCCCTGGCACTTATCTGGAATTCTATCCAAAAGTCATTGAAAATGGATACACTGATTCCTCTTACATCCTTCAAAAAGCTGTATACCAGCCTAATCCCAGATCCGTGCACTTGCTTCCACAAGGCCTAGTCCTCCCACACCCCAACCCTCCCACACCCCTCTCCTCCACCCCTCTTTAAAGCTCCTTCCTATTCTTCTATCATTCATCTGGTCCTTTCCCATCAAACCTCATACATATATGCCCACCCATGTACCATTATCCATGCCTTATCCCTACTAGACTGTTTGTTTTCTCCTTTATTAGGTTTTAGGTTTATTGTCCTTTGCCTTGTATATATGTAAATATTTGTACATCTATCTCACTCATAAATGGTTGTATTTGTGCTTATTCAATATCATGTTTTTGTATACAATCTGTAACCTTTTTGTTATGACCACTCAGGCCCATCTTGTAAATGAGCTATGCTCAATGATGTTCGCCTGAATAAATAAAGATTTTGATTGATTGATTGATTGATTGAAGTATTGAACTGAAGCCAACCCCACCACCACCCTGCAGAGAGTGACAGGCATTGGGGTGTGCCTTTGGGTTGTCAGGCATAACGACCACGCCATTTCACCACACCCTACCCTGCAGACACTGACAAGTGTCACGGTGTGCCTTGGGGTCTTTGGCCCTTATGAGCACCCCATTCCATCAGGAAATACGGTGAGATGGGTGCAGTATAGGAGAATGGGGTGAAGTTTGGGCCCAAAGAGTCCGAGGCACACCTTGATGCCTCTCACTGGCTGCAGGGTGTGGGTGGGGGTGGAATGGTATGAGCATGAAAGGCAAGAATCCCAAGTCACACCCCTGATGCCTGTCATTCTCTACAGGGTGGGGCGTTATGGTCGGAAACCCTAACGCTTCAGGCATTCGTTGGTATTTTCACTCCAAATTTTCAACATGGTTTTTTTGGGACCCCCACCTCATGAACAGTGGCAATATCAGTTTGTTAGCCGAAAACTGCTTTTGCACAGCGACTATGGCATTTGGCACCACAGGTGCAAAAACACATTCCGAACAGGATGTGAAAAATGACAGTGGTACTGTTCATGGGTAGGTGTAAAAAATGTTGAAAATCTGCTGTGAAAATCTTAAAAAAACTGGTGAAGTCATGAGCATGCGTAGAAACTGTGCAACGCACACCCGTAATGTAACTGGTTTGGGGAATTTTTTACAGCAGATTGTCAACACAGGCATTTTGGGACCTCCAATCATGAATAGTGTCAGTGTGATTTTCTTTATCTGTCCCGAACAATGATTTCCCACAGTGACCATGCATTTCTGTGCTGAAAGTGTGAAAACACATTTCGGCCATGTTGTGGAAAATGACAGCTGTACTGTTCATAAGGAGGTGTGGAAAAATGCCACTGGTGAAAATCTGGACTGAAAATATTGCAAAGTCATGAACTTTACAAGGGTGCGTGGAAACTGCGCAATGCTCACTCATAACACAGTCAGTTTTGGAGTTTTGTCACCAAATTTTCAACATAGCCATTTTAAGACCTCTGCTCATGACCAGTGTCACTGTGATTTTCTTAATCTGTCCCAAATATTGTTTTCGCACACCGACTGTACCATTGTGCGCTACATGTGCGGAAACACATTTTGAGCGAGATGTGAAAAATGGTAGCTGTACTGCTTATAAGGAAGTGCGGTAAAATGGCACTGTTGAAAATCTGGTGTGCAAATATTACAAATTCGCAAACTTGCCAGCGTGCATAGGAACTGCGCAACGTGAGCTCCTAAAACAGTCATTCTTGGGAATTATTTTCACCGAATGTTCAACATACCCATTTTAACACCTCTGCTCATGACCAGTGTCACTGTGATTTTCTTAACATGTCCCATACTTTGATTTCGCACACCGACTGTGCCATTGTGCGCTACATGGGCAGAAACACGTTGTGGGCGAGATGTGAAAAATGACAACTGTACTGCTCATAAGGAGGTGTGGTAAAATGGCAATGTTGAAATTCTGGAGTGAAAATATTAAAAATTTGCGAACTTATGAGCGTGCCTAGGAACTCTGCAACGCACGCTCGAAAAACAGTCATTTTAGGAATTTTTTCACCAAATTTTCAACATAGCCATTTTAAGACCTCTGCTCATGAACAGTGTCACTGTGATTTTCTTACTGTGTCCCTTACATTGATTTCGCACACCGACTGCACCATTGTGCACTACATGGGCGGAAACACATTTTGGGTGAGATGTGAAGAATGATAGCTGTACTACTCATAAGGAGGTGTGGTAAAATGGCAATGTTGAAAATGTGGAGTGAAAATATTGAAATTTCACAGACTTACGAGCATGCGTAGGAACTGCGCAATGCACGCTCGTAAAACAGTCATTGTTAGGAATTTTTTCACCAAATTTTCAACATAGCCATTTTAAGACCTCTGCTCATGAACTGTGTCACTGTGATTTTCTTAATGTGTCCCGTACATTGATTTCACACACCGACTGCGCCATTGTGCGCTACATGAAGCTGAGCACATTTTGGGTGAGATGTGAAAAATGACAGCTGTACTGCTCATAAGAAGGTGTGGTAAAATGGCAATATTGAAAGTCAGCGAACTTCTGGCGTGCTTAGGAACTGCGCAATGCTGCGCTCATAAAACAGTCATTTTTAGGAATGTTTCACCAAATTTTCAAAATAGGCTTTTGAGAGCCCACCTTATGAACACTGGCAGTGTCGTTTCGTTAATCATTCCGGAAAGGTGATTTCGCGCAGTGGCTGTGAAATCACCCTTCGGGCTTGAGTAATGCCATGACAGTGACAGCATTCATGAGAAGGGGTCCCAAAAACCCCATGTTGAAAATTTGGTGCAAAAAGTCCAAAAAACGCCTGAGATATGCAAAAAAGTTGAAAAAACCCTATCTATCCCATTATACAGTTTGCGGCATTTCCTCAGTTTGTGGTCGGCTTTGAAGAGTCGAGCGTATTCCGGTCCATCAAAGATCCTTGCGCCGAGCTCCGGAGGTAAGTATGGGGTGGGGGGGGAGAGGGTGCGAGTGGGTGGGCGCTGGTGGGGCCAGACACAGCAAGGGACCGTGTTTGATTTTCAGGTTGTTTTTTTTTAATGAGGATGACGGGATTGCCATGCTGGGGTGGGCTCTAGTGTGGGCAGAAGGACAGCTGGGGGGGCATGGAGCCGATGGGGATTGGGCACCCCGTCGCCATGACATCTGTTGCCACGCTGGGGTGGGATCCCAGCATGGCACCCTGTCACCGGGGGGCAGTGGAGCCGACAGGGATTGGGCACCCCATCAGCTATATGAGGTAGCCACGCTGGGGTGGCACCAGCGTGGCATATGGATCTGTGTTTCGGGGTGGCAGTAGTACAGCTGACGGGGATTGGGCACCCCTGCTGGCTATACAGTGTGTGCACTGGGGCAGCACGCAGCATATGTGTGTGTGTGTGTGTGTGTGTGTGTGTGTGTGTGTGTGTGTAGGGAGGCGCATGAGCAGGCGATATCTGATCGCTGCTCACTGAAGCGTAGCTCCCCCTTTCAACTGTAAGCCACTGCATTTTGGAGCTGTCATAGACAGCTCCAGCAGGCATTGGAGAACTGGGGCTGCACCTGCAAACACACTGACTGAATTGGAAGAGGGCTGACACACCTCCGAAAACTTGGATGATGGCACTATGTTTCTTGCACATGCGTGCAAGCAAACATAAAAATGGAAAATCTGCTGGCCCAGTGGTGCCGAGGTCTGAGGCGCCATGAGTGCCTTACCTCATCCCACGCTGGCAACCTCAGTTCAGGAACGGACTTGGGTCACTCGGGGGTTGGTCAGAAGAGGGAGGATTGAGTGTCCATAGGACAGCTCTCCTCCCTTGGGGGGGTACGCATCTCACCACTTGACTGCCATCTAAGGGAAGCCCAATGACTGTAAAGTGGGAGGGGCATGCAGTCTGAGCCTTGGGGGCATCTCCGGGAAGTGAGCATGCTGTGCTCATTACACATCTGCACAGCCTAGGGAGATAATCAGGAGGAAAAAATGGAGATTGGGCTTAATGAAGCTTTCCTCATTCATGCAGACGGCCTGCCCGATCTCGACATGGGACAGGCCAGGGTCATCAGGGATGGACTGAGACAGCCGCCCAGCCTGCCACAGGAGAAGGTAAAAACCTATATGGAAAAAAATGGAAAATCTCTGCAGTCAAGGTTTAGACAAGCACCAGAAAGGCGATGTATGATTCCACTTTGTCTAAATTTTTGTACCACACCTGTTTTCAAGATATTCCCAGCCACCAGTGCTGAGTCTGTAATTAGATGGTTAACTGACAAGATGGTCCCAGTGACATTTGGGACACCTTATGAATCAGCTGCCGTGGTAATATTAATGTTAAGAAAAAGTCCCAGAAGTATGAAGTAATTTAGGAGTGATACTGCTCAAGGCCAACGTCCAATCTGAAATGTCTCATTTATTTTTTGAGTGTCTTATGCACAATATTTGTGGACACAAACAGTGTCTACATGGAAGGAGCATTTATTTAAGGGTGTTATATGTGAGCTATTAATCTTAGGGATAGTCTCTAGAGAATAGGAGAACTTCCATGTGTCTACTTTATGTATAATTTTTGCTTGTATTAAATACCTGTTCTGGCAGGTTTACTGCCACGTTGCAACAATTATTTGTGGCACCTGATGAGCTTTTGAAATCTATTAGTTCAGATTTTACTTACAATTATAATAAGGAGATATTATCTGAAAACAGTCAAGTAATTTCTCAATGGTGGGACAATGTCACTTGGGTGCACTGATCAAACATGCTTGATAGGGAATACAGAGTATAGAGGAAGTAGGGGCTGGTCTTTTTTTTATTTTGGAAATTTTTTGTGTGTCACTTTGAGTTTCCTTTGCATTAATCTTCTGTGATTATTTATAATTCCTGTTTTTGATGTTTTAATAAAAATTTCCCCAACTCTTGATAGGCCCTATGCACAGAAAGTGTCCCAGCCCTATGTGTCCCAATACGCAGCACATCGGGCCAGTATACTTACATTCTGGGTGTCCAACGGACACTTGCAAATGCATGAATTGTGTGCACCCATTGCGCATCCCTTCCCAGGGCCATCCATTCTGGATTCTACACAACTGTACGACTGGTTTGTGCAGTGGGCAGTGAGTGGACGTGCCCACAGAGAGCCAGTGGAGCATGGCATGCACAATGCCCTTTATGCTAAATCAGTCCAGTGTTGAGGGGGGGCCTTCCATTAAATCAACCAGAGGGCTGATGCAATGGATGCACATACCCCATCCAGAGGCCAGGAGGCTGCATGGCACCCTGCAGTGATGGATCAGGCACCCCTCCATGCTACAGAGGGCTGCCGAGCACGGATTGCCAAAACTCATAACTTTTCTGGTGGTCCATAGGAGATATGGCTGTCCTTACAAAGGCCACCATGTCTCATTATCCCCTGCTCCTGCAGAACAGGGAATTCATTGTGGTGGCAGCTGGGGTATTCAACTGAAAGCCTACAGTCCAGCCCAGGTCCATCCCCCTGGTCAGCCCCACCCCATGTGCAGACCTACGTGGCTGTGCATTATTTCAGCTGGGGATCGTGCATCCCAGCCCTGTGCATCCTGTGGCAGCTGGCTATATGCCATGTAGATGTGTGTCTCTGTATGCACCCCTACTCTAGTGTGCCAGGCAAACTGATGCATAGGGTCCTATGAGAAGTGCCATGGAATCTTTAACATCCACCTGAACACCCACCATAACAGTTAGATCGGACCTCCATTTAATGTCTCATCTGAAACATAATGTTACCCCAACAGTACAGCATCCCTTTAGAACTGCACTCTGGTGCCAGAATTTATAATATGAGACCAATCCCAGTGTGGGACTAGAACCCATGACTATCTGGCCCAGAGGCAGATGTGTTACCAACTGAGCTATGCTGCCACCTAAATTATTTTGTCTTGCCCGCCCTTCCTAGTTCCAACCTCTATTAAATATGCACAAACTCCACCCCTCTCTCTTATTCCCTGTTCCCGTTGGTCTCTATTCAGAGCTAAACTCTCTGTACTTGAAGGCATCAGCACCAAACATCAGCACCATCCAAGATTTTAAGAGTTCGACACTGACAAAGATGATGCTCTCTCCTTGCTCCACTGCTACATATCGCAATGGCTACAACTTTTGTAGTGACATTCCTGGCTGCCCTCCTACTGCTAAACACCCCCACAGGCATTTTTGGTGTATGGGTCCCCCACACTCCTCCTCCTACTTGCCTAGATAATTAACAACTGAACCCTCATAGGTCTGAAACTGCTTTAATAAATCTCAACAGCACACCCTTCTACCACCAAACAGCAACCTTAGCATGGTTAGCACAGCGGCCCCTGCTAAACGTACCCACTTCATGCTGCTCACCACAACTAACAGCATGTATTTGGTCACCACAGAAGAAGGTCAGGCGAAAGCAAACAGGAAGAAAGGAATGATTGCTATGAGGCAGGTACTTTAAAGAACTAATTAAAAAGTTAGTGCTCCTCCTCCTCCTCATTTCAGGCAACATACACTCTAATTCAGGCCCTGTACAGCAAGCTTCTGCTAATAAAGCTACATTAGGATTGGGTCTCTAACTCTGTCTAGCATAAATATCTGCATTCTTCTGGCCAAGCTTGACGAACTTACTGCTTGGGTAACACAGCATAACCCAGACATCCTATCCATAATGAAGACATGGCTATCACCTAAAATCCTGACACTGCTATTGCCATACCCGGGTATTCAGTTTTTAGACATGACAGACTGTCTAAAAAAGGTGGAGACTACGCTCTTTACATCAGAGACTCTCTGATGGCGCACACTGTGGCCCTGCCCTGCACTGGGTCTGATATACAGGTCCTTACCACCAAAGTACTTCTCGGGGCACACACCTGGGATGCTGAGGCTCCTATGCCCATCCTCCAATACCTGCCACACAAGAAGCTATGACAACACCGTTTATAAAGTTCCACACAGTCACACTGCACAAGGTCAAAGGTCATTTACTGCCAGAGCTCCACTATGGTGCAACTCCCTCTGCCCTGATATTTCCAATACTCCCACCCATGGCCCATTTAAGCATAATCTGCGGCAGTTCCTCATTGCTCGTGCCTCCTGTGACTGCTTCCCATAATGGGGACACCTGACTTGTCCACTGTACATACACCCCACTATCTACACCCCTCTGTTTTCTCCATCACCTCTCTACCATCCCCCCAACCTCTCACAATTCCCCTCTCTCACATTCCCTCTACTTATCGTATCCTCACCCCTCAAACCTTTTCCCCTTCATCCCACCCCACCCCTCTCCCACTCCACTCTCCTATCCTTACAGTTACTTCAGGCTGCTTTTAACCTTCCCAGGTAATACATAAACTTGCACTGGTCTACTTTCATTGTACTTTACCTGGACAACTTGGTTATAAATGTTCGAATAATTTACTATTTTTATCTTATAGTCAGGCATACATTCTACAATGCCTGAGACAGTTTTATTAGTAATGTTAACCATGTTCTTATCTGACAAGGCCACCTGGCTGCTCTCACCTTTGTTTTTTGCTGTACTCTGTTGTTATAAGTTGCTATATTTTCGTACTCTATACATTGTTTAAGTTGCCTTTTTCTTTTCTCTGTCTGTACCTTTGACATGGAACCTATGTAAAAGAGCTTTTGCTCACAGGTGTAAATCTGAAACACCAAATAAATAAATAAATAAAATTATGTTAAGCCCTATTAACATTTTATCAAGTGACAATAACTTGTTCAGTATATATTTATTACTTATTTAATATTTGGTCCACTTATTCTAATAAATGGAAAAAATAGTAGATAATAAACATATACTGTACTAAAAAAAATGATGCTGTATTATACAGTATGTCTACAAAACTAATATAGTAATTTAAAGTTAGGACAGACTGTAGGTCCACCATATCTGCCCCATGCTTCATAAGCAGGTATGTATAAGTGTGCTAAAAGGACAACGAGCCTCAACACAGAAGCACTGAGGCAAGGGTTACCCAAAAAGGGCACTGCCAACAAAGCCAGGTTTTCAAGAAATACAAAATCACACATAACCCCATAATACAAAGCATCATGGGCTATATATGCAAATCACCAAGAACATTCAGGCTGGCTCTGCTTTAAGATCCACGCATTCCTTCTTAAAGCAGAACCAGTCTATATTGTCATGGTGATTTGCATATCCCATGATACTTTGCATTATAGGGTTACGTGTGATTTTGTATTGCTATGTATAAGTATGCTGTGTAGATATACTAATTTAATGCAGTGTAGTCAGTGATTCTATTGGTAAGCAGAAATTTGTCCAGGCTTATCATGAATGCCTGTACTGACTTCATATCCACGGTCTTTACTAGTAGTCTGTTCCATAGGTTCACCACTCTTTGGGAGAAAAAGTGCATCAAGATCCCTTTTTGGCCTTCTTGAGACAGTCACTCCAATGTTGACTTGCACAGGTGAGTGCTCAATAAAACACCATTGTAATTAGCATTAACAGATGTCCAGTATTACTTCACAGGCTACAAATGTGACATTTTTTATTTGTGGATTTGTAATTTTGACTAGAAAAGGCACACTGAGTTGTGACAGCTTGTTTCTGGAAATACCCTGGGAGTGGGTTAAATAGACTTGTTTTTTATTGATGGGGAATGTTGGCAAGGCCCCAGTGAAAATCCCTACCGTAAAGATTAGTGCCATGGGCTCTATAACTTTGACCTAGAAAGACACCAGAAATGTACAGAAGGAACCTTGGTTTATCGTCCGATCTGAAACATGGCACCTCAACAGGTCAGCCTCTCTAATGCTAAACTACAGTTTCGGCACTGGGTGCCAGCTCCAGTTCCTGTTGTGAGACTTGAACTCACAAACTTCCAGTCTTCTGGCGCCAAATGTGGGCATGCAACCAACCAAGCCACTGACAGATGGACATAAATAACAGACTGCCCTGTCCTCTAGTACAGGAGGTCACTCAAGGATGGCATTGTGGTACGTTGGCAGGCTAATACAGGGACGCTTGTACTATGGCATGCCAGTTTCTTAACAGTTTTTCTTTTCCCAACAATCATTTTATGTAACTGATGTTCAAATTACTGGTAACAGAATGTGTCATCCTGAAAGGGTTAAATGAAATCAGGTTTGTATAACATGCAGTACGATCATAATCACTACACCTTACACTGATTCACAACATTGTTTGGCCACCTCACCGTACAAGAATTTGTGTATTTCTTTTGAATATTTAAAGAATGTGGGTTGCACTCCTGTTTCAACATGTTTACTCACAATAGTTATACCTGAGGACGTACAAGAAGTGGCACTTAAGCCTCCTGTGCTTTATCAAAGGCTTTATCAAACGTTACCATAGTTTCACATGAAAATGCCTGCTACTGTAAGGTGAATTCATTAAAGGTAACAAGCTTTCTGTTCGAATAGAAAGATTAAATGCCATAATTGTTGCAATGCCTTTATTTCTGTCAGCAGTATTGCACCCTATGTTGTGCAGGTGTGGGTCATGAAGACTTTTTTTTTATTCAGTGTACAATAATATTGTCTTTTTATAGGGTAGCTCAATTAGGTTGTGCCAGTTTGACTAAACTGAAGCATTGCCTTACCCACACTGGTGGTCTTCATTTACTGGATGTAGCTCAGTAGGATCGGAAATTTGTCACTACAGGATCTGAGCATCCAGCCGTCTGGTTACAGACTCAGTGTTTATCCTGTTAAGTCATCAGACCCCTTTCATCCCTATCACTAATTTGATGAAGATGTTCCTAGTCAGTGGGACACGGAGACTTGTCGAGGGAGAAGCAAACCGCAGTTCAGGCTACTCACCAATAGAAACTGTAGTTAACAGGCCTCTAATGAGAACATCAAGATGACACACCCATCCCTAAAACACACACTTTTAGGCCAATTACAGGTTCCAATATCCTTTGGAGACTTTGTCCTCTTTGGTTTTCTTCCTAAGTACAGTACGTTTTGTAACTGTAGATGTATTGCTTTCTGAAATGAGGCTAGACAGTACATAGCAATGATATCTCTTACCGGATGAATAAAAAAAAAATCTCAGTACTTCAGACTCTGGAATTCTTTGGCTGTTGTAGCAGTCACTAGAATGAGTGTACCTAAAGGCACACTAATAGCCATGCTTGGGCCTTACATGTTTTTAGCTACATAGGGGCATGAATGATTCACATTTTTCTAGACTGCTCAAGTCCAGTAATTCACTTTAAAAAAAATATTTTTTAATCCTGGCAAAGTCAATGTTTTCGCTGAACTGAGAATGCAAGCTATACAAAATTGTGGAAAGAACTATTTTACATAATTTGAGATCCTTTTTAAAGTTATAATGATATTAAATATCATTTTATTTCTTACTGCCCCCACAGGAGATTTTTAGGTGATATGTCTTCCTGTGCCTACCAAGTCTTGCCAGGGCTCCACTGAATACCAGAAGAGTAGCGTCTAAAGGGAATACGTTAAACAGTGAATGTACAAATGTTACATGTCTGCTTAGTAAATGGAAGTTAATTTGGCCAGCATTGCATGGTGATTCCGTATACTCTCACTGTTGAATGTCTACTGAGAGTTGATGGCACATCTGTACATAAATGCACACAGGCAATGTTCAGTCAGGATTTAACAGTGAGGAGACGTCATGCAGCACTGGGCACTGAATTAACTTGCAAAAAGTAAATTTAGGCAATGAACAGGGTTATTTGAAACAATGGCTAGGTAGGTATTGACCCGCTGGTTGTGGGATTTTTTTTTTACATGTTTTAAACAAATGGCTGAATTAGTAAGGTTCAGAGGGGTGATTAGCCCCCATATTCAGAGCCAGACGCAAGCACAGCACAGCCTGTTGTGCTGTGCTTCCAACAGTGCATGACCATCTCTAAGCAGTATTCAGTCAGATAGAATGCACTGACGGAGCACACTGACTGAATATCAGGCCATGTCAGCACAGTGCTAAGTGGAAGTGCACAGCACCATCACAGACCAAGGCTGCATATGGCCCACAGGAGATAGCGCTGCTCAAAACAGGATAATGCCAGGGATCCTGTGGGCCATATTCAGTCCAAGCATGCAAATAGCTCGGGGGCATGCAAGATGCTAAGGGGCCATCTTTGTGGCCATTATAGGCTCATTTGTATATGTGCAGCAGCCCCATAGCACTCTCATATCTTGTGAAACCTAATGTGTCCTTGATGGTATAGTGGAGCCCCTCACCCCTGATCGCCCCTGTAATATAATAGAACCCCTTCCCTGCCGGTATAGTGGACCTCCCTCCTGATCACCCCCTACAATAACAATAGACACCCTTCTGCGGCACTATAGTAGTTCCCCCTTCCCCCCTGTGATGTAATAGAACCCCTTCCCTGGTGATATAGTGGACCTCCCAACCACTGACTACGTGCCAGCACCCATCTGCTGTTGACCCCCCCAACCCTGCACACCCCCACCATGGTCACCAGTTCATCATAAACAGATGGCGGACGGCCCAGTCCACCACTCATCTCTTCAGCTGGCCACCATTTGAATGTCAATGGGTGTGATCACACGTACTGTACATATGCACAATCAGATTCAAATCAGAATCAGATCACAATCAAACACTGACACTCAGATGGCAGATGGCTTAGAAGGTGAGTGGTGGACTGTACTGTCTGCCATCTGTTTATGATGAATTGGAGACTGGGGGGGGTACATGGCAGGAAATTAGCAGCAGTTAGGTAGGTGCTGGTAGGTGGTCAGGGGGTGGGAGGTCCACTTTGCCACCAGGGGAGGGTTTCTATTATTGATACAGGGCTAATAGGGGAGGGAGTCAACTATGCCTTCCTGGTTAAACAGTTTCCCCTTTCCCTTTCCCTTTCCTATACCACCAGGGAAGGGTCTGTATTGTTATTACAGGAACCACCAGGGATAGAGTGGACCACTATACTGCCAGCAAAGGGACTCTATTATATAACAGGGGTGAATGGAGGGAGGGGGGACCATTATACCACCAGGGAAGGAGTTCTATTATATTACAGGGGTGCTCAGAGGGGGAAGGGAACACTAAACTACCTGGTACAGTTGGCTGCAGTATAGCCACCCTGATTTTGGGGGATGGGGGTTGGCCTTAGTGCTTTGATAAGACGGTGTTTGGGGGACAGTAAATAGCATTGCTCTGGGGGTCATTTAATGATGCTACTTACTTTGGAATATACTGCCATGCCATTAGGCATGAGGGACTCCCTCATTTGCATAGACACAGTGGTGAGGGTAGCACAATCAATCAGCCAGATTAGGGCGGCGCTCCGGAGGCCTCTGAATATTGCCCCACCAGGAGCACTGGCACAAACCCAGGTTAGCTAGTGCCCACGCTAACCTTTGAATATGGGGCCCCCTGTGTTCAAATCAATCATTTGCTTTAAAACCATATACTACAAAAAAAAAACTAAATACAGTAAGGCATGTGATTACATATTGGGATTCTGGTGATATCATCAGACCACTAGAATCTTACTTTCATAGTTTATGATGTCATCAGATTCCCTCAATGGATTCACAGGTTTGGTGTACATGATTTGCTGTCTATTATTCTATTTACATCCCACCAGTTTGAAGGGTTACACAGCTCCTTTCATGAGGTGCCTTGGCAATCTGATAAAATAAAAAGTATTCTATTATCTAACAAGTCTAATTTTCCAAGGACCAATAGAACTATAGACATTCTTTCCTACTTACATACCTTATAAATGAGGTGTTCTTGTGCAGTGCTCACTGTGACATCACTGGTGCATGTGTAGGGCTTGTAGGCCCCATGCAACAGTGCTCTGCTGTTGCAGATATGACTTCATCATCTTTGGCACAGCCAGGGGCAGCAAGGGAAGCTTGGGGATAAAGACAAGGGTCAAGAGAGACACAGAAATACACATCTGTTGAAGAAAATATTAAAAGTATAGAGGAAACCTATTCATTGGAGGTGTTTTTTTCCAGTTTTCCTAATAAAGTGATTTCCACTGAAACAACAAAAAATTAAAATGCAAGAATTTCACATGTGTGCAGGAGTGGATCAAGGTTTTGGGAAGGAGGAATCTCACCCATAAATAGCAGTATAGCGATCATTAGCATTTCTTACAAAGGGTGTGTGACACAGAAAAGGGATAGCACTCAGCTGTCCTTGGTTACCCCCACTACTGGATTTGTACAACGCTTGAGTGCTAAGGAGACCATTTTGGTTAACCTGCAAAAGAAGAAAACTTTAAATCTGCAATACTTCCACGATAAGAACAAATATTGCAGGAACCAAAGCAAACTTTTTAACTGCTGATTATTACTGTACTTTGTCAGATATGCTTTATTTTATTTCATTATGTTGATTGCTTTCAGCGCAAGAAACATATTGGGACAATTTTCTCAGAAGCAGGTTGTGGAGGCATGGCACCGTCGTGGCCAATGCCCCCGCAGCCTGCAAAGGCTTGTCCCACGTCCCCCAATGCTGTGGCACACTGCTGCTGACACTAGTTCAAGCCAGCGCACACCAACTTGTAAATAATTTAGCCGCTGCAATCACATGCCTCTGCTATTGCAGTGTAAGCCATCCGCTGCAACAGGTGCACCTGTCGTTGCAGGGTGGGATCTTTACAGAGTGATATTGTTTGTGAACATGGCAGTGGTTTGCCGCCATGTTCACAAACATTAACTCTGCGTTTACTTTCCGACGAGGGCCCCAATCCCCATCGGCTTCACTGCCCACATGTTTCTGTTGCCGATGGGAGACGATCTTAAATTTGGTGATGATAGCCCATCAAATGACTGTGTTACGAGTGTGCATTGCACACTTTCCACACACCCTTGTAACTTCCCAGATTTGTAATATTGTCATGCCAGATTTACAACTGTGGCATTTTTTTCACACCTCCTTATGAGCAGTACAGCTGTCATTTTTCACATCATGACTGAAATGTGGTTTCACAGTTGCGGCACAGAATAATGTGGTCGCTGTGGGAAATCAGTGTTCCGGACAGATTAAGAAAATGACAGTGGCACTGTTCATGAGCAGAGGTCCTAAAATCCCCACGTTGAAAATTTCGTGACAAAACTCCATAACATGACTGTGTTACAAGCGTGCATTGAACTGTTTCCATGCACCCTTGTAACTTCGCAAATTTGTAATATTTTCACACCACATTTTCAACAGTGGCATTTTTTCACACCTCCTTATGAACAGTACGGCTGTCATTTTTCACATCCTGGCTAAAATATGTTTTTGCACTCCTGCCGGAGAATAGCATGGTCACTGTGGGAAATCAGTGTTTGGGACAGATTAAGATCGAACGAGTGAGAGGGGGAAGTGACTGAGTTCAACTGAGCTCTGCCAGGACTGCTGCAGATTTGTTTGTAGGCAGAAAAAGGCACCAACGCAAGAAACCAGTACAAAAGGGCAGCCTGCAGCACTGGGAGAAACAGAACGAGAGAGCGAATGAGGGAGGGGGAGTGAGTGAACTCACTGGAGCACTGTCAGGACTGCTGCAGATTTCTTTGTGGGCAGAAAAAGGCTTCAATGCAGTCAGGGGCCCAGTACAAAAGGCCAGCCTGCAGCACTGGGAGAAACAGTATGAGTGAGTGAGACAGGGGGACTGAGTGAGCTCAATGGAGCACTATCAGGACTGCTGCGGATTTCTTTGTGGGCAGAAAAAGGCGCCAATGCAGGCAGGAGCCCTGTACAAAAGAGCCGCTTGAAGCGCCAGGACAAACAGAATGAGCACATGACAGAGGGAGACTGAGTGACCCCAATGGAGCTCTGTCGGGACAGCTGCGTATTTCTTTGTGGACAGACAAAGGTGCCAACACAGCCAGGAGCCCTGTACACAAGCGCTGCCTGCAGCGCCAAGAGAAACAGAACGAGTGAGTGACAGAGCGATAGTGAGCAAGCTCAGTGGAGCTCTACTGTGACTGCTGTGGATTTCTTTGTGGGCAGAAAATGCAGCAACGCAGGCAGGAGCCCAGTACAAAAGGCCAGCTTGAAGCACCAGCAGAAACGGAATGAGTGAGTGAGAGAGGGGGAGTGAGTGAGCTCAATGGAGCTGTGTCAGGACTGCTTCAGATTTCTTTCTGATCAGAACAAGCTGCCAATGCAGACAGGAGCCCAGTACAAAAGGGCAGCCTGCAGCGGCAGGAGACACAAAATGAGCAAGTGAGGGAGAGGGAGAGTGAGTGAGCTCAACAGAGCTCTGTTGGGACTGCTGCAGATTTGTTTGTGGGAAGAAAAAGGCAGCAATGGATGCAGGGGCCCAGTACAAAAGGGCAGCCTGCAGTGGCGGGGAAAACCAGAATGAGGGAGTGAGACAGGGGAAGTGAACAAGGTCAATGGAGCTCTATTGTAACTGCTGCAAATTCCTTTGTGGACAGAAGAAGGCGGCAACACAGGCAGGAGCCCAAAAGAAAAGGGCAGTGTGCAGTGCCGGCAGAAACGGAATGAGCGAGTGAGAGAAGAGGAGTGAGTGAGCTCAACGGAGCTTTGTCGGGACTGCTGCAGATTTCTTTGGGGGCAGAAAAAGATGCCAACAGAGGCAGGAGCCCAGTACAAAAGGGCAGGCCGCAGTGCAGGAAAAACAGAATGAGTGAGTGACACAGGGGGAGTGAGCGACCTCAACGGAGCTCTGTTGGGACAGCTGTGGATTTCTTTGTGGGCAGAAAAAGGTGCTAATGCAGGCAAGAGCCCAGTACAAAAGGGCAGCCTGCAGCACCGGGAGAACCACAATAAGCGAGTGAGAGAGGGGGAGTGAGCAAGCTCAATGGAGCTCTATCGTGACTGCTGCGGATTTCTTTGTTGGCAGAAAAAGGCGGCAATGCAGGCAGGAGCCCAGTACAAAAGGCCAGCCTGCAGCGCCAGCAGAAACAGGACGAGTGAGTGAGTGAGAGAGGGGGAGTCAGCAGGCTCAACAGACCTGTGTCAGGACTGCTGCAGATTTCTTTGTGGGCAGAAAAAGCCACCAATAGATGCAGGAGCCCAGTACAAAAGGGCAGCCTGCGGCGCCAGGAGAAAACAGAATGAGCGAGTGAGAGAGAGGTAGTGAGCCACCTCAACGGAACTCTGTCAGAACAGCTGCGGATTTCTTAATGGGCAGAACAAGGTGCCAACGCAGGCAGGAGCCCAGTACAAAAGAGCAGCCTGCAACACTGGGAGAAACAGACTGAGCAAGTGACAGAGGGGCAATGAGCGAGCTCAACACACCAACGCAATCAACATTCGGCATTGACAAATACTTGTTTTTTTTTGCTGCTGCTTTAGAAGTAGAATCTTATGGAAAGTTGTCACAGCAGAAACCAGGCTTAGACTGTAGGTCTTGGTGAGTTTCATCAGTAAGGGTGATTAGATTACAGATTTGTCACAAACATTCTAACCACTCCCGCACGTGCATTGATATATAATTTTAGAACATCTCTGCAAAGCTGCCTACAGAACACAAAACTGTGGGCTGTCTACAGAGCATTGTGATTTCAGAGCACTCTGTGTTCGAAGAAAGCATCTCAACAAAAAGCATTGCATGTGAGGACTGTTTGTTTCCTGTCTGCAGCTCCCTTATAGTCTGTTAAACAAATATGTTTACACTGATTCCTTAGCAACCACTTGAAGGGAACGTAAACCTGGCTTTTACGTTTTTAATATAATAGGGGACGTGGGCATGTGCTTAGTCTGCTTAATCTCCCTATTGTACGGTTTCTTGTGTTTATTTTGAAATAGTGTCTCCCCTTCCCCAACAACAGGGTCCATGCTTTTTTTCTGTCTGATACCCACTTTTTAATTATTAGTCAGTTCCAGAACCTGGTGACATCAGACTAGCGGAATGCTGCAGAGAATATTTCACACTCAACTGATGTCAACAGAGTCTGAAATGGAACAGTAATTAAAAAATGAATATTTCTAGGTCAGAATAAGGCAGCGTTATGGGACTCTAAAAAAACAAAGAAAAAAATCATTTCAGCAGAAACTCCTCAAAAAGCAGTTCAGTTGGGAGATGTCCCAAACTACAGATATGCCAAATGCCCATGTACAATTGCAATGTCCCTTACCTTAAGGCTCCCAGCCTGAGAGCTGATGCATCTCTCCCTCTCTGCTCATGTCCCACCATCACAGCATAAACTCTCCACTGCTCCCAGTCCCTGGAGCACAGCAGCTTGAGGACCAGGCAACATTACAGAACCGTGCTCCTCTTTCTTTGCACCAGCATGGTTATTTTGTGCTTTGCAGCCAGAGCCACTGATGGGAACGTGACTTTGCTGTTGCACCACAGTGAGACCAACAAGGGATGTGGAGATGGTCAGAACCTGCATTGAGGGACAGAGATTTAAAAAGAATTATACATCAAATTAATTGTTTAAGAAGCCATTGTGCCCTCTGATTGGCTGCTGTATCAGATACAAATCTATTAGAAATGCCCAGTACAGCACAGAACAGTGCGCACATTTGTAACCTATTTTTTGCTATTTTAAATGCCTTTTCCCCCCTAGCTAATGTGATTAGACTTATGATCACAATAATGCCCTTAAAACCGGGCATTTCCATGGGCTCAATGCACTCTAGGGCTACTGGCCCTCAGATGCACCTCAGGCTATCAACACCCCCCAACCAGGTATTAATCCCTAGGAAAAACAAGGTTGTTTGGGCATTATTGTTAAATAAAGCCAAGCAAAAAGAAGAATCACCCTAAGTAAATGCAGTGTATCTGGATTAAAAGTCAACACAGGAAAACAGAAAAATACCCCACACTGGACTGCTCCAATGAAAATATAAAATACATTTTATTCATAACTTACATGTTATAAGTGCATATAAACTGAGTGCTGTTCAGTGACATACATGTACCGGACCCCCCCAACTAATGACCACTAAATACCTCCCAATGCCGGTTGGCATTTCATTGGAGGAGTCTGTTGAGTCACTTTAGCCTGCATGGGATATAAGTGCAGGGTTATTTTTTTCTGTTTTCTTGCTTAAATAAAGCAAACCGAGTTCCCTGCCATGGAGTCAGCAGGGAGTCAGGGGACAACTGCAGTAAACTGGGAGTGCAAAATAGTGCCGGATTATGCTCCTGCTGTTCAATCCCCAACAAGTGGCAGTGGAGTCAGACAGACAGGGAAGACAAACTGGAAATTTGGCAAAATGCCAGGAGGCACACAATGGATACAGTAGGCAGTATTTTCAAAAGTGAGGCTATGGACTATGCCTGCATCATCCAGAATGTCCCAAAATGTTTGAATGCTGCTTTCTAACATGTCTTTTCAAGCTTTCCCTGTTCTATGGGCAGTAGCTTGTGAAAAGTATAGGATATGGCACCAAATGTGGGCCAATGCAAGAGCTCCTTTTGCCCGAGTGAATGAGACAGCCAATAGACACTGAAGCTTGGAAGTGGGACATCTGAGACTGCCCGAAGTTTTGCCAGAAACACAAACTGCAGATCAGATTTTCTTGAAACAGAAAGATACATAGACATGTTTTGGTTAGCTGAGCCATGCAGCTAAACCAGCCTAAAATACCTGCCTTGGGATTTCAAACAAGCAATTTCAGAGTTGTACTAGAATGCCTACACAGTGCTTAAGTATTTATTAAGCAGGGGTTTCCTTGCTAAGAGCTCCTTCCTGTGAGGTAGGTTAACCACCTTCTCATCTCATGGATCTCCTGCCATGACTCGTTCTGGTATAGGGCCCAAGACACCTGAGCCCCATGGGATTGCCTTCCCCAGTGGGTTGAAGAGGACCACTGAGTGATTGTCTCTTCAGCAGGATTTCTGCATGGCTTGCACTGCTGCAGTGCCAGAAATGCAATTAGTCCACCAGGCCAGTATTCACATCTCAGCCACCCAGTTCACCAAAGAATACACTCTGGAGTGACTGCTTCAGCAGCTAGCAACTACAGTTTGTGAGTACCAGTCAAGGCCCTGCTTCCAGTATTGTACAGTTCAGTTTAGAGATGGAAAGACAGGTATGTGGGCATTCCCACACAACTTAATAACACTGCCCAGCACAAAGCTTTTTACAACATAGACTATGAATAAAGAATGGCTAGTGTTAAATATTAATCTGGGATTCCCAACAACATCATCCATTGGTAGCACTCAGTTCCACCTATCACCAGGCCTGCAACTTCAACCAACTGTGTTCACATGTTAGAAACTGTAGGAGCTTGCAATATGACCCTTGTGTGTAGTGCATCAGGGTTCCAATGGAAAAGGACTGTTGGAATACTAAAACACACTGTTTGATTTGAGGGTGGAAGATCACTGTGTGGGATTTATTTATTATTTATTATTACATCATCGGTTTACAGACCTTTGAGTCATAGACTTATTTACAAAGGCACCTCGTCAAGAGAGCAATACATCACAGCAAACAAAACAGTACAGTACATAACGCTTAGATTAAAAAAGCAACCAGTGTTACAGGCATTCACTGGTGGTACATGCTTGGTAATAGGTAGATCACAGTAGTCATAATATTGGTACACGAGTGCCACGTCAGGTAGCAACCAGAGATATTTTATTACATTAGTCAGCAGATGTTGCATGAGACCCAGGTATATACAGCAAAAGTAGACAGGGCAGACCCAGCCTAGGGGTGAAGGTAAGGGGCAGGTGGGGGATTATGTGCAGTTGCAGCAGCGAGTGCTTGTCAGATGGCTTCTGAGGGAGACCTTGAAAGGACCAAGCTTAGTGGAGTCAGCTATATTGGCTGGGAGGGAATTGAACCAGGAGGGAGCCCAATAGCAAAAGGATCTCTGGGCCATAGAGGTCCTTACCCTGGGGACAATAAGGGAGGTTTTGACAGTGCTGCGGGTGGGGACTGAGGGGGAGGCATGCTGCAGGAAGGTGGCAACCCCGGGGGGAAGAGCCCTAGCAGGGTCTTTTTTACACCAAGGCAGGTTTGAAAGCGGAGTCTTTCTTCAAGGTTGAGCAAGTTGGTGGTGGAGTACAGCAGGCACGTATGGGTGTGCCTAGGGGCTCCCAGCATTAGCCTGCAGGCCTTGTTTATAGAGAGCTGGATTCTTGCAGGCGCAGTGTTGTCAGCTGCAGCATAGATGGGCAGCCCATAGTCGATTAGTGACAGGACAGAGGAGGTGATTGCCAATCTAAGGGCCTCTTGTGGTAGGCTGTCCCTATGGTGGTATAACAGTCCAATCCTGACATTGGTGGCAGCAGAAAGGGCATTGATATGGGAATGGAAGGAGAGCGCTGAATCAAAGGTAATGCCCAGATACTTGTAGGAGGAAACCTGCTCAATGGGGTTTAGTGTGCTGGGCAGTATCATAAGAGGGGCACCACTGGCTTTGCTTTGGCGATGCGAGAAGAGCATAGCTTTGGTCTTTTTTAGGTTCAGAACTAGCCTTTGTGATGTGAACCAATGCTCAGCTCTATCAAAATCTTGTTGGAGGGTGGCCTGGAGTGTGTTGAGGTTGGGGTCAGCGGCGAAGAGCACAGCGTCATCCGTGTAGAGGAGGATCTTACTTGGGCAGGCCAAGAGGAGGGAGTTGAGGTAGAGACTGAAGAGGAGAGGGCCTGAAATGGAGCCCTGGGGAACCCCAGAACGGACAGGTCGTGTGTCAGATAGGGTGCTATTGATTTTTACACACTGAGTTCTGGCAGAGAGGTAGCTGGTGAACCATGCAAGGGGGCCGGGGAAGAAACCAAGCCATCTGAGGGAGTCAAGCAGGAGAGGATGCAAACCGTGTCAAAGGCCTTGGAGAGGTCAATGAACACGGCACCAGCAGGACTTCCGACATCAAGAGCGGAGTGCAGGAAGCTGGAGAATTCAAGTAGCGCAGTTGTGGTGCTGTGGCCAGCACAAAAGCCATGCTGTTCAGGGCACAGGATATTGTGCATGGCCAGGTATTCAGCAAGCTGGTTGGCAACTACTTTTTCAAGGGCCTTAGAGAGTGGGGGGAGGATGGAGATAAGTCAATAGTTACCTGCGGTCGATCGATCGCTGCTCTTTAGGATGGGAGTAATGATGGTGATTTTCCATGTGCTGGGGAACTGTCCCAGGCACATAGAGCGGTTGAGCAGCTCGGTAAGTGGGACCAGTATAGCATCTAATGTCAGACGAAGTAGCCTAATGTCCAATAGGTCGGTGCCAGTGTTGTTACTACTAACGGCTTTTTTCAGAAGGGGTCTAGCCTCCAATGGGGAGATGGTACATAGGTAGAAAGGAGGTCTCTGAAGAGTGGGCAGTGGTGCTACGGGGATGGGGTCAAAGAAGTTACTGGGCAGGACTGAACTCAGGTTTGAGAAAGTGTGGTTTAGGCAGTCTGCAATGCCAAGTGGGTCAGAGCAGACAGTTCCATTAAAGGAGAGTTGAGAGGGGAGTGGGGAGCGGGATTTCCCATTCTGCTCCTTTACATTATCTCAAAAGTTTCTAGCCGACCCCCAGGAGGAGACGAGAGCGGATTGGTAGTACTGGACTTTGGCCTGTCGAACGGCCCAAGTACACTTATTGCGCTCAGCGTTGTACGCTTGCCTATCAACTGGCTTGCCAGATTCCATGGCAATGTGCCATAGGTTGTCTCTCATTTTAAGTCTTTGAAGGAGGGAGGGGGTAACCCAGGCCATGTTTTGCTTTTTGGTGCAATTTCTAGCGAAGGGGGCATAGAAGTCACAGGCAGTGTTAAAAGTGCAAGTGAAAAAATCCAATGCCTCGTCTATGGACGGTGCAAGCCTGATTGGTGACCAATCCAGTTGTGAGAGGTACAGTTTAAGGCAACGCAGGCTGCCTGGGAGTATGCGACATCGCTGGGTGGTTTGTGGCGCAGGTTTGCTGTTGGCAGCGGACCAAGAGAATACTACCGGGGAGTGGTCACTAAGTGAGTTGGGAAGTACACAGATATCGAGCACCCTCTGGGGGCGGTTGGTAATGGTGATATCCAGGAGGGTGCTGGAGCCAGTAGAGGGATTGAATCTAGTTGGGGTGGTGACAAGCTGGGACATGTCAAGGGTGGCAAAGATATCTCTGGTTTGGTAGGCCGTGGCCGAGAGCCAGTTTATATTCAGGTCACCAACAATTATCTGGGTGATTTTTGGCGGTAGGCCAGAAAGGTAGTCAGCAAGTGCATGAATGGTGAGGTCTTGCTTTCTGGGGGGAATATAGGCAACTGTGAGAAAGAGTGGGCCCATACCAGGTTTGGGGGAGATTTTTAGTTTGAGGGCTTGCGCCCCGTTATCAAGCTTGGGTGGTGGAAGTGCATGTCCAAGGAAGGAGTCACACATATAGACAGCACAACCACCTCCACGCTTACCCACCTGATCTTCCCTGAAAAGGGTGTAACCAGGGAGGGAGACGAAAGAGTCGGGGTGGATTTGGATAACCAGGTTTCGAGGAGTGCGACAATGTCCGGTTGGTGCTGAGCAACCCAGCATTGGAATGCAGCAGCCTTCTTAAGGAGGCTGCATATATTCATAGAAGCTATGCAGAGTCCTTGAGCCTGGGCAGTCTTGTTCATAAGGTTGGGCACGGGGCCAGGGTTTGGATGAATGTCACCTGATAGAAGCAACAGGAGGGTGATTAGGCGCACCAAAGCATGGTAGTGATTGTGGCATCTCCCCTTGTGACTGGACACGGGGCCGGCTGCTGGGGGTGCAAGGGGTGGGTACAGTGCTCTGATTGGTGGGAAAGGCATTGAGGAGAAGAGACGAAGGTATGAGTGGGAAGTAAGAGGTAGCAGGGGTGGAAGTATGGGGTACCAAGGGGAGGTGAACGAGCATTGGGGGGGTCTGGTAGAGGTGTTGCAGATAAGAGGGGGGTTACTATGCGTAGAGGGTGATGGTTCTAAATCAGGTGGGGCTGGTGTAGGAAGTAGGAGGAGGACCATAGTTAGTGTCAATGCACTTGATCCCAGATCCATTGGGGACGATAAGTTATTTGAGCATGAGAGAGGATCACCCCTTTAAGAAGTTACAGAAATGAGAGCCCCTTTTAAGGAGTTGCTGTAATTGACTAGTGTGAGGCCTCAGGGGGCAGGGATCACTGGGGAAGTGTACTTAATAAAGGAGGGAGGAGGGGTGGGGGCGATGGGTAAAAAAAATTGTCCAGAGAGCAGTACAGCAAGGCAGTGGCCGAGCTGTGTTTTCAAAAAGGTGCCTTGTAATGCTTTCTTTCTCAATGGGGATCTGCAACATCCAATCGGAAAGCAGCCACAGTCCCCAGGAGCCAGTCCAATTACAGGGATTGAAGCTTGACAACTCCGAGCTAGGAGCTGACCAAACATACCTGCTTTCCTTGGTCGGGGGTGGCGAGCTGGATGCAGAGGTCCGACCTCCAGCAGGTAGCAGCGCCAGGGCCACTCCACTGAAGTGGAGAGCCTGGTTTGGCCTTGTGGCTAAAACAGATCAGAAAAAAAGGTGGGCCGTTAGTCAAGAAGTCAAGACAAAGGTCAAGTAAATTGGTGGGAGGGCCCTGGGCAATTTAGTGCTCAGGGCAGAAGTAGGTGCAAATAGTAGGAGAGAAAAGGTTGCTGCAGAGAGGTCTAGTCAAAGGTGCCAGGTGAGTATTTATGAGCAGTCTATTTGAGGTTGCATTAACTCTTACCTTTTCCTCCTCCAGAACTTTATTCCTGACCCCAAATAAAATCCCTTATCTGGATTTCTTGTATTAATCACTGTCTCTTTGTTTTTTATTGCATTGTGCATTACCGTTATTTATCCTGTGCATGCTTAAAGTGATAAGTGGGGGCTGTGAATATAATACAAGGGTTCCCAGTCACTATTGGGAGGCTCAGTCTTTTATTTAATGTGGAAAAGCACCCTGGTAGATGCTGTTAGAAGGATCCCCATGGATGGAAGCACCACATCATTCAAAAGTCCCCAGTGCCACCCATTCTTAGATTCCATTTATTTGGAGGACTAAAGATGCTACCATTTATACCAATATCCTGGCATGTCACGTACCTTGTGAGTGGCAGTGGGTTACAGGATAAGAAAGAAAAAGCCAAGTTTATGTGGTATCCCAGCATTTTGCTTTTGTACTGATATACTGTATTGTGATAACTTTTTACACTTAGCCATTTAGTGGCCAAACAGAATACTGCACTCTACAGTACCCGTCGTTCAGTTGACTGTGATTGAAGAAAGTCAGTTGCTGAAAGACTCCATGCAGAGCAATAGGGCTCTCTCAACATTTTCTACAGTCGATCTCCCAGACAAACTCTGTATCTGTTGACGAGGATGGGGTCCCCGCAGTGAGACCAGATACAGAGAGCCATCTTGAAGAATAAAAAAGGAGGAAATTATGTAATATATACAGAACTAGTAACTAGATGCAGAGTGCCATCTGGCGGAGAAAGTGAAGATTGCAGCAAATGAGAAAAGAGTCAGTCTAACCCCTTGGCTAAAAGGATGAATGGTTACAGCTCCTGCTGCCTCTGAGATCAGATACACAAGTGTCGATCCTTGGGTCTGGTAATTCAGATTATAGAAGACGTCCCCCGAGGTCAAGGCATTTAAGCAATAACGACTGAGAAGCCGATCATTTCCAAGAAATTTATGACTGGTTGGGAGGATGGGTGGCCCAAGGCACAACCAAGGGTCACCTCTCTCCAGACGGTCGGTAATTCAAGGAAATGACTGGCTTTGAGGTTATTACTGTAATTATAAATCTAACTGCAATAACAACTTTCTTTTTTTTGTGTTTTTTTTTTTTAGTTTTAGCTGTGTGACGTGAGCCGTGCATGCCACACAGCTTCAGCAGGCAACTGGATCGGTCACTTCTCAGATGTTAGTGAACAATAGCCAATCAACTCCTTCTCAGTGCAGTTTAAAGAGGCCACTGCAAGACAAATTTAGATCATGAATTACAATGAAAAAGGGAATGTGAACCACTCGGAACACCAAACACCAAAGTGTTAGTTACATACCACCAGAAGAAGGGAATGTGACTTTGAAGGAAGATTTGGGACAACCACTACAGCTGTGTGGACCATAGCTCAGTTGGTAGAGTTACTAGTATGGAATGTTAGAGGTTCTGGGTTCAATTCTTAGTGGTTCACATTTTCCTTTTCTCATTGTAATTCATGATCTAAATTTGCCTTGCAGTGTTCTCTTTAAACTGCACTGAGAAGGAGTTGACTGGCTATTGTTCTGATGTATTTCTGAGGTTGCAAAGTCGCGCAACACCAGAGGAAGGAAATGTGACTTTGTAGGAAGATCTGGGATGGCCACTGCAGCTGTGTGAACCAGAGCTCAGTTGGTAGAGTTATTAGCACTCATTGTTAGGCGTCCCAGGTTTAATTCCTAGTGGTTCACATTTTCCCTTTTTCATTGTAATTTCAGATGTTAATGACTGATCCAGTAGCCAACCATGAGAATTGCTAGTGTAACCTCCCTACCAAATTGGGTACTTGCCTTCACCCCATAGCTCCTGTTTCTGGTCTCCTGTTAGCGCCTCCAGGAAACTCCCACATATTTTTTATCAGCCCCAGTCCTGTTTCTGTGCCCTGGTGCCCCAGCTCAGCCCCAGTACTAATCCAGCCCTCCGGGGCTCCAAGAAGTAGACCCACGATCCCCTGCACTGCAAAAGGCACTCCAGTGCTGGTGGGGATTGAGCATGCACTGGCCATGCCTTAGATTTCCCGACTGCTCAGCTTGTGGTCGATCGGGAGAGTAGTTCGGTGGTCCCTGTGTCCCCACCTGATCAGTGGGGCCCGGTGACCACAGACAGGGTGGAGAAAGCCCAGTTTTCAGAAAATTAAAAGAGATCTATGAGGTGTCTAGGATCGGGGCTCATGAATATTAATGAGCCAAAGCCCCGATCAGTATGAATATTCATGAGGGTGTTTCTGCCATCAGGGAAGCTGTGTTTTCTGCTGCAGCCGATGAAAGGAAAAAAAAGTAAATGTTAAATAAATAAATGTAACTGGATGTGCTTGGGAAAAGATTGTTTAAGCAGGAGGGAAGGGTTTGAAATAAACAGATGCTCAACTCCTGGCTGCACCAGCTTAAAATTGGGACTCAGACAGATAGCCTGCCTGCTACAAGTCAGGGAGCTAAAATATTGGCAGCAGCAACAGGCTAATGGACTGAGCAATTTACTAAACCTATGCAGCAACAGCAATTACACATCCAGGGCTAATGAACTGTGAGGCATTTGGGCAAATATTCACTTTATTCTGTCTGCACCAGGACTTAATTTGAGACTGTATGGATCAGATTAAGGGACTGTGTGTTTTCAGCAGCCATTACAGAGCAGCATAGCCAATCGGAAAGCCAGGATATTAAAGCCAGGACTTGTGGGGCATTAGCCAAACTCATGGGAAACTTCCAAGTACTCATGGGGAACTGCAGGTACCTAATTTCAGGTGCTAAACCAGTAAACCAACAGTGCATCGAGTGAGGTTCATGCATAATTCATTTTCTTGATTGACAGGCCTCCAGTCAATCAGAGGCCAAGCACCCTAAAACTTCAGCCAATCAATAGCCTCAAGCGAGCCCTATAAGAGACCGTGTTTTCCAGCATTTTGCCAGATTTGAGCAGGAACCCCCATGGGGGTTGGGGCCCAGACCTCCAGCCATGCATCCGAGCCTGGACATCAAGCTAATCCTCTCTATCCAGGAGGGGGTGTTTGCCTTCTTAGCAGTAACAGTTAAAGTAATTTAGTTAATGCAGTACCTGCTAGCCTGGGGGTTGCCAGAATGTCCCCTGGGTACTAGCCTCCCGTCCACATTGGGGAAAGATGTGGACCTGCAACCTGATGACATCAAGCCAGCTGTGAGATAGCTGATCGCACCTCAGTTGTGAGAGGACTGAAGAATTCAGTAACTTTAATAGCGGAGATTCTACGGTGAGAAGCCTGAGTGAGCACTCTTGTATCCCCCCCCATGCAAGAAAGAAAGAAAGAAATCTTGCTGAGTTGGGGTAGCCTTGCTCAAGTGACTGTGCTATGAAAGATCGTTCTAGGGTCTGCACACTCTAATTGCTGTGCCTAACCTTAGCCCAGCCAGGGTGGGCCGTTAGTTTGGAACTTTTGCTGAACGTGACTGTTCCGGGGGAACTCATGTGAGCCCAGAACAGAGTGGAAATGTGCTGATATGTAATGTCTGCTATGGAGCCTACACGACTGGAAGGGGAGCACTCAGTAAAGGGGCTCATCCTGACTTTGCCTGGGAGGTCCAGTATTGTTCTATCTGATCAAGATGTCTAGTGGAGCTGCAAGCCACAGCTGCAAATCACGAATTGGACTGAGACCCCGAGGTTGGAATCAGAGTTCAGTAACCTGGAAATAACTGTTTTCCACTAAGTAATCTGATCAGGGTGGCCCACCTGGCCCTTGGTTAAAGGCACTATCCCTTCTATAATTGTGCTGCATGAATCAAATCATATAAATGTGCTGAGTGTTTCAAATCATATAAATGTCCTAAACAGTCAGAAAGAAAGGTTTAACTTCCAAACCCGGTGTGACCGACTGGTTATATCCAACCCAATGATTTTGTTTTTGTCTGCAACATGCAGGGAAATCCCTGCACATCCCCAAAAGATCTGGAATTGTTTTTTAATTTAATTGCTTCCAGTTGGAGTACTATTTTCCTCTTTAAATCAAGCTGGCCAACGCACCGTTGCACCGTCCACCAGGCCTGCAACCATCAAAGGACTTTGGTAACTGGGCACCCAGGGTAAAGTGTATGAGATTGTGGGGTCTTATATTGAGTCTGTGGAACTGGTACCGGTGGTGGGTAAAAATAATGAAATGTGTTCCATCTGGTTTTATGCAGTTTAGGCAGCCAGGGCTCTGGATATCTATGTTGGTACAAAGTGATTGCTTCTTCTAGTTTAACTGGTATCTACCCAGCTGGAGGGTTTTCACCAGCACCAAATTCTAATCAAGACTAATCAAGTGTAAATAAGTATATATTAATAATCACTGCATAACCTCTACTGCTTTTGTTTCCCCATTCCTGAATCCCCATGCCCCCTAAATAAATATTGTTATTGTTGTTTGCACATTATTAGATAGAGTCTTTAAATAGAAAAATGTCTGAAGTCTGGGGAAATGTTCCTGGGCCACCTGTTGGGGTGGCTAAAGGCAATAATGGGAGGTATGACATCCCAGGGGGTTGTACCAGGTAACAGCTAGCCCACTTAAAAGTTAAACCCTGGGTGGAGGCACTGTACAAAGGTAAAAGCATGAAAGAACCAGTTTTGAAGTAAAGTTTGGGAACCCAGCCCCCTCAACATTGGTGTGGCCAGGCAGGGCAGGGGTAGTAACTCTAGGAGTAGTGCTGCATAGGGGTTGCACTAGGCTCATGAATTATTAATTAGACTTATAATATAGTTTAAATGCTCCATTTAAATAATAAATACTGTTATATCCCTGTTTGGCATTAAATCCAAGCTCGACAAAAACAAAAGTAAACTATGCCCACTGAACAAGAAGTACACTTTGTGCAGAACAACAATCCGCAACAAAACAGATGGAAAAGCACACACCTTTTGATATAATTATTTATATTTTGATATCACCAAAATTTGATAAATAAATCATTTATCTTCTTCCACCTTGTGTCTTCCACCTTGTTACATAATACTTCTTTCGTTTTCTTTCTTCCCTCTTTCCATAGTCCTTTCTCTTCTTTTCTCTTCCCAACTCTCTTTTTCCCTCCCTTGCCAAAATACCTCTCCTCTTTTCTTTCCCCAAACCTGTCCCTTCCCATCACCTCAATCCTAGCATCCTTAACAACCTCACACTAACCTTACCTTCCCATCTCTGTCTCCTTCTTTTCCTTCCCTACTTGGTCTCGGTCTTCATATTCTTGGTTGGTCTCAGTCTTCATATTCTTGGAATTTGGGGGCTATTTGGTTGTGCCCAGACTGTGCTGTATTCATTAAACATGACATACAGTACAAGAAATTTGCCATAAATAGGTTGAGATGTGAATTTATCAGCCTGCCAGCACATCACTAGCACTACAGCTCATGACATTGATGACCTGGTGTTGGCGGAAGGGGGGGATCAAGCATCCCAGGGAGTGTTCTCCTGTCCAGGGAGGGAGGATGTCAAGTTCCACTGTGGAACTGCCACCATTGTGACCACAGAAGGCAGTGCAGTTGGGGAGACCCCTCTGAGGGAGGATGCCAGCTGGTACCATGCAGGGCCACACATCTGTGTGAGCATGTGCATATGACGTCCTTGCCACCTGCATCCTGTGGGGAGGATGTAACCAAGTGAAAAACCCCAGAGCAGGCAGGATCACGCTAAGGACTCTCAGGTCCTGCTGAACCAACTGGCCAGCAGCCCCTTCCCACACATAAGATGGACCAGAGGTGATCTGTCACCATCCTGAAGGAATCCACCACAGCTGTAAGGATTGCACTCCTGGAAGAAGGTGTTATGGGCTGGCGATGGTGATGACAGAGCTAGCGGGCATCAAGCAGAGTGGGGAAGCACCTTGAGATTTCAATTGAGGAGATGGGGCCCCAGTTTTTCTGATGGTATGTACAGTCTGCATAAAAACAAAATTTCTATGGTTAACTAATAGAGTTGTTAAGCAGATTTCTAGAAGTGTTAATATCAGCTTGGTTTGATGAGTCTGTAGATGTATGTAGAAAGTTTACTCAGGCATGTCCTGTATGTCTGGTGAATGCTCTTATTTTCAGGAAATGGGCTCACAAGTAACTACTGGTGACTTGTACAATGTGAGGCACTATGAAAACTATGATCAGACTACCATTAAGAAATGTTGTCCATGTTTCTGCTGCAACAGGACCATCTTTTATTTTGCTGGGACAATAATATGAACTCTAGGTATCCTCACGAACTGCTGCAACAACAGAGAAGGAGTTTTGGTAATCCTGTCATTGCATGATGTTCGCCTAATGCTGTACTGTGAACTAAGATCAATGTATGTAAGTTCATAAGAAAATTAATAAAATAAAAAAAAATATACAAATTTATTCAGCTTCCCAGTCAGATTGCTGTGACTGAGATAATATATATATAGAATAATGCATGGGGAAGTATGGTTAACCAGGATTTTATGCACACCCGGGGTGTGTGATGCCCCATAAACCCTGAGGGAGAAACCCGGGTGTTTATCTGGGCATCACACATCCAGGGTGTGCATAAAATCTGAGTTTCCAGATTTCCCCATGTTTTATTTTTTGTTTGTACTGGTTTTCTTGTCAAAATTTTATTTACACAGAGCGCCCGGCTTTTTCCTGTTACTTCTCAGAGAAGGCTGTTTTTCGTGCTGACGGTTTTCTGTCAGCAGCACGGGCAGACCGCTGGTGCAAGGACAGTTTCTTGGAGAGGAACTAAGGGACACTTGTGGCTATTTCTGAGACCCATGGTTTGCGGAACTCCATAATTCATAAGTGTGAATTATGGAGTTTGTAGGGTTCTGCCAGCGCTGGGTAATTAACCCAAACCAGTAATTAGAAGGCTTTTAGCCTGAGGTTTAATGGGGGGGGGGTAGCTCCTCCCACATCCCCTTCTTAAACCTCAGGCTTCCGCTTGCTCAACTTCAAGCTCCCCCCCCTTCGTTTTACTTTCTCCCCCCCATTTGCCTTGTGTCTTGTTTTCCTCATTTAGTTTCACTCTTCATTATCTCCCCCCCACTCTTCTTTCCCCCATTGTGTTCTTTCCCTGTTCGTTTGTCTCCCTGCCCCAGCCTTTCTGCCACTTACCTTCTTTCCTCCCATCTTCCCTTTCCATCTTGGGCATTTCTTCTCTCCGCTGCTGGTTGTCATGCTGCTCTGCACCACTGCTTCATGCCCTGCTGGATTACCTTCTCCACTGTTGCTCCGATTTACACGCCCGATGCTGCTCCCAGCTGGTTCACCACCTCGATCATCTCACTGCTATTTGTGAAGCGTTGCAGCCTGGCCTCGTTTCCCTGACACATGACTCCCTCCTGGTCCCGTGGATTCATCTATGGCTGGTGAGCCTCACATCCTTGGTGCTTGGACTGCATTCCTCTCAGCCTGCTGCCTCAGTGCTAAGGGCTGGGGCTTCTGATCATCATGCCATCAGTCCTCCTTGTGGGACAACTCATTTTACAGCTTGGCACTCTCCACATTGTGCCTGATTGATTAGGATGTCATTTACGTCACTGACATGCACTCTTTTTGTGTACAAGCTTTTGGTGCTTGGAAGAGGCTCTCCTTATATACCTGCTACTACCTTTACCCTGCTTCTTATCTCAGTGGCTTTATTTACGTCGTTCCTTCAGTTTCTGCAGTGGGTGCATTTTCTTTTGAGTCATACAGTCACAACAGTTTCCATAAGAAATGATGTAACTCAGGAAATGCTGTCAGTCTACAACATATTATACCTGTTAATGAGAACCAAACGGACATAATCAGTGAGCCCTCAAACCTTTCCAATATATCCACTGACTGTCCAAGGACAGCAAGTGAGCTGTCTGCTGCCTGTCGTCAGCTCCCCATTTTGATCCCTCCTTCATGCCTCTCGACTTTCTGTGTCACATCTTGTATCATGCAAATAAGCCATGGATCCTTTCATAGGCAAACGGAAGACTCTGGACTGCTCAGCGTTTACTTTGATCTGAGCTACAAGTACATACATCCATGTTAAAAGGACCAATTGTATCCAACAACACAGTCTCCATGGACCATGTTATACCATGCCAGCTAGCCGATTGCTGGTAGTAGTCGACTCCTGTGATCAAGACCTATACTGGATGTTATTGATTGCCCACTTCTGCTGCAGCTTACCACTGAGTAGAAGCCCGATTAAGTCAACGGCATACCCATGAGGGGTCCCGCCATCCCAAACAACCATGCCCATGGGGGTGGAGGCATCTACTCATTGCTCAGAACTCATTTCCGTTTACTACAGTTGGACTCATTTGGGGTCTCGTTCTCCTTACATAAGACTATGTGCTACTACTGTGATGGTAGACCACGGGGGGGTTCCGCAGGCAGTGCAAAACTCTGGTGATGGCAGATCATATAGGGTCCCACCATCCCAATCTTGCACTACTCAATGAAATGGCAATGGTGGACCACATGGGGTTTCGTCATCCTTAACTTAGACAGTGCAATACTATGGCGATGGCGGACCACGTGGGGTCCCACCATCCCAATCTTGCACTACTCAATGAAATAGCAATGGTGGACCATGTGGGGTCCCACCATCCTTAACTCAGACAGTGCAATACTATGGCAGTGGCGGACCACATGGGGTCCCACCATCTCAAACATACATGCCTCACGAGGGGGGCCCTACTCATAGCTCAAATGCATTTCCAAATCACTATAGGCAGACTCGCATGGGGGTCTCGCTCTCCTTTCCTTGGACTAGTCCATACTATCATGATGGCAGACCACGTGGGGTCCCACCATCCCAATCACGCATGCCCCACGAAAAGGCCTTACTCATTATTCAATGTTAACAGTGTCAGTGGCTCAGCAGGTGGCACACTTGCCTCTGAGGCTGGAAGATCAGTAGGCTGTGGGTTCTATCCCCACACCAGGCACTTGGGTTTATATCCCAATACTGACACTGTAGTGCAGCATGAGGGGGGTGCTGCACTCCTGAGGTGCCGTCTTTCGGATGAGACGTTAAACCGAGGTCCCATCTGCCTGTTCTGGTGGTAGTTCAGGTGGATGTTAAAGATCCCATGGCACATATCGAAAAGAGCAGGGGAATTTCCCCGGTGCAATGGCCAAATTTCCTCCATTCACGAAAAATACCACCAACAGCTTGATCTGGTTCAAGGTCAGTTGACATTCATCTGTATCCCCCTTCCCCTGGGTCGTGCCTGAAAATAGGCAGTATTTGTCTAGTGCACTTACCTGGTCAACAAAAACTAAATAAATAAATAAAATAAATGTAGTTTTTTATAATTACAGGCAGAATCCCATGAGGTCTTGTTCTTCCTACCTCGGACTACTCAATAAAATCGCGATGACAGATCACGTGGAGTTTCGCCATTCCAAAAGCAGAACTGAGAAACATACTCAATCCTCGCTCTTCTTATCTTGGATCTTGTCATTATACAGTGATGGTGGACCTGTTGGAGGGTCCAGCCATCCCAACCCTAACTTGTCAACAATGGGGCATTACTTATTGCTCAAATGTATTTCTATATCATCTACGGGCAGTCTGAGGTGGGGTTTCGCCTCCTTACCTCGGATCATAGTATACTTGGCCATGGCGAACCCACGTGGGAGCCTCGCCATCCCAAATCTATCATGTCCCATTCCTCATTACTCAAACGTAATTCCATCTTCACCAAGGCAGACCCACATGGGGTCTCGCCTTCCTTAGTCAGATCACCTGAGACCTACTCTATTGCTCGAATTTCGAACACTGCATACATCGGACCTACATGGGGGTCCCATGCTCCAGCTAGCCCACGTCCAGGGCTACCTTACTTCATCAAGTCATTCACTTCTTCTACTGTAATTCACCATCTTTTCTGGTCCAGTTCCAGCTCAAGTTTCTACACTGGATATCTCCATGGAGCACACCTCAATTCCTTGGACATCTTAGGACAATTTTTCCTTTCTGACAAGGTACTTGATCATACCCTAATGTTTTAATGAATTTACATCAGCCCCAAGCAAGCCTCCCAAATTGCACAGACTCCTACCTCATTGTCATTCCCAGCTGGACAACACTCCTACTTTATCATCGTTCTCATCTATGCAACGCCTCTGGCCATTTCATCATCTATGATCTCTATATTCCGAAAAATCTGCATCTCTGGCACACCTTCTGCCAGCCAAGCTGACTGCATATGTGCACTTTATATCTGCTTTACTTACAGCTACCTCGGACATGGACTAACCATTGTCTCTCATCTGGACATCATTCTAAATTGGACCTCTTTTCATCTGCCGGAACCTTCATCTTCAGCATTGACTTTCCTGCTCACCATTGATATCAAAAACAGAACTCTTCAATCAGCAAGTTCAGACTTAATTCTTGGACATAACCACAACCAAAACCTCAGCCCACATTTAGGATTATTCTCCTCTTAGTATGTCCAGAGGAAGGGCCGGTCAGTAGCCATGGGTCCTCAGAGGTTTCCCCCAAAGGGTTTTTTTTTTCTTGCGTGCTACTGGTCATACTCTCTGGAGTTGGAGGAGGTAATCACTTTCCTAATTCTCTCTTTTGGGCCTTAAATTGTGCACCTACCCAGTGTCTAACAGAGGGTGGGATATAGAGAAATGCCAAAGCACAAGTTATAAACACCAAGGGTGGGATATTCAGACTGCGCCACAAAGAAGCACAACAGCAGGAGCAGGCGCAAGTGCAGTGCACCCCTGTGCAACACACGCTATATTCAAACACAGTGCAGGCCAAGGTGTACTTGAGCAACACAGCTGAATATCATGCCAACTGTAATATGGTGCAACCAGGGATGCACAGTGGAGCAGGGCCAATGCGCAGTAGCAAAACCAGGGATGCACAGAGACAGGGACAGGATGCACCACCCATGGAAGCCATGGGCGGAGGAGCACGCAGCAGGCCAGAGAGTGCCCCCCCGGCACCCCATGAACTGCACAACCAGTGGTAAGCTGGATGGACCACCAGCCCATGAACACCAGCACTGAATCCACAGCTGGGGCACGGTGCCTCAGCACACCCCCCTGGCAGGCAGTGACCACAACACAAGAAGGGTCAGCCACCCAGTGCCACCCCATCCCACCAATGCAGAGCACACCCTGTACAGCAATCCCCAGACACCCGGCGCAGGAGCAGCGTCCAACAGTGCATGGCACCAAATGCATGCCACCACCCCACCGTGACAATGCTACCCTGTGCACCATGGAGCCATGCATGGCAGTCCCACTGTGAGCACCCCACAGTGGGCAGCACCAGCCACTGACGCAACAACTGCAGACACAATGCCACCCTGCACGGCCCCCCCATGGCACAGCAGAGAGGTCGACCCTGCATCAGTACCCGAGGGACCCCGCATGCGACAAGGCCTACCCTGGACCCCACCACCAGCAGGACGGCACCCCACACACCCACCCATGCACACACCCTGTCCCAGCACTGGCCCCAACAGACAGCACAGCCACCCACTGTGGTGCATGGAGGCATGCGCCACACAGGATGTGACACAGGGCACAGACAGACACCCACCTTGACCCAAGGGCACCCCGACACAGGGCCACAATAGCGGGGCAACAAATGCTGCTGGCATGCGTCCACTGATGCTGTGTACCCCTGGCCTGCATCCCACCATGGCACAGGTGAACTAGCCATCCTGCGCATGCACCATGAAGCCATCTGGCGCCAGCAGGCGGCTGGAGCACAAATGACAGACATTAGAACACAGACACTGCAACAGACACCAGTGACAGCATGGAGGGGGGGCAACAACAGCATAGCCCACAGTGTCACCCGAGGCAGATGTGCAACAAACCACTGACAGGAGGCAAGCCACCATTGTTCTGTGCTCAGAGGGTGGCCGGCATGGACAGCCACCAATGACATGCCAGCAGACCGTGCGTACCACAGACATGCAAGGGGGCCAGCTGCACAGGCCATGGACATACTGACAGGGGCACCAAGGACACAGCGCATGCACCAGGGACCACTGCACACAGGCATCCAGTGCACAGGGAACAACACACATACCACAGACAGGGACCAAGTCCCCCACCCACACCATAAGCGGGTCCCTGCCGGACACACACACGCCCAGGCCTGCACCACCCCCGACACCATGCACACCACTGCAGCCAAGCACCATATACCCACTGCAAATCAGAGACCATCACAGTTGTCATATCAAACAAGTATGTATTAAAGGTGAAAACTGTACAAACAACACAACAAATCAAAACTATGTACAAAGTGGGGGAGCCACAAACCAGGTGGGGGTGGGCATGGGGCGAGGGTGTACATCAGGGAGTGGGATGAAGGGGTGTGAGAGTAAGTCCGGGGGGGAATGTACAAAACGTGTGCTGTAGGGCCTAATGGCGACCCCTCTCCCCACTCTGGTCCCGGTGGTGCCTCCTGAGCCTCCTATGGTTACCTCGATCTATCCTCTGGAGCAACTCCAGAGTAGCCCGGGACAGCTGCAGCAGTTCCTGAATGTTCCGCTCAAGGGAAGTCCAGCGTTGTCCACCTAGGACAAGGGAGCAGAGTCAGTACGCGTGACTGGCCAGACCCCTGCAGCCCACCCAATGTGCACGGCATACAGCCATGGGCCACGCCCCTGTGATGGCATGCGACCACCCACAGTGTCCGTGCCCACAAGACCCACCTACCCAGGCACCCGTAGCCATGCGGAATGCTTCACACACCCACTGCCCATGTTCTGCACAGCACCAAAGTACCCATACAGTGACATGGCTATGTGGTGTGAAGGCAGTGGCACAGCCATGGACCCAGTGCATGCACAGCCCACCTGCAACACCCACCCACACATGCAGTGCCACAGGACAGTGCTGAGTGCACCATGTGGTGTGCATGGCAGTGGAGCCAAGTGCAGGTGGCCATGCCCCACCACCACCCCTGCAACTCAGCATGCACAGATGTAAGGGTAAACACGGTACTCACCTGCATCCTGGCCAGAAGGGCACTGCTGGCCCATGGACCCACCAACATGGCCCGGCTGCATGTCCACAGCACCGACTCCGGCCTGCTCTCCCTGTTCCCGGGTCATACGTGCCCTATGGCACTCCTCCGGGCCTAGGGTGCAAACATGGAGAGGGAAACATCAGTACAGGTCAGTAACAAAGCCCCCACGGTGTGTGCGTGCCCGCACAGCCCAGCCATGATGCACCCCCACCACCACCACCCTCACTAGACAGCCCCCACTCCCCTGCGGTGTGGTCTTTTGCACACCGCGATACCCAGACAAATGGACACTACCAGTGATGGGTGGAGCACCTACCTGGCCGTGGCATAGCGCCTCACTGGGCGTGTGACTGCAGACACCCCAGGCAGTCATGGTCCCGCTGCTGGAGGTCGCCATAGCGGTGGCGACACTGCTCTGCTGACCGGCTACTCCCTGTCACCTTCTCCAGGCCCTCTGAGACCTCCTGCCACACAGCCATCCATGGCCTGTGGAGGGGCTCCTGCCCAAAGAGGGCACCACCATGTGGCTCCACCAGGGCCACCAAGTTTGCCAATTCAATGGCACTCCAGACCTGCCCTCTGGTTCTCGGCGTGTTGCTTTTCCAAACGGCAACAAAATGGCGCTCTGTGGCGCATGTGCCCCACTTGTGGAGGCAGTGCGGTACTGCATTGCCAGTCCCTATCGCACTGTCACCGGACTGCGTGATGGGGTGCAGCCATTCAGACGCATGGCATCTAGGAGGCAAAGGTCGACTGCAGGGTCAAGGGTCTGTCCGCACATGGGGTGCCACAGCACTATTGGGATGCCCTGCGTGTAGCACAGTAGGGTGCTTGAGTGTGACGCCCTGCAGTGGCCTACCACATTGTGGCGTCACACGGGCATACAGCACACTAGCGCCACAGGCACAGTGGTGGCCATGCTCTGCACTGCCTCCTGTGCATGGCAAGTCAGCAGCACCACATGCATCGGCATCAGCACCCCGGCATGTACCGTGAGGTGCCGATTGCGCACATCACCGTGCTGTGCCATAGCCTGAGCATGCTCACCTACATTGAGCAAGGTGCAACAGCGCGATATTCAGCTAAGTTATGCAAATCAGCTCATTAGCCATGCCACGATGCATTCACTGCATTAGCATCCACTTACAGTTGCGCCTGCCCTCATTTGCATGCGTTGTGCTATATAAATGCGACCTGGGGCTGCAGAGGCCATGGTTCGGTATTGCAGTCCATTGTGGTGGGTTGCATGCTGTTGGGATGTGGGGACTGTAGTTTGGGAGGGCTGTATGGGACTGCACAGCCCAAGGTAACACCTGTCATTCCCACAGGCGTGAGCATGACCACTAGTGAGGAAGAGGAGGAACAGGGAAAGGGGAGAAGGAGGAGGCCCAACTTCACCAGGGCTGAATCTGATGCCCTGTTTGAGGCATATCCAGACAAGGAACCGCTACTTAGCGGACAGTGGGGAACGCCACAGGCTCGTGCTGCGGCGTGGGGGGAGGTGGTGTGTGCTGCGAACCAGCATGGCAGCCTCCAGAGGTCCGTGCAGGAGTGCAAGAAGAAGGTAGGCACAGACAGGAGGCGGATCAAGGACAAGGTGGCTGCCATCAGGGCTGCACGTGCTGCCACTGGTGGGGTCCAGCCGGAAGTACCCTACCTGACGCCACAGGAGGAGCAGGTGGCCAGCAGCATGCAGCGTACTGCCATCGAGGGCATTACTGGTGGTGGCTTCCAGATGGGTGGCAGCCCATCACTGCATGGTAGGTCCTGTGCTGTCAGTGTGTGGGTGGTGGAGGGCATGCCACAGGGCAAGGCAGAGCCACTAACACTAATGTGTTCCCTTACAGCTCCTGAACATCTACATGGGGCAGCGGTGGTGGGTGTGTCCACCGAGGGGGAGGCCCTGGACATTGAGGATCACCCATCCACCTCCACAGGTGTCCGAGGGACTGGCCAAGTGCATACCTGCATGCCTGTCTGGACTGATGTGGGTGGTGCGGGTGCGGACAAGGCCCTGCCTGTGTCCCAGTGTGACATCGCCCCCGGTCTCCAGCGTGCTGGAACACAGACTGGGGCCGGATCCAGCACCGATGATGATGGACTGCATGTCCCGGACAGTGATACATGTGGGACACATGATGGTCCCACAGCAGGCAACCGCATGGACGTTACTACGGGTGATGCCGCCGTGGTTGCCTGTGTAACAACCCAGTCCCAGCCTGTGCCTGTATGCCCCAGTGGGGCAGCACAAGTGTGCGTCCAGGGTGGTGGGGCTGTTGCAGCTGCTGTGGCAGCACCGGTAAGCCCTTGCAATCAGCAGCCAGAGGGGCAGCACCAGCAGTCGGCCAATGGCAATGAGGGGACAGTGTCGGGGGTGGTGGCAGTGCACCATGTGTGGACATTCCCCAGCATGGCTCTGGTGTGCAGCACCCAACATCAAGGGGTGCTGGCCAGCAGGGCCAGAAACACCACAAGGGACAGCATGCCGGACCAGTGAATGACCCCTTGGACAAACAGAGCCGTCTTCTCCAGGCTTCAGTAGATCAGCAGATGCCGCTCGGGATGGCGGTGGATGCACTCAGTGCGGTTCTGCACCAGGCAGACGAGCGGCGCAGCAAGGACCATGGATTGCTCCTGGCAGAGATGGCCCAGCAACGGGCAGATGTGACCGCTGACATTGACAGGCAGACCACTGCACTGACAACTGTCATGGCTACACTGGGCACCCAGTTCAGTGCTCAGCTGCCACAGACACCGCACAGTGTCATGTCCACCCCCCGTTCCCAGCGCAGTGCGACACCTGCGATGTCGACACTGGGTTCGGCTGTGGGCATACCAAGCACGCTTGGTGCGGGCATGTTTGGTGGGCTGCAGACCCCTGTGCAAACACGGTGGCATTGATGCAGTGTCACCCCTTGGGGCCCATTTGTGCCACCCCATGGGACCACTGGTCAGCTTGGCACCGCTGGCAGGTCTCAGTGGGGCTGCCCATGCATCCGTGGCAGCCGTGGTACTGTGCCGCATGACTGACCTGTCTCCCACCATGGCCACTCTCTGCCACTGCCCTGTGTGCACTGTGATGTGCATTGTGCAATGCACGGGTAGGGTACCCGGCCCTGCACACACACGGTCCTTGTGCACACCTTCCTGGCTGCTGGCCACTGTGGCGTGTGCATGATGATGCCTGTGTTGAGCTGTCTGCCAGTGTGCAATGGTGCTCAGTGTCTGAGGCATGCACAGTGACGGCCACTGGGCATGGTTGTGTGTGGTCCAGTGTGGGTTGGGGTGGCTGTTGGGGTTGGCGTGCCATTTTCCCTTTGTGCATATGTTGTGGTGTGTGTGCATGTGTGTGCACGTGTCATATTCAGCCCTGCCCATCCCTGCTGCCATGTGCAGTGCCCCGCTCACATGCATTCCTGTACCGCTGTCCTCCCCGGTGTCCTGCCCTGCCTGTCTGTGGGCTGTGCCCTTGCCCATGGTGGTTGCGCATGGCCCTGTGACTTACCTGTGTTGTCCGAAGTGCTCCTCTGTAATGGTGTCCCGCCGGTGCTGCTGTGCCATATGGATCAGCCGGGGGTCTCATCGCCCAGGGGGTGGCTGCCCTTCACCAGCTGGACCGGCATCCTCATTGTCCCCACCGCTGTCCCCCTCTTCGACCTCTACGGCTATCCCACAGTCGGTACCCATGTTGTGCAGGATACAGCAGGCCAAGAATAATCCATAGGCCTTTGAGGGACTGTACTGTAGGGCACCGCCTGATGTGTCCAGGCACTGGAACTGTGCCTTCAGCAGCCCGAACATCCACTCAATGACATTCCTTGTGGCATGTGCCTCATTGTACTGTAGCTGTGTTGGTGTCATGGGTCACCGGTATGGTGTGAGCAGCCAGGGCTGTAGCGGGTAACCACTGTCACCTGTGTGTAGAGGGGGACATTAGAATGGTGGTCTGCATCACTATGCCATGGGCCAACATGGCCGGTAACCATGGCACCTCTGACTATGCTCCCCCTCACGTCTGCTCACTTCATCCTGCGTGATATGCATACTCACCTAATAGAGGGCCAGTGGGGATGTCCCCACTCTCAAACCTGTGGCACAGTGCAGACTGGTTCCAGATGAAGGCATCGTGTGCTCCCCAGGGTGAGTAGCACAGACATGAGTTATGCACCCCCTGGCATTGCACACCACCTGGCAGTTAATGCTCGGGTATCCCTTGCGGTTTATGCATGCCGCACCCTCTGGGCCAGGTGGCATGCAGATGCCTACATGGGAGCAGTCAATGGCCCCGAGCACACCAGGCAACTGTACTACCCTGTGGAACTCCTGTATGTGTGCTGTGTGATCTGCCTGTGTGCTGGGGAAATGGATGTACTCCGCAGCATGTGGCAGCAGTGCACTGAGAAATTGTGTGAGTAGGCATGACGCAGCCGACTGGGTTATGCCTGTCATGTCCCCTGTTGGTCTCTGGAAGGTGCCCGTGGTGAGCAGGCACATGACAGCTGTCACCTTTGTCTCCACTGACAGAGCATGGCTCCATCTTGTGGGTGCCTGCATCTCATCACTGCACAGCTCACAGAGCTGCCTCAGTATTGGCCAGTTCAGGCAGTACCAGCCCACAATCTCTGTGTCACAGTACTGTTCGAAGCTGGTACAGGCTCAGTACTGCCTGTTCTGGGTGTACCACCGACGGGCCCTTCCATGGCCGCGCCTCCCTGCTGCCTGCCTTCTCACACCCCTCATTACCGCCTCCATCTGGAAGGTGGCACTGGCCATGTCCCTAGCTGGAGCTTCCCCCAGGCGGCTGTTGTCCTGTTACCCCCGCTGTCTGTTCCTGGTGCTTCCCCTGCATTGGGCTCACCTCTGGCTGTTTGCCTGTGGCTGTCCTGCCTCTTGCCACTGCCCTCAGTCCACTGTAGCACTCTCACACCCTTTTCTGCACACTGGCATGGGCACACCCACTCCTACCCTCACTCTGGCACAGTTCTGGTGGGCTCTGTCCTAATCCTGCCCAGTCCTGCACCCTGCTTCCTGTTTTTCCTCCCTGGCTCTCTGTCTCCACACTCCCACCTGTGGCTTCCCTGTGGCGCATTCTTCCTCCCCTCTCTTGCTCCCTTTTATTTTGGCTCATTTCTGCTGTCGCACAACTTCCGCTTGCTCCACTATTGTGCACGTTGAGTGCTGTTGAATATCGCACTACGCATGTTATTCATGGTTCCGCCCCCTACGGTTGCGCATGCATTCATTACTGTGGCACTCTGGCATATTGCTTGTTGCGCTGCGCAGCCACCTCCTGCTGAATATCGCACAATGGCACATTTCCGTACCTGCGCTGGCGCATCCGCCCTGAATATCCCACCCCAAGTATATACCATCAGCTCATAAGTATACACAAGCACTGAGTTATGTACCACAAATTGAATTGGAAGACTTTTAGCCTGAGGTTCAATGTGGGGGGGGGGACTAGCTCCTCCCACATCCCCTTCATAAACCTCAGGCTTCCACTCACTCAGCTTGAGTGTTTCAAAAATGCCCTCCATCCTCCCCTGCCTCCTCCTCCTCCTTCTCCGGCACTCTTGTCTCACCCTCTGCGCTGGGCCTTAAATTTTACATCTACCCAGTGTCCCACAGAGGGTGGGATATAGAGAAATGCCAAAGCACAGGTAATAAACATCAAATATATACCATCAGCTCATACATATACACAAGCACTGAGCTATGTACCACACATTGAAATACAACAACTCTAACAATGATTACTGAACTGAATGGTTAAAATATGCAAGTTACAATTTTTCATCAGGGTGTTTCCTAATCCCAACATATAGGTGCCAGCATGAAATTTAAGCAAATGGGAAATGGGCCTGGATTTCTAATAGGAAACTTTGTGGGATATAACATTCTATCTAGATCAACACCTCTTTTCTTTGGTCAGCTCTCAGCTTCTTTTTTCTGGTTCGGAGGCTGCTTTAGTATTTTCATGTCACCTTTTTGTTACATATGCCACTAGTATTTTTGTTGTTGTGATCTCAGTGGGCCCTATGCACCAATGTCAGGCAGTCCCTGTGTGGCATGTAACAGCCACGCATACAGGTATACAATGTCCAAACATGCAGTCCACAGCCATGTGGCATGCCTGTAGGGTGCACAGAGGCATGCAAATGCATCCCTTATGTACTACAGTTGCAGCAATACTATGCACAGGCAGTGGGGTATGGCCTTTGTAATGCCATGTGTGCACCCCACATATGCACATTTATGAAGTGCAATACAACACCCAGCATGCCGTGCCGCATGTGCAACACTATACCATGTGGAGGGCTCCCATAAACTGCAGGCAAGCAGGGCTGGCATATAGGGCAGGATACACCACTGGGACTGTAAAGACCATGGACACAGGTCTGGATGGACCACCACTACAGATGACTTGTAGTAATATGGAGGTTAAAATCCAGCAGTATGGTAAATGTGCAATTGAAACCCACGATGCAGGAACAGCACAAAGATACTGTAGGACACCAACTGATAATGAAGAACGCCCCCCCATAGGGCTGACAGTCATGACCAGTGGCATGCCACCTCTGACTGGAAAAAAGACATAGACACAAGACATGTAGTTCAAAACATTTTATTAAAGACACTACTGTCTTGTACACTATCCACACAAAATACACATGTTTGTGGATGATATAGTTCTCTATACCTCCAAACCTTCGGTGGTTGAAGCCCGCGCAGAGCTCCAGGCCAAATTTGATCTTTCCACAGCTCAACCTCACTCAGTCCAAACTTCTCCTAAATGCTAAAAAACGAAGGTCACGTTTATCTACTCCAATCATCTGACAGCACTTTCAAATGCACTCGCATCCTTGCCTCCCGACAAGACTCTCTTTGGTGATGACCTCAAAGTAATAAACAAATTTAAATACCTAAGTTGTGAATTAGATCACCATCTAATGTTCTCCGCTCACATCACCTCGCTTGCAAAAAAATTCGGCAAAGAGTTGGTTTTTTCTACAGGAACAAGTCCCTTTTTACTACTGATGCCTGGCTAAGATTAGTTCAGACCACCTTTATTCCCCTCCTCTACTATGCTAATGTAATTTATGGTCGATGCTCAGATTCCCTGCTACACCCGCTGGGCACACTCTGCCACAGGGAGGGCGATACGTTTCATCTCAAATGCCCATTGTTGCACTCATCATTGTGACTTATGCACCTCCTTGGGCTGGACTTCCTTATCCACAAGACGGCTCATCCACTTGCTCACCTGACTGTACAAAGCCCTTCTGCTAAAGCCCCTCCCCCCTGCATAACTGACCTATTTATTTTATTTATTTATTTATTTATTTGAAAGTCGGATTTACAACCTTTGAGTCAGGGACTCATTTACAAAGGCACCTCGTCACAGGGAGGGTAGACATGGTTACAGTGTGAGATACAACAGTGGTAACATACAGGTGCAATACAGATAACAAAAAGAACACACTATAACAGTGGTTTACAGGATAAAGTTACATGCAGTAAATAGCAATCGGTATAAGTATAACAATAATAGAAGTCACAACCCTGGTCGTGCGAAATACCTAAGTGGATGGGGAGAGGAACAGCGGTGAGGAAAAGAGAAAAAAGGGGGGCGCATTACCTGCCCCTCTACCCCCTACGGAGCAGCTCATACATCATGTTAGATGTTCCAAACATTCACTCCCGCTTTGGCAAAATGGCAATAAGCCATGCTTTCCCAATTGCTTGGAACAAAGCTCAAGCAAGCCTCAAACTTCAAAATCTAATTCCTCTAAATAGCTTCAAAAAACTGGCCTACAGCAAACTGTGTGACTTCTGTACACATCATTTGACTATATGGCTAAGACTCCAGTCTTATTCTCCTAACTTACTCAACCACTCACCGACTCCTTATTTATTAATATAGTTTTTATTGATGTTTTCACATATTTTGGGGGGAGGGAAGGGGGAAGGCAGTCACAAATACATCATGTTATATTTGTTTTACATATACAGAGTTAAAAAACAAGTAAATTTTCAGTTTATGCATAGTACATAGGTTGTAGCATTTTCTTAATAGGTATAGGTACATACATTAAAGATACCCCTCTCCCTCTGATCAGTTCCAACCAATTAATCCACTCTGATTCCCTTCTTTGCCTCAGAGAAGGCCCCTATTTTAATTTAAATTAACTATGTGATTGTTCTTTTCTTTTTTTTTTAAGGTACAAATCCAGGATCCCTTGCCATTATGTAAATAATCCATTTGGTCCATTCAGCCTGCCCAAGTCTGTGCGGTCATTCAAAGAGAATGATATCCTTTCTGATTTGTATATTTGTGTTATTATTTCTCTCCATTCAGGTATTGTAGGTGGCTGGGATGAAAGCCAGTGTCTAGTCAGTGCCTTTTTTTGCAGCTAGGAAAGCTATCCCCAGTAAATAAAGTGTGTGAGAGTCCCTGAGATCGTGTGGGAAAATTTGCAGTATAAATAACTCAGGTGTTAAGATAATAGGGGATCCTGTGAGATCTACTAGTTCTACCAGAAGGGAGATCAGGAAAGGTTGTATAATGGGGCAAGACCAGAAAATATGGGTATGATGTGCCTGGGGTTCAGCACTTTGGCGCCAACATTCTGATGTGCCTGTTATTGAATAATGAGCAGTTATTGCTGGGGTTCGAAAGTATCTTGCTATTAATTGCCATGAGAAGAGACGCCAACTATGTGAGAACGTAAGTTTAATGGCTAGGAGACAGCCTCTTTCCCATTTTTGGGGGGTAATCTCTGTACCCATTTCCTGGTTCCATTTCCCCATTATTTCAAGTGTATTTGCTCCTAAGGTCTCGTTAAGAGCCTTATATGTATATGAAATAATATATGGGGTTTCAATAGCAGTAATGCTATTCTGTAGGAAGGTTATTAAGGGGGGAAGATCTTCTAGCATTCTCACTCTCAGTGGGAGAGAGTAAAAAAAGTGTCTCAGTTGCAAGTACCTGAAGAAGTCATCTTGCCTCAGACTATCTGACCTCCTTATTTCTTGGAATGTAACAAAATCATTCCCATTTAGTAACTGTGATATAAAGGTAAGATGAAGGTGGTCCCATTGTCTGAATGTGTGGTCTATCTGAAATGGGGGAAGTACACCAATAAATAAATAGGGCATAGGTAGATTAAATACGGGGTCAAAGCAAGCTGTTTGCAAACCAATTTCCAAACTTTGACCTGGTATAAAATCCACGGGCCTGGATTCAGTTGCAGATTGACATGTTGTGTCTGGTGGAAAATAGACCTATTCAGGTCCATAAATGGGAACAGCCTTTCTTCAATCTCTCTCCAAATTGCAGGGTAGGTACGTTTAAGTCACAGGACAATAAATAAAAACTGTGAGGCCCAATTATACAGTTTAAGATTCAGGAGGGCAAGGCCTCCCTTCTGTCTGGGGAGGAAAAGGGTCAAGGCCTTTGTTCTAGGGCATTTCCTTTCCCATATAAAGCTCATTATGGCTTTGTTCCATGCTTGGAATGTTTTAATTGGGATATATATTGGGACGTTTTGAAAAAGGTATAGTGTCTGAGGGAGGACCACCATCTTAATGACTTCTACCCTCTGGAGCAAGTTAAGTGGGATAGCACTCCACCTGGCTAGGTCAGTTTGAAGTTGGGAGAAGAATGGGGCGTAGTTGTTTTGTACTACCTTCCTTACATCGTGAGATATATATATATATATATATATATATATATATATATATATATATACCCAAGTATTTTCCGACTCCTTATTTTGGATGGCTTTAGCATCCGAAGCCCTCCCTAAAGGATCCCTCATGTACTACTGTTGCAGCAATACTATGCACAGGCAGTGGGGAATGGCCTTTGTAACAGCATGTGTGCACCCCACATATGCACATTTATGAAGTGCAATACAACACCCAGCATGCCGTGACACATGCGTAACACTATACCATGTGGAGGGCTGCCATAAACTGCAGGCAAGCAGGGCTGGCATACATGGCAGGACACACTGCTGGGACTGTAAAGACCATGGACCCACCCCTTACTCATTCCTTCTTCTAACTGTCTGTACGTCCTTCTCCCCTTCTCTCCCTGCATATCCTTCAGCCTAACTGGCCCTAACACACATCTACCTACCCCCACCTTCCCTTTTCCATCTCTTGCTTAAATGCCTCCCTTTATCAGACTATTATTTTTTGCACTTGCCTCAAACTACCTGATCTCAAGACTTATTGGAAATAATGCAATTGCTCAGATTTTGCTCAATATCATAATGATCTGACCTACTGAACACCCTGTATTTGATTGCACTATCTGTCATTACCTGTAATAGTGTAAACTGTGACGTTGTGCTGTCCAGTGCTTATTTTTACTGTTTGTGAGTACTTCATTTATTATTTGTAACATGGATATCAATAGTAGGACAAATGGGATGTAAGCATTGGTCAGAGTGTATCAGGTGATAGGAATCCAGCGGGTATTAATTTCCAAGTAATGCCCGCTGGTGTAGTACAGGAGATGTCCAACGCAGTGAAGTGGTGCAAGACCACATGTCTGAGGTGGCAGCATCACACAGTAGACAGCTTACCAGTGTCAGTGATTCAAAAGTGACAGTTGTTTCCACCCACCCACCCAGCTGGCCAGTGACTACTCGGCGCGGATAGTTATTTCGCCATGATGGATACTTTTAACGCCACTTTCTCTGTTTGTGGAGTAATGGAAATAAAGGTTTGGGTAGATAAGCAAACATGGGGAGAAAAGAATGAAAAGCAGGAAAGCCAGAAGTTAAAAAATGCAAAATTACCAGCTGTAGCTCCGTGTGATGCAGAGTCAGGTTTTATGTTGTTGGTTATCAGCAGTCTGAGCAGAATCTCCATGGGGTTGGACTGCAATATAGATGCACTTGAGCACAGTGCCTCATTAGGGTGCTATAAAAGAAAAGAGAAGAGGAAACATTTAGAATATGTGAAAGAAAGTGGAAACCTGTATGTAAAAACAGAGAGACGTGCAGTACTGAGCAGTGAGCAGCTGAATGATTTACAGCAACATAAAACCGAGGAGAACACTCAAAAGAACACATCTTGGGCATGCAATGTGTTTAGTGACTGGTTGTCAGCTAAAAATATATCAGTGGACATCAGTACCATACCTATTCCTGAGATAACAAGTCTGTTGAGAATGTTTTATGGGACTGTTCACACTAAGGAGAGCAAAGAGTAAAGTATTAGCTCATTCATCGGGTTAAGAGCAGGCACGAACCATTACATTAACAGTGTAGATGTAAATAGGAAAGTGAATATAGCCATGGATCCATAATTCCAGTCAACCAACAACATGTTTGTTGCTGTACTGAAGCAGTACAGAAGAGCTGGCCAAGACATGTCATCACACCACCCCAGAATTAGTGACCCAGATTTGAAGAAGATTAGGAGTTGTAAAAACTTGTCACCACAGTCTGCATATGGCTTGGTGCGCAGGCTGTGATTCGAGCTACAGCTCAGTTTGGCCAGAAGGGGGAGAGAAGGCTTAAGGCAGTTGAAGGTGGATTCTTTTGAGATAAAAAGTGATGAAAGTGGACAGGAATTTATATGTTTGTCCTTCAATGAGAGTACAAAAAATCACAGTAGAGTAAATGAGCCAAATAAAGATATGTTTAGAGGGGCACTATATTCTCAACCTGGAAGCCCAGATTGTGTAGTTGCAGTGACGAAGGGCTACCTCTCAAAGCATCCCAAAAATGCCCCTTCATTCAACTTACATCCCTTGAAACTTCCCCAGGAAACACTTGATGGTAAAGATTTCTGGTACAGTCATCAGCCGATGGGCAGAAATTATCTTGGGCAGCTAATGGCACAAATTTCAGAAGATGCAGACCTGTCCACTAGATACACTAGTCATTCGATTAGAAGCATGGCAGTGCACATGTTGTCAGAGGCTGGTCTTGCATCTCATGAAATTATGTCTGTTACTGGTCATAGATGCGAGACCAGTCTCTGTAATTATTGGAGTCCTTCAAATAAGGGCAGGAAGAAGTAGTCGTCTATTTTGTCTCCACCAGATGCTGAGAAAGAGACCGTAGAAGTGTAGTATTGTTTTTTTTTTTCATTCAACTTTTATTGAGGTTTTCAATACAGAGAACAAATCCACAACACTATTGGCATGGTATAAACAAAACAGATTCAAATATTGTGATGATTCATTCTCTCCCTATCCTTCCTCCCTCCTTCCACCCTCATAACCCTCCCAAATCCCAGCACAGCATTATATCAGCTAGATTACACCTTATGGTATAATAATAACATATCTCAAACTTTCAAAAAATACAGGGTTTGTAAAGGGCCCCATATCTTGTTGAACTTCTTAATTTTGTTACAGAGGCTTGAAATGGTCCTCTCCGTTCTAAGGTTAGCGAGAAACTCCTGGAACCATTCAACATAGGTCTAATTGTCAGAATCTTTCCAATGTCTAAGGACCATTTTTTTAACAGACAATGACATTAATGCCATATGATATTTCCTGCACACCACTGAAATACAGGAGAAATCCCCCAAAAGGCATATTTCAGGTGTGAACAGATCAGAAAGCCCTAAAGAGGGTCAGCCCTTTGCTTAATAGTGGTCCAAAGTGTAACGACTTTGGGGCAACTCCAGAAGATATGAGGAAGGTCCCCAGGCTGCAATTTGCATCTTGTACAGAGAGGAGAGGAGAGGAGAGGAGAGGACACAACGCCTAATCTGGCCAACTTCTGTGGGGAGTAGTAAATATTGTGCAAAATTTTAAATTGCATTAGCCTAAGTCTATCCTGTAACAAAAATTTGTGACAGTTTTGCCACAGAGGAGACCAATCCAACTCCTTATCTGGAAAAAGGGAAGACCAATAGGCAACAGGGGCAAAGTTATCAGGGTATGCCCACGTGAATAAGGCACTATATATCTTGGACACCGCATGAGGTAAGCCAGCAAGCTCCGTTAAGGTAGCCTGAAATCGAATGTGAGTGTCCGGAGGTGGGACCAATCCCACTACCTTTAACAAAAGATGACAAAGCTGGAAAATCTTAAAAATATTTATACAGGGTATCATAAACTTGCGCATAATTCCAGCTGAAGAACACCATTGTCTATCAGGTATGGTAAAATCTTCAAGCTGACAATCTCCTATCTGAGGAAGCCAGCTGAGTGATAGGGGCTTATTATCTAATTGAAAATGGGGGTTACCTCTTATGGGTTGAGATAAATCCTTAATATTCTCATATTTCAGAAACGCGCACACCTGGGCGTGAGCCTTGATCTATACTGCAATGGGAGAATTACGTAGAGATGCAGGAAGGGATCCTAATTTAGTGTATAACATTGCACTAGGAAGGTATCCGTGTTTTTTTATGATGGCTAGCTCCATTCTTAGCCAAATCGGGGTATATAAGGATTGGGCTAATAGCTGCTCCGCAGTCAGCCACCTGAGATATTTATTAGCCTGACTGGCCCAATAGTACAGCCCAATATGTGGAAGCCTTAATCCTTCTTTTACTTTAGGTGCAGCTAATTTGTGGAATGCCATTCTTGACTTTTTGTACCCCCATATAAAGTTGGAAATCATACTATGCACTTTTTTGAACCAAGACAGCGGAAGCCCAATATTCAACAAATTAAGGGGGTAGAAAAGACGGGGAAAAATATTCATTTTAATTAAATTAATCCTGCCCCAGAGAGAAAGAGGAAGTAGGGTCCACCTGCAAAGATCTTGATTTATAAAATGGACCAAGGAGTCTAAATTTAACTGTCTGAGCCGAGCTATATTCCATGTCAGGATAAGCCCAAGGTATTTAATGGAATCAGACTTCCATGCAAGCCTGAAAGCGGTAATTTCTTGTCTATAAACCCTGTGATTAAGAGGAAAAACCACTGTTTTTCCTATATTAAGTTTATAATTAGAAACCTTGCTAAAACCATCTATTATTTTAAGAATGGAGGGGATAGATGTAACTGGGTGTGTTATTTGCAACAGGAGGTCATCTGCATATGCTGCCACTTTAACTACATGTCCACTCAGGGAAATACCAGAGATGTCCTGGGCTCTTATTAACCTCCAAACAAGGGGTTCTAAATATATATTAAAAAGCAATGGAGATAAGGGACACCCTTGTCTGGTTCCTACATGCAGTTTAATCGGATTTGAAATTACCCCATTACAGGAAATTCTAGCTGAGGGAAGTAAGTATAGCGAGTTAACCCAGTTCCGAAACTTCCTGGGAAAACCAAATGCCTCCATTGCTGCAAATAAATAATTCCAGTGGACCCTGTCAAAAGCCTTCTTGGCGTCCAGGGAGACCAGGGCCATTGGGAGGGCAGTGTCCCTGGAGACCGAGAAGACGTGAGCTAAAGTTCGCAGGTGGCCCACCGAGGATCTTCCTTTCATGAAACCTACCTGCTCCTCCCCTATTAGAGAAGGAAGGACTACATTCATACAATCAGCCAGTAATTTGGCTAAAATGTTAATGTCATGATTGAGGAAGGAGATAGGTCTGTAGCTTGAGACCAGGTCATGCGGTTTATCTGGCTTGGGCAATAGAACAATCAGGGCTTCAAAAAGGGAGGGATCAGATGCCTGGCCCGAAAGAAGAAATTGAAAAAGTGGTAACAAAATGGGGTCAATTGCTTGGAAAAAACTTTGTAAAAATTGGAAGAAAACCCATCAGGGCTGGGGGTTTTATCAGACAGAAGAGATTTGATTACCCTTTCTATCTCATATTCAGAGATGGCAGGTACCATTATAGCTTGTTGAGATTTTGTGAGAGAGGGTAGTTGTAAATCCCTCAAGTATTCTTGCAATTCCTCCTCTGAAGGGGAATTTACCATGGGACCATATAATTCCCTGAAATAACTGGTAAATTCTTCTGCTATCTCTGAAGGTGAAGTTTTGAGGGAGTCGCCTTCAGAAGAACGAACCACCGCTGTAAATCTGGCAGATTCCTGTTGTTTGACATGCATCGCTAACATCCGACCAGCCTTTTCCCCCTGATCAGTATACACAGCATTCGTTTTTAAAATCGCTAACTCAGCTTGATCTCTTAACAGATTGAGGTAAGCATCTCTCAGTTTGACTAAGTCTTGCTTAAAAGTCTCCGAGGAGGCTGGAGAAAGATAGGATTCCGTACCCTGAATTTGGGATAAAAGACAGGAAACCTTATTTTCCCTCTCTTTTTTCCTTCTTGACGTTAAACCAATTATAATCCCCCTCAAAAAGGCTTTAAGAGCCCCCCATTCCATATCGGGCCATCCTATAGAATTATTATTTATAACCGTAAACTGCTGTATTTGGGATGCTATATATTTGACCTTTTCTGGTTCCTTCAGAATTTGGTTATTCAACTTCCATCTACCCCCTTCTTTGGTAAAGATGACACAGATAACAAGCAAGTGACTGCAGAATGGTCCGATGGCAGACCTGCAATGATACTAGAATCTAAAACCCTGGGTAGGAGAGTTTGGGAAATAAAGATATAGTCAATCCGTGAATAGGTACCATGTACTTGTGATACAAAAGTATATTTCCTAATTTTGGGATGGAGCACTCGCCACACATCACAAAGACCCATAGAGTCTAACAGGTCCCTAAAGGCCCTTTGAGCAGGAGAAAGACCTTGGCGAGGTCGACCAGACCTGTCTACAGACTGATCAAACACCAGCTTTAAATCACTCCCTATAATCATGGGGATATCAAGGAATGGAGTTAGAACTTCCAATATTTGGACAAAAAACCCTGGAGTATCCATGTTGGGACCATAGACACTACCCAGGACAATGTCCAGAGTGTGCAATCTACCCTTTATGAATAGAAACCTCCCTGAGGGATCAGAGACAACTTGGAGAGGTCTGAAAGGAATCGATCTATGCAAAAGGATCATGACCCCTCTGCTCTGGGTAATGCCTTGTGCAGCAAAAATCTGCCCCACTTGTTGGCATCTCATTTTGTCGGCTTCACCATTAAGCGAGTGTGTTTCCTGTAAAAACATAATTTCTGTTTTCAGATGGCTTAAGTATTTCAAAATGTTATATAGTTCGGTCTTATGCCTTGCCCCTTTTACATTCCAGGTAATGAGCTGAATACTCCTAGCCATTGCCTTTTACAACCCTTAGAGACTTTATAGAATACCACCTGCACTTATATATAATATTGTTACTACACCTTATATGGTATATATGCGTCTTACCCTCCCCACCCCTACCCATACCCACCCCAACCCAATAATAATCCCCTTAAAATCAACCCTGATAACATTCCATAAACCCCTACCCCTCCCACTCCCATCCCCATTTACTATGGTACATGATGAACAGCCAACCCGAATAGTCCCTCTCCGCCCAACCCCCGCCCCTCCCGATCAGAACAGCCATTTCAATACTAACCCTTTGTATACCAAAGACTTAACATCCTTTAATGAGCAATATTATGAAACAACCTACAACTAACCCTACTACATTTATATCTTGTACTCCCAGCAGTAGGTCATTGTAAATGTATAAAGAAAAAAAAACACTATATTAAAATTATATTCCCCTTTTCCAATCCACCAAGCTATGAGGGAACAGATACAGGGGCAACAAAAGGGCATAGTATAACTTCCTTGTCTGGAGATGACAATCGTTGGCGCCCTCTAGTGATGCTTCTTAAAAACTGAAAGCGTAACAAACATAGTAAAATTAAACAGTTACACCACCTGTGTGAATTGGACCATATTTGTGCCCCTCATCCTTAACTTTGGTGCCATCATACCTTTATTCCAGCAGGAGACTCACACCTTCTAAAAATGAAAAAATAAAAAAAGGGGGAGTGGACAAGGTGAAATGAAAGCCCTCCCAAATCTTGGGTTGCTATTATGCAGTGTTCAATCAAGTAATTGGGACACATGAACATCCTACTGCCTGACCCCCTCTACATAAAAGATTCAACATAACGACTGTGCTAACTATATAAAACACTTACAAGCGCGTGTAAATATCGCAAGATTAGTATGGGAACCAATACAAAACATTGCGTTGGGAGATATCCCCATTTACCAACCCGGCTTCACATAAACGCCCCCTTTTCCCCATACTACAACAGGATGCGAGCTACTAGCGGGACTGGAAGATACAGCCCATGCACATACATATGAGTTTAACAGAAAACATAAAATACAGACATTCATTAAAGAAAACGTAACCTCGAAGGTTTTGGGCAGTGTTAATTGAACTCGACATCCGAGATAAAAAAAAACTAAAATTCCAGGAATATTAGCATCTTTCACGAACTTAGAGGCACTCATTTGCACCAAACTTTTGTGCCATAATGCCTAGGAAAAGCTTACAGCTAACAGATGCATTTGCAGATGAAAGTAACGGGTCAGTCCCAGGATTGCCAACTTGTATAATGATCAGATTAACCGCCTAGGAGTGTAGAAGCGTCACTCCTTAAAGCTTGAGTCATTGTCAGGGAGTGTTGAGCCATGTAACTTCTTCACAGAGCGAGATCAGAATATGAACAACCGCAGGTCTACTATATTAGATAGTAGTGAACCACTCACACCAGATGACAAGCCAATATATTAGAATGTCCAGACATGACTTTCAGGTGGCGGTTTTAAACAAGTCTGGGAGCGCTTCTTTGATCCCTTCAGCCGCTGACTCTGCACCCTCATAAGTCACCCAGGAACTGCCTAGGAGAACTTGTAGCCTGGCAGGAAAGCCCATCCTAAACTTAATTCCTGCGGTGATCAATTTGACGACCAGCTTATGAAACGTAGCCCGTTTCTGACGTACTGACAGTGGCAAATCTTGTGCCACCCGCAACTTTTTACCTTCCCATTCCAAATCATGGGTATCTCTGGCTTTATATAGGAAATGTTGCCACTCTTGGAAATTCAAAAATCTGAATATAAACAACAGGGGGGGGGGTCCATCAGGAGGGAAGGGTCACAGAGCACGGTGGGCTCTCTCGATAATATATCCTGTCCTAAAAGGAGAGGGGTCTGCCACCTTCTCAACAAACTTCTTGGCAAATTTGATTGGGTCGGAGCCCTCTTCTCTCTCAGGCAGCCCTATAATCACTGCATTATTGCAGCGACTATCTTCGACCTTGTTTTCCATTTTTACCAAACATTGTCAAACGGCCACCAAATCAAGCTCCGCTTTATCCTGTTTCCTCTCAACGGAGTGCAGACGGGCTTCATTGTCAGCTGTTCTCCTGGAGAGGTCCTCCAATGCACTGGAAATACTCTTAATCTCCCCTGCCATGCTTTGCATTTCAGCTTTAAATGGCTGGAATGCCTCTAAAAATCTAGAGAGAGTGAGTGAATCTGAGTCAGCAGTCCCAGCAGTAGTAGCCGTCTGTGGTGACTGCAAAAAGGAGGCCCTGGCTTTCTTTGGGGCCTTCTCCGGAGTTGTTGGAGGCATGTGTTTCGATGTGGTTTTTCTCATTTCGTCATCCATCCACACAGATATTCAAAGGGCAGCAGTTGCTAAGTAACTTAATGTTGCTTAACCAATAGTAAACTTCACGAAAACGGAGTTTAAAAGGTATTTAAGAGGACGGGAGGTCGGAGCTCGTGGAGAAGAGTCTTACCCAGCATGCTGCATCATGTGACTCCAGAAGTGCAGTATTGTAATGGTAGCCCAAAAAAGAAGCAAGCAGTGTTAAATGTTGAGCTGTGCCATACCAGAGAACAAGTTCACGACAGCAGAACAGAAATTGCAAAAGATGATGTCTGCAGACAAAGTGTTACATGTGCTGTACCGGTAAAGGCCGTTGCAAGCAAGACTGATACTACTAATGATGTAACAGGACAAATTAGAAGCAGTGCAGTTCCCAAAGCTGGCAAAGGTCAAAGAGCAAGGAAAGACACAGAGACGTGTGAGATGCAAAGTGAACAGCGAGTAAGCATTGGAGGATATCCCTTTAATCTTTTCAACATATGTAATCTCACAGTGAATGGAACAGTACACTTCAATTATAACAGTCCAAAAGACTTGTCACAGTAAGAGAAGCGTTTTCTAAAGAAATTCTTCAGTGTGTTCACCCGTGCTGAAAGTGTCAGTGACTTGTTAGTGTGCTGAAAGTGTCTTTCAGTTGTTGATGAGTTGTTAAACCCATAATCCTTTTCTGTAGAATCTGATTCATTAATGTTTTATAAGATATTAGAAATATGCAGGAACAAACAGTGATGAACCAAAACAGTGGATAACTATCATTTCTAGATACCGTTTATTATTTTTAGAGAATGTAATAAGCAGCACTCACAATATAAGTAGATGTTCTGTTCCTGAAAGTGTTGTGTTATGAGAATATGCAAATTAGTCACAGTTCTGTTTTGAAAAGTGGACTAAAACATTACTATTGAGGTCTGAAATATAATAACTAAGCATTATACACATGCACTGAGTAGAAAAGTAGAAAGTATAGGAATGTTTTTAATATGTTACTTGTGTTACTGTATGACAGGACAGCATAAAAATAGGAAACCAACATATAAATAAATATTGGTTTAAAAACAGGAATTTTGTGTTTCTTCTACTACATTCAAGTATGTAAAAGTACAACTGTCTGTGTTAAGGAAGACCATAAAGGAAGAACATAATATTTTTCAACCATGTTTGTCCATGTTACAAGAGCATTAAGCCCCTCGAAAGGAGGCATCTACTGTGGAATTAATGCATGGTTGGGTGGTTGTAGGTACTCGGCCTTCGACCTCGTGCCACAACCCCCCCCCCAACCATGCATTAATTCCACAGTAGAAGCCTCCTTTCTTGGGGCTTAATGCTTACATGTTATATTGTGTACCAGTTGTATATTTTGTACTATTTTTTGCATGTTTCAGGACCTCCTTGTAAATGAACATGCTCAATTGGGTTATTTCCTGCCAATAAACTTTCATTTTTTTTTCATTTCATTTAATTTATACTGAAAAATCTGTGAGCAAAAAATGTCGTTTTCACAGACGTCCAGTAACAAAAACAAATACAATGGCAATATACAAAAACAACAATAAAACATAAACAAAAAACAACAGAATACAAAACATATAATGACAAAATCAAATTATTTAAAATAATTACAGACAACCTCAGAGAAAAATTTTTGTTCAAGTAAAACGTTAAAACCTAACACAGTGCAACAAGTAGTTATGTTACTGGGTAATTGATTATACTGCCTAATAGTTTCAAACTGTATTGGATTCTGTATAAAATTAGTTCTAAACCGAGGTAGTTTAAACACATTTCTAGTACTAGATCTAGTACTTGAGGAAAGGAGGGAGAAGGGGGACATGATAGAAACTTTTAAGTACCTCAGTGGAATCAACAAAGTCCAAGAGGGTAGCATAGTTCAGAAAAAAAAATGTGCAAGAACAAGGGGACACAATTTAAAGATGTAGGGTGGATGGCTCAGGGGCAATGTGAGGAAGTATTTTTTCACAGAGAGGGTGGTGGACATGTGGAACAGCCTTCCTGAGGAGGTTGTGGGGTCTAAAACTGTAGGAGAATTCAAGAATGCATGGGACAGACATAAGGCAATTCTTGTGGGTGGAGAAGAAATACAGTGCCGTGAAAAAGTATTTGCCCCCTTCCTGATTTTCTCTATTATTGCATATTTGTCACACTAGATGTTTTCAGGTCTTTAGACAAAATATAATATCAGATAAAGGGAACCTGAGTGAACAAATAACACTTTTTTCACTTATTTCATTTATTTAATGAAAAAGTTAACCAACACCAACTGGCACTGTGTGAAAAGTAATTGCCCTAGTTAAATCAACCCAATTAAAGGGATAATTAGAGTCAGCTGATTGAACACAGCCAGGCTTGATTACAGCCAGCCCTGCTCAATATAAACCTCACTTATTTTGGCCCTTACCATCAGATTCACGTTGCCAGCACAAAGATTCAACAAGCACATTATGCCATGATCAAAGGAAGTTCCTGGAAAGATCAGAAAAAAATTTGTTGCCCTCTATTAGTCTGGAAAGGGTTACAAAGCTATTTCTAAGGCTCTGGGACTCCATCGAACCACAGTGAGAGCCATAATCTCCAAATGGAGAACACTTGGAACAGTAGTGAACCTTCCAGGAGGGCGGCCCGTCAAAATTACTCCAAGGGCGAGTGTAAAATCATCCAAGAAGTCTCAAAGGATCCTAAAACAACATCCAAAGAACTGCAGGCTTCTCTTGCCTCAGCCAAGGTCAGTGTTCATGACTCCACAATCAGTAAGAGACTGGGCAAAATGGGCTTCATGTGAGAGCAGCAAGGCGGAAACCACCGCTAACCAAGAAGAACATAAATGCTTGTCTCTCATTTGCCAAGAAGCACCTGGATGATCCACATGCCTTTTGGGAAAATGTTCTATGGACAGATGAGTCCAAAGTGGAACTTTTGGACAACATGGATCCCATAATGTCTAGCGTGAAGCAAACACAGCATTCCACAGTAAGAACACCATACCAACAGTCAAACATGGTGGTGGTAGTGTGATGGTGTGGGATGCTTTGCTGCCTGAGGACCTGGATGACTTGCCATAATTAAAGGAACCATGAATTCTGCTCTGTACCAGAAAATTCTTAAGGAGAATGTCCAGTCATCCTTCCGTCAGCTGAAGCTGAAGAGTAGTTGGGTCATGCAGCAAGACAATGATCCAAAACACAAAAGCAAGTCCACATCAGAATGGCTAAAAGAAGTAAAATTAAAGTTTTGGAGTGGCCTAGTCAAAGTCCAGACTTAAACCCAATAGAGATGCTGTGGCAGGACCTGAACGAGCAGTTCATGCTCGAAAACCTACCAAATGTTACTGAATTAAAGCAGTTCTACGAGGAAGAGTGGGTTAAAATTCCTCCACAGCGATGTGAAAGAATGATATTGAATTATAGGAAGTGTTTGGTTGCAGTCATTGCAGCTAAATGTGCATAACCAGTTATTAAGTGTAAGGGGCAATTACTTTTCACACAGTGCCAGTTGGTGTTGGTTAACTTTTTTCATTAAATAAGTGAAATTAAAAAAACAAGTGTTATTTGTTCACTCAGGTTCCCTTTATCTAATATTACATTTTCTCTAAAGACCTGAAAACATCCAGTGTGACAAATATGCAATAATAGAGAAAATCAGGAAGGGGGCAAATACTTTTTCACGGCACTGTAGGTTGTTGGTTAAATAGGATCTGCAGCTTATCCTGTAGGTAGGGAACTGGGCAGACTAGGTGGGCCAAGTGGTTCTTATCTGCCGTCAAAGTCTATGTTTCTATGTTTCAAAGTTTAGTAAAAATAGTAGACATGGAAATGGGTAACAAACTAGCAACACTATTAGGCATAAGACCTATTTGAATCTTATGCAAAAAGGTCAAGAATCTAAAATTAAAAAAAAAACTAAGAGGTAAATAACCTGATTTCTCATATAGGGTGTAATGATGAGTCATCCTGGGTAAACAAGTGATGAAACGTAGTATACTATAATATGTAGTTTCGAGTTTGTTTAACGTCTTCAAAGAAGAGCAAGAATAAACAATGGAGCCATACCTCAGTAGAGAAAACAGAAAACTATTTGCCAGAAGGGTCCTTGTCTCAAGGTTAAGATACTTCCTAATATGGAATAACAAAACTAAACACTGATATAATCTTGCAATTAAGGAAACAGTGTGCTGATCAAAAGTTAGATGCTGATCCAGCATGAAGCCCAGATACTTAAAACTGTATACCCTTTCAAATGAATTACCAAATTTATCATTAAACTTGAAATCATTATTAAATTGATTCTTTGATTTGACTATACAGGGACCAGCAAAAAACCCTATCAATGGAACGGTACAGGTATTCTCTGCCCAGCACTGTGCTATTGCTGCTGTTCCTGGACTCCACCCAGGCCTCCTCTTCTTCATCTGAGTCCTTACTTGACCCCTTTTGATGTGGCGGGGGTTTACACCCTCTCCAGCAGAACAAGCCTGCGTAGAGGTGACTATACGCCGGAAACAACAAGAACACAGAGGACAGACATATAAGGGATGCACAAGCAGGGCCACAGCTGAACACAGCCAGCATACAGTGACTCCCCCATCACAGCACTTACCTTTGATGGCTCCATGATGGACCACAGCTCCCCATTAGGTATCTCATCAAAAGGGTGACTACAAATGAGCGACTCACAAATGAGAGAGTCATATTCACCGAAATGGTTAATGGCTACCCTGTAAGGATAGCGACCTGGTCAAAGGCGACCATTCAGAAGGGCGACTGGAAGGCAGGAATAGTGAGGGAAAGGGGAGGGATAGGACAAAGGGTTTCTGTGGGGCAGTGTCCCTGGTGCTGCTGAGCCAGCACATGTGGTCTGGTGGTGAGGGTGGCTGGCTCCGGCATAGGAGGATCTGGGTTCGGGGACGGGATGGGGAGAAATATTTTGCTGCTGCCTGCAGCTCTTGTTTTTTTTTTTTTTTTCAGGAGTCACACCCCCTCCCTGACATGCACTTCCCTGGAGTTGATAATCCTTCAGTAGGTGGGTGCGGGTGGGCAAAGCCCCCCATGGGGGGGCACAGTCCCCCTGCATACACATTGACAAGTACAGGCCGGATGCAGTGCTGTCATTATGTGTGTATCACTGAATTGCTTTTTACCGATATACACTCGCCATAATAGCAATCGCTCTTTTGTGTTTGCTATTATGACATGGAACCTCCCCATTATCATCCTTATAGTAGGCATCAGGACTACCGACCCACCAGGACAGAAAGTCTGGGAGCTGCAGCACCTGTCTCTGTCTCTGGGCCACCACCACTGCCATGGCCCCGTCTGGCTGCTCCTGGCACTCAGGGATGGTGTAGCCAGGATGGCCAAGGACATCCTGTGGGACACAAAGGTAAAAAATATCAGTGAAACAGCACACAGAAAACAAGGCATGCATGCCCCAGCACCCTTTGACTGTTGGATAGCTACCTCTGCTGGCTCTGTTACCTGCCATAGGGCACCACTCTCCAAAGCATCCTGGTATGATGACATGGACATCTTCCATAACTTCTTGGGGTATTGCCTTAGTTTCCCAACTGCTGCTGCCAAAACCGTGCTACCTGCTGCCATCTTTAACTATGTCAGGACAGTAATGGCTCAGTGAGCCCCGTGCACGCCGCATCACCCAGCTGGCATGCTAGGTACATGTCCCTTTGAAGGGGCTTCTGTTCACATAGGATGTCTGTGCAGCATCCCTGTCAGGGCCTTGGTCAGGAGAAGCACAGATGGGTGTTGTACATACACCATCTGGCAGCCGTGCACAGGCCACTCCATAGAGGTACACAGGATATTGTCAGGGTTACTACTGAATGTCCTCCTGCTGGATGGAGAGAGGGGCACAAACAGGCATTGAGGGCACAACTGCAGCCATGTGTATCCCGGCCACAGCAGAATGCAAATGCTCTGTGGGACATACACTATCTCGAGAGATTCCATTTGGACCATGCCATGATAATGCAGCTGTGTGATATGATCTGTGTACATGTGGTACCATGTACTCACTGGTCATGGGCAATGTCTGTGAAGACCAGGGTTCTATGTGCATTGGCATACTATGGCACAGGGTCCTTTCAGAGGGTGGTGGGGGATGTCATGGGCATCAGTCAGTCTTCTGTGTCCTGGGCACTGCCCCAGGTCTTTGATGTCCTACTATAGCGTGTGCATTAGCACATAATATTCCCCACCACACAGGCTGACATACAGCCCACAAAGGAGGAATTCTATGTCATGCAGGGCTTGCCAAATGTGCAGTGGGCCATTGACTGTATGCACATGGCAATTCTTGCACCATCTGTGGATGAGGAGGCATACCGTAACCGCAAAGGGTATCATAGCATCAACTTCCAGACTGTCTGCAACTCCTCAGGTATCATCACTAATACGTGAGCCAAGTACCCATGTTCATGCCATATCTTCGGTGGGTCCAGACTGAGTGCAATCCTTGGTACATGCAGTGGCAGGGATGGATGCTTGATAGGTGGGTATCTGTACCTTACACACATGGTACACCAGTGGATGACAGGCAGCTGCACAGTACTAACCCTGTCTTTTCCTATTGCACAAGTGACAGCATATATCAACTATGACCATACCTGGAGGCACACAGAGTGGCAGAGAAGGCATACAGTGAGGTAGACATGGTCTGTGATCATGAGAACAATAGGGCTACTGAAGATGTGGTTTAGGTTCCTGGATCTGACAGGCGGCATGCTGATACTTGCCCCAGGGAAGGCATGCAGAGTGTTCACAGCACGTGTTCACAGCATGTGCCATGCTGCACAACATAGCTTTGTGGCATCAGCTGCCCATGTAGTGGAATATACAGGGCTATGTCTGACCATGTGATTAGGAAGGGGGGGCTTGCCGGGGTGGTTTGCAGAGTCACTGTCTGGATGGGCAGTATGGCATGGACTCATGCAGAGGTCATTCAGCCATTGGGGCATTGCAGGCACTGTGATGATGACCCACCCTGAGTGTCAAACCACCCACAGTCCAGGGGAGAATTGGTGCCCTTGCTTGTGGTTTAATGTGGTGAGGTTGTAAGTGGTGAGGAAATATTTGTGTTTATGGGGTATGTGGAGTGTGTGCTTATGTAACACTTGGTGTTTGTGGTGGGGGTGGTAGGCATCACTTCTTCATAGCCTTTTGCAGCCTTTGTCATGTGGACACACATGTACCCAGACAATGGATCCTGGCCGTGATATCCCCCCCCCCACTTGCCAGTGTGTCTGGGTGTGTACCTGACAGTGGTTGTGAGTAGATTTCATCCTGTACCTTGAGCTCGCTAGGGTGAGAAGGTGTGTGGTGCATGATGGCCTCTGGTGGTGCCTCAGGTACAGGTGGTGTAGCCCTGCTGGACCCAATTAGCACGTGCTCGGTGAACCTCTCAAGCATGTCTCCTATGCGGTCAATTCCACGATGTATGCCCCTCATCTCTGGGGTCAGCTACTTCAGCGCTTCTGTGTTCCCCTGCTGTGCATTGAGCCAGTCACATTCCAGGTGCCTCATCTCAGGGTAGTATGGGTGCACTATATCCCTGATGGATGGCCTCCATGTCCAGCAAACTGGGTGGCTGGAAGGACCCTCACCTCCACTGTCACAGGAGTGATGTGTGTTCCCCCATGGCATCCCTGTTTTCCACTGTCCAATGCTAGAGGGCAGACTGTCTCCTGAATCTGCACGATGGTGCTGGCAGGCCGTGATGACAGGCCCACCATGTGTGGCTTAACAGTAGGTTCAACAGTATCCAGTGGGCCCTCCTGGGCTGGCTGTCCAGAGTGTGCCTGTGGCAAGGAATCTGACAGAGGGTGGTTGGAGGTGGCTGCTTGTGGCATGATTGTCCATCTCCTTCACATCCTCCTGTGTGTCCAAGAAAGGTTCTGTGCTGTTGTCATAGAAACATGGAATGTGTTGGCAGAAAAGGACTGGTAGGCCCATCTAGTCTGCCCTATGTTTCCCTGCCTAACTCTATACCCTGGACTCTATTTGGTCATAGGTGTCCCTCCCTTTCCTCTATTTATTATACCCATGTGCCTATCCCACGCATGTTTGAAGCTCCCCACTGTCTTCACCCCACCACCTCTTTTAGCAGGCTGTTCCACCACCCTTTCTGTGAAGAAGTATTTCCTCACATCCATCTTAAACTCCCCCCCCCACCTCAGCTTCATAGTATGCTCCTGTGTTCTGGTGCTCCTCCTCCTGTGAAACAGACTCTCCTTCTATACCTTGTTCATACTCCTCCGAGGTGCTTATACAGTAGGTCCACATTGGCCCTCCTCTATTCCTCTGGAACCACCCCCGTCTCCAACGAGGTGCTGATGGGAGCATTGGCATTTCTACTGTCTGGGAGGAGTTTAGGCCAGTGGAGGTGGCTGAGGTTCTTGAGTTGATCTCGAAGCTGCAGCCCACTTTCTGTGAACTGGACCCAGCCCTGACCTGTCTCCCAGTGGGATGCGCCGGGATCATTGGTCCAGTGTTTTCCAGGATAATCTGGTATTTGCTTTTGGAGGAGATCTTCCCTGACACCTTGAAATAGGCATTGGTGAGGTCCCTGCTAAAGAAACCATCACTCGACCCTGATGTCTTGGCAAATTATTGACCTATCTCCAACCTCCCATTTTTAGGAAAGGTTGTTGAGAAAATAGTGGCACTGCAGCTCAAGGCACACCTCACGGCCTATGACATCTATAAGCCATTCCAGTGAGATCTCAGGGCTAGGCATAGCACTGAAATGGCATTGGTCAGGGTGCAAAATGACCTCCTCAGGGTGAGAGATAGAGGGGACCAGTCAATTCTCGTTCTCCTTGATCTCTCCTCAGCATTTGACACCGTGGACCACACTGTGCTTCTGAATCGTCTTAGAGAATACTATGGACTCGTCAGTACTGTCATCAACTAGTTTGAGTCCTGTCTCCCTGGCAGGAAGCAACGGGTGGCAGATGGGGAATTTCTCCTCCTCCCCAAAGCTCCTGCCATGTTGAGTTCATCAAGGTTCAATCCTGTTGCTGATGCTGTTCAGGGTGTATATGCTACCTCTGGGAGAGCTCATTAGATAGTACAGTTTGGGTTTTCACTGCTATGCAGATGATACCCAGCTGTACATGTCTTTTGCCCCTGGAACAAGAGATGCCATGGAAGTATTAAACAGCTGCCTGGATGAAATTTAGGAATAGAAGGCCTCTAATTGGCTGAGGCCTAATCCCAACAAGACAGAGGTCCTGGTGATTGAGCCTGGTGATGGGCACGATAGGAGTGCCTCTGGGGTGGCAATAGGATTGGTCCGTGGAACCACTCTGTTGATAGTTTTCCCTAGGGTGAGAAGTCTGGATGTCTTCCTGGATGACAGACTGACACGTGATGCTCAGGTGTCATCTGTTGCCCAAAGTGTTTTTTATCACTTAAGGAATGTTCCCTGGATTAAACCCCTAGTTTCACCTGAGGACCTGCCATCACTAGTACACGCGTTTGTTACTTCCAGGCTTGACTACTGCAATGCTCTATACTTCAGGGTCTGTGGAGGGACTTTCCGCCAGCTGCAGCTGGTGCAGAACACAGCAGCCAGGTTACTGATGGACCTGTCTAGGTCATGTCATGGGACCCCGATCCTGTGAGATCTGCACTGGCTGCCAGTTAGGTAGAGGTTCATCTTCAAGGTGGGCTTGCTCACCTACAAGGCCCTTTATGGACTGGGCCCTAGTTACCTGATGGATCTCCTTACCCCTGCCACTTTGGCCTTTTCCCTCCATTCCTCCACCAAGGGCCTCCTTGCAGTTCCGAGGGCCAGGCTAAAAACCTCTGGCGATCGAGCTTTCGAGGTGGCCAGCCCGGCCCTCTGTAACTCGCTTCCTAGATCTGTAAGAGAGGCCCCATCGGTGGAGGTATTCAAGAGGGACCTAAGGACACATCTATTTAAAATGGCCTTTCCGGACTACCCATATTGTTTTAAAATTTGTTTTATTATTTATTAACTATTTATACAATAAGCTTACTAAGTCTTGTATTTAACATTTTTATATAACCCTTCGGAGCTTTATTTTATTATTACTACCCTGTCTGTTTTTGATTGTGTAAGGTGTCCAGAACCTCTGGGACTGGGTGCCATATAAATAAATTTTATCCTACCTTACCTTACCTCACCTAAATAATGTTGTTACAGGGGCAGCTGGCACTAAGCTCAGTTCCTTAAGCACCCTTGGGTGGATGCCGTCTGGCTCCATTGCCTTGTTTTCCCTTAAGGCTTCCAACTGGTGGCATACTCTCTTTACCAGGAATGGACTTGTGTCCACTCCCCCTACTTCCAGTGCCTGGAATGTAAGTTGGCCCATCCCCACCCTTCCACTGTGAAGACCTAGCAGAAGTATTTGTTTAAAATGTTAACTTTGTTTGGTTTTCCTATGCACAGCTCCCCCTTCCCCGATCTTCTCTAAACCACCCCTTGCCTTCCTCATTTCACTCACATACCTGAAGAAAGTCTCATCCCTATTCTTGACCTCCTGGGCTACCCTTTCCTCAGCTTGAACCTTTACTGTTCTTACCCTCCTTCCTGTCTTTCTTTGTTTCTCTGGATATACCTCCCTGTCTACCTTTGTCGGGGTCTCCTTGTACCTCCTGAAAGCTGTTTGTTTTCTCCCCTACTGCCTTAGCCACATCCTTTGAGAACCACAGTGTCCTCTTTCTGTTCAGACCCTTGCTTATTACCTTCAAACAGCTTGTCAATAACCTCAGGTATTCCCTCCACCCACTCAGCTATTCCCCATTCAAGGTATTTCCTAAGGCAGTCTTCCATTTCTTTAAAATCTGCTTTCCTCAAGTCCAAGACCCTAATCCTAGTGTAGTTTTTCTCCTGCCCAACATATGCCAAACCTCACTGTAAGATGATTATTTGTACCCAGGGGGCTACGGGCTGTGAAGTCTAAAATGATGTCCCTGTTCAAAAGCACCAGATCCAGCACTGCCCTATCTCTAGTGGGATCTGCAACCAGTTGCCTGAAAAATACCCCTTGCAGGGATTCTAGGATGACCCTGCTCCCAGCTGTAGCTGTGGCCAGGAAGTTCCAGTCCACATCCAGCAGGTTAAAGACACCCATAATTACTACAGTACTCCCTCTTTGCTTGCCATTTTCCATATGGCCTCACCCAAAACCCTGTCCAGTTCCTCCCCCTGTGATGGTGGCCTGTACACCACCTCCACGTGCATAAAGGCCCTGGATCCACTCTCTAATCTGGCCCAAAGAACCTCCAGCCCCTCCTTTGGAGACAGTATAGTGTAGTGGTTAAGGGCATTGAGCTGCAAATCTGGAGACCTGGGTTTGAATCCCATCGGCCCCCACTTGCATACTGTGTGACTCTGAGCAAATCATTTAACATTCTTGTGCTCCCAGGTTGCACCTGGAAACAAGCTCCAGCTTAGTGTACCTTTCCTGTCTAAACACTTTCCCCTTTCCCTTTTCCCCATTGTGTCCTTGTATTTCCGTGGCTTTTATGCCTTTCATTACATATAGAACAACCCCTCCCTTCCTCCCTGCCCTATCCCTTCAAAACATGTAACCTGGTATGGCCTCCTCTCAGCTGTGGTGGTTGGTGTACCATGACTCTGTTATGGCCACCATATCCAGGTCCGCCTCCCCAATGGTAGCCTCAAAGTCAGGAATTTTGTTTCCTAGGCTCCTTGCATTGACACACATGGCTCTCCACTCTTTTTGTCCTTCCCTGCCCTTACTTTGGCCTCTCTTTCTGAGTCCTTACTTCACCTTTCTCTTTTCACTGCTACTGTCCTTCCCCTTTTTAGCCTCTCTGTACCCACTCTCCATAGTATTTTTCCTAGCCTTGGTTCAACCTTTCAACTCTCCCCCCCCCCCCCCAACTTGCCTCTATTCCTCATTACCCCTGGGGAATTTATTTCTCCTGGACTTTGCTTCACTACTGCCCCATTATCTGGATTGGGGGTTGGCATTCACTGCCTCCCTCATTTCTTCTCCCTTCCTCCTTGGCTAGTTTAAATGCCCATTGCAGTAGCGTGTAGTAGCAGATGACACGGTCCTGTTCACCTCTGGCCCCTCTCCCTCTGATGTGACTACCAGATTACAGCTTGACTTCAATAGTGTTCAGCACTGGCTAAGCTCTCACCAACTCTTTCTCAATGCCAAGAAGACAGTCTCCATTATCTTTGGCACTAGGCAGAGACTCTCCCAGCTGCCCTTGCTCTCCTCCTTTCACCCCCTCGATGGGACTACTTTAAAGGATTCTACCTCTTTTAAATACCTAGGTGTCTGGCTCGACCACCACCTTAACTTTTCTGAACATATTAACGCTATCCTGAAACACCTGCGTCCCAAGCTCGGCACCCTTTACAGGAACCGGAGTGCATTACCACTACCGGTGAGGCGTGATATTGTACAGAAAATGATTCTCCCCATTTTCGACTATGGCGACATAGTCTACAGTACTGCTCCTAAGTCTTCCCTTGCCAGCCTGGATACACTCTTCAATGCTTTCTGTCTTTTTGCCCTTGATTTCCCCTCTCGCACTCATCACTGCTCCCTATATCACTCTCTTGCTCTTACTTCCCTCCCTTGAATGTAGGCGCCTCTCCCACTGCACTAAGTTCGCTTCCAAATTCTGGTTTGGGACCCTCCCCTCCTACCTCTCCCCCTCACTCTCTACTCCTGCTCTCAGTTCTCGCCATCTTAGATCCTTGGACACCTGCTGTCTAGTTATTCCTCATTGCCACACTTCCATTGGTCAGGAAGCTTTCTCCTATCGCTTCCCTAAACTCTGGAGCTTGCTTCCTTCCCTTATTTGTTTTTCTTCATCCCCTCTTTCCATCTCCCTAGCCCTATGCAACTACTTTGACCCTAACTGCACCTGCTTATAGCACCCTGCCCCTCCCCTTACTCCCATCTCTCTAAACCAAAAACCTCGATATCCCTTCTGACTCTCCCTCCTCTTCCCTCTCCCAAGCCCTCTCTCCTTCGTTTCCCCTACACTGCACTTTTTCCCCATACTCCCCTCCCCTTCTCCAGTACCCTACCCACTCAATCCCAATTTTTCCAGTCCTCTCTCTCTCCCTACCTCCCTCTAATCGAACCTTTTAACCCTCCAGTCTCTTCGCACTCCCTTTTTTATTAGTCTCCATGTCATCCCTTCCTTCCTCTTCCCCTGTCTCTCTCTTTCTCCCTCTCAATTTTTCCTTCTGGTCCTGCCCTCCTGGCAGGAGTTCCCATCATCCTGAAGGAGGACCCTGGACCAGGCTTTCTCTGTCCCCTCCCCGCCCCTCACTCCCTCCTTAGGATTTCACTTGCACTTGCTCAAGCCTTACTTCCTTCCCTCACAGCACTTCTGTGTCCTTTCACCCTCTGTTCCCCTGGGCTTCAACGCTGGGTGGCACCATGTAACTTCTCCTGGAGGTTACTCAGCTAGGTCCACTACTCCGTTATGAAAAATGTTTTCCTGTTTCGTGTTATTTGTAATTATGTATTAAGTTTATATTATGTGATGCTTATTTGCTCTCCCAGCCTTTGTATTCCCCTCCCCCAGGACGCTTCTGAAAACGAGCTGCTCTGCAGCTCATGTTGTCTTTCCTGGTGAAACATTTTGTAAATAAAAATAAATAAAAATGTAAACCTTCCACCAGGACTGCCATTCCCCTCCTAAATGGATGGAGGCCATCCCATTTGTACAGGCCTTTATCTCTCCAGGTAGGACCCCAATCCCTGATGCAGCCAAACCCCACCTCCCTGCATCATGACTTCAGCCAATTGTTGAAGACCGTGGTGCATTGTTCCCTCTCCTTCCCCCAGCCCTGCACAGGTAGCATCTCAGTGAAGGGCACCATGCATGCTGCCTGTTTCAGGCCCCTCCCCAGCTCCCTAAACCTATCCTGCACCACATTGGCTGCATCCCCAGGTAACATGTCCCTAGATGGACAATAGCATCAATCTCTCCCTTCTGCCTCACCACTCCAGTGATCTTAAGGATCTGCTCTCTATCCCTCCATGCCGAGGCGCTGGGTAGGCACCTCACCTTCCCTTCCTCCGCCCCCTGTGGCGTTTCCCAAACTACCTCTTTGATGATTGAGTCCCCCACCAGAAGTTGCTTCCTCTTCTGCTGGGGTCCTCTTCCTCCCATCTTGGGGCATCCACTCTGAAGGACCCTCACATCCTCTCTTGACACTTCCATGGGTGCCTCATCTCAGCAGTCCCGTCCTGGCAGGGCAGCAAAAGAGTTCTGTGTTGGTACTGGCTGAGGAATGTGTTCCCTTACCCTCAACCCCACCCTCCCGGAGCCCACTATAGCCAGCTGGACCTCCTTCTACGGACCCTATGGGACAATGGTGGACTTGGTGGCCCCTGTGACATGCCCAGGTGAGTTGGGTCATGAAGAGGGAACTAAGTCATCCTCACGGACATGAGTGCCACCTCAAACAGGTGTTGTGGTGAGGGGACACTGTATGACTCCTAGGAGGGTGGATAGAGGCAGCTAGCAAGGAGAGGCAGGAGTTGTACTTAGAGGTCCAATGGAGCAAAGACTACTCAGCAGGAAGGATGGCGATAGTCACAGAGGCAGAAATTCAGCAGTAACAATATTGCTACATTGGGCAATGAATATCTATGTAATAAATAGATGAATAAAATAACCAATAAATAAAACTAAACCACGCACCTAAACTTATACTGTTACATGCCGAAGCTGCAGTTACCTACAGTGCTGTTACTACATGGTTGACCAGTGCCAGTCTATCCTTCTACATGTAATCACTTGTTATTTTCAGTGTATTAATTCAGAACAGGTAATCAAGTCACTTCAAAGTCTATGTCAGGATGTTGAAAGGAAATGAACAGAAAACTGAGACTGAATGGAGTACCTGGACCAAAAAGGGCACAGGTTGCAACAGTGGCACAGATACTTCAGTGAGCAGCCTCAGTTAGGCCACCAGGACATGGGAGAAGCTTTGTAAACAGTTCATAGCTTCATCGGCAAAGGACCCTTCTCTTAGGCTGCTGGGACAATATAAATAAAACTGCAAATGGCAGAGATCTTTTGGTACAAGTATGTAAGTAAGTAAGTTAAATTTTATTTATATTAGGCGCCCTTCCAGAGCTCAGGGCGCTTTAACAACAAGAATAAAACAATATCAACAACCTCTTAAAGTACACTAAAACAATAAATATATAAAATCTTACAGTGTTTCCGACATCAGTCTTCCTAGGACCCTTCAAAGGCCTGTCGAAACAAATAGGCCTTAAAGGAGTTTTTAAAGCCCCCAACGGTCAGGCTATCTCATATCCGACGAGGTAGAGAATTCCACCCTCCCTTGAGCTGCCAGGACAAGAGGAACAGAAAGGTGGCATTTGTAGCAGATTCTTCAACACAAACCCTCCCTTGGACTGTTGGGACAAGAAGAAGTAGACGTGGAACTTGTAGAAGATTTGTTGCCACAAACCCTTCCTTGGGTTGCAGGGATAAGAAGAAGCAGGATTACAACTTTCATAGAAGATAAGATATTGGTATTTGGATGATGGTCCAGGTGGCTGATCTTCAGACAATGGTTCTGGATGCAGGTCTTTGGATGATTTATTTTATTTTAGTTATGCATTTATTTATATTAGTCTTTGGAATCGGGTAAGGCCCACTAGGAACAAGTGCCTGTTTTCAGGGGTGACCTGGGAGCACTGGGGAGGTTAAGTGACTTGCTCAGAGTCACACAGTATGCAAGTGGAATTTGTCGGAATCAAACCCCTGTCTGCTGGATGTACCAAGCCCATTCACAGCTCGTTGCCAGGATGATGGTCCTGAATGCTGGTTCTGAAAAGGAAAACCCACTGCATGACAGGGACCCCATCTAGTGAGCTTTTGCAGCTCCTAATCTTCCTTTACTTTTTAACAGGACAGGGACATAACTTGGCAGAGTAGCCAATGGGGCCTGACCTGACTATCACCCTAATGCTAGCTGCCAACCACCCCAAATTGTTATCCAAGGAGGTGGTGGGTGTCACAGCCAGGTGTGCAGAGTCCATCTTTGGAAAGGTGTAACACCAAAGCAGCCTGTACGTAGTTGCAGAGAGTATTATTAATTTTACAGCTGAGGCAGTATTGCCAAGCAATGAGGTGATTCAGTGCAGGGTACACAGAGATTCAAGGCAGTCTTTTGGAAGGTACTCAGGACAATAGTCAATTGCAGATTAGTAGAAAAGGACAGGAAGTCTATTCTCTGAGCAAGTGGATGATTACAGGGCAGCAGAAAACGATAGGTAGCTTCTCAAAAAGGGTACCTCAGATTTAAGGTGGTTAATTTAAAGGTTCCACAAATGTGTGGCAGTTGGTTCAGGGCAAATGGTGCACCATATAAGTTCAAAAGGCATTTTGTTAGGTAAATGAGACAACACACAAATCAGGCAATTTATTAGGAAGGCACAACATATTAGTTCACAAGGGCAGACTCAGTTAGGAACACTGTATCTTTAAATGCAGTTCATTAGGCAGTCTTTCAGATAAGATACGCTGTCACTTTAAACATAGTTCATAGGGCTGGCTGTACATATTCAGTATTGACTCAATTGTCTGCCCTAACCCCACAATATCTGCTTCTATGGAGGTATCTTTTGGTGCTGAAGCCCACTGTACTAGCTCCTATGAAGTCTTAATTATTCCATCCTATGGGCAGTCCCTTTACTGGGGCCTGGCTGAGCCCAATTTAGCCCCTGTGGAGCTGGCTCTTAGCTGCTTCTGTGGGTAGTCCTGAAGTGGGACAATACCAGGAGTCAACCTTAACTTTTTTTGTACTAGCCAGCAGGACAAGTTGATTCAAAAGTGTACCAGCCTGCAGATGATTGCACTAGCCCATAATTATAATGGTAATTTTTGATCACTTATACAGGAAAAAATGCAAGCCAAGAAATACTCGGATTATTGCACATTTATCCTGCTGCCATGTTGCTTCCTGCACCAGCTGAAAAAAAGATTGCAATGCCATCACACACATTGTGCCCCCATTGTTCTGTACCATGGCCTCCTCTCTTCTTCTTCTTTCTGCCCCCCCCAACCAAACCAGAGGTTACCACAACAGCAAATGTTCAATCGAGCAGTCCTAGCTCTGCACACACAATAGCTGACATCATCATGCACCTTGCCACACTCTCACCACTACCCACAGGCAATGAACAGAGTCAGGCAGAGAAAGACACTCTCAGCCCCCACCCTGAAGTTTTTGTACAGTGTCAAGTGAGCCAGGAGTACATCTAGGATTTCTTTGGTGATGAGGCTACACAAACCTAAAGGGCTCAGGAAATAGAAAACTTTATGACATTTTTATTCTTAAAAGAACTGAGTTTAACATGCTGTGCCCCAACAATAATAGATATTTTTAAAAAATATTGTCCTTTCATCAGCCCAAGGAAAACAATACATAGACATGGTGCTATACTATCTCTGTTTCTATATAGGATGATCTATGCACCCCAGGAATGCCTTTCAAATTATGTATTTTATTAAGGTTTATTTTTGTACCATACATGCTCCAAAGGCTTTGTTTTGGGGATGAAAGGACATGCTGGGTGGAATAAGAATGGGACTGTATTGATGGAATTGCCTGGCATGGTCCATTTAGAAAAGCTGGGGACCCCTACACTTGCCAGTAATGGCAGCTGTGGATCTATAGATGGACATTTCAGAGTCTGCTCTGCAGTTGGTGTCCAAAGAAAGTACAGAGTTGAGAGATGTGGAAAGGAGAGGGAGCAGCTATGGTGAAGCTGAGATAAGCCCCACCACATGCAGGTCACACCCCATATACCTCTTAGCATTTTGTCGCTAAAATGTTAGATACAGACACTCAAAATATAGGAAAACGAGGGGCACATGAGGGGCACTGGTCTCAATAATGTGGGACAAATTGTCCAAGACATGTTCCGAAAACTGGAAGCTAGTGACTTAAATGAGTAGTACGCCTCCTATCTTGTAAATGTTATTTATTTCTTTGTCAACAGACAACTGTTTTCGTGTCGCTGTTGGGGATATATGTGTTTGCTTTAGTTTGTTTTCACTGTTCATACAAGCCCCTGTAGCTAGCCTGGAAGTCTCCATTTTCTGGTTGTTGCAATCTCACTGTCCCTGAGAACTATATTAGCATATGAGAACATGATGTATTAGCACCCTTTAGACTGCATAGTATGCGTGTGTGCATACTTAGAATTCAACAAAACAAGTTGCAGCAAGCTGTGAAATACAATATTTACCTTCAATTAGCTTTACAAACTGTCTTAGATGTAATTCAAGTTTTTTCATTTAAACTGTATTCAATCTGTGTGTTTCTAGAGAGTTTTTTTTCAGGTTATGTGTACTTTCAGCATGGAGATACTTGGTGTAAATGGGTCCTGCGGCATTGTTAGGGTGCTTAGCCCTGATCAGAATCTTAGCAGTCATAGAATTGCAAAAGAGACACAGACTAGTGGCATATCAGGTAATAAAACATATTTATTACACAAAAGATAAACAGTTGCCCTAATCAGCATCTTACCATAGGCACTGGGAGACAAAAGTTTCCCAGTACCCCAAGGAGTGAAGAACATCTCAAGGTGAATACATAATACAGCAGGTTATATACTATGATTATTATCATGGTAACTTATAATACTGGATACATAAACTAATCCTTATTGGCTAAAAGTTAAGTGGCTCCACAGTGTTATCTATCCTTATACAAAAATGTAATGTCAGCTAAATAGTGAAACAAAGGATACATAGAAAACACAGGATATAGAGTAGTTATACATAAACACAAAAGGTGGCAGTGCTGTCTGCATAATATTTTCTCGGAAGATAACGAAGACACAAGTGTCTTGGCCAACTACATGTTGTTTCTAAGCAATGTAAGCCAGAAGTCACTCCCCTCAAGTGTTTTTGTGGGACTGGAGATGCTAATGCTTGCTTTTCTGTGGGTCTCTCTTAGCCATATACTGTCTATAAATAGTGGATTTTTTTATGCTCTACCAGGGGAGCCCAGGCTGTGGAGCATAATTATAAAAATCCATTTGCTGAGACAGAGACTGCAAGACCTTTTTGGCAAAGAGTCTGGAAGTCTGACAACCATTTATATATCCATTTAGGCTAGCATAAAACAATACAGGTACAGTACTGTAAATATTTTTTCACTGTGCTCTTCCAGTAACTGGAGCAGTGTCTGATGTAGGTAGAGAGAGAGAAGGCCTGGAAATTGAAATGCAGCAAGATAAATATTGTATGACTGCAGACTAAAAGAAAAAGGCAGGCAATTTACAATTTATATTTTTTTTAATTCAAGTTTATTGCATATTTAGGCACATTTACATCCCATTTATCTCTTTAAAGATCAATTAAGTAATTCCATTCATCAAATCACAAGATTTAGTATTTGATAATTGATCAGCTAGTCTTGTTCCATGTTATTATAGTATGAGCAAAGAGAAACAGGCCCCCCCCTCTTATATTTCTAAGTTACCATTATACAAAAGGCCTAGAGATATCATTCAGAACATCCAATACCCCTCTCCATTTCTCTTCTCCCTTGCCTTAACTTCCCCCCTCCTTTCTTCATTCTGCCAACATGGCCTCTTTCCATATCATCCAGTGTATCCATCTGAGCACAAAGTTCTGCACTTTAAAATTGATTTTGCGGGTCAATTCTTCCATGTCTTGTATCTCATGGCCAATGGTGACCCACTGTTGTTGGGTGGGGGGGTTCCATGGATAGACACTTTCTGGTGATGGCCTTGTGCGCAGATGTCACCAAGATGTTCCATAAGTATATCTTATCTCTCCCCTTTACCTCCCTTGGTATCATCCCCAGTGCAATATTTTTAGGGCCCAATGGTTCTGTTATTGAGATCTTTCAAATTCTGTGTTATATCCTTCCAGCACCAAGCCAAATCAGGGCATTGCCAGAATATATGGAGATGATTTGCCTGTGGATCCTGACAGCCCCTCCAGCATGCAGCTGGGCAGTTTTTATCCCAATCATGATGAAGCAAATTCTCTGCCATTTTACAATATGTAATACACAGTATATGTTTGCAAAATAAATGCAATGATATTTCAAAAGAAATGTGTGTTTCCCTAGAAATTGGTTGTTCAGTCTGGCACCACCCAGCATGGCACAGCCCCCTTTTGCCTCTCTAGAACCTGGACATGAGTCACCAAGGGATAAAGATTCAGCTGCTGCACTGAGTGCAAGTTGTCTCCTCAGTGCCCCCAGTCATTCTAAAGGGTACTGTTTCCCTCAGGAAAGATTGGGGCATTCAGATCTATAAGGCACTCCTCTCAAGGGCTGAGAGACACTGAGAAGGAGCACTGCTTCTGAATTATTATAGTCCTTGAGATGCAAAGAGGGCTGCAGCAGGATGGGGAGATATTAGTTGTGGTTCTTTGTGCCAGTAAGGACATCGTCTATCTGCACTAAAATAAAATTGTCCTTTCTTTTGCAATCATATTACACAGTATTTAGTTGGTATGATTTGTTAATATTGATATCTGTAATATATACCTAATGCTGCTGCTGTGGTGCTGTATTAGAAGAGTGCTCCATTGTGGAAGGTATCACTGTTTGGATATGATGTTGAAGGGACACTGTCAACCCCCTTAGGCCTCAGAAGGATTGGTTAAGTCTGCTTGCTGGCTGTGGAGAAGATTTCTGCAAGTTTTGCTATTGTTTTTTTAAACTACAGGAGAGAAGGATTAGTTAATTCTACTTGTTGTTGGGGGAGTTAATGTATAGAGGAGTTTTGTAAGTTTTGATATTATTTTATTTTCTTTTTAATTTAGCATAGAGTAGAAGTTAGCTTAAAGGCTTCTGTGGCTGGAGTGACTGTAAAAGCCTTTCCACCCACCTGTTCCACTAGCCTTTCTTAAATACTGAAATACCACTGGGGGTTGGGTTTGAAGGCTGTGAGGGAGGAACTTGGGGAGCTGCAAACTGATCTGAGCCCTTAGAACAGGCCAGAAAGGAGGAAACAAGGAACAGACATATGAGCTAAGTCTTAAGGACATATAAATATGCAAAATGTGTGAGTAGATCTGTAGTCCTTATGAGTAAGATTGTGGTTTCCAGTTAGTACTGTAGTTGACTGTCTTATGCTGCATGCAAGGGCATTTAGGATAACAATTTCTGTTAAAGGCTGGGCTAGGATTAGTTAATTCTACTTGCTATAGGGAGAGTGGTGTGGAGAGGTTGTATAGGTAGTGTGGACCATGAGTAGGATTATAGGGTGCAATGGTTGTGGGGCAGCAATGCAAATGAACATACTGTGGAGGCTGGGAGGGTGTCCAATATGCCACAGGCTAAGGAGGCTTGAGGAAGAGGTTCAGTGGCTTGTCTGGGAGCTGGGGAGGTTGAGGGAGGAGGGGAGGATTGTGTTGGTAGGAGGGCTGACATCTGAGAGTATTGTGGGGGCACCACAGAGAAGGAACAGTGGGGCAAGGGAGAGGTCAGGGGGAGGAGGCACAGTAGACAGGAAGCCAGTTGATGAAGGGTGGACTCTAGTAGGACCTAGAAAAAGAGGAGCAGCAGGAGGGAGGTGGAAACACACAATAAGGCAAAGGGAGGAGGGAACATGTTTGCTGTACTAGTAACACATGGGAAAGAGGACGCAGGAGAAGATTGCACAATGGATAGTACTCACAAATAGAAGGGAGAGGGGGCATTACTAGTGGACAGACTGAGTATGGCATGGCAGGAGGAGGGATAATACTTGGAGAGGTGAGGAGGGAGCGGAAGGTCGGCAGTAAAACAGGAGGAGGGGGAGGAGTCTCAATTGGGAAGGGCAGGGCGGAAGACACTGGGACACACTGTTAAAGCACCATCTTGAGTGACCCCAGAAATGAGAACCTTGGTGGGGGGTGGCGATGGGCACAAGAAAAGAGGAGGGAGGTGTACTAGTGTTGGGGGACTCCATACTCAAGGGGATCAGATGGTGCAGCGGGGAGAGAGGCACAGTCAGATATGGGTGGAGTCCATACCAGGATTAAAAGCAGACAAGGCAGGACAGGCAATCCTAAGGTGCGTTAGGAGGGGTAGGAGGAAACCACACATTGTGGTACATGTGGGGACAAATGACCTAGTGGAGGAAACGGTGGTGGTAACAAAGGAGAGGACTGAGGAACTGGGAAGGTTGTGTGAGGAGACTGGGAAGTCTGTGGCATTCTCCGAAGTGCTCTCAGTACCCTGCACAAGCACAGTGAGAAAGGAGAGGATTAGGGAGTTGAACACATGGCTGGCAAAATCGTGTCAAACAATGGGATATGGGGTTGTGGGTGGCTGGAGCAGTACCTGGGATAATAACAATCTGTTTGCAAGGGATAGGCTACACCTGAGTGGGGAGTGGAAGGAGGTATTAAAGCAAAGACTGGGGAGGTAAACTGCGACAAAGGTGGATTTAAACTAAATGAGGGGGTGGCAAGTGGACAGCAGGTAGACAGGGATCTGATAGAGTGGATCCTACTCCCCAGGCTAGCAGGGAAGGACTCAGGGTGGCCCAAAAAGGAGGGAGTGGAAGAAAGGAAATGGAGGCCAATGAAGGGAAGGGGGCAGGATGGAGGGTGGTCTCGCTGAATGCAAGAAACTTAGGCAACAAATCTGCTCAGCTACAGGCACTCTTAGCAGTGTGAAGGGTGGATATTGCAGCTGTCACAGAAACGTGGGCAACTGAGCACCGGTACTGGGATCTGGCAATCCCAGGATACAAAGTATATAGGAAGGACCATAAGGAAGGGAGGGGCAAAGGGTGGCAGTCTATATGAGGGACGGATCAAATGCACAAGGGACGAGGGGAAGAAAGGAGAACAGAGGCATCTGGCTGCAGCTCCTAGACTCAAGGGGTAGGAAACTGAGGTTTGGGATAGTATACAGGCCACCGTCTCAGTCTGAGGAGCTTGACAGGGAATTAGCAGGACAAATCAGAAAGGTATGTAGAGAAGGGAAGGTGGTCATTGTGGGGAATTCAACTTGCCGGGGGTTGACTGGAGCATTCCAGTCACCTCCAGTGCTAGGGAGCAAGTGCTCCTGGACGCAGTCCAGGAGGGTCTCCTGGCACAGTTGGTTAGTGTAACTAACAGGCTAAATAAAGAACACATTAGATCTGGTGTTGTCAAATGGGGAGGCAGTAAGGGAAATAAAGGTGAAGAACCCACTAACCGACAGCGATCACCAAACGGTGTGGTTTAATATCACGATGTGCAGGGATCCAGAGAAATAAGTTGCTCAGGTAGTAAACTTCAAGGGGGCAGACTTTGTGAGGATGCAGGAAATACTGAAAGGGAAACTAGAGGGCATAAGGCAGGAGATGGATGCAGAGCAGAAATGGGATATTATTAAAAGGGGGATTACAGAGGCAACAGAAGCCTGCACCAAGACACAGAGTAAGAGGAGCAGAGCAAGAAAACCATGCTAGTTGAACAGCGAGGTAGTGGAGGTGGTGAGAGCAAAACGAGAGGCACACCAGAGGTATAGAGGTACAGAGAAGGAAGTAGACAGGGAGAACTATGCAAGATGGTCCATGGAGGTGACCAGAAAAGTGAGGGAAGCCAAGCCCCAGAGTGAGTTGAGATTAGCGCAGAGAATTAATGGGGGGAGAAAGACTTTTTCAGATACATCAGGGAGAAAAGGATGTGCAAGGAGACAATAGTGAGGATAAAAAGGGGTGGGGAGTGGATGGAAAAGGGTGAGGAGCAGGCAGAAGCACTGAATGAATAATTTTGCTCAGTGTTCTCGGAAGAAAAGGGGACCGCTACCACCATGGGCTGGGAGGGTGGGGACAGGGGGGAGGAGGCAACAGATGGAAGAACTGAAGCAAGTAGAATCCTAGAGGGACTGAGGGCACTAAAGGTAGACAAGGCACCAGGGCTGGATGGTATCCACCACAGAGTGCTGAGGGAGATGGGGGAGGTGTTGGCGGAGCCACTGATGGATCTGTACAGCACCTCACTGGAGTCGAGATGTGTGCCACTGGACTGGAGGATGGCACATGCAGTGCCATTACACAAGAGTGGACCAAGGGATGAACTGGGTAATTATCGCCTGGTAAGTCTCACCTCCATAGTGTGCAAACTCATGGAGACAATACTAAAGGAAAGACTGGTGTCATACCTGGAGGACAATGGCCTCCAGGATGTGAGACAGCATGGGTTTGTTTCAGGGAAGTCTTGTCAAACCAACCTGATACAATATTATGACTGGGTGACAGGTGAACTGGATATGGGTCATGCGGTGGATGTTCTTTACTTGGACTTCAGCAAGGCCTTTGATTCTGTGCCTCATGGCCGGCTTGGGGGGGAAGCTAACTGGTGTAGGGGTAGGAGCAAAAATGATGAACTGGATTACAAGCTGGCTGAGTGGGAGTCTGCAACAGGTGGTGGTGAGAGGGGAGCTCTCAACTCCAAGGCCGGTGATGAGTGGGGTGCCACAGGGCTCTGTGCTGGGGCCAGTATTGTTCGGGCTCTTCATATTAGACATTGCACATGGGGTGGTGAGCAAGATAAGTCTGTTCACTGACAACACCAAAATCAGAGCAGTGGTGAATGGATAGGAGGGATGGAAGCAGCTGCAGGGGGACCTAAGCAAACTAGAGGAGTGGTCAGAGAGGTGGCAGCTGGGGTTCAATGCAAAGAAGTGTAGGGTTATGCACTTTGGGGTGAAGAACCCAAGGACAGAATACTGGCTGGAAGGGGTTCATCTGGGGATCACTGAGGAGGAGAAGGACCTAGGGGTAATGATAACAGTGACCATGGACAATACTGCCCAGTGTAGGAGAGAGGCTGCAAAAACGAACAAAATGCTGGGGTGCATAGTGAGGGGTTTTTCATCCAGATGAAAAGAGGTGATCTTGCCCCTCTACAGGTCACTGGTAAGGCCACACTTAGAGTATTGTGTGCAGTTTTGGAGGCCATCCTTAAAGCGTGATATCAGACTATTGGAAGGGGTGCAGAGGAGGGCAACAAAGATGATATGTGGAATGGAAAAGACAGACTATGACAGCAGGCTGAGAGACCAGAATATGTACACCCTGGAGGATAGAAGGGACAGGGGGGACATGATAGAGACATTCAAGTATCTGAGGGGAATCAATAAGGATGGGGCAGATGGGGTCTTTAAGTTAAGGAAGGGGGGGTCACCAGGGGGCATGGGCTACGAATAGAGGGGGAAGATTTAGGAAGGAAATGAGGAGACACTATTTCACAGAGAGGGTGGTAGCAAAATGGAACGCCCTACCAGAATGGGTGGTATCATGCAAATCCGTGAACAGCTTCAAAAGGGCATGGGACAGGGAACAGGGGAGAGTGAGGGTGGGGGAGGTGGAGGGGTGGCAGTCGGATGGCAAAGGGGAGGGGGTGGGGCAGCTGCAAACTAGGGGTGTTGGCTGCACACTTGAGCAGACTTAAATAGACTGGCTGGTCTGTTTCTGCTGGCACATTCGTATTGTCCCTAGACTAAAAAACATGTTATGATTACTTACATTCTGATGAGATTGCTGATGTAGCTGGTAGTTTGAGTTTGATTCATTGTTTTCTCCTTAAAAGTAAAAAACAGACTGCCCACCATGCTGGTGTTACCACACAAAAATGTGTTTACATTCTTTGAGCAACTTCCACTGCATTTTTCCCAGACATGGGGACACCCCTAACAATATTGCCGCCAATGATGCTGTGGGAGAAAAGACAGCTATTGCATCATGAGTGGCTACACTGCTTGGGGTGTTCCTAATGTTCCCAGACTGGCTCCCATCAGCTCTTTCCTCCTCGCTGAGCCCATCACCCATGTCCCCAGGACTAACCTCTCCTTATGTTCCTCCCTGGCTTACCCTCCCAGGGCAGGGCCATCGGAAGTGGGCCACATTCCCCACAATGGATCTTTAGCGCAATGTCCAGGGAGCACCACAGAATGACGGTGGGGGGCCTGTGGCAAGAAGTTGGTGGTATCCATCCAGTCTGACATTTTCCTGTTTTTTCTCCTGAGAGGCATACGAGCAATGACACAGTGGTATATGTGCCGTCTGCCCCACCTCCCTGATCCTGCTAAGCTCTGGCTACCAGCCCCCAACTTCCACCAGCACGTGGTCAAGTCCCGAGTGGGATCCCCCCACCCCCAGAAGAGAAGAGCAGGCCTTAGGATACTCAGTCCTCCTCTCCCTAGTCAGCCCTCTGATAGCCAGGCTTCCTTCCGAACCTGGATCATTGGCATCATGAGCAGTGGCACTACCACTGTGCCAGTGGGCCAGCCAACAGTGTCCCTTTAACCAAGGATCTTGTCATCTATTTTTGGTGGTTGTCTAGGTATATGATGAAAGTTACGTTGATTGCAATTTTCAAAGAGTAGACGTCCTCAGCATTGAAGTGTTTGGTATTTGCTTAGGAGTCTGCAAGTTGTCACAGGACTGTGCGGCCTTCTATTTTCTTCATCTAGTTCATGAATGGTAGCCAACAAGTTACATGTTTATCCTGAGCTCATCTGAGATCTGCAGTGACGGACACATTCTGTGTATAATTTTAATAATGCAAATCCATTCCTCCATGCCAAGAGGTTGTGGAGTAACTTAAACTCTTAAAGTTTTTATTAGGTATCCACATATGGTATAAACATATCCCTTTGTGACTTTCTTTTCACGGAAAATCAGTTACTGTATCTATGTATATCTAACATGGACATGAAGATAAATTGCCCCTTTAACATAAAAAGCCCTCCCCTCAACCTTTCCCAATCTTCCAGCACCCATGACTGGAGTGGAAGCACTAGCAAGAGCCGACGGGACATGACTCAACTTCGAGCTAAGCTCTTTTTTCATTCCCCATTGCTGTCCATGCTTTCTCCTTCACCGGTCACTGCCGAACTCCTCTAACGCTTGCGCTGACTGTTTCTTTTAAGGGCTTGCAATACAACACTCAAACTCTGAGCACAAGTCACAAATGGCTCTTTATTTTAAAAAATGTCCATGCACTGGGCAAAGACAGCATTCCCAGCATGTGGCATGCCTTCCCTTGCACTGCCTGCTTGGGGGGGGGGGTCTGCTAGTGGGCTTTACACAGGTAGTTGTCTCTGCAACTTACCTACATGGTCACACACTAGCCCTAGTCTTCTTGTCAGTGTTGACATTAGTGCAATCAAGGCTGAGCCGGTCATTTAGTCGGATCATCATGCAATGTCTTTTCTTTGTGTGACCTCATGCATGGTCCAGTACCCCTTGATGGAAATTGGCTAGTACTGCCCGAAAGTTAATTTGGAGCCTCACAAACTCCAGGCAGTGCTGAACATCTCAGGCATGATGACAGCTTGTGCTCAGGGAGTCGAGAAAACTGGAGCACTATAACACAGTTCTAGCAGAAGCCTTGGATTTCCTAGCACCCTTCTGTGCCTGTCCCTTGACCTTATGCCGCACTTCACCATGATATTGTGAAGAACTGAGGTGGCTGAGGATAAAGGGACAGAAGTTGGAGCATTCTTGGCAGAAATCCCGCTCCGAGGAGGAGAAATTGGGTCTAAGAACTCACTATGGTGAATATCAGAGGGCAATTCCCTTAAAAAAGACAGAGTTCCTGTCAAGGACTATTGCTGCAAGCAAGAATCATCCAATTCATCTTTTTTGCATTGTAGACAGACTGTTAAATCTAGCCTGCCTGAGGTCTGAACAAACCTTTTCTGCAGAGAGGTGCCATGAGTTTAGCCATTTCTTCCTTGACAAGGTGTGCTCCATGCAGACTGAGATTGGTTCAAGTGGTCTGTTGTGGGTTGGCAATATCCAGAGAGTGAGGATAATGACAATCTGCTGTCCTGGGCTGAGTTCCAGTCAGTTGTCAGACAGGAGGTGGTCTGGTGTTTGTGCCCTACTTACTGTGTGCTGGATCCTGGCCCTACTTGGCTGCTTGTTGAGAGCCTTGAATCCCTAGGGCCAGTATATGCTGAGATTGTTGAGTGTTTCCTGGGGGAAGGTGTCTTCCCACTAACTCTACAAAGGGTGGTGGTGAAGCCCTTCCTGAAGAAACCATCTTTGGATCCAGATAGTCTGGTGACCTACAGGCTTGTTTCAAACCTTCCCTTTCTGGGGAAAGTAAGTGAAAAGGTAGTGCAGGCACATCTTGAGGATAACCTGGAGCTATATAACACCTAAAAGCTACTCCAGTCAGGATTCAGACCTTGTCACAGCACTGAAACAGCCCTTGTCGGGTTGATGCATTATCTCCTCATGGCAAAAGACCAGGGACTTTGTTACATCTTGGTCCTTTTGGATCTCTAGTTGGCATGAGACATGGTGGATCACGGTGAGCTGATTGATCACCTAAGGATTTATGTGGGACTCACTGGCACGGCTTTGTGCTGGTTTGAGTCCTACATTACTGGGAGATTACAGCAGGTAGCTCTAGGAAATGACATCTCTGGCATGGCTATGGTCTCCTGTGGAGTCCCACAAGGCTTGTTCTTGACACCTTTGCTGTTCACCATGTACATGTTACCTTTGGGTGAGATCATTAGACAGCATGGAGTAGAATTTCACTGCTATGCAGATGATACTTGGCTCTATCTGTTTTGCACCCCTAATGGGTTGAATGCTATTTTGGCGCTTGGGCGGTATCTTCAAGAAATCAAAGACTGGATGGCCTCCACGTGGTTGTGCTTCAACCCTGGCAAGACAGAGGTTATGATTATCGATCCAGGCTGGCATGGGTCAGCAATGACAATTGATAGCCTAGTTTTGCCATCTGTAAATGGCCAGTAACTTCAAGCTGTGGATGCAGTGAAAAATCTGAGCATCGTTCTGGACTGCAAGTTGACACTAGAACAACAGGTGTCAGCAGTAGTCAGGAATGCTTTTCACCACCTTCGTAGTATCACCTGAATCAAAATGTATCTAGTGCCAGCTTATTTGGAGATGGTAGTCCACGCCTTTGTTACCTCCAGGCTTAATTACTATAATGCTCTCTCCTTAGGGTTACAGAAACAGAATTTGTCAGCAGATAAGGACCACTTTGCCCACCCAATTTGCCCATTTTTCCCTACCTACAGTATCACCGCAGATCCTACTTGATCTCCAGCTCTTTGTCTTGCCTCCATTCCTTTACACTAAGGTTCCCTTAAGCCTATCCGATGCTTACTTGAGCGGCCTACTGCTTTCACCCCCACCACCTTGGCTGGTAGGCTGTTCCAGGAATCCACCACTCTTTCTGTGAAGTTTCTCACATCTCTCCAGAATCTACCCCTCTCCAGCTTCATAGCATGTGCCCTTGTTCTTGAGCACTTTTTTTCTGAAAAATACTTTCCTAATGTACTTTATCTATCCCTGTGAGGAATTTAAAGGTCTCTATCATACCCCCTCTAACTCATTTCTTCCAGGGTGCAGGTATTGAGCTCCTTTAGTCTCTCCTTGTAGGGCTTTTGATACTGTTTGATATTGGAGGATTGATGTGCTTCTTGCAGTTGATCCAGAACACTACAGACCGGCTGGTGTCAGGAACTTCTTTTTTTTAACTTAAAGTTTATTGAGTTTTAGTACAGACTACACAGGCATTAAAACAACTCATAGAATTTACAAATTCTGGTATAACAGCAAGATAATATAACATTTTATGTGATCTAAAAAGTGTAACACAGCTTCTTAAGACCTAGGTATTTGGAAGAACGGTATTAGACAAAGGATTAAAGGTCTCAGATATAAAATGCATAACAAAGCCCAGTTGGTGTCATGACATGCTGTATGGTGCTGGGTGGAGCTAAGTGGGGCAGGGGCAGGCCAATTTTTATGGATGCAGTAGCTGTATCCATGACACAAATGTAATGTCTATGACCATGGCTCCCCTCTTTCCTTAGATACCTGATCATGTGAGGCTGTCTGCTTTCAGGAGGCTAATAAGGAATTAATCAATTTTTATGGAATAATATCAGATCTTTTAGTCATTATGTACAGTATATAAGCCACAGATTCCACTTATTCTGATGTCAGGTGTCCTACGTTTGTAACTAGGTTGTTAATTTTTCCATCTGGAAAATATTTCAAATAATGTCTTCCCATTGCATTAAAGTTGATGCCTGTATCATGAGCCATAATCTGGTGATTGCCTTTTTTTCCAACTGTCATAAAAATCTGTAATAAATACAAACGTACCTTATTTTCAATATAAGGGGGGAAATGAAGGAGTAGGACTGCTTCTGGAGTTAGAGTGCCAAACGTCTGGACCATATTGTTTATCCCACTTTCCGCTCCTTTCCAGAAATTAGACAAGACAGGGCATGACCAGAACACATGCATTAGGTGTTGCAACCTTGCACTGACATTCTGTCCAGCATGAGGAGTCCCCGGTGACCAGAAACTTAGCTGTAATTGTGAAGTCCTGAAAAATCTAATAGCCATCTTCCTGCTAAACTCTCTCCATCTTGGGGACAAAGTCACCCTGTTCTGTCTGTACCAGATTGTTTTCCACTGAGTCTCAGTGGGAAGAATAGAAAGTTCTGCTTCCCAGGTTTCCTGTGTATGGGAGACAATTGACAGCTACATGGCTACTGGTGCTACATAGCAATGAGAGATAAATCTCAAGGGCCAGGCATCCTGTAAGAGTGTCCTAATGAAGGGGATTATGGGGGGTATTGGGCTTCAGTAGTCATTGCTCCTACTGTAGTTACAAGGTAGTGGTGATTCTGAAGATACCGATAGCGATCCTTGTTAGATAGCTTACATAGGCAGGTTGCACTGGGTGACGAGCAACTTGTTGTTCAGTGTACCTTCCTGGTGAAACATTTCAATAAATAAATAAATAATACAGGGTTTTAAGTCTGTCAAAGGTGTGTATGTGTCCTGCCTCATAGACGTGGTAAACACATTTCAGGCCCTTTGCGGCCCATTGATGATATTTACAGTCTATGAGGGTGGGAATGAAAGCTGGGGAAGGAACAGGGATACTTAACCATTGGAAACCTGGACTCATAGTACGTTGTTTAAAGAAGGTACGCCAGAAGCTAATTCAATTTATGGTGACAGGTAGCCTAGAGTTATGCTCAACTTGAGGTGTCAGTGTTCCAAATAAAACCTTGTCTGGCATTGTTTCTAATGCTTCTAGCTCAAGCTCAACCCAACTGGTTTGGGTATCAGGAGATTTCCTGTGTAGAATGTGACCTAATAATGCTGCCTGGGAGTATAGCAATAAGTTTTGGAGGGCAAGCCCTCCTTTCTTTTTGGGTAATTGTAGTTTGGAAAACACCACTCGTGGTCTACTTCCATTCCACATGAAATAGGAGAGCTATTTGTTCCATTTAATAAATAGATTTAGAGGAATAGGGCTAGGTAAGATTTGGAATAGATATAGAAATCGTGGGAATATATTCATTCAGATTGAGTCTACCCTCTGAAAAAGATAGCAGGAGCTGGGTCCAACATTGCAAATCTTCTTGCACTGTTTGTTCAAGGGGTGAGTAATTATGATTGAGTAGGGCTGTACTGTCAATCCCTATATATACTCCCAAATATTTAATGCGAAGCCTACTTCATTGATAAAGGTATTGCATTTTTGACAGAGTAGAAGAGGTAAAATATAACTGAAGGACCTCTGTCTTGTCTTTATTAATTTTATAATCGGCAAGGTGCTCTATTTCTTTAAGGTAGGTGGACAATGCTGGAAGGGATGTATCTGGTTCCATGAGATACAAGAGGAGATCATCCGCATAGTATGCTATATTATGTTCGTGGTCTCCTATCTTTATCCCTCAGGATGGCAGTGGTCTGTAATAGGTATTGGAGAGGGACTCTACATATAAGACAAACAGGTTGGGTGATAATGGGTACCCTTGTTAGAGTCCCCTAGATAAAGGGAAATAATGGGACAGTGAACCGCTGGCCTAAAAGGAGAACTGCACTTAACCTGTAAGCCATTTCCCCAGTAGCAGCTTTGTTGAAGTGCTGGCTCCAATTCTGTTATTGTTCCTTCTATGCAGACCTTTTAGTAAACACGGGGGTGTTTCTGACTTACACTGTGATGTCAAATACCATTTTAGAACTGTATGATGTACTCTATGTCCCTCTCAGCCACAGAATTCCATAATAGAACATAAATGCATTGTGTCAGCAATGGAAGAGCTGAGCAAGGGACATAAACTACATCATACAGTTCTAAAATGGCATTTACATAGATACATAGACATAGATACATAGACAGTGTCGGCAGATAAGGGCCTATGGCCCACCCAGTCTGCCCATTTGAGCTTGTAAGTTCACTTTATGTTTTCCTAGAAGTCTGTTGCCCTTTACCCCTGACCTCCAGAATTCCTTTATGTTTATCCCATGCACTCTTAAATCCCGTGATTGTTTCAGCCCCCACCACTTCCTCCGGCAGGGTGTTCCACTTGTCCACCACCCGTTCTGTGAAGAAATTCTTCCTCATGTTTCCTCTGAATCGTCCTCCCTCCAACTTCATCCCATGCCCTCTAGTCCTGGAACATCTTTTTCGCTTAAAAATAGTGTATTCCTGTACCCTGTTCCTCCCTGTAAGATACTTGTATGTCTCTATCATATCCCCTCTCTCCCTCCTCTCCTCCAGGGAGTACATGTTCAGTTCCTTCAACCTGTCCTCATAGGACTTCTGATGCAATCCATGCACCATCTTTGTTGCCCTCCTCTGAACCTTCTCTACCCTGTCTGTGTTCTTATGTAGGTAAGGTCTCCAGAACTGTACACTGTACTCCAGGTGGGGCCTCACTAGTGTCTTGTATAGTGGAATTATGACCTCCCTTTTCCTGCTGGTGATGCCCCAGCCTATGCATCCCAGCATCCTATTTGCTTTACCTGCTGCCTTGTCACACTGTTTCCCTACCTTGAGGTCATCAGAGATGATAACTCCAAGATCCCTTTCCTGCTTGGTGCATGCTATATCCTCACCCCAACTGATATATTGTGCCAGGGTTTTGTGCCCCATATGCATTATCTTGCACTTCTTTGCATTGAATTTCAACTGCCAAACCCCTGACCATTCTTCAAGTTTCTGCAGGTCCCTTCTCATTCTGTCTACACCCTCTGGTGTGTCTACTCTGTTACAGAGCTTTGTGTCATCAGCAAACAGTGAAATTCTGCCTTCTAGGTCCTGCGTAATGTCACTAATGAAGATGTTGAATAGAACCAGTCCCAGCACTGATCCCTGTGGTACCCCACTGGTCACTCTTCCCTCTGTGGAGTGACAGCCATTTGCCACCACCCTCTGTTTCCTGCCGCCCAGCCAGTTACCTACCCACCACACTATTGTCCTGCCCACACCCATATTCCCCAGTTTGTGTAATAGTCTTCTATGTGGCACAGTGTCAAAGGCCTTGCTGAAGTCCAGATAGGCCATGTCCACTGCACTCCCCTGATCCACCTCCCTAGTCACCCAGTCAAAAATTCAATGAGGTTGGTCTGACATGACCTCCCCTGGTGAAACCATGCTGCCTTGGGTCCTGTAGTCCATTGACAACCAGATGTTCCACCAATCTCTCCTTCAGTAGTGCTTCCATGGTCTTCCCACTACCGAGGTGAGGCTGACTGGTCTGTAGTTCCCCGCTTCCTCTTTGTTCCCACTTTTATATAAGGGACTACATCTGCTATCCTCCAGTCTTTGGGTACCTCCTGTTTCCAGTGATCGGCTAAACAGGATAGCCAGAGGTTCAGCCACCACCTCTCTTAGTTCTTTAAGGACCCTGGGGTGCACCCCATCTGGCCCCATTGCTTTATCAACTCTTATTACTTCCAGTTCCTTCAGGACCCTTTCTCGTATAAAGGGACTTGTGTCCATTGCTGCACCATTCTTACCCCTTGTACTCCCTTCAGACCCATTACCCTCCTCTTCCTCAGTAAAGACTGAGCAGAAATACCTGATTGATATGTCAGCTTTACTGTTGTCATCCTCCACGCGGCCCCCATCCTTCCCCTTCAGTCTCACTATCCCTCCCTTTGCCTTTCTTTTTTCACTTATGTACCTGTAAAAGGTTTTGTCCCCTCTACCCACTGATTTTGCAATGTGTTCTGTCTGAGCTTTGGCTTCCCTTACTGACCTCGCTGCCTCCCTTTTCTTCTCCTGGTACTTCTCCCTATCACCTTCTGCCTGTGTCTTGTTGTATTGCCTGAATGCAATCCTTTTGGCTTTCACTTTCTTTGCTACCTCTTTGGAAAATCATAATGGTATCCACTTCCTTTTCCTCTTGCTATCTGTCAGTAAATCAGAGACACCCACTAAGGTAACTAAAAAGCCTATTGAGATAGAACAGAAACCAGTGTTTAAAAATAGGCTTTTCCAAGGGAAAATGGTATATACAGTAGTAGCACCGAATTTGTAAAGCAATTTTGTGAGATTCCCTATTTATCCTTCACAAAATTTAGGGGGAAAAAATCCTCTAAAATTCTTTTTGTTATACCTACAGAAAGAGGCCAGTTCCTATTATAGTACTTAAGTGCCATTTGATAGATTTTCAACTACACTATGAGTTGAGAGCACCCTCTCCAGGTTGCAGTGAACACACTAACAAACAAATCAAAATCCCTAACAAAAGGTTTCACAATTCTCAATAAGGATTTTTAAAAATTCTTAAAAATCCCCTGACTAATTTGGCGCTACTACTGTAGATTCAGCACAGTTCTCCCTTAACTGCTGTTCCGGGTGCAGCGTATAGGCCCTGCATCAAATCCAGGAAGGGGAATGGGAATGCAAAGTGCTGGAGTATAGAAAAAAACAGAAGACCCTGTCCAAAACTTTCTGGGCATCTAAACTCAGAATTAACACTTGGAGTTTGTGGAGCCTGATATGGTTTATTAGGAGAATAGTGCGTTTTATGTTATCTACTGTCTGTTGAGAGTGCCAGATTGGTCCTGATGAATAATTTGAGAGAGAACAGTGTTGAGGCGAGGAGCCAATATGCTGACAAATATTTTAGAGTCAACACTGAGTACTGATATAGTGCAGTAGGGTTCACATTGTTGGTGATCTTTTGGGCGTTTGAGTATTGCTGAGATAGTGGCATATCTCCATGTGTCGGGACCTGCTGTTGACGGGGCCTACCAAAAGGTACAGTACCTAGAAGCGAGTCATGAAGCTGCTTTAAAAGAGCTTTAGGAAATTCAGCTCTGTAGTCATCTGGGCTTGGCCTCTTTCCATTTTGGAGGTCTTTAATTCAGTGGCTAACTTCTTCTGAAGTGATAGATCATACTAAACAGTCCTGTAGAACTTGTGTGTGTTTTGGGAGATGAATACTAGACCAAAACAGGTGTAACTGTTGATCTGAAGGGGGAGTTTCTGCCTGGTATAAGCTCTATAGGATGTCTTCATGCTTGGTGGAAGGGATGCTAGAGATGGGATTAATTACTTTTAATGACAGTAGTTTGTTTACATTTAGCCGGAGCCAATATGTCAATAATTTGGATACTCTAGCGCCGCCTTCTTGAAAGGACTGGTAGAGCCATAACAGTGCCTGTTCAGTTTTATAATTTAGGTGTTCTTGTATCTGATTTTGCACTATTCTGATTCTGTCCATCAGAGTAATGTCATCTTGCATGTGCACCATTTGCAAAAATGTTAATTCATCCTGTAGTTCCTGATATTTGGCCTCTCTCAATTTTTTTTGGCTGGCGGCAAAAGCTATTATGTCCTATCTGAGGACTGTTTTCAAAGTATCCCAGCAGAGGGCTTGGGTAGGATGTTCAGTTTTACTGTCATGAATGATCTGTGGGATCCTATCTTTTAGCATTTGCAGGAACTCTGGGTTTCTTAACAATACTGGGTTAAATCTCCAGTGGGTAGTTTTGTGCTCCATAGGTGTAGCAAGGGAAAGGGTAAGAGGTGCATGGTTTGTGACAGAAATAGTATCCATTATCACATCTGTGACCCAAGATAGGTCCTCAGAGGAGACAAAAAAGTAGTTGCAGTGTGAATATGTTTGCTGGGCATGTGAATAAAATGTATACTGTCTGTCCCTCTTGTATGGGAAGCACCAGGCATCTGTAAGGTCTATGCCCTTAAGCAGGCAGCACAGATGTCTTTGTTCTGAGGTTGAAGCTGGTGGGGAAGGATTATTAGTATCCAGGGCTGGGTTTATCAAAAAGTTAAACTATCCCCCTATCACTCAGGCTCCCTTTTGATGTTCTAGTAGTATGTTAAATAATTGTTGTATAGTAGAGGCATCACTGCTTGGGGGTAAGTACACATTGCCCACCGTAATCAGTCTCTCATTTAAACTACCAGCTGCTATTGCTAGCCATCCCTGTCAGTGTAAAATTAGATGAATCTTGAGGAATAAGAATAGACACCGCCTGGCAAAGGCCATGCTTATATGCATGTTACCCCTAGGCGGGGCTATCTCTAGGGCTACTACCCATGCCTGTACTTCTGGCCACAGGTTAAGGAGTCTGGGTTCACTGTTAACACTTACCAGGGTTTCCCTACCCTCAGTAATAACAATATTTTGGTGCCTCCACCCAGAGTAACATAAGTGGGGGTATTTACCTACCTTGGTATAGCCCTCTGGGAAGCTATAAGCACCCACACACCCATTTAGTGACCAATTACCTTGTGCTTGACAATAACCCTTTCTGGTAGTTAATACACAGCTTGCAATCAGCATTAATAATATGCTCACACATTTTGCACTTACCACCAGGGTCTGGTCTTCGATAAACACCCTGGATCCTCCTGTAATACATCGGTCAATACAAGCATACACTTTTGAATACATTTCCCCCAAACACATTAACTTCCACCCATACAATGAGATATTCATGAGGCAATGTAAGAGTGAAAAAGCTCAATCGATTTATTAAGGGGAATTTGAACAAGGGTGGGGCATGAATCTGGAAGAATGATTACTTTACTGATTTGAGTCAGGTTACAGTTCATGCATGTACTTTAGTCCCACAGTAAACAGTCTAACAACACTGGGTACCCAGAATGTTATGCTGGCTGGCTAGAATTGGTGTGCGGGGGTCACTGGCGTTGCAGCTGTTGTTGGGGCCCTTGATGGAAAGAAAAGGCAGTTAACATGCACAGACAAGACTTCGGTTATTTGTATTCCTGGCCAGTTGGCCCAGTCCTTTGTAACCCTATAACACACTGAAGCAATCAGATGGCACCGCAAAATGATTAAAAGGAGTGTTGCAGGGAGCTACCCTGAGTTTACTCACAACACCAGTGGGTTGGAATTGGCCTGGTGATATGAAGACCTGCTGCTGATCACCGAAGAGCATGGGGAAACTGGGCCTGCACGACACACCTCTGCTTCACGGCCTTTCCTTCCAGATGGCTGCAACCTGCAATTCTCTGCTACGTAGTGGCTGGATTCTCAATCTGGTCTCTCGACGAGAAAGCAGTCACTGGTGCAAGGACAGTCAGCTTGGGCCAGGTTTGGCATAGGCCCAAGGCTGGATAATAACTTTAGAAAAATTCAGTTTGTTTCCTGGTGAAGGCCTCTTGCTGGCTAATAGTTCGGTCACTGGCATAATCAGGCCTCAACCCACGATAAACATCAGCACATTTAACAGAAATAGCATTAACTTTCCTATCTCTCAGTTCGGTTTCAGGCAGGTTGCTATTGCAGTTGATTCACTGAGCAAACCTGTTAATTCACCAAGGCAGTCTCTCACCACATTTCTTGGGCCAAATACTTCACAGGAACTTCTTTCCGGTTCAATAATTTGAACTGCACTCCTCAGAGTCTCTGAGCTTTCTGCCACAGCTAAAAGTTACTTCTCGGACTGGTCCAATTACTGCAATAAGACAGTCCAATGCGGGAGAACCACAGCAGGAAGACAAGTCAGACTTTCCCTGCCAATTCTCCTCAACTCCTTCCTTGGAGCAGACTCTCTATAGCTCGAGCTGCTCACTCTCCAAACTCTCCCAACTGTCCACTTCTCTCAAACAGTTCTTGGATTAGTCCAGTTTTCCTGTGTCCTGATTGGCTGGGGGAGCTGTCAGTCACAATTCTGGTGCTCCCATTTGTTAGTTTAGGCGCCAACCTGTAAACTACAAGAGCTAAAGTTTTCCTTCCCATGAGGCACTTGAACTGAGGACCCCTCAAGGTCCCTTGTGTCTCACTGGTCCAAATTCTGGAAGTCCCGGACCAAACATGATGGCTCCCATTTGGATACACAAACTGCAAGAAGGCAGGTTAAAACAAGCACTCTAATTTAAATATAACAGCAAGTTACATAGAAACATAGAAGCTGATGGCAGATAAGGACCACAAGACCCATCCAGTCTGCCCATTTCTTTTTCTGCCTTATGAATGTGCCATCGGCCTTTGCTCTGTCAATGGCCTATCTATTCATACTCATCTGTATTGCTCCCTTATGCCTATTCCATGCCTGTTTGAATCCCTGCACTGTATTCATATCCACCACTTCCTGAGGTAGGCCAGTCCCTGCATCCACCACCCTTTCTGTGAAAAAGAACTTCTTCACATTACCCCTTAATCGGCCTCCCTCTAATCTCATGCTGTGTCCTCTTGTCCTGCTATTTTTCTTGTATTGAAACATGTTAGACTCTTTCACCTTGTTAATGCCCTTAAGGTGTTTGCATGTTTAGATCTCCTTGGCTCATTCCTTGGAGCAGCCTCTCGATAGCTTGAGCTGCTCACTCTCCAAGCTCTAACTCCAACTGCCCACTTCTCTCAAGCAGTTCTTGGATTAGTCCAGTTTTCCTGTGTTCTGGTTAGCTAGGGGAGCTGTCAGTCACAATTCTGGTGCTCCCATTTGTTAGTTTAGGCGCCAACCTGTAAACTACAAGACCTAAAGTTAGAAGCAAATATTTACAGTACTAGTTAAAGCTCCCTCTGCTTTACTATCGACAGCAGAATGAAGCAATTTAAAGTGGCATAGGGCCAGTCATGAGCTTTGAAACACTTGGACCCAGCCCAGACCATTTAGTGTACACACACTTGCTAATATCTTAAAGGGATATGTGCGGAGGCACATCATGGCACTCTCATGCAAATCAACAGGATCAAACAAACAACCACGGATTTACTACCTATACAGGATGTCTGCCTGGCAATGGGCATGGCTGGAGCCCAGGAAGACACTTAAAATAAGTCACCAAATTGGTAGGGGCTACATGCAGATTCAACAATCTGATCAAATCTGAATTTAAGGAGTTTCTAATGCTCGGCTGAGCTGAAATGGGTTTCATGCAAAAGAAGTAGCTGCGGTTTTTGTTTTTTTCAGGAGTCTGAGCACTTTCACCGATTTCACTGGGTTAGAGAGGCCACTAACATTCTGTGATAAAATTTTAATGTGAGCCATATTGGATAAAAGAAAGGGATAAGGTGAAGATATCCCCTGTGTATAGGCATGCCCCTGCCCTTAAAAGTTATAGTCCGTAATACCTCAAGGGTCAAGGAGACCCAAATTGACAGTGAATTTCAATACAGTGCAAATGTTCTGTTCCAAATCTAGAGCAAAATTCCATGCCTAAGGCTTTGTTCTGTATAACAAGCATACCTAAACTGAACTGGTACAGCAATGTAACAAAGAAGGAGTGAGGGCTAACAGGGCACCATCCCTCTTTCAGAAGCTGGGAAAGAAGAACCCATGGTCTTGTAGACCTTGTGAACTAGCTCTGCATAACAACTGGGAAGAGGGGAATATCCTTTGTAATGCTGAGGACATAACTGGTAGTAGACTTCCAAGGGAGGGGAGGCAAGTATTTGCCTCCTTGTCGACAAGCTGGACAGGGTGTTGTGGAGAGAATCGGGGACTAATGGCCTTTGGGCTCCTTAGGACTCTAAACAGGTCCAAAATCTGAGGACTGTAAGGACTAAACAAGAAAGGGCAAATGAGTAGGTGGGCAATTAAATAAAATGGAGTGGGGGTAATGGCATAGGTAGCTTCCGTAGCAAACTGGAATTATCGTGGAGCAGGGTCCCATCCATCAGCTTGCTGTCCGCAGTAGCATAGGGTTGAATAGAATGAGGTCATAAATCATCTCAATTGTCACTGAGGAGGATAGGTCCAATTCGGTTTTTAAGCAGCCTAAAAATAAAACAGTCTAGCAAGAAGATTATGAAGGCCCCATGACTAAAAGGTTAAGGGTGCTAGGTAGTCTCCACAGCCCCTTCTTAAAAGGGGTGGTATGGCAGATGGCCATTCAGCCCTCTTAATGCAGAGGTGCAAAGGGGTTGCACTTTTACGGTATATCCAGCGAGCCTTGACTAGGCCAGGGACCCCTCAATTTCTTGAACCTAAACAGTAGTTCAGAAATCCTCCATGAGCTACAGCTCAACTGATACTGCAAGGTACTAGCCCTGACTTTTGGATTTGGTACCAGTGGAAGCTGATTCCAAGTGGCCCACACTATCTCCTGCTGAACACATCTCTAACTACTGTATCTCTCTCTCTGTCTCTCTAGTTGAATTTATGTGCCAGGGTTTAATAATTTGCTTAATCCTTACAGTCACTTTAAGTTCTGAGTTGATATTATAAGTGAATTTTGATATATTTTTTTTCCATTAGCAGATTATATCATCTCGCCACTAGAGGGCTATATCTCTGGTAGCAGTGACATTTTCTGTGTCTACTCCACTATTAGCAGTAGATTATATGCAGCTGCCACTAGGACTTCCTATCCTATGTGGCACATCGCACACTCTGTTCCCCAGATTTTTTCATCACAATGCTCCTTCCTCAGTGGGCTCTCCTTTTCTCTCTCTCTCTCTCTCTGTCTCTCTCTCTGTCTCTGTCTCTCTGTCTCTCTCTCTCTCTCTCTCTCTCCCCCTCTCTCTCCCTCTTTCTCTCCTTAAAAACTAGATAAGCCTGCCATCCACTCTCACCTTTAACCACTTGTGCTTCTAGCTCCAATCTACCTACAGGAGTTAAACGCAGACACTTTCCCACCATCTGTAAACACACCTAGGGGATTATTTCCCTGCTGTAGCCCACAATATGTTCCTCCTTAGAACCCTCTTTCTATTTCTATCAGTTCTGATACTGGCCCCCTCTACAGGACAGGACCACGCAAAACGCTTGCCAATATACAAATATGACTCCATCAAGGATGCATTGCAGAATATGAGGAGGACAATAATCCTCCACCTCCAGACTGTAGTGCCACAATATCACCACCTGGATAACACAAAAACCACAAATGCACAGCTGTCAGTAACACAGCACATCATACCCCCTACTACATGGGTGTATATGAGCAGTGGACAGGCTGGCTATCCCTTTCCTCCACCTGGTGGTGATGTACCCCTAATCTACCCATGTATCATGCCAAAAAAATCAAGTCACATTACACAATCACAGGCCCTAACATATCTAAAATGGCAAACTATAAGGATCACACGACTGCTCCTACTGATCTCAGGTAATATTCATCTCAACCAAGGCCCGATGACATACACTGTAACAGTTCATAAGAAACAGAATGGACTAACAATAGCATCAATAAATATCTGCAGCCTGCTAGCAAAAATGGACACACTCCAAGTCTGTGTCCAGCAGCCCCAGCCTGACATTCTTGCGATAGTAGAGACCTGGCTATCACCTAGGGTGCCAGACTCTGCTATACAACTCACTGGATATATTGCATTCAGACTAGACAGACTCGGTAAAAGAGAAGGTGGTTGTATTATATATGTTAAAGACTACATTCAGGGCCAAATGCTTAACCCATGTGACACCAAATGTAGGGCTCAACTGATAGCCATAAAAGTAATACTTAGCAAGAAAGGGAAAACCCTAACAATAGTATCGGCCTATATCCCTCCCAAGGAACAAGGGAACGGTTTCAATTCTGTCATCAACTACCTCTCTGAAGTGGGACCAAACACAGAGCTGATAATGGTTGGAGACTTTAATATCAACTGGTCCTCTGCTGAAGCTGTACTCTACAAGGACTCATTAGCCACTCTCAACCTTGTGCAATTGGCAGACTCTCCCATTCGGTATAACAGCAGAACAGGCACGGGGTCAGTAATCGACTGGGTGGTCACAAATTGGCCAGAAAGAATATCCTCCATCACGGTTCTCCCTGACTTCCTCAGTGACCACTCCCTAGTAATCTGCAAATGGTCAAATAAGGTCCCAAAGGCACTAGCCAGGACTATTACTACTAGACCTCTGAAGAAATACAAGTTGGGAACTCTAAGAGCACATCTCAGCCTCCAAGATTGGAGCTCTATTGACCATAAAACAGATGTCAACACTGTCCTAGGTTGCTTTATAAGCAAATTCAATGAAGTGTGCAATGTCTATGCCCCCTACACCAAAAGAAGGATCCATGACTGTAACAGCCCCTGGATCACGGCATAGCTACTAGCCCTCATGAAAAATAGAGACGACTTGTGGTACAAAGCAAGAAACTCCGGTACCCAGACAGACTACCGGAACTATTGAGCTGCACAGAATAAATGCACCTGGGCTGTTCGCAAGGCCAAAAACACTCACTTTAAAAATGAGCTAACAAACCCATGGGGTGACAGTAGACGGTTCTGGGAGAACATCAAGTCCCTAACTGGTAAACCTAATAAAACTCCCCCCACCTTACTGAACATTGAGGGCCAACCTACGCAGGATCATAGTCACATAGCAAATGTCTTCAACAAAGCTTTTACTGACCTCAGTGGAGTGTTGCCCCCTAGCTTCCTTCAACACCAATCAGATACTTGCACCAAATGAAACCCGGGGACCCAGTCAAACTCCCATCAGCCTTTCTACTTCAGAGCTATCACCTTTATGGAAGCAAAAAAGTGTACCCTAAAAGCACTAGGTAATTCCAGAACTAGCTCTGATCAACTTGACCTAAAACTAGTTAGGCTCACCCTGGATATAACTCTCAAACCCCTCTCCAAAATCTTAAATCTCTCCTTGGTATCAGGCGAATTCCCATGGATCTGGAAGGTGGCTGTGGTTACCCCAGTTTACAAAAGTGGTGACAGGGCCAACTCTACAAATTACCACCCAATATCTATTCTTCCTCCACTCTCCAAGGCCCTGGAGTGAATCGTAAGCGACCAACTGACGGAATATCTAGACAAGCATCATTTACAATGTCAGCAGCAACATGGATTTTGAAAACAACACAGTACCACAACCGCTCTAGCGGAGTTTACCAGCCTTATCCATAATGCTCTAGACAGAGGGCTCTTGGTGGGGCAACATATATTGATCTCATCAAGCTCTTCGACACCATCAGTCACAATCTGCTCCTGGATTAGCGCTCCAATACCGGCCTCTCCCCTGCAACAGTAGCATGGTTCAGAAGCTACCTTTCTGGGAGGGTCCAAAAAGTGAAAATATTGGACACCTTCTCCGACAACCTTAGTGTTAACACAGGCACTCCTCAAGGCTCTATCCTTGGCCCTCTACTGTTCAGCCTGTTCTTAAACAACCTCCCTCAATTGGTAAACAACCAGCTACTACTGTATGCAGACAATGCCATCCTATATTCATGTAATTCTGATCCCTACATACTGGAAAAGCAAACGCAGGCTAATTTCACCGCCGCTGAGCACTGGTTCCTTCAATCAAAACTACTCCTCAATTCTAAAAAAAAAACTAAGACTGTTATTCACATCATCACATAACAAACACCGCACTCACCAACTTTGCATTCATAACAATCAGAATACTTCCCTGTAGATGGTTCAAACATTTAAATACCTAGGATTGACACTGGACTGCACCCTCTCGTTTAACCAAAACATAGACGCAGTCGCAAAGTCATCAAATGCAAAACTAGGATTACTGTACAGACACCAAAAAGGCCTGCCTTCCGAGGCACTCAAAACTGCTGTAACTAGCTCAGTTCTCTCAGTGATAGACTATGGTTTAGCAGTATATGGGGCTGCCTCCCAAACTGCTTTGAAACGTATCAAAACAACATTAAACAAAGCGTGTCATTTAGTCCTAGGTGTACCCCATCTCACTCACACCTGCAAGTTGTACACTCAAACAAAATGGCCCGACCTTGACAGTCACCTCCAGTATCAAGTATGCATGCTCGCCAAGAAGTCTATGCTAGGACTTACCACCCCAGGCCTGCAAAGCCTCCTTAGCCGACCTTATTCCATCAGATGCACTAGGGGTACAAACAACTCAGCTCTCTGCACCCCTTTCTGTAGAACCACACAAGGCCAATGGTCCTACGAATACCAGGCACTGCTTTGGCTTAATGTGCTTGACCTAGGTATCACAAAAGAGGACAAAATAGGCCCCTTTAAAGATAAACTCTGAGTGGCCCTCGCCACAAACAGGAACTGTGACTGTGAGATCTGAACTCCCCCATTCTTTTCCCTCCTCTTTCCTGCTACCCTCATTCTAACCTGCACCCTTGTGTCTCCTCTCTTCCTGCTAACTAACACTCCCCTAGTAGGCTCCAGGTCCCCATCTCAGCATTTCCCCCCCCCGGAAGTCTAGCCCTCCTTTATGACTACACTCTTTAGCACTTAAGACAAAAGAACTGCTGTCCATCAAGTTCTCAGCTCCTTGCATATAGTATTAGTTAGTTATTTTACAGACTATATCATCCTCTGCTCCCTACCTGATTCACTCTATATCCTGTAGATTCTCAAGTTGTTCACTTAACAACCTGTCAACCTAGCCCGCTTTAAATTATGTGTCTGTATATTTTTAATTATGTACTCCCTGTGATTGTAATTATATACCCTCTATAACCTGATGTACTCATGTCTTTCTAGGCATGGAAACACCTTGTATCTGCTTATGTACTTGTAACCATTGTAAATGATGTTATGCCCATGTATTACTACGATGCGGAACCTCTGTTAAAGAGCCCTCAGCTCAAAGGTACTTCCTATAAATAAATAAATAAATATACTTTCATACAACAAGTAAAATCTAGCAAACTCATGAGACTGCAGCCTCGATCCAGGAAATAACTTATAGTATCAATATTGAAGCAAAATAAGAAAAACAGTTCTAACTTTCCCTGAATGCTACATTCAGAATAGAAAACATCAAACTGATGGAATAATAACATTGAGCAAAGTGAGTGCAGCTGGCCCACCATATGCGAGCTTGTAATTAGGGCTGCTCAAGGGAGGTTAGCGGCAGTATGATCGGGAGCAAGGGATGCAGCTCCCCCAGTGGGGGCAGAAATAACCTAAAAGCAATTCTGTGCTGAGGTAGTGTAGGGGAGAATGCGTACAGGAAGGAGGGCGGGGAGAGGAACAGATCAGCCAAACGGTGGAGCTAGCCACATGGGAAAACAACAAAAAGCAGCCAGAAAGGCCCAAGGTGCCTTGGATTAGAGTGTTTTAAAATGATAAGCAGGACAGTAGTGCTGACTGTAGGTGCTGGCAATTGCAAAGCTAAGCTCCTCGTACCTACTGTGGGGATCTACGAGAATTAATTGCTAGATACAGAGTTTCTTTTCAAATCACTAATGCTTTCTAGGGGATCGTCCCCCCAGAAGATGTGAGCCAACTGCGTGGCACACTCTCTCCCTCTGTGGCCTATGTATAACTTGTACTCTAGACGGTCTCAGAGTGGTCAGCATGTGCACTTGTTCAGAGAGGCAGAAATCTGGCAGTGCTGCTTATTTGGGTATCACTCCCATCCCCCCATCACCCTATCCTCCATTAAAGTTCAGCCTGACCAGAGAAGGCCCCTACCCAACCCTTCACCTCCATACTTGTGGAAACATAGCAAAGAAACCCACTACCTCAGTGGAGGCAGTCAAGGAGTGCAGTTTGTAAGTTCATGAAATTTAGTAGTGATGTCTGCCATTGCTGTTGCTGAAATTTTCTTCAGAGCTGCAGTAGAGCTGGACGGTTTCCGCCATTTGGCATGGAAGGTAGGGCGAGAAGGGGTTCCTCCATTCAGTGTTGAGAGACCATCCAGTCCTCTCCATTTCATGTCTTCACGTGCTTTGGAGGCTGAAGTGTCGGGAACTTCTTGAAGGGGTCACATCACACTGGTGCTGCATGGTCTGCACTGGCAGCCTGTGTAGTGGTGTGTCACTTTCAAGATATGCTTGTTAACATTCAAGGCCCTACATGGACTGGGTCCGAGGGTATCCAGTGAACCAGGTGACTGCGATTGAGTGCTTTCAAAAAGGGCAATTCAATTACGGCACCTGTGTTCTGGGCTACCTGGCTGGGTAGTGACTGGATATAGGGGTAGGAGAGTACAGCGACGGGATACAGGGGTAGACAAGTACAGTGACAGGATGTCACTATATATACATGGGTGTGGGGGGACCATATCACGCCAATGGGCAGAAGGGGAGGGAGGGTATGTGGGAGTAGCGGCAGTTGGCTGCTGAGCTAGCCATGTGGCGTGGTGGGTAGATGGAGGGCTGGGGTTGGGAGGGTGCAGGTTTGGTTCTGGGCATGATTGTTTTTGGCAGCAGGTCAGGGAATTCATTTTGATAAAGTTTTACAAACCCCCAACATGCACCCTCCCTGGAGTTGAGAATTGTTAAGTAGGGGATTTTTTTTGGGGGGGGGGGCACAGCCTTCTCTGCATAACATAGAAAATCAGTCACCAGTTTTCTAGTCTCTGTGAGTGTACATCACTTTAATTAATCTCTGGCAATGTACACTCACCCAAACAGCGATCGCTATTCTGCGATCGCCGTTATGACATAGAACCGGGTCCAAGCTGCTTGAAAGACCTTCTGATGTCCTAAACGCCTACCCACCCCCTCAGATCCACCCAATAAGGGCCTGTGCTATATCCCTCATTCCCATCTCAAACAATCTGAGAACAGGGCTTTTCAGGTTGCCAACCCTTTCCTCTGGATCACCCTACCAGAGATGGTAGGATCATCCCACACTGTGGAAGGCTTTAAAAAACAACTGAAAACATATTTGTTTGCACAGGCCTACACAATCAAACAAATTTATTATGACTGTATAGTGCTTATTTATTGTATTTATTTATCTAATGTAATTGTTTTAGTGCTTATTTATTGTATTTATTTATCTAATGTAATTGTTTTATGTTGTTTTTATTATAAGACACTCTGAGCCTCTGGATAGGGCACCAAACAAATAAAATTGCATTACCTTACCTTACTACCTCACACTCCCTTCACACCTCTGGCTCTCGCTCTCTTACTCTCTCCCAGTGAAATCCTCTGCTGGTCAGGCTGCCTTTTCCTTCCACTTCCCTAAACTCTGGGGGTTCGTTCCCCACTTCCATTCACTCTGCTCCTTCCCTTTATGCTCTGAAATCTCCCCCCCCACCATTATTTCACTACTCCCCCCTGCAGGTGCCCAGACACTGGACCCTGCACCTTGTCATTTTTATCTTTTTGAATCTCGCTGCCCTCTGCCATGCACTGAGACTAGCACCCCCTCCTTCTCTCCCTCCCCCACTTTTCAGTCATGGCCCACCCCTGCTTAGTATTACATTGTCGCACACTGCATATTATTCGTCTGCACTTATTACTATGTATTCTCGGCTCACAAACCCTGCCTGTGAATTTGCTCAGTTTGCTGTTCTTATTTACGTTTCATTATATTTTTCTGAACATTGTATTGTGTGATTACATTGTACTGTCCCCCCCCCCCCAAAGACACATCTGGAAATTAGCTGCTACCAGCTCAGTATGCCTTTCGTGGTAAAACATGTGAAATAAATAAATAATTTGTATTTGTTATGGTGGTGGCTTGACCTTTATGGATTTTTGTACAAATAATGAGCACATATTGATGAGTAAGCACACTGATCATCCATGAAAATGGGTCATTTGGCCCATGGTCTTATAAGCATAAACAAATGAAACAAACAAATAAGTATGAAGTAGTGTATATGTCTGTAAGACAGGAGTGTTTAAGAATTACAATATAAGCAATAGTGAACCACAAATCCCCTCATGAAGCACCTGTAGTGACAAGAAATGCATCCAAAGTATTTGACTCTCTTCCTCTGTAAAGCCTAATATAGGAGGAAGTATAGCGCAGAGGTTTAGGGCTCTGAGCTGCAAACCTGAAGAGCTGGGTTTGAATCCCACAGCCCCGACTTGTATACTGTGCGGCCCTGAGCAAGTCACTTAATTTCCTTGTGTTCTCAGGTCACACCTGGAAACAAGCTTCGGCTTAGTGTGCCTTTCCTGGTTAAACAATTTCCCTTTTCCCTATATAGACTATGCAGAATGCCTTTTTTAAATTTGGCTATATATAAATAAAATTAGTCACATTTGTATCAGCAATATTCTGTAGCTTCCTTTTATGGGGATTTTCATGTATTGTTTCCATCTGTTTTATTTTTTGATCATATCCAAGTTCCACTGTTACTACCAGATAGTGCCTTTTTTAAGTCAGAAAAGGGGAACTCCAGGTACTTAACCTATCTAGGACATAGACAGGGTGGAGGCGGTTCAGAGAAGGGCAACTAAGAAGGTACAGGGCTTGCAACAGAAGACTTATGAGGAGAGGCTAAAAGACCTGAATATGTATACACTAGACATGCTAGAAACCTTCAAGTATCTTAAGGGCATAAACAAGGTGCAAATGGAAGACGTCTTTCAATACAAGAGCGGAACAAGAACAAAGGGGCATGATATGAGATTGGAGTGGGACAGGATAAGGGGTAATGTGATGAAGTTCTTTTTCACAGAAAGGGTGGTGGGTGCATGGAACAGCCTGCCCTAAGAGGTGGTAGGAGCGAGCACAGTGGTGGGATTCAAACATGCAGGGATAGGCATAAGGAAACTCTAGAGGTAGGAATGAGATGCTAAAGCCAATGACCAAGTAGGGTCAGCGGCCACTGATACAGGTAGGGTGTATGGGCATACTGGATGGGCCTAGCAGTCCTTATTTGCCATCAACTTCTGTGTTTCTATGTTTCTATCTGGATTTTCCTATCTGCCATTATCTGTTTGCCTAACAGAGTGGATAATTTGACTAGATAGTTTTGAACCAGATCATTATCATCTGACCATAACTATTTGATCTAAAATAATAGTGCACACACACACGCACGCACACACACACACAGCAGATAGATGACTGGATAGTAATGTATCTACCTGGCCAGAAACCTTTACAAGGGAGTGGACATTTATAGAAACCATTGCAATCAGTGGCACAACCCTGAGTATATTGAGCAGGGCAGGTAATTCATTATTTGCCACTCAGTTAGTTGGAAACACAAATGAGTGACTCCCAGATAGTCCTGCTTTTCTTTGTAACCCAGATGAATAACTTTCTTAACCCGCTTTCTATGAAAGAATGGCATACCCAGCCTTCATTGTGATTTAGAACTCATGGGAGACTTTAGCCAGGTTCACACGACCTACCCTGTTCGTGGTTGCTTTGTAGTGCAGGCTGCTCCATTCTATTCTATTTTATTTTATTTTTTATTTATTTAAACTTTTGTTTACTGGGTGAGCAATATGAGCCAAAGGCCCCTTTTCAAATGTGACCCGGGACCATAAGTTATATACAGTCATGATGTTGATACAATAATTTACAAAGTATACATAAACAAACAATAAACACATTAGAAACAATCACCATTCTAGCTGCAGCAATGTGGCTCCTGTTCACACAGCAGACCCCAACATTGGTGGAACTGATCTTCTGGCATTTTGGCAAAACTTCCATGGGGCAGGGGAAGACAGAGAGCCACGTGTTATGTCCACTGTCAGCATCCACACCTACGACCGCAATTAATATGCAGTTCTTAACATACAGAGCACATCAAGAAAGTTCAAGTAGGTGGAGCATCACACATATTTTGCAGCTTATAATAGGCTGAAGTGAAGAGTTGCTCTTTAAACAGATATAGAAGGGTCTGTTTTCAGTATTAAAAACTTGTTGATCGTGTGTTTTTTGTATGGTTATGATTTTGTAAACATAATCACTGCATCCTTTTAGAAATCTAATGCCTTTGAGGAAAGAAGAAAATGAAGAAACGTCCAGAAATTCATCAGTTGCAGTTCAGGTCAAGTTGGAGAAAACTAATGTAATTTAATGTAAACCGGTGCTGGCACCATTGTGAGTAGTGCCAACTGTTTAGACAGCCATGTGAAATGCCTACACCACTACACGATCCAAAGAAAAGAGGGATCGCATTGAAATGCAACACATGCAGACACTGCAATGTGGATTGCATTCGCATGACAAATATGGCAGTGCTGTAGCAGCTGTGCACCATTCACAATGGCGCAGAAAATGCCATGTGAACAGCCCTTTAGAGTGGGTCAAACCAGCTAAAGAAAAGACAAGGCTGAAGACTAAGTGGTCCTATTACTATTGTAGCTTATGTGACCCATAAGACTGCATTATTTTACAAATGTAGGATACTTTTCTATCTTTTGTTTTATATAATACATTTGGTTAGCCCCAAATCATTTGATGTAAATGTATTTTTTACAGATTTCAAAAACCTTGCCATGGCAGTAATTAAGCACATGAATGACTTTTGTTGATTGCTGCTTGTTATGTCTTTGTGGAGCAAACACTATATTTATTATTGACCTGGTTGTAGTATCACGTTGCTTCTCGTCACTTACTGTATTATTGTTCTCCCTTAATCCCCTTCTAAGTTGTGCCTGGAAATAAGCCTTGGCTCAGTACACCTTTCCTTTCACCAGTTTTCAAATAAAATAAATAAATGGTTGTTGTTTGTTTAGTCTGAGTAAGAGTAGAAACAAATTTTTTGCATGACTTGCTTGTGAACTGTGAAACAAAGATGGAGACATTTTGTGTCTCTGAAGCTGTTATAACAACAGCTTCAGAAGCACAAAGTGCTTTTAAAAATCTCTGTTTGGAAGCATTTTTCTGCATGTTGCTAGGTCTATTTTCTGTCAAAATATGTTTTGTGGTGAATCATATTTGTTCTGCTGAGTCTAAATGTTGCCTTTTCTTATTTTTATTTTTTTTAGTTTTAACAGTGTTTTGTACTGGAGTAATTAATTTAATGCCCAGAGAGAAGTTATACAACATTTTGTTTGGGGTCTTAATTTTTACCTAGCTTCTTAATTACAGTATCTAACCTCATTATTTAAAGTCTATTTTCTTTATAAATCTTCTAAAATGATAATCATAAAAAAGCAATACAAAAATTATAAAAAGCTTTGTGTGTCAGTCTTCTCATAAATGAGAGTCCACAGGTAAATCTGACCAGATTCAGAGCCAAATGTGTTATAGTGTATAGTGGAACGTCATTGTTCACTGAAATCTAGGGCTCTCAAAATGTTGTTCTGCTGCACTAGTGACGTCCACAGGACAGCAGAATGAAAAATACTTTTTGTTCTGCTGAAGTGCGGACATCACACATGGTGTCCTCGAGCAGCAATCTGACAGTTAGTCTTATTTAAAAAAAAAGATGTAGTATTTTTTTTGGGGGGGGGGGAGTCAATGACGTTCCACTACACACTATACAGAACAGTGTGTAGTACCAGTTAACAACCGGGCTGTTCTTTCACCTCATTGGTACTAAGACGACTGATTACCTCTCGAGCTGCGCTCTCGAGGTAATCTGTCATCATAGTACCAACTCGGTGAAAGAATAGCCCTGTTGTTAACTGGTACTCATGCACTATCCTATATCTGCTGCAGTCAGACCAGGCAACTTCATGGTTTCCATTATATTCTCTTAAAAGTGAAATGGATTAAAGTAGATGAGTTCTGATTGGATTTGGCTTTGTGACATTGTCTGTGGTCATAAGTTGAAATGACAGCATCTAATAAACATGTTTAAATACACAAGACTAAGTTTTTTAAAAATTATTTTTAGTGTCAGTCCATTCTCAACAACTGCACTGAAAAAGGAGTGACTGACAGTGCATGACACTGATGACGTAGATTCCCCTGTCAGACTCTGCCAAAGCCTATACATTATTAACATGTTGTAGATTTCAGTGTCATCTACCCACTGACATTTCTTCTGTCAGTTGCATCTGCATATGATAATGGGAAACATAATCATACTACATGTACAGTAGTTACACATATTTGTCTGCACCCATGAAAACCGCATGGTTAATATCTTTTGATCAGACTCACATTTCGGCTATATGCATTTTCGCAGGTTTCCCTCCTGCTTTCACTTTTTACTATGCTTTATGTCTGTAGTGAGTACAGTCCTCCTTATGGCTATACCAAAGATCTGTTGAAAGATGCATTGTAATGAAATGCCGTATTATCTATTACATTTGTCCTGCTGTAATCTTATTCAGGTATTTGTATTTTGTAAAATACTGTAACGTTATTTGACAAACTAGTTTTGCTAAATTTGGATCCTGCATGTTTTGGATGTGAATGCATATTTATGGACTGACAACAGCTGCATGGCTTGAACAACATGGATAGCTGCAGGTTACCATGCAACTATTCCCACTCAGCCACAATGGAAATCTGCCAGTGCAATAAGAAAACAAGTGATCTGTGTGGAAAAATATACAACATTATGAAATTTGGTACTATGAAAGAAAGGATGCAAGCAACAAGCCAGCTGATGATTTACAATAAGGGAATTGCAATCAGCTTCTGAAAGTAGAATGTCCATGTTTAGTAATAAAAACAGCATTCAACACATTACTTATTTGTGCACATCAGTAAATGACTAAGTTCAAGTGAAGGGTTAAACTTTTCCTTCTTTCCAAACTAGGGATAAGAAGAGTTTCAGGTCATGGCTAGCTGTGGATCTTATGAAAGGGATCTGTCAATGAGCTGTCAGATTACACCCCCCACCCCCTACCCCCAAAGTAACTGACTGTGATGTTATTCCCTTATGACATTTTACATTACACATAACTAAAGAAAATGCTAGGTCTGCAAAATACCAAGGCTGTTCTGGTTTTTGTTACAGCCTTCATACACAGCTGATTATATATATATGTGACTGTGGGAGCTGTCACTAACTGCCATGCGGCCAAGTCCAGACATACAATTTCTAATTTTTTTTTTTCCTTTTAAGATAGCACCACCATCTAATAAATTATTCAGGTTTAAACATAACCATGCCACTTTTCAACAGTGCAGGTAACATTCAGACTAAATCAGTTTCTCAAAGCATCACTGTAAGCATTCCTCTGCGATACCACACAACTTCTGTCAGCACCAGATGATCGCCAATCTGATACTAGCCATCTATTCAACAATAATCTGACCAGCATACACACACTCCCACACAATATTGTTTTCTGTTGTATACCATGGCAAGGACGCAATGGAAATGACAGCAGATCTGAGAGACAGACTATAGCTGTCACTTTACTAAACTGACAGTGCTTTGCCGAGTTGTGATGTGTTTGTCCACTCGTACCACTCGGCCATCTCCAGATACAATCGCTGTTTCAATGGCAGAATGACCATGCATCAAACATATTACTGGTGAGAGTACTTAACATTTATGCATGATTTAGGCATATAGTGCCCTTACTGGCCAGCCCAAAGACTAATAGAAATGATTCAGCCATCAAGAACGTTACATTTCGCCTTTAAAAAAATTATGTGCACTTCAATGGTCATTTCAACCACAATATACCAAATATTCTGCTCCCTTGGATTTCATGTGGCTTGGCAATCCACTGAAATACATCTTGAAGACTGTCCACTGCAAATGTATAAAATGCATCCAAGCATATCTGGGAAGCATAGGTCATGTAGAGGAAACCATCATCATTCTTGTATTCCTAGAATACCTCTGCCATGGTTAAAGACATACTGGCCAAGCTCTTGTTATTGACCAGTAAGTAGAAAGCTTGGATGGCATTCAGTGCCATTTGGCTTCTTATGATAGTGACAAACTGACTTACTGTGAGTTCTTGAGGGACCAGAAACTTGGTTTTGTTCAGAGCGGGTAGGTATTTTTCATTCTGTTATCGCGCTACAGTCACTAGAATCTTAGCTTGAAACTGGGACTGAATCCCAGATCCTTCTTGCCTTCTAGTTGTGAAGCTCTTCTGCTGTTTGAAGAGTTTAAATGCCTGGCTTCTGTTCAGAGGTAGGAGCAGCATTTACAAAGCATTAAACAATAAAACACCTTGGTGATCCCCCAACAACCCTCTTGATGCAGAAGTCTGACCTTCAACAATAAATATAATTGAATTGGTGATGGTAAAGCATTTTGTACTTACAGCAATTATATGCCTAGAATTTGGCAAGCATTCACTAGAACTATAAGCAATTATCCATGCCCTATCTGTCTGAAAAAAACTATAGACATAAAGGACAGTAGAATCTCTAGACTATGCTGGAATGAATTCCTAAATAAACTGTATAAAGCAAGTTAGTGTTTTAGGCTGCATGGGAAACTTCAAAGCTGTGGTTTAGAATCCACCTGCTCAATAACTGCAGTCAGTAATCCTGAACGCTATATGCAGTTAGCCAAATAACACCTCTATGAATTTTTTCCCCAGAGAGATATAAATAGAGTTTCAGATATTGTAAGTCTGAAGCAGTATAGCTCTGTTAAGGTGAATGTTAGAACTGAGCTACACTTAACATGCCATGAAAAATCAATGTACAGAACAGCCTTAACCAGGCTAAAGCTGGGATTAATTAAGTGCACATATCAGAACTGGAGGATTTGGAGGAGAATGTCTTCTATAATTAACTCCTGCTATTGTAATAAAGGTATGTGATTAACCACTGCACACTTACAGTTGAACTGTCCATTGTTTCCTATTGAAAAACAGAAATGGATATATCCCCTTCTTACCACCTCCATGGAAGACTCAGAGGAAAGGAAACTAGTTAAATTAATTATATAACCAGGATAGATGAGCTCTATTTGTAACTGCATGCTTTACATAATAAATGTTTTTAAAGTTAGATAGGATGACAATGTCTAGATAGTAAGATGTCCTTTAGTGCACGCCTGTTATAAACTTTTGTTTTTAGGGATGTTTTAAATTCAATAACATAGAAACATAGAATTTGTCAGTAGAAAAGGACAACTTGGACCATCCAGTCTGCCAGATGGTCCCTGCCTAGTCTATCTCAGCAGACCCTAACTGGTCTTCAGCAATCACACTCCTCTCTGCCTATTTATTAATATTCCCCTATGTCTGTCTCATGCATGCTTGAAGCCCTCCACAGTTTTTGCCTCTGCCATTTCAGTTGGCAGTCTGTTCCAGGCATCTATAACTCTCTCTGTGAAGTAGTACTTCCTTTTTCTTTCAAAAATATTTTATTTAAATTTTCAAACAGAACAAAGAATTTTAATTTTATTTATTAAATTTTGATAACCAGGTGAGCCCACTGGGCCCCGAAAGTCCCTTTTGCATGGGCTACCCAGGGGTTACATAGAATTTTACATAGGATTGTATACAGCAAAATACATTAATTAAGTCACATAGAAACATAACATGGGGTAATACATCGTAGCATTTCAGCAGGTAACATATGGTGTGTAGTCTATATTGGTCTTTCCCTGGATGGGGGAGGTGGGGGGGCAAGGAGGGGATGGGCCCAGTATGCGAGAGAGCTTTGAGTGTTAGGGCTTACACTTAGGAGCCCTATCCTTAGTAATTATACAAATAATTGTGAGTTAACATAACATATTCATAACAAACACATACAATAACACAATCTCCAGAATTACAAAATTACACTATGCATTCCAAACACTGGAACTGACATGGATAACCTCTTTTACAGGGGCAACCCACTTTAGAGACTGTTCTTGATGGTGCAGGTTGTCAGTTTTTCTATCAAGAAAATCAGTGAAATCCAGCCAGACCTTCTAATATACATCGATTCTACCCTGAGATCTGAAAAAAAAACTTCCAGAGTGGCATTCCATGCAGTTCAGCTATTCTGCATGAGACAGGGTGGTTGGATCTTTCCACGTTCACATGATTACCAATTTGGTACAGGATATGGCTATATACAGCAGATGCATCTGTCTCAGGGTCAGTTCTTTCAGTTCATCCAAATCCCTAAAAGAATGGCTCTCGGGGAGAAATCTAGATGCTTATGTAGCACTTCGCCCAGTGTGGTTAATACTATATACCAGTAAAGCTGAGATAAAGATAAAGGTACCCTGACATTAGGGAAGAAGAAAGAACCCATGGATCAACTAGGGTCCTTGGCTTTTGCAAATCTGGCCAGACTAGATGGGCCACGCAGCCCTTATTTGCTGTCACTTCCTATGTTTCTAAGCTGTACTTTAGGACAATGTAACGACATATGTGGCAAAAAGACATTCGATTCCCCACATCTTGGGCATCACTCACCGTATCTAGATGAAAACTGTTTCAATTTCTTGGGAGTGTAATGTCTGGTGCAATGACATTTACTGTACTACTCTCAGTGGACTTGGAATAGGGAGGTGAATACCATCTTCTTGTAAATCTGATCATGTTTCATCAGTAATTTCCTCCTTCAATCATTCCTGCCATTCAAGTTTGCAGTTGGAATCTGTAGATGTGACATGGGATAAAAGCTTCTTGTATAATTGTGAAATTAAGCCCATACCCTTATCTGCTCCATCCAGTGTCAGGGCTATGGAAGAAGGTGGGGGTGAATAACAAGGTTGCATGCAATTCCATCATCTAGTAGTGATGGATCTGAATACACTGTAATATATGTCTAGGGGGAAAGTGATATTCATTCTCTAGTTATTGAAATGTTTTAAAAGATTTGTGATCCCATAAGTGACTCATCACAAGAACATGCCTGTTTTGCCACAATTCAAACCCAGGATAATTCAAAAATGAAGGGTTGATCGAGATATCCTATGTTGGTGTAAGCACCCCTACTGCCACTGGGGTGGCATATGAACATGTGCTTTATGCCAAATATAAAGTAAGTGTCCCCGGATGGGGTTATTTTTAGCAATGGAAAGGTTATGATTTGCTGAGCCATATAGAAGGTATGTTAACATACTCTACACCTTGGGGGCATGGCCAGCAGCCGAGCTGAGAACACCCTCTCTGTAAAGCTCCATAATTCACAGCACTTAATTTCAGAAAAAATTCCTTCAGAGCAGTTACATTACATTTTACCATCTATCAGCCAAAATAGCATCATCTCTCGATTCTACAGTTATTAAGATCTTTACAAAAGAATACTCACAACCAGAGATATGGTGCGAGGCAATAAGGTGGCAGAAGACCAGGATGGAGCCCGATCTAAAGACTTGATGGTGGGCGGGAGTAAAGACCAGCGTCCTGGTGGTGGGGAGCACTCCAAGGCCCAACTCTCTAATGCAGCACTGCTCTGAGTGATTCAGGGCTTGGACAAAAAAATGGAGGACTGTAGCTCAGAGCTGAAATGGCTTAATACTAAAGTAGCAGTTTTAACCGAGGACACTAAAGGAGCGGCAAAGACAGCAGAGAAGGCCCTGGTTGTAACTACAGGTCTCACAAAAGAGAACACTACTCCAACGGTGGCTCAAAAATTCAGAAAATGTTGCCTGATCCACCAATATCAGACTTTTGGGTCTAGCGGAAAGCACCTAGGGAGAAAACCCCAAGGTGTTTTTGAAAGAAATGCTGATTCAAATATTAAATCTTGAGGGGGATTTTCAGATTAAAAAAGTATACTGTATCTCATCACGTGGAGGGGGGCCTAGAAACGCCATGGGAGAAATCATTCCTTGGACTATCCTGATGGAGCTCAGATCTTTGGAGGAGAGGGGCTTGATTTTAAACCATGAAAAACAACTTAGCCCGCTCCATTGGCAGGATACAAGAGTGCACATTTTCCCAGATCTAAGCTACATGACCAGAATGTGATGGAAAAGATTTGATAGTATCAGATCTCATCTGCATGCTTTGGGAGTGTACCATGTTTTATTGATGCCAGCAAGCCTCCAAACAGTCTATGGAGGGAAGGTTTTTCAGTTCTCTGATCCCACAGATGCTGCCAAGCCCCTGGTGAAAATGGAAAATCAGTTTTCTACCAGAGGTGAGAAATCAGGCTCAGAGGAAGATGCGGATGATTAACATATAAACTGAGACTATTAATCTTACAGGAGCGGGTGAAGATCATTGGCATAGAGACTGCTTTCCAGGACACTACATATTAATCTAAGTAGTGAACTCCATGGGTTTATGTAGGAAAAGTGTTTTATGGTACTACTTTAGTTAATTTAAATCCTTCTGCTCTCCTGGACAATTGTCTCTGAAGGGTGCCCTTCTTTCACCAAGACTTTTAACCTGTGCCTTAACAGTGGTTAAATATATAAAATCTTATGGTGCCCTGGGAATAGCAGTATCGCACCTCTGTTTTAGGTTGGCTGCATGCAAAGTTAAAATGTTTCAATTTTTCCTTGTTTAAGGTGGAAAAGTAAATTGCTTAACAGATTAAGTGCTTTTTGGGGAAAATAAAAGGGAAACTATAGCTCTGAAGAGGTCTGTTCCATAAAAATGGCAAATTACCATAATGTCAGAACATGGAGAGATTTAAGTTTTATAATTTCTGACAGAAGATGCAGGTGGATGGGGACATTTAACCTGTTTGATAGGGGGAAGATATGGTAAACGCATTCACACAGTCCCTACTCATGGCTGCAAAGGTCATAATAGAATGATAATTAACTAGACAATACTGATGCTAATCTGGATTTATTTTCCAGTTTGATTGAGGGTGATTAAATGTTGAATGTATCTGTATACCCCCAAGTGATGTAGCATAGCACAGGGGTAAAGTTATATTTTTTGTTATGGTTACAATGCCATGCTTGTGGTGTGCAGGTGTAATCATCTCTGCGAAGTCTGCCTGTATGGAAATATATGTAATGTTCAGTTACATGAATGCTAATAAAATATAAGTTAAAAAAAAAAAACTTAGTCTACACCTTTTCTATAAGAGCAGACATGTCTGTTCCGTCTGTTCAGTGCTAACTCTACAGCATGGCTAATTGTGATGCTCAACAGTTCAATTCAGGGTGTGGAACACCCAGTACACCACTCGGGAAAGAGTAGGTTAGCATTTCCATTTTAATACATGCCACCTTTTCCTGCCAAATCAAGTGATAAAAACTGTCCTTATTCACACAAAAAATAGTTTAGTGATTGAGACAGAGACAACCTGAAAAAGATGAAACAATTTTGGCATGATAGTCATTTTAAGCACATTACATCTCCCAGTTAATGACAGTGGTAATGTGTGCCATCTGTCCAATTCACTTTGAATTTAAGTATGGGTGGATAGTTAGCTGAGTATATATTTTTTTTAATTTGGGGTTATGTTAACTGATTATCTAAAGCCAATCTGCGTCCATTGGAAAAGTAGTTGGGCCAGTGCAGGGAATTTGATCATTGATTTGCATCATGATTGATTTTCCCCAGTTAATTTTATGCTCATGGTGGCTCCCAAAATCTTCCATTAACAGTAAAAGAGCTGGTAGCAACTCATCAGAGTGGGTGGTCATAATAAGTACTGTAGGTATCCACATAAAGGGAGACAACTGGCCTAGACACAAGCTAGTGGTTTTATAGTCCAGTCAAAAAGTAGCAGTGAAAAGGGACAAACCTATTTGGTCCTGCACTGTAAGCTGAATGGTTAAATTGAGATCTAGCTATGCGTCTGTATCATGGCTTTGGAGCTAGCATAAATTAACTGAGTCAGTTTAATAAATCACTTTCCCTGTCCCTTGTCAGCCATCATCCTCCAAAGATGGTGCCATTCGATGTAGCCAAAGGCTTTTTCCACACTGAGTGAGACCACCATAGATTTATTTCCAGGACTCCTCTCCCCCAGGCCAGCACATATGACAGTGTTCTTAAATTGAACTGCATACCAGTTTTTTCAAATCATGGTCTGGCTTTGAAGAGTGAAGTTGTGTCTATGGTCCAGAGAGGATTATGGCGTTGGACCCTTGATGGGTAAATAAGGGCTTGGGGGGGTGCAGGGTGGTGGGTGCCCAATGGGAGGGTCAGGTGGGAGGAACAGTAATGGTGCAAAAGACATCAATGGACCTTTTTCATTGTGCAGGTTTAAAAAGGGGGAAAAAATACATTGAGGAGTCCAGCTTGTGACACTGGAGGATTGGGCACCCCCAGTGTCACGCTTATGTTTCAGAGGGTGGATGCTGAAAGGGAGGATTGGGTGATGGGGGAACACTGAGGATTCCAGATCACAACACTGAGTGATTGGGCCCCCCAGTGTCACTCTTATGTTTCTGGGGGGGGGGACTGTGGGGTGGTGGTTGCAGAGACGGAGTGTCAGGTGAGGGGAAATATCAATAATGAAAACAAAACACAAAATGAGGATTCTAATCCTGACACTGGGGATTAGGCACCCCAGTGTCACTGTTACATTTCTGGGGGTTGTGGGTGGTGGTGGAATAATAATGAAAAAAAAGATTTCTGATCCCAACTCTGGGGGATTGGGCACCCTCAGTGTCACTCATATGTTTCTTGGGGGGGGTGGGTGCTGAGAGGGAGGGTCGGCTGGGGGAATATCTATAATGTAAAACTATTTTTTTGGCAGTCACAGCTGAATACAGTACACTCTGCCATGTCCAAGATGGCCGCTGAACAACACTGTGTATGGGCTAGTAGTCGTGCATGCGCAGTACAGTTTGGTGGCCATCTTGGACACAGGGGAGTGTGCCATGTTCCACCATGATCACAAAAAAATAGTGCAGTGCACTAGTAATTAACAGAACAGAGCTGAGTGTTTCATGGATGTGGAGACAACTGTGAAGCATTTCCACACTATTGTTCAGTTGGAAAAATATCACCTTTTTTTCAGAAAGTAAGAGGTTTGCAGGGCTCTGCATAGTCACCATGCACTGTACCAAAATGGCCCCATAGTTAGACAGTTTGCGCACTCCAGTTGCAGTGAGCTAATTGTCTGAATATTGCCCCCCCACCACCACCGGCAGGCTGTAAGCAAACTGCCACAGACTGCACATGGCCAGCTCTAAATATGAGGGCCTACACTTCTTAGCCCAGTGGAACCCAAAGTCCATGAAACAATGGCTCATGTGGGTAAGAAAGTCCTGCCTATAGCTTCAAGATACTGTTGTTCTAACTTGTAACAGCATGAAAACAAACATGTTTGGCACTGTCTAATGCTTGTATATTTGTGCAGCAAAACATCCCTAGCATTACCATGTCAGCCAAATGCTTCATTTAATGCAAATATAAAAATATCACACAAGCAGATATGTAGGAGACAATATGATAAGTCAAAGCAGAGCAGTGCATTGAACTCCAGGGTCCATGCTATCACAGGTGCATAATTAGGCACCCCCATAGGGCAGGTATCAGCTAAGTGTAATCCCAGTTTAATGTCATAGTTACTCTATCTTACTGTTTACATGTTTGATTATAATGCTAAATAGAGTAGATTCTTGCTTACAGTACTTTGCAAGTCCCAGAGGGAAGATAGCCATTAGACACAGGCACCAATAAAACTGTCACTTTATTATCAATCAAGCAGTAATTCCAAATAAACTCCTTATAAATGCAAATAAAGTGTAACCACCCACATTTTTCCACAGGATTGTCAATACAAAACCTGGACGGAAGGTTGCATGATCTTTACTCACCTTAGGAGGGAAAGTAATTTTAACTTAGCAAACAGATTTACTAAAAAATTAGACTGCCTGTTTTACTCACTTGGAGGCTCGTAACAGAATGACTGTCTGCCTGACCCGGCCCAATGACCTCACTGCCACAAACCGAAACCTGATCTCAAATCACCTTGTGCTCCTCTGTGAAGGAATTCAGCAGAGGCTATAAAACAAAGTTCCCTTACAGCTGTGCTTCAAGACTGTTCAGTTGCTGATTTAAGACTGCTGCCTGGAGAACTACATAAAAAAACATCATTGAAGACTTTAAGAAGTATGGGAGAACTACACCCCTGCCAACAAGGCATTGTTTAGATAAAATATGTAAAACGAGGGTTTAGGTGTTCTTCAAGACTAAATCAAGGTGCCTCTGCTGTTTACACTCCACTGATTATAATTTGAGTGGCAGGAGAATGCTAGATGTAGAAAAGAAACCTTTCCCCCCGCCCAAGCTTAATGATTTCATGTGTTAGTAGAAAGATCGTGGTTCAAGTCTGAAATTGGGCTTTGAAGCAGTCTGAAGTGCCCTCTTTTTCCCCAAGTGAGAGCAAAAGATCTGCAGGGCTCTGCCCACTGCAGCTTTAAAAACATGGAAAATAAATAAAACAGTGTAATTTTAAACACCTGATCCTAGTTCAGTGGGACCCGTTTAGCTAGATTCTGATATTTGTTTTTTAAACTAATGGCCAGAAATATATTTTTGGGCATCCTGAAATCCAGGGTGCCCAGTTTAGTGAGAGAAGCCATTCACCCATGTTCTCTGTATGAGAACAGTGGGACTTTCTTGACTTCTGCAGCTGTTGCTCTCCTGGGGGCTGCAGTGAGAGCAGTGAGCTACCAATCCTCTGTTCTGTCTGCCTGTCTCTCTATCTATCTGGTGGACCGGGATGCCACCCTCAGTGCCGCTTCTTTCACCCCCTTCCCTCCAGGTCGCCCACCCGCCATTCCCAATGTTTATCTCTTTTCTATAAGCAGACCGGGGTGTCCACCCCGATACTGCTTCTTGTGATCTCTTCTCCCTTCCAGATCATCCCCCCCAATAAATACATGGCAGCACCAGGGTGCTGACCCCTATATCTGCTGAACAGTAGCCCGACTCTGGGGTGTCCAATCTTCAGTGTCAGAATCTCAGTATCTCATGAAAAATATGAAAATGTCTATCATTTTTTTCCTACCTACAAAAAAAGAAAATGATCCCTCAGTGATCTGACCCTCCACCCCAACCTCCCATTCAGCATCCACCACCCCACATTCCCCACACCCTCTTTCACCTGAATATGTGCCATGGTGAAGATCCACTCTCCAATCAAAGACACATCTTGCTGCAGAAACAGCAGACTGCAATTATGAGAAACTAAGGTAAGTGTGGTTCAATGTATTTCAAACAGATGTTGAATGCTCTCACCTCCCACCTTGCTCCCTGCCTTACTGCTCACCGTTAGAGATGCAGTGAATCTAAAATTCGCTGGTGAAGTGCACGCGAAGTGGGCACTTCATGTTGCGGAGTGGGCAATGCAAAGTGCTCACTTCGTCTTGTCATGACCACTTCGCGTTGGCATAATGAGAACGTGAAGTAAGGCAAAGTCATTGTTTTTAATGGACTTTGCATTCCTCATTATGATTCTAAGTGATCCACTTGGTGTTTCAGACTTGGCAGCCCCCCCCACAGATCACATGGCTTATAATACTGTAAGTCACATGCTCTCTAGCCAGTCAGGAAGGAAGTGAGTCACACAGACAGTTTCACTTTCTCCTGTGCAGACTGAGAGAGAGGAGTATGTGTGTACTAGAGAGAGGAGTTTTTTTTTGATTGCAGAGAGAGTTAAAATTTGATACTTAAACCAACAGCTTTTTTAAAAGCTACATTTTTTTGTCTTTTCTGTACTGTTTTTTACTTAATTTGTTCTTTCTGTAAATTATATTTTTCTTACCTACTTAGTTGTTTGTCTGTGTGTGTGTGACTGTGTGTGTGTTGTGCTTGTGTCATGAGATGGAGCAGGGTGAGGTAATGTCTGGGGTGGGGGCAGCTCTGGGAAAGTGTGGTTGTACGCGTCGTCATACCATGCGCATGCGTGGGGGGCATGGGCACCCATTTGTGCTGGACCGCTCTAAACTTCTGAGTGTCCAACCCCCAGAAGCAGGACCAGCACCACCTCCTGACTCTGAGGCAGTTCAACCACCACCACCACCACCACCAAGTCCAGCACAAGGTCCTTTGGAGCAGGATGTGCCTGTTCCCCCAGGTCCAGGTGTGGATCCCACCATCAGAACTGTTGAGCAGTGTGAGCAGCCTACTGCCAGTTCATCTGGCCCTCCCCTGCCTGTGCCTGGTCCTCCCTGCACCTCCGTTGTTTGGCAGTTTTTTGACTGTGTCGGTGGGGAGACAGCAGTGTGGTTTAGTGTTGCCTATGTGCAGTGGAGGTGCGCCGTGGCCCCCGGGGGAGTCACCTGGGGACTGGGGGCCAGCGCACCCATATGCTTAATCACCACCAGTTGGAGTGGCAGGCTGCCACAGAATGGACCATGTCTGCACCTGCCAGCCATTCCGTGGCAGAGAGTGCCACTGTGCATGGCGGGCGTGGCATCCCTAAGAAGAGGAGTGCCACAGCAGCACCTGTTGCTCCACCAGCACCCCCACCACCACCAGCAGGTCAGCCTGTCGAAGGAGTGGACTCCAGAGAAGTACGTGTAACACTGTCTGACTTGGCAGTTCTCTGGAGTGCTGTTGAGGGGAACAGCGAGAGGATGAGTGCTGTGGAGCAGCAGCTGGACGACATAGAGGGACATCAGCTTCAAATTATGTCCATGCTGGAACTGCTGCTGGATCACCATAGGATCCCACATTAGTTTTGTTTCCTCACACCTTGTCCTCCCCCCCACCTTCCTTGCTGTGCCATAAAATGTATTCCTCCACCATCCGTGACCCTTGTATGTAATTATGCCCTATTTTTGTTGTCTTCAGTATGCCTTACACTTTGTATTCTGGGGCCCCTTCCTTCTTTTAAGTGTCTGTGTGTTCTGTGTATGTGTGCTGTTTTGGTACCTCATTTTTCTGCATCCGCAAAAGGCATCTGTCTTGTGTCCAGAAAATTGACAAGTGGTAACACAGTGAAATAAGACTGTTTCAGCACATACAAAGTCCCCCAGAATTTATGACGCACTCAGTCATGCGCACAACAGTGGCACAGAGTCCCCAGATTTTTTCTGCAGTCCCAGAATGCATCCTCCATCTGTCCAGAAAATTGACAAGTGGTAACACAGTGAAATAAGACTGTTTCAGCACATACAAAGTCCCCCAGAATTTATGGCGCACTCAGTGTCATGCACACAACAGTGGCACAGAGTCCCCAGATTTTTTCCGCAGGCCCAGAATGCATCCTCCATCTGTCCAGAAAATTGACAAGTGGTAACACAGTGAAATGAGACTGTTTCAGCACATACAAAGTCCCCCAGAATTTATGGCGCACTCAGTGTCATGTGCACAACAGTGGCACAGAGTCCCCAGATTTTTTCTGCAGGCTCAGAATGCACCCTTCTTGTGTGCAGAGAAGTGAAAAGTGATCATCTCAACTGGATTGAAAGGTGCCCTTTGGATGTACAGTAATAGTAGCCTTGGTGAGTAGATATATATATCTATATAGAGATATATGGTTGTGTATTTTGTAGGTGATGATGAGGGGGGTTGAACTTGACATGGATATGTATTCATGCTATTGTTCTGCATCACACACAGGTGACTCTGTCTCCGAACTGTTGCTGTGCACCGTCCAGTGCTCAATGAGAATTTTTTGTGCTTAAATGGAACTGGATAACTCTCAAGCACATGAAGGTAAGTATGTCTTTTTTTGGGGGGGGATCATATTTTCAGTTTTGTCTGTAATGATTTGTTATTTTTTTATTTCTTCACAGATTTCATCAGCATTCTTCTGGAGTCCGGTTCTTAATGATGGTCATGGTCATGGAATAAAATGACTTCTGCATGTTGCATGTGTGCCCAAGCTCAGGTTGGGGAGGGGTGTGCCTGATCATGTTGATGAACTTTTTTGGATCAGTCCTGGTGGTGGTGGTCCGGGGTGGGCAGACAGACTCATGGTGGCAGCAGATTTGGATAACATCAGTCCCGGTGTTGGTGGTGGTCCATGGGGGGCAGACAGACTCATGGTGGCAGCAGACTTGGATAACATCAGTCCCGGTAGTGGTGGTCTGGGGTGGGGGGGGGGCACACTGCCTTTTAAATACTGCAGTTAAAACCTGCCAACATTAACCACATCATCATCCTCATAAAGAAAACTGCCCTCACAGTCATCAATGTCTGAAGTCTGACCACTGGGAAATTCTTTCTACATTGTGTCGTCATCTACATCAGTGGTGGGCCGTTTCAAGCAGCCACTGCCAGTGCCACCAGGATGCTCCATTTCCACATCAGCAAGACCACCATGACTAGGCCGGGGGTACGAATACCGAGGTTGCAGTCTGTGCCTCTCATTCATTTTAATGAATGTTAGCAAACTAACATTTGCAGGAGACAGGTTTGTCCGACAATCCCTGACTATTGCACCTGCTGAGCTGAATACCCTCTCAACACTTACACTGGAGGGTGGGCATGTGAGGTACTTCAGTGCCACTGCAGTCAGCTCTGGCCATTCACTGACCTTTCCACTCCAGTACAAAAGAGGATCTTCACTTATTGTCAGATGCCTGTTTTCAGACAAACATGACTCAACCATTCTCTGTGCTGCACTAAGTCCGATTGTTGATGCATCAGCCTGTTCCCCATAATCACTGATGTCACAAATACCCACTTGGGACAAAGCCTCCCAGAGCGGGTTGATGCCAACCACTTTGGATGACAGACCACCAGGAACTACAGTCCCCTTACCCTTGCATGATATGCTTGCTGGTCCTCCAGCTACACCTTCAGCTGGATTATGCTGCTGAGGTTTGCAAACCTTGGCACGTGACTTCTGTGCCCCATGAACCAAGTGAACCAGTTGACTACTGATATTTTTTACCTGTTTAGGCCTTCCCTCCAGTACTGATGCAATTCCATGTTTGTATCGTGGGTACAGCATTGTTGCCATGGCAAAGCTGTCACTATGCTGAATGCTCACAATGTGACGATTCTGGTTGAATACTGTCAGCATGTGTTGCAGCAATATACTGCTACCATCATCTCTGGCAACATCAAGGCCATGCTGTACATTAACCAATGTCTGCCTCAGCACCCGCAGCAGTGGAACTGATTGGCTAATGGAGGCAGACTTGCCACTCACTGCCTGTGTGGCATGTTCAAAAGGCCGCAGAATTGTTATTACAGAGTCCATGAGGTGCCACTGTTCAGTTGTCATAGACATGGAGGCCCCAGAACTGTCACGGCTAGTGTGCATATCAAGATATTCTGTGATGGCTTTGTATTGTTCATACAACATCTCTGCCATGTATAAGGTGAAGTTCCATCGGGTGACAACTTCCAGCTTCAAGCGGTGCTGAGGCAGGCTGTTTTGTATCTGCAACTGCTGCAGCTGGTAACGGGCCTTTACAGATCTTGAAAAGTGAGAGCAGATACATCGTACAATGGTCAGCATTTTCTTTATGTCAGGGTGCTGCAGAAACTCCTGAACCACAAGATTTAAACAGTGGGCCATGCATGTAACACAAAAAAAAACACCATTCCTGATGCATTTCACCACATTTGACCCATTGTCACTTGCTATGAACCCGGCTCTCAGGGACAGAGGGTTTAGCCATCTGTCAGTTTCAGTCAGTATCATGTCCAACATGTTCTCACCAGTGTGTGAACAGGTCACACTGCGCATAGCAATTGTTGCATGCTGGCGAATTCCAGGAAGATTGCTACTGTGACAATCCACCTTCCTGAACTGACTATTCAAACTACCAGCATCACAAACAACCCCCGGCACCCATGCCCAGTGTGCAGTTATACACAGATATGAACTCCCTGCTGTTTTTCCACTTGTCCACATATCCATACTTAAATGGATGAATGGAGAGGAGGAATGTTGAAGGGCATGTCTTACTGAGTCTGAGACAGTACGGAACAACTCAGGAACAGCACGGGTAGAAAAGTATGTCCTGGATGGGACTTTCCATTTTGGACAGGCATGGGCAGCAAACCACCGGAACCCAGAATTCTCCACAAAGGAGAAGGGCAAAAGATCGATTGCCAGCATTTCTGCTACAGCAGCATTAAGTTCACGTGACACTGTATGATTGGGGGGGTACTTCAGCTTATGCGCAAAAACACTCTGTAACATGGGCTGACTTAAACGTTTTACAGGGTATGTGTTGGTCACAAATGGTTGTGCTCTGTGATGAATGGCATTGGCAGGGGGTGGAGTGTGGACATTTGATGAAGACGGTTGCACAGGTGATGATGACAAACCCAGAAATGATGTTATTTTTCCAGATTTGCCAACCGGGGTTGATGTACCACTTGCTCTAGACATACTGCATTCACCACCACCACCACAAAAACTGCTACTCTCACCAGCACTGGACAACATTTCAAAGTCATTATGGTCCTCCAACTTATCATCATCATGCCTGTAGTAACCCTCTGCTCTTATTGCTGCACTACTGCACACGTTTAATTTCCTACTGGGCTTAACAGTCATGGAAGGGGATAACATGCTGGCTATGGTTGCCGCCGGTGATACGGGTGAACGCCAAAGTCTGGTATTAGCTGCCAGTTTGTGCTGGGTCCACAGAGCCAAGTGCCTATTCTTAAGATGTGTATGCTGTCCTCCTGTGCCCAGATGGCTCCCCTTTTTACTTCAACTCACATGCACATGGCAAACCTGGCAGATTGCAACTGAATCATCATTGCATCTTGAACAAAAATCCCAAACATGGGATTGTGATGCTCTACTTTTAACATGTCCATGATGATGTGGCTTATTTAAGTCTGTTATTTTAAGCACTGAAGTGGGGGCGTGATGTTTCTGGCACTGCACACCTGGACTGCAACTGACCACCACGACTACCTATCGTGATTAGTGTGAGGTCGTCATCATCAACATCATCCACTAAAACCTGTACATCACAAGTTTTTACGGGGGGGATTCCTGCAAACAGATTCAGAAATTTCAGACGTAGCCACTTTTAATTTCTTTTTCTCCGGTTCACAACTGGAGTCAATTACATCATCATCATATTCATCAACGTCACTGTGACACATGTCCACATCTTCTGCTTGGATGCTAACATGTGGACTGCATGTTGCAACAACAGCAACGTCATCATCATCAGCATCATCACATTCATCATCAGCATCTACACCACCATCACCTGATATTTTTTCACCACACTGTGAATCACTGTTGCATGGAAAATGAGTGACGTTAAGTGCCACAGTGGATGGAATAACACATTGTATGCTATCGTTGACATGATCATCAGAATCAGATTCAGTTAATGGGATGTTACTGGGAAGTATGACATCATCTACGCTGTCACTCACTTGCACTGCTTCGCACTCAATATGTTTGGATATGGTACACTGGTCGGAATTAGAACTTGATGCAACAATGCTAATACTACCTCACCACCACTAACACCAGTAACACTAACACCACCGGCTGGGAAAACATCATCTCCTCCAACTATCAGTGAAGCTATGGATTGGGCTGTAAAAAGCATTGCAGGAGAAATACCTTTCCTCACATCATCAATGCACTTCTCCGTCCGCATACTACTACCGCGCCCACAGACCCTCTTACTGCCAACATTGCCATGGCCAGAAACAGCTTTACTTGCACGTCTCTTTGCAGGCATTTTAGGGGATCAACCACAATATTATTACCAAATTCAGATTTTAATACGTTCACTTTCTGACTGGAGGGTCGCTACTATTGCTAGCTGGATGTGAAGCAAAATAAACAACTGTGGCTTCAGCAACAGATAAGGGGACTACTGTGTTGTAACACTGTCATGGAATTAAAACAGCTTCAGTAACCAGTGGTGCTGATGGGGTCACAAAAACAATCCAGTCTGGTAAAAAATATCTTGTCAACGGGGGGGGGGGGGCACTGAATACAGACAGTGCTGATTTTTACAGCACTACAAGCAGCAACACTAAAAACAGAGAACACGATCGCAGTACAAAATCAGGCAGCTGCAGTGGATAGCAGGTTCACACTGCTGCGCTTAGTTGCACTCACACTGATCTGTGTCACAAGTTATAAAAGGTGTATTATATTTGATGCATGCAACACTGCACACACAACACAGAACACTTTGTGTACAATGCTGAACGAGGAATGCGATGCAAATGCAAAAGTTCAGTGTACTCAGTGCCACGTAACGTAAATTTGTAAGTTAAACAACCTGACCTTATGAAATTCTGCACCACATTCACACAACAAGCAGCAAGAAAATGTGTACTATCACTGACAATTTTACCATGTGTACAGTAACACAGTCAGTTATATAACAAAATTTTGCCAAAACACAAAGAAATCACTAGTTCCCCAACTTAAATCTACCTACACACAGATACGCCTCTCCCCCCACACAGCACACTTCACTGTCTTTCACCACATGCACTCAATGTTGTAAATTTACATTCAAAATCCACATACAAACAAAAACGCTCGATGATGTGAGCACAGGAGGGTTTTCTACAATCGATGAACTACAGTTGGACCCCCCCAAAAAAGCAAAAATGCTTTTTGAACAGCTTTTAAAAGATTCCTACAGACAGCTATCAGAGCACGCTGTCTCCTACTCCTTCCTACTCATACTACCACGAACTGAGGCTGTGCAGATCAATATAGAGCACATGTGACCTGAACTCCATGAATCACTGCAAAATCTTCCTTTGGAGCTCAAAAACAAGGCGAAGTGAGGCGAAGTGAACTGCCACCAATGTACTTCACCTTAAAAATTGAAGAGAAGTGACCAGTGGGCGAGAAATGTACTAAGTAGCTGTTTTCAATGCGCTGCGTTCCTCATTATAACGCGAAGTACTCCGCTTCACATTGCGGAGCACTCTGCGAATCCACCTTTGCTCTGCAAATCACTTCACAGAGCGGATTGAGCCCACTTCGCCCACCACTACTCCCTGTTGAGTAATTATTAAGCCCTTTACTCTATCCCAGCTGTGCTTGAACCCATTAATTATTTTTTTGCCCACCACTTCTGTCAGTAGGTTGTTCCATGGCTCAACCAATTTCTCTGTATAGTAAAATTTTCTCATATCCCTTCTGAACCCCCCCAACCAGCTTCCACTCATGTCCCCTTATTCTCGACCTGCCTATTCATGTTGAATAACTCCTATAGTTTTCTTGATTCTTTCCTTTCTGGAACTTGAAGGTATCTATCATGTGGCCCCTTTCACTTCTGGCATCCCATGAGTACATGTTAAGTGACCTAAGCTAACCCTTATAGGATCTGTCCCCAAATCATTTTGGTTATTCTGTGCTGCACTGTCTCCACCCTGTCTCTGTCTTTCCTCAGAACTGGGTACAGTATTCTAGATGGGGTCTTACTAGTGATCTATACAGAGGTACAGAAGTATTACCTCTTTCCTCCTGCTATCAGAACCCTTCCAATGCACACCAACATTCTGGTAACTTACTGTAGGCCATGTTACACTAGCTAAATTATTTTAGGAGTTGCCTATGATGAGTCCCAGACCCTTGTCATCTGAAGCATTGCCCTGCTTAATGCCTCCCTTTCCGTATTCCATCCTGGGGTCCTTTTTCCCTATTTGGCATTCAGTTTCAACTGCCAAACCTTGGACCACTTCTCTAACCTTTGCAGGCTCCCCCCTCTATGCTGCCTACCCTATCACAGAGCTTAGTGCCCTCTACAAAGAGTCACATCATGTCTTATATCCCATCTCCTATGTTGATGATGAACACATTGAACAGGACTGGTCCCAAGGCTGATTCCAGTGGTACCCAGCTTGTGACCTCTCTTTCCCCCAATTTAACCCTGTTTTACCATCACCTTCTGCTGTCTCCCCCCTAACCAATGCCCCAACCGTCTAACTAGGTCCTTCACTACTCACAGATCTTTTAAGGTCTTCAGCAACCTTCTGTGAGGCACCCCATTGAATGCCTTTCTGAAGTCATAGTAGAGTAAATCCTTGTTAACCAAAGAATATTATCAAGATGGTCTAATAAGACTGCCCTGCCACATACCCAGGCTGCTTACTATCCTGAAGCCCATTTCTCTTCAGGTAGTCCACTACATCAGCTTTGACTAATGTCTCCATCAGTTTACCTAAAATGGAGGTAAGACTGACAAGCCTGTAATTTTTTGGTTCCTCACTGCCCCCTCTTTTGTGATGTGGCACCACATCTGCAGTCCTCTCATCTCTCTGAATCATGCCTGATGGTAGTGCAAAAGACTTTAGAATAAGCATGACTATCACAAATATGGTATGTATGTATATTGTACTGTTAAATTTTGTGCTTTCTGAAATAAAATGTAAAAACTTAAAAAAAAAAAAAAAACAGAAAGCGTAAGAGCAACCAGGTAAGCACTCCTCTACTTTCTGTTCCAAAAACTGTACTGCTAAACACAATTTATCTCAAGTTAAGCTTGTCTAAGTTTGATGATTATTTCCTATTAACTAAAAACTTTGTCTAGTAGCAGTGGCTTAGTTGGTACCACTCTTACCTCCAAGCCTGGCAGAACAGATGAACATGGGTTCAGGTCTCACTCCAGGCCCTCATGCTAATACCCAGCACTGACACTGCCATGATGCCCTTGGGTGTGCTGCACTGTTAAGGTGCCATCCTTTTGGCTGTGACATTAAACTGAGGTCCCTTCTTCCCTTCTCTGTGGCTGCTCCCACTGCACTTTCTGAAAGGGACGAATAGTTATCGCTGGTGTCCTGGCCAACATTCACTGTCTCAGTAATATAGCATGGCTGCTTGTGTGGTCTAATGGCTACTGCATGCACCAGTATCCCTCATACAGCTTCTGCACTACCAGTATCTAATTCATTGCTCTGTAAAGCACTTTGAAATACAGTGTATATGACAGGTGCTATATAAAGTCAAATACTATTGTAAGGGTCTAATCCTCAGAAGGTTCCTGGCACATCTGCAAACGGGGAGGGTCAGGAAAAGCCACCGAGTGCCTATTATGTGGAGGATGCTACCACTGATGCACTCCCCAGCATCCACAGTGAGGGACAAGGCCCCCTTCTCTCCCAATCCCAGCCCATGTACCTTTTTACACAGGTGGGTTGGGGGTGTGCAGGTATAAGCCCAATTGTCAGCACAAACTCCACCGCAGAGCAGATGGTCACTACATCTGTTAAGGGGCAGCATTTGTGGCTATGAACCCTCCTCCATCTGGCCACAAATATTGATTCCAGCCCTCCTCCAGCACCCAGCCCTAGAACCCACCATGGTGGACTGGGGGCACCATCATCATGGTCCATTGTGTTTTTAAACTTTACATTGTTTCCAGTGGGGATATGGCAATCCTGGAGATTTAACATATCCTGAGATTCCCTGCTCCCTGTGCAAGCAATCCGCTCAGGGACCAGCACAAGCATCCAATTGCATGCCCATGGTGCAGACTTGCTCTGCTGACCTCCTCCACCCTCTGTCCCAGTGCAAAGTATCTAACTCATTGTCAGAACCGGTGGTGTGCAGAGGCTGGCAGTTGTGGATGCTGTCTGGTGTGAACGGGCATCAGTGACACTGAGCCAGTGAACCAGGATATGTTAATTTTGAGCAATCTCAGCAACCTATGTGGCTCAGACTCTAAGTTGAAAAAGGAAGCAGACCTGAAAGAGCAGAAGTCAACTACATGGGATTACATTTTCAGGCCACTATGGTCAGAAGCAGGTGTGGAACTGGCCTTTGGAGCTCTGCAGGCACCCAGGCACCCATGCCCATATCTTAACCAATCCTCCCCATAAGCACAGGTAGGGTGGTTTTATCCATGCTTCACATACATTCTCCTTGGTGTACAACATAAATGAGTTTAACTTAGATTCATTCTGTTGGGTACTTCAGTCTTGAAGCAATTTATTGAAGAGTCTGTAAAAACAAAATGCCATTGATAACTGATATGCCACAAGGAAAGATTATTAAAAGTAGAGTGACCATGACTGATTGGGTGGTTAAGACCATCATACTGGATAATACTATCCTACATCCAAAGAATGATACTTTAGCGAACACTCATTGGAGCTGGAATTAGAAAATCCAGGCCTGCCTTTGGGGCATGAAGGAAAAAAATCTTTTTGGTTTTCTCAAGAACCTGTATTTGCATACTTTTGAAGTTCCCCTAAACATACCAGGTCAATCAGGTGTATTATGTATTTACTGAGGCCCCAAATAAATGAGGGAATTTTGTTCAAACACAATTACACTGAAAGCCCACTCAGCTGTAGCAAACAGGAAACCTGCCCATAGTGATTATTTCTTTTTTTGTGCAATCACAAAGGGATTATTTTGATGGACTGCTAAACAGAAGAAAAAAGCTAATCTACCAAGGGCACACAGGATTTATTCCTTTCCTAATCTCTGCAAATAGAACCATGCTCAATGCAGATGGTTTGTGGTATGTAAGAAAGAGGTCACAGAAAGAAAATTGGTCTCAGAGTTGTATCACCCAGCAGGGCTCATGGTTACTTATGAGCACAATAAATTATTGTCTACAGATTATGATGATGTCAAAGAAGTTTTGACTTAAAACTCTGGCATGAATCTGGATTGGATCTAGATAAGTGGATGGTCCTAGCTGAGGAACAGAAATGTGTTAATCGGGCCTATTGTAATAATATGGAGACAACGGAGGATACCATTACTGATTTTCATCTTCTGGTTTTTTTTATTTGTTTGTTTTAATTATCCTTTTTATAATGTATTTATTTCAATAATGTCACCAGGAAAGACATACTGAGAAAATACAAAATCACACTTGCCCACACAATGCAAAGCATCATGGGCTGCATATGCAAATCACCACAGAATGTTATGCTGGTCCAACTTTAAGCAGAATTGCATGGTGCCGAAAGGCCTCTCACACAGTTTGCAAAGGGTGCTAACAAAAGACATAGACACGTGTTTCGTCCTACTAGGACTCATCAGAATGCCTCGTCTGTTTGACACCCCAGTGGAATGGACCAGCTACCCTAAGGCAGTGTGCCTTGGATATGTTGTGGTGAACCCATTAAAATAAAAACTATTGACATACTGAGCTTGTAGCAGATCATTTCCAGATGTGTCCTGGGGGGATGGGGAGAGGAGTATACAATAAAGAATGTGCAAGTGAAATTACATGATGCAAGGAGCAGTAGAAATAAAAATAAAATGCAATAAAAAAATACAACAAAACAAACGTTAAAATACATAACAGTGCACAGTCACGAATTACAGACAGTCAATGCAACACAAAACAAAAATGAACACAATGCAAAATTAAGGTACCAGGGCAATACAGTACTGGGGTAAAAGTGCAAAACAGAACTGGAAGCAATGCCAGATAGTAGCAGATTACCACCAGTAAAACTGCTAAGGTGTGAGAGCTAACAAAGCCAGTGCAGAAGGAAAGCTAACGAGTTATGATTAACGGATTTAGATGTATTTCTCTGGGGAGTAGGTAATTGATCACAGCTGAGGGGGGCATCAGCAACATGGGGAGGAGAGAACAGAGGTCAGTGATCAGAAACAGTTGCAGAAAGGGGGTAGTAAAGTCACAAAGAAGGGTCTTGGGGAGAAGAATGAGGCTGAGCAGATAGGTAGGGGAAGAGAGGACCAGAGCTTAGGAAAATGATACAAGATGGCAACTGGACCCATGGAAAATTTCCTGGGGAGAGAGATGGAAAGAAAAGCAGTGTTCTGGAGGGGTGGGTGGAAGTGGGGGAATGAGGGTGGAAAGGTGGGGGGGAGTCAAACCACAATTTGGAGGTGAAGGTGGCACAATGGCACACTGGGTGGATGATACATCTAGCAATGAGGGGAGGGAGGAGTAGAGACAGTTGTACTGTGTATGACTGGGGCAGTCCAGGGCAAAATGGAAGATGAAGTGAGAGAGGGGATGCAGTCTGTCAAGGATGGACTGGGGAGTGACACTGTAGACAATGTCGTTGTAGTTGAAAATAGAGAGAATCATCTTCGTGATGAGCTCCCAACAGGCAGGGAGAAGGGTACTGGTTTTGTTCCTCTAGAGCACACCCAGTTTGGTGTGAAGATTCAGGTGAATAACATCAATGTTTGCAGAGAAACTGCAGTGCCAATACAGCCAGACACCAAGGTACTAAAAGGAGGAGACATTCTCAATCACAGTTCCATCAAGTGTGTGGAAGTAGAGAGGAGTCTGATGATCTTGTGCCAGGAGCAAAAGGTCATGGAGGCAGTTTTCTTGGCATTGAGAGACAAAAGGTTTGAACAGAACCAGCGCTGAGCACTGTCAAAATCCTGGTGGAGATGGACAGTAAGGTCAGCTGAAAAGGAGCCAGAAGCAAACAGCACAGTATCATCTGCCTACACATGGATGGACACAGAGGAGCAGGCAGAGAGGAAAGTCATTTAAGAATACTGAGAAAAGTATGGAACCCAGGAGATAAACTTGGGGAATGCCTAAGCAGATTAGAAGTGGAGGGAAACATACGTCTCCAATATGGACAGCTTGTGACCTGTCCTCCAGATAGGAACTAAACCAGCTGACAGAGGAGTCATAGAGCCCCAAGACTTTATTGAGAATGAAAGTCCTTTTCTTAAAAGTCCTGGTCAAGATAGCAACAACACATTAATTATGCCAATCCATATGGGTCATATAAAAACATAGTTATACATACAGTCACAGTATCCTAGATCAAGTCAAGTAAAAAAGTGATGGCAGTAGGGCATGGCAAGGCAATTTTTTATTTATAAGGTACCCTGTTCCAAAGACTGAGTAGTGCCTTACTGAAAAAGAGTTAAATGTGTAGCAGAAGAGAGATCATGCATGTTCTAATAACTTTAAATTGCTTTTCTCATTGGGGCGCAACCAGCTATAGTATACATAAGTTAAAACAAAAGACCTGGTGCACTCACCCCGCAAAATTGGCAAATCAATAAATTATTACAAGGTGCTTTCTGTCTCAAATGGTTACTCACTTATTACATCTGAAAGGGGAGTGGGGGTCTCTTAGTGTTTAATCCAGAGCTCTGAAATAAAAGTCAGCTCAGCCACCAGTCATCGGGGTGGATCTTCCATCAGCTGAGGCCCCATTCTAAAATTCAAGTGCCAGAGTTGGCTTCCTTTTAAAATATGGTGCACTATCTGATTGGATCACTTTAAATAAGGTGCAGTCCCCCAGACAAAGCGTTGGTGATCGGTGGGCAGCTAGCTAATGGAGACAGCCATATATCTCCCAAACATAAATCCAGACTTAGCAGCTCAACCCATGCGCTTGCACAAACTTTAAATTGCTTTTCTCATTGGGCTGCAATGGCTTATGGCATATGTAAGTTAAAACAAGAGACCCAGTGCACCCCTCTGCCCAAACTGACAAATCATTAAATTATTACAGTATGCTTTCTGTCTCAAATGACTTCTCATTTATTCTAATAAATAGCGTGACTCCCCTGAGGAAGCCTTGCGGTGAAGCACTGGGGTAATCGTGGCTGACTAGTTGGACTGGGGTAAGGTCACTCTGTGTATGTGTACAGTATGTACTTTTCAACAAAAACAAAGATTTTGTATCGGTTTTCACATTTTTGCACATTTTTGCTTGACTTTTAAGAAGAAGAAACAAATGAAAAAAGGAAATAAATAATTGTATTATGAAGAAGTAAATGCTTATTCTCCTATTTTTCAACCTTTACCCATTGCACACCTTTTACAAGTCCTCTGTACTGTGGTAGTCAGCATGAATTCACTAAAAGACACTGTGGGCCTGCTAAAACAGATGGGATTTTAATACTCACTGAAAGGCCTCCACTCAGTAGGCAGCACAAACATAGGGTGTCAGAGAATTCCATAATACAGGCTTGCCACCCCAAAAGCCCTGTCCCCTGGCAATTTAAGCCAGGAACCACCAGCAAACTAACCTGGGTGGAGTAAAGTGGGCAGACAGGCATATAGAGGCTGGAGATTTTGCAGGTAGGCAGGACCCAAACCCACAGGGCCTTGTAAGTTAGCAAGCCTATCTTGAAGCTGGTTTGTTACTGAATAGGTAGTCACTGCAAGTTGCACAGCACCTTCATGAGCAACACATGCCGATTCAAAGTAACCTTTCACTATGTATTACCTGCTCTTGTTATGTTTTTGTTAGTCTGATGTTTCTACTCTGGGCTGCCTTATGTGACCCAGGTCGTGCCTGAAAACGGTTCCCGTGATCAGTGTACCCACCCGGTTAACAAAGTCATAAATAAAAATAAATAAATAAACCTGGCAATAAGTTGGGCCACCACTTTCTGCACCAACTGCTGACAGTGCAGTGGCCCTCTAGAATCCAGAAATCCTAGGTAAAGGGCATTGCAGTAATCTAGTCTAGTGTGAGTAATGTGTATGTGAGAAAGTCATGCACGATCATAATCAGGTCCCTGGCATAAAATGTACTTATTTTGTCTCCAAGGGGAGTGGGGGGCCTTTGGTACTTATTTCAGAGCTGTGATGTGAATTAAGCCCAGTCATTAAAAGTTATGATTATGGCATACGTACGTTAAAACCTGTGCCTCAAATGGCTACTCACTTATTACATTCCAAAGTAAAATGTATCTGCCTGAATTGGCTTCCTTTAAATAAGGTGCACTGCCTAAATTGGCTTATTTTAAAATGTGCATTCACCAACCAATGTGCAGGTGATTGGTAAGGAGACTGCTAATGGAGACAGCTATACATCTCCCAAGCAGTGTCAGTGGCTCAGTAGGTAGCACACTTGCCTCTGAGGCCGGGAGATCAGAGGGCTGTGGGTTCAGTTCCTATATCTGGCACTTGGGTTAATATCCTAGTACTGACACTGTAGTGCAGCATGAGAGGGGTGCTGCAATTCTGAGGTGCCGTCTTTCAGATCAGATGTTAAACCAAGGTCCCATCTGCCTGGATTTGTGGTAGTTCAGGTGGATGTTAAAGATCCCATGGCACTTATCGAAAAGAATAGGGGACTTTCCCCGGTGTCCTGGCCAAATTTCCCTCATTCACTAAAATACAACCAACAGTTTCATCTGGTTCAAGGTCAGTTGGCATTCATCTGTATCCCCCTTCCCTGGGTCGTGCCTGAAAATAGGCAGAATTTGTCTAGTGCACTTACTGTTACCCGGTCAACAATAAAGAAAGAAACACAAAATTGGCAGCTTGACCCTTGCTCATTCACAAACTTTTAATCACTTTTTTTAATCAGGGAATTGGTGTAGGGTCTATATCAGTTAAAACAGAGCATTCAGTGCACACACCCCTGTCCCTGTGGCAAATCTTTCATTATGTTTTATTTCTGCCTGCATTGACTACTTACTTATTTCATCTCCATGCGGAGTGGAGTTCTGTTGGCATTCATTTCAAACCTCTGATGTGAACTAAGTCTGGCCTCCAAAGCTAAAAACTTAACACAGCCTTACAAAAACTTGCTACAGTAATATACTCCCAGTGTGACCTTTTGCAACTCACTTGACCTCCCAGTGCTGCACTCCAACCAGCTGTGAAAATAGGTGCAAAGCAAAATTCCAATAAAATGTGATTTTTCATCTCAGCTGGGATATTATAGATTAAAAAGCAACATTATGAAAAGCATGACGACACTATTACAAACTGTTAAATTTCCAGACCCCTCCCCCAGTCACATGAGCAAACTTCATAGTGAAGCGGACCATCTTGCCTTCACAGAACTAAAACACACAAACATGCAGGAATAACCAATCTGGTAGACAACTGTAAAACAGTGTGAAGTCTCCATGATTCTGAAGTACCCAATGCTGCCATTAGTTTGTTTCAGTCTTACCTAACAGGGAGGTCTTAAAAGGTGGCAGTGGAAGGCAATGTGTCTGGTTGGTTATCACAAGTTAGAGTGGTGCCCCAAGGCTCTTTTTTGGGCCCCCTATTTTTACTTCAAGAAGATTGTTTAAAGCTACAAACATGGTTCTCAAAGTCCAGCCTAGTAATGAACGGAAAGAAGACCCAGGCTATGATCTTTCACTGTCACCTAAATTCAAATTCAAATATAGGGATGGATAATATTGACATTTTTACCTGACAAGGTAAAAAAACAGAAACTGTGGCAGAGTACCAATACTCGGGAGTAATTCTCAATTGCACCTTGAGTTTTGCATCCTACAACAATTCTCTGTTAAATTGGGTAAGTGCCGAATTGGCGCTCTACAAAGACTGGCAACTTGATTTTGGAAGTATACTATATAATGATGCTGATAAAATCACCCTTCAATACAGTCTCCTATCCACAAAAGCTGTGCCTATCAGGTCTTCAGTGGGCTACTCTTGGGATGGCCATCCCAAAAGCATAGCTGCTCCTGTCTCCGCTGAGCCTACCCCTGCCTCTACTGTGCCAAACTGCGACTAAAATGCTTATTTCCCTCTATTGGCCATGAACAATCCCTCAAACTGGATTTGATGCACTGTGCGCTGCATTACTGCACAATCTACTTTGTTTGTTTGTATAGAGAATTTTGCTATGCAGTTTATTGGCCCACACTGTTGTACCTATTGTTACTACCATTGTTATTATGTCCTCAATGTCACCTAATTGTACATGATACTGTACCAATGTGAAAACAAGTCACATACTGTCTGTAACTTATCCCAGGGCACTCCTGAAAAAGGGACACAGATCTCAGTGAGCCAACCCGGTTAACAAAATCCAGTACATAAAAGCTAAATCTGGCTTAAAATCAACTGTCCAGATTAGTTCTTAGGTCCATTCAATAAGCACCATTGTACAATATACAGTATCAAACAGTAAAGTGGTAGCCACTGGCAGCAAGGTGAGAAGAGCATTGTTAGCAATGCTTTTAGGTAAAATTAATAAAATTCCATATATATATATATATATATATATATATATATATATATATATCAAAGACCTTGGGGTTGTAACTTTAGAGGTGTCTGTAACTGTTGTTCCTCCTGGTGTGGACCTTTTTAGGACACTATATGCACTTTTGTAGTAAATAAGTGCTTTGACAATGGTTAAGCAACTTGTTTTATGGCTTTAATTTCAGTGTGCATGAGTTAGGTGTGCCGTGACTGGTTCCTCCTTGTTACCTATCTACTTATTATATCAAAGCGGACAGACATGGTGGAGCATAAACAGCTAATGAAGCTAAAGGGCGCAAGCAGAACTAGAGGGCATGCAAGGATGCAGTCAAGCTGAGGGGGGTATAAGGGGAAGCATCAAAAAGTATAATGTCACGCAGAGGGTACTCACCATCTGAAAGAGCTTATTAAGTAAGGTACTGGAAGCAAAAGGCATTTAGGGCTTCAGAACAGAACTAGGTAGATTCTTGAGGGAGAACAGCATTGAGTGTTACACAGGATAAATAGGTATAACATTCCAGCAGTTAAGCTTGAATGTGAGACAGAATCAAAATCAATGTATAGTCACTGCCATGCAGCAGGAGAGATGTACAAGACAAACCCTAAGTCCTTTCCGCTTTCACAGCACTATGTTACTCCTGTGTGTTCCTATGTATGTAAGGTTAAATTGATCAAGGGAACCTAACCACAGGAGTGCATTAATTGCACTTTTAAACCTTATTGTTTTATTTAAAAGGTACCTAAACAAGTAGTTTTTTAAAACTGCAAACTCCAAAATCTGGCTGCATTGCGAGATAAAGTAAAGGCTGCTGTTTACATTTATGCTAAAACTGCATTTTTGTAAATAACATAAATGCAGTTTCATAGCTTTTGGAAAATGTAAACATCAACCTTTCACTTTCAAAAAACAGCCTTGGTTTCTCCCTAAGATGTTTGCCAAGTGTGTTAAGTGATGAGTCATGATGACATCAAGGAGTCAGAGACACAGATCCTTATATATTTCTATAGTGCTAATTAGTTCTTCTTTCCCTCTTTATTTTGAATTGTTGTACCAGAATGATCAACATCACGTATTACCTCATGGATTATTTTGATCAGTACACATCTTAGGCTACGATTTTGTTCATTTTGTTTACTTTAACTTGCAGAAAATGTTTTGCAATCTAGCCGACTTTTTCTTTGGCAAACTGCATTACAGTGCAACACTTCAAATACCTGATGATGTAGTGGTTATATGATGCACTGCATTTTGTTTTTTGTTAACCAGGAGAGACACACCAAGCTGAAAGCTTGTTTACAGGTGTGGCCTGGGAGCACAAGGAAGTTTAGTGACTAGCTCAGGGTCACACAGCAAAGTACTGGTATTGTTCAGTTCCAAAGCTCATGCTCACTTGTTAATCCACAGATAAGGCTTTCTTTTTCCATATGAACCCCCTGCCTTCTGTTGAACACCCCACCATCCATACCCTCTCCTCAGTACTGCCTGGGGCTGCATATGAGCTTGCGGTCTCATGAAGAGAATTATCACACCTCAGATTGTAATCTTGTACCTCAGAGAGTTGTGCACACCTATACTGATATGCATCATCAGCTGGCACTGTTAAAAAATGCCTCCCAAATCACTCTCCAGTCCACATTCTAAATGTTTGACTTCTGCTCCCACAGTAAACTTTGAGTGGATCACCACCCTTCTGCACAGTGAAGGTAATATGTACAGATCCCTGTTGTGTTTTTTCCCACCTTATTAACCAACACCTAGGTCTCCCTGGAAGGCCAAGCAATAAGCATCATGACCCACCAGAAAAACTGTTGTTCATACTCTCATAAGGGCTGCATTTACAATGGATAGCAATATTATTAGCAGGAGAGGCATACTAATACCTTAAGCAAATCCACCTGACTTCAAGTGTCAGTCTACTCCTTCACCTGTGATCTGCAGAACCCCATAGGACAGTTCCCAGCAATTCTTCTCCATTACTTTTCTGTGCTCTACTCCACAATGCGAGTTGGCTGGTTACCACCCTTCCAAATCTTGAATGAGCTATACACGACTCCCTCAATACTGTCCTAACAAATGTCAACACCCCCCCCAAACACCAGAGGGTAATCTCCCTACACTGAATTCAAGTAACAGTTTAGGTGCAGCCCTGCCACTCTGAGTATTTGTCATCGCTGGCTACTGTCATCCACAGTCAGGAAGTGATCACGATGCTGACAACCCCACACTTCAGATCTCACCGTGATCTTCTCAGTGTTCTCCTTCATGTCTTCAACTAACCTGAATATAGATGTACCCTGCTAGAATGTTCTCTTCAGTCCCTCTCTGGCATTCATTCTTCTCACCTGCTCCCCACACCAAAAACTGGTGAGTTCACTACCCTTCTGCATCATGAATGTGTTAGTACAGTCTCCCGTGTTAGATTTGCATATTAATAATAAACATGATCTTCTGGTAGCCAGACTGATAGCAGCATGGCACAAGTGGAAAAGTAGGTTTTACTACCCATATAAGATCTAAGCTACCTATGATTAGGCACTATTAAATGACGTACATAATGATGTGCACACCTATCATTTAATAGTGCCTAAGCAAAGGTAGCCTAGATCTTTTAAGGATAGGAAAGCCCATCATTCCCCTTGTTCCCTGCTGCTATGAGCCTGACTTACTGGTAAGATATATTTATATCTGATATGTCAAAATAAAACAGGGACTGTACTACTTGCATTCATGATGCAGAAGGGTGATGAGCTCACCAGTTTTCGGTGTGAGGAGGAATAGTGAAGAATGAATACCAGAGGGGGACTAAGAAGACCACTCTTGCAAGGTACTGCTATATTCAGGGAAGGGGGAAGACAGAAGGAGAGAAATATGAGCGGATTATTGTGAGAAATAAGATATGGGGCTGCCAGCACCTTGATCACTACCTGAACCCATTGTCCTGGCCAACGTTCCCATTCCCATGAAACTAGTTCATGCAATTGTCCAAGGCTGTGTGTGAAGATTAATGTATGAAATGGCTGCCACTACATGTTCAGTCACTTCACTACCAGTCTAGTATTTCTTGTAAAGCACTTTGGGATACAATGTGTATGAAAACCACTGTATAAATGCTGGTTCTTCTTATTATTATTATTTCCCATGGAAAAAGAAGACAAGACAAGCATATATTTGAGTTTCGAGAAAGTATGAACCTAACGTTGGACTGCACAAGAACTTTGCTACAGAAAAATGGTGGCTCTAGGGGGTGGTAAAGAGTGTGGCTTCAACACCCCCCCCCCCAACAAAGTAACGTACAAGAAATCTGATTTATTGATTGTACAAATGTTTACATTCAAACTATGGATTACGTTTGTACGTTCTGTCAAAAACGTACTAGAAAAGAATAATAAGAGAAAATATAAAGGTTTAATAAAAATGTTAAAAAGTGCATAGTAAGCATGCACCCCAACCCAGCACCCCCATTGTAGCATCCTGGATCCATCACAACTACTAGACCACCAGGTTATTCAAGATTTGTACTGCACTGTGATTTGCCACAAAGAAAGTTGATTGGATTAAAAAATTAATTCTTTCAGCATGTTAAAGTAAACAGAATGAACAGAACCAAAGCCTAACATATGCATTATACAAAATAATGCACATGGTTTTGACCATTTGGGTGAAACAATTCTATACAAAGGAAAAAAGAACTAGTTAGCACTATAGAGAGCCATATATATCTCTCTGACTTTGGCTCCAATTATGTCATCACATAACACATTTGGCAACCATTTTAGGAAGCAGGTAAGACAGTTTTTTTGAAATTGAAAGGCTGATTTTACAATTTTCAAATGCTCTGGAACCACATTTAGGTACATTATAAAAATGTAGTTTTAGCATTAATGAATACAGCAGTCTTTCCTTTAGTCACATACAGAGTCAGATTTTTGAATAGTTTGTTGCCAAAATGTTTTTTAGGTATCCTTTAATGAAAGCTTTGTAGTTTAAATTCTATTTGTTGTACTGTACAGGAAGCTTTTCAGTCATTAATTTAATTCACCCTTTTGAATACAGTCTAGCCAATCATAAGGCTCCATTTCTTTGTCTCTAAAAAGTGCAACGTGATGCACAAAGGGACAAAGAACCCAAACACTGAATATAGCATGGGGGAGGTAGTTGTAGAAAGTATTACAGAGGAAAGGGACTTGGAAGTAGTAATTCCAGACAGTCTAAAAGCATCTGCACTATGCAATAGGGCAGGGGGTGGCGAAAAGACGATGTTGGGGTGCATAGGAAGTGGAATAACCAGCAGAAGGAAGGTGCTGCTACCACTGTATGGGTCACAAGTCTGTCATCACTTGGAGTACTGTGTGCAGTTTGGGAGTCCACATCTAAAGAAGGACAGGGACAGAGTTAAGGCAGTGCAGAGGAGGGTAACCAAGTTGATCCAGGAATAGATGAAAAGAACTTACGAAGAAAGGTTGACAGATCTGAACATGTACATCAGGGTTTTAAATAACTCTCAAAATTGATTAGCGTTTTGCTCATAAAAATTCTAAAACATTGTGAAAATGCATATCACTTGCCTCATTGTGTTTAACAAACATGACACTTCTAGAAAATCTATATAAATGCTTTCTATACAGTTAGTATTGTCCCAAGAAAAAAACTGCTAATCAATTATTTAAAACCCTGTACATGCTTCAGGCAAGAAGGGAGAGGACAGACACGATTGAGGCATACAAATACCGCCACAGGGTAAATAAAGTAAATAGAAGGAAATTGTTCAGGCTGAATGGGAACACAGCCATCACCAGTGACAACTCCATAAAGCCTGCTTGGGGTGGGGGGGTATCGAAGAGAGATACCAGAAAGGACAGGGTGATGAAGGGGTGGAATAAGCTGTTGGAGAACTTAGCATGTGCAAAAAAATGTGAGTATTCAAACAAGGTTGGGACAGACAGAAGGGACTGTTAAAGACACCACACCATAAATGGAGTGGGAAAGATGAGAGTGAAGTGTCTCCAGGGCTCTCTTATTTCACAGAAGTTAAGTAGGAATAAGCAGACACAATAGTCCAACAGGCCATGTTCTGCTGACAGATTTTATGTTTGCTGTGTTTCTAGCCATTGTTTTATAATAGACTTCTAGTTTGTTGTGTAGCAGGAATAAATTAAAATTATAAAATGAGTAGCCCTACTCTTGACTTGAGGAGTTTGTGCAAAACCTTACTGTAACACCCATGCAATGTTTCTTTTTTATTTTAATAGCTATTTTGTCTGTAAAATATTTTAGTTGATGTGGGAGGTGGGTGGGGAACTGAGATTACATTTTCTTTCAAATTTGATGTCCCAGGATGGAGAGCAAGTTAGGTGAGGATGGCAAAGCTCTTATGCTAAAAAAGACTGTTTGTGGTAACAACAAAGGACTCAGTTTAAGCAAGTGACTGGGCTAGCCAGATAGCACCCTTCCTGGCCATGAGCTGTGAGGACAAAGGAACTACAGTCTGAATACACACAACCTATTTTGTACCGGTTCTGTTGTGATAGAGCTCCCCATCAATCAAAAGAAATGTCCAAGGTGTGATGTCAGAGTGGCCGACAGATAATGTAGTAAAAGGGGCTCGCCTGCCATTGGGTATTCCTGACTATATTTTTCTTATAAAATTCAGTTGTACTTGAGATATGGAAGCCTTACAATCATGATCCAGTCTGCTAAGACTCAATAGATCCCAGCTGGGGTAACCTAAAATTATATACTTCTACTTAGAATTTAGTCAGATCTTACTTAGGTTATTCTGTGTAAATTATACATTGATCAGATGTTTTATTTTCCACTTCTGTAGTGTACTGTATTCCCCATAGTCTTTAGTGTGTATAATATTGCATCATATGTAAATATTGTGGAGTATTAAATGTTATTTTTATATACTTCATACTTTCTGTTACAGTTGCTAAGGTGCAGATAACCTGGGGTACTTGGCAAGTCCGTGATCTGCTTCTGAAGAGACAGACTGTCTAAAGCAAAAAGTTCCCAGCCGTAACTAAAGGGGTGGTTCACTTGCTCTTTGGGAAAGGTCACGGTACTGATTGAGTAGTGGGTGTGGTGGGATTTCAACTTAAAGATACCTCGTGTGAGAGTCAAGCCGGGTTGTGATAGCATATCAAGGGAACCATTCAGGCCTCTGCAGGGTTATGAGAACTGCTAGCAGTGAAGACTGAGTTCTGGGAGCAAACCTGCTTATGACAAACTGGTTGGTAGAGCTGGGATCTTAAGTGGACTGTCAATAAAAAGGTTATCTGTCCAGTCACAGAACAGAATATGCAAAGAAGATCCTGTATATACACTACCATTTTCATTTTGTTTTAAAGAAGAGTATGTAATGAGAAGACACTATGACTGGGCCACGCAAACAATGTATGTTGGCACACTTTAAGGAGCTGAGCAAAAGAAGAGGGCTTGTCCTTGAGGAATGCCAGCCATGTGCAGACCTCATAGACCCCCTTGAGAAAAGTGACCAGGGTAGAAGTGCAAAAGAGATCACAGATAGCCAAAGTTATGACATGGAGGTTAAGGAGAGTGCAAGTGAGCCAGATTCTTTAACTGGGGCAGCTGCTCATGCAGCTTGGATAGAACTGATGTGGCTGGAGCTCAACCTGGTTAAGGCAAAGGCAGATGGTCAACTGCAAAAAACAAAGTTGGAGGCAGTGAAACAAGAGAAGCAGTGCCACCATGAGATCCTGATCAGAAAGGATTGAGAAAGACAGCACCAGCATGAACTCCAGATGAGAGAGAATCGAGAGAGGAGTGAGCGGGGAGTGAGAGGGGCAAGAATGGTAACACTATTCATTTATTTATTCATCTATTTATTTAGTTTTTGTTAACCGAGTAGGTGTGCTAGCCATAGGAATGACTATTTTCAGGCACGACCTGGGAGGTTACAGGGTAACATTACAGAGAATACAATAGGGTAACATTACAGAGACTACAACATAAGGTAGATGCAGCAAGGTATACACAATGATATTCTGATAGTAGGTTATACAGCATAAATAGGATACAAGGTATTGAGAGTAGGTAACATGACATATAAATACAGTCAAAGCATTGGGATGAGGTATGTTGGCAGTAGAGTAAAAACCGTATTGTTGAAAAATACAAGGGATAACTCAGAGATACACGGTCACAAAATTCAAGAAAACATAGACATATAGCTGCTGTGACCCTGGAGGAAAAAAAATTTTCAACAGACAAGGGAAATATGGGAAACAATATACAAAAAACAAAAGCAAGAACCAAAGACCAAAAAACCAAAACAAAAACTAGAACAAAATCAAAAAACAAAGAACAAAAAACCAAAACGTGAAGCATGCCTGTATGCTGGTGTCTGCAAAAACCAAAAACAAGAACAAAATAAATAAGTGCCAAGGGGTTAGATGTGGGGGGTAGGAAGAGGAGGTTATTCAAGTTTGGAGTAGGGTAAGTTGAAAGATAGGAGTCAGGCAAGTAGTGGGTGAGGCACTGGAAACAGGCGAGAGAGGATATATCTCGGGAGGATAAGTGGGCAAAAGTGTACTGATGAAGAGGGCAGGGAATAGAGCAAGTAAGTGCAAAAAGGGGGTTGGAAGCAGGGGATAGGCAAACTGAGATAGGTAGGTAAGGTACAGGGTGACATTTGGGGTGCAGGCCTGTAGGGTAGGGTGTGCATCTGGGGAGAGGCGTAAGAAATGGTATTATGGTGGGAGCAGGTTAAGAACTGCAGTCAGGGATAGGGACAGGGAGCTAAGGTGGTTTAAAGCAGGAGTATTGGTTAGATGAGATGAGATAGTGATGGAGAGCTTTTTTAAAGGTGTCATGAGTAGGTCCTAGGCGGACGTCTAGAGGGAGGGAGTTCCAAAGCCGAGGAGCGTAGTGGGCAAAAGCACTGGAACCTTTGGAGGTTGAGTGTCTCGGCACACTTAAGAAGGCTTTATCAGTTGAGCACAGCCCGTAGTTGGAGGTCTGTGGCACAAGCAGTACCGCCAGAGATTTAGGAGTTTGGGACCTCATAATACTGTCTATGGTGGAGCCAAGGGAGTAGAGCCTGGAGGCATTAGGAGATAGCCAGTTAAGATCAGAATAGAGGAGGCAGTGGTGTTTCCACCTATGTGATGAGGATGCGTACCAACAAATATTATTGTAGGCGACGTCCCATCTATGGAGATTTGTTTTAGGTATAGTGGCATATGAAGATACCCCATAGGTTAGGGTCAGTAGGAGTATGCCTCGGGCAATGGCTAGTCTCACTGAGGAGGTTAAAGGATAGCTAGTACGGTAAGCAACACCTAGCTTGGAGTTAACAGATTTGCACATGTTTGAAATGTGAAGTTTGAAGTTTAAGGACTGATCCAAGGTGACACCTAGGTACTTAAATGAGGTAACTAAGCCAGTGGGTGAGCCATTTAGGCAGGAGACCCTAAAGTTGTTTTGGTTTGAATTGAGTTTAGAGGGAGTGCCAAATAACATTGACTTGGTTTTGGTCTCATTAAGAACAAGTTTATGATCCAAGAGCCAGGATTGTATGCATTGGAAGTCAGCAGAAAGCCGTAGATTGATGTCAGATACATTTTTCGCACTGGTATAGAGGACAATGTCATCTGACATTTATTTATTTATTTATTTAAGAATCAGTTTACAACCTTTGAGCCAGAGGCTCGTTTCCAAAGGTACTTCATCACATAAAGACATACATTGTGTTTTGGTTACATAGCAAAGATTTGCAAAACAATAGACGTTCAACAGAGGCGCCACGTCACATTGTGGACAGACAAATACAAATTAGGTACAGGGTACATGTAATTGATAACAGGTGTTCCACAAGTTGGTATCAAGTGAGCATTCTGGTAGGTAAACACTGAAACAGCTGGCACTGGCCAGGTTAAACATAGGCATGGTGTACAGGGAAGTGGTGGAGGGGATGGTTAGGTGGAGAGCTGCCCGGGGGGCATTGTCAAGAGAAGCAGAGGTGGAGGCTATGTTCAGAGACAGGAGCAGTTACGAGTGCTGAAGATGTGGTTCCGAAGTGTGGTTTTGAACTTGGAGATGGTGATGGCATTGGTGATGGTGGCAGGGAGAGAGTTAAACCAGGTTGGGGCTCTATAGCAGAAGGACCTCTGGCCACGGCTGGTTCTAGATCTGGGGACCTTTAGAGTGGTCTTGTGGGAAGACCGTGTTGCAACAGTGGGAGGGCTCTGGTGGATGGATGCCGTTACCCCAGGGGGGGAGAGCCCGAGTAGGGTGTTTTTGGTGAGGAGACAGGTTTGGTATTGGAGCCGTTCATCCAGGGTAAGCAGGTTAGCATCGACATACAGCTGACAGGTGTGTGTGAGCCTGGGGGCACCAGTAATCAATCTGCACGCTTTATTCAGGGTTAGGTGAATTTTGTTGAGTGCAGTGGTGTCGGCAGCACCATATACTGGTAGACCATAGTCTACAAGGGACAGCACGGATGATGTAACAGCTAGCCGGAGAGCATTTGGGGGAAGGCAGGTTTTATGGTGGAATAGGATGCCAAGCCGTGTGTTGGTGGCGGATGTTAGGAAGCGCGATGTGGTTGTGGAAATGTGAGGGCTGAATCGAAGGTAACCCCAAGGTATTTGTAGGAGCAGACTTGTTCCAGTGGCTGGTTGGTACTGGAAGGATATAGAGTGGGTGGTTGCTAGCTTTGTTTTGGGGGTGGGAAAAGAGCATAGTTTTGGTTTTCTTAAGATTGATGACGAGTCTGCGCTCCTTAAACCAAGCCTTGGCACTGTTGAAAGACTGCTGTAGGGAGTCCTGTAGGGAGATGGGATTGCAGTGGGTGGCAAAAAGCACAGCGTCGTCTGCATACAGCAGAATTTTGCCAGGGCATGCACTGGGCAGGGTGTTCAGATACAGCGAGAAGAGAAGGGGGCCCAGGATGGAGCCTTGGGGGACCCCAGAGAGAATGGGATGGGTATCGGAGAGTGTGCTATTAATTTTGACACACTGAGATCGGGTGTCAAGATAGCTAGCACACCATGCCAGGGGGCCAGCCGAGAGACCAGTGTGGCAGAGTGCATTCAGCAGAAGTGGATGGTAGACAGTGTCGAAAGCCTTTGAGAGGTCAATGAACACTGCACAGCTAGGGAGCTGGTATCCAAGGAGGAGTGTAGAAAGTTGGAGAATTCAATAAGGGCAGTGCTGGTACTGTGACCCGCATGGAAGCCATGTTGCTCTGGGCATAAAATGTTATGCTTAGCCAGATAATCAGTGATTTGAATGGCCACCACTTTCTCCAGGGCTTTAGAGAGGGAGGAGGATGGAGATTGGCGGTAGTTGTTGGCCAATGACCTGTCGCCTTATGAATAAGCGTGATAATGGCTGTTTTCAGGCTGTGGGAATTGTCCCAGGCAGAGTGACTGGTTAATTAGGCTTGTGAGTGGTGCAAGGACTTCATCTAGCACCAGCCTGAGGATGCTGGGGTCCAGTGAGTCACTGCCGGGATTGTTGCCATTGAGAGCTTTGATTAGGATGGGTCTGGCTTCCCGGGTGGAAATCTTTCGCAGGAGGAAGCTGGGGTGCTGGAGGACAGGGGGAGGTTGGCTGGGGGGAGGGTCAAAGAAATTACTAGGGAGGACTGAGCTAAGGTCAGTGAAAGTGGTGTTGAACCAGTTAGCTATGGTGGCAGGCTCGGTGGAGGTGGTGCCATTTCTGGTGAGCTGGGATGGGGCAGGGGAGCAAGCTTTACCATTGAGTTGCTTAATATTATCCCAGAAGGTCCGGGCTGAGCCCAGGAGGAGGTAAGGAGGCCTGGTAATGGTCTGCCTTGGCCTTCCTGATGGCCCATGAGCACTTATTCCGGGGCTGCATGTATGCTTGCCTATCAGACAGACGACCTGTTTCAGTGGCAGGTGCCAGAGGTTATCCTCGCCCCAGTAATTGTAGGAGGGGCTGGGCCAACCCAGGGTATGCTCTGTTTTGGACCGGATTTTGGCTAAGGGTGCAAAGAAATCACAGGCCATGTTGAAGGTGTGAGTGAAGAAGGTGAGGGCAGTGTCAATGTTGATTGCCTGCTGAATGGGGGACCAGTCTATCTGGGTGAGGAGTGCTTTAAGTATCTGCATAGAGTATGGAGGAGGAGGCAGTGAGGTTTGAGGTGATGTCGTTAATGAAAATTGAATAAAAGAAGTGGTCCCAAGATAGACCCTTGTGGTACACCCATACTCATAGTAGTTTTATGAGAGTAGGAAGAGTCAAACTTTACAACTTGAGACCTATTAGACAGATAGCTGCTGAACCAGCTGACTATGTTAGATGCAAAGCCCATAGATTGCAGGGTGGAGAGGAGAGGAGAAGGGAGTGGTTCACCAGGTCAAAAGCTCTTGTCATGTCAATGAAGACCACCCCTGTTAGAAGACCTGAATCCATAGCAGTGAGAGTGTCTGTGGAGAATTTCAGCAGTGCAATAGAGGTGCTGTGACCTTTGTGAAAACCATGCTGGGCAGCTGTTAGAAGGTCATGTTTGAGGAGAAATTCTGTGGTTTGTGTGGCGAATAGTTTTTCTAGGATTTTGCTTAGCACCGACAATATGGCTATAGGCCTATAGTTCGAAGGGTCGTTGGTGTTACCATTTTTGAGGGTAGGGGTGACTCTCGCTGTCTTCCAAATGTCAGGAAAGCTACTGTGACATAAGGAAAGAGTGAAAATTTTGGCCAGAGGAGCAGCTATGAGAGGGGCAGCTATTTTTAGAAGCCTGGGCTCAGTACTGTCTGAGCCTGGAGCTGCGCTGCCCGAGATTGAACTAAGAAGTTGTGTAACCTCCTTCGAGGTAATGGACCTAAAGTGAAAGGAGGGAGCAGCAGGAGCCCTGCTAGAAGAAGCTGGAGTCATTTGCTGTGAGGCGGGGAAGGAGGAAGTGAAATTAGTTAGGTCTGAGAACTAATTATTAAAGAAGTTAGCAATGGTCAGAGGATTGTTGCAGTGAGTTCCATTAAGGATAATTTCTTTAGGGGTAGATGACGAAGTGGATCCCAGGAAAGTTTTTATATGGGACCAGAACTTTTTGAGATCTTCCAAGGCATTGGTTAGCAGGTTTTTACAGTAGGAACTTTTTTCAGACCTTATAGCCTTTTTGCAGGCATTTCTTAACATCCTATAGGTGTTATAGTCCACTGGAAGTCTCAAGGACTCAAAGCAGCTCCAGCTCCTGTCTCTCCCTTTTAATTTAGCAAGCAAGTCATTTTTGAGCCATCTAGAGGCACAGATCTTTCTAAGCTGGGAAGTTGGCCAGGACATACAGGAGACTGGTGTTGTACCAGTCTCCCCTGCAGAGGAGATTATGTGTAATGACTTTGAGAGTCAGGCCAACATTGTGTGCTCACTAACATGAGCAGGAGATGGAGATCCTGCATCAGAAGACAGCACCATAAACCACAAGTACTGGTATCAGGGGTTTGACCCAAGAATCCAAAATTAATTCCAAAATGTTTCCCAAGTATTGGAGGGGGGATCTTGATTTGTTTGTAAAATCCTTTGAAATAATTTGTGGACATTTTGAAGTGGACATGGCTTCCTGAGCAACTCACCTTTTGCCACTCCTTATAGGCAGGGCATTAGAAACCTTCACCAGGATGGGCAATGAGGACTGTATGGACTATACTAAAGTGAAAAATGCCTTGTTAAAGCATTTTTAATTTACTCCTGAGGCCTATAGACAAAAATGTAGAGGGTTATGGAAGGCACAGGAGGTCGCTATTCAGAAATGTGTATTCAACTAGGCAATTTGTTAGAGTGTTGGTTAGATGGTGCACAGGCTAGCTCCCTGGAACAGATCAAGGATTTGTTCCTCCTGGAACATTTTCTCAAGACTGTACCTGCAACGTTGAGAATGTAGTCGAAGGAATGGACTCCTAACACTACAAAGGAGGTTGCCGAGAGGGGTGGTCATGTGGTGTCCAGCCAACCATACATTCAGCACAAAAACAATGGGGAAAGAACATCAGATGGTTTTAGGGGTCCCGGGCAGGTGGCAACCTAAGGAAATACAGCCTGTGCCTAAAAAAGAGAGGAGCTGAATAGTTTCAAAATTAAGGAGTCGTGGAAATGCAGGTGCTATATCTGCCCCAAACTGGGACATCTATCGAATAACTGTCCTAAAAACATGGCAAACATGGAGGGGGTAGCTCGGGAAGCACTTAGAAGCTAGTGACCTGCACAAAGAGTAGCAGTTCCCATTAACTCCACTGCACACATGTGCCCTGTATTAATTAATGGGATGGTAACCCCGGGATTGAGGGACACTGGGGCCTCTGTTTCAATGGTAAAACACAATTTAATTCACAAGAAGCAGATCTTGCCAGGCCAGTTTTCCAGAATTAAAGGTGTGACGAGTTCTGCAGTTACATTGCCAATAGCACAGATCTTTCCAAGCTGGGAAGTTGGCCAGGACGTATAGGAGACTGGTGTTGTACCAGATTTTCCTGCAGAGGAAATTATGTGTAATGACTTTGAGAGTCGGGCCAACATTGTGTGCTTCAGTTCCCATAGTAAGGCTAGGGAACAAGATCTGAATGACACAGAGGGAGCAGTGCAGCTGGAAACAACCCCTCCATCAGCAGCAGGGGAAGTTGTGGCAGAAGAATGAGCTGGGAGCAGCAGTTCTGAGCCAAAGCTACAGACTGGGGAGAGTCCAGCCATCAGCTGCTCTGCTACAGGAGAATGTCAGGCATGCAGAGCTGGAGAGAGTTGAGCAAGCTGACCCATCCCTGCAGAAACTAAGGGAGTTAGCCATAAGGGTGGAAGGTGACATTCAGGGTCCAGAGAAAAGGGAGGTATAGTGGATGAATGGGCTCCTACAGTATATTGAGAGTGGGTACTGAAGGGAAGACCTGAGGAAAAGGTGCTCCAGTAGATAGTAGTTCCTAAGAAGTATAGTAAGCAGCTTCTGGACTTAGCCCATGGTATACCTTTTTCTGGACATTTAGGACTCAACTGTACAAAAAGGCAGCTGAATAAAAATGTTTACTGCCCAGTATCTCTAAGGAAGTGTGTAACCCCTAGGCGACACTATTCTAAGGGCTACTACCCCTGCTTGTATGTCACTACATAGGGTTGAGGGGCCTGAGTTCTGAAATCGGGTGGCTCCACCCAGAGGGATGGTATTGGGGTAGCTCAACTGCTCTGGTATAGCCCTCTGGGACACTATAACCACCCACCAATTCTTCTAGTGGCCTAAGAAACAACACAATGGTACCTCCACAATCAATGTGTAACAATAATAATGTGCCCGCACCCCTTTCACTTACCACCATGGCTGGATCTGCTGCAACTGCCCTGGAGACCCCTTTGAAAATGAGATCAGCAAGGCAAAAATAACATTTTACCACTGTAACCCAACTAATAGTATGCACACTAGCTAGGTTAAAATGTGAAAAAAGACAATCCGATTTATTTAGGGGCATTGAACAAGGGAGAGGCATGAATCTAGCAGAATGATTAGCAATCTGCTTTGAATCAGGATTGTTCAGCATGCACTGTAAGTCCCAATTAGACAGTTCAACAACCCTGAGTACCCAGTATGACATGCAGACTAGACTGAAGTGTTGCCCGGGGTGGTAGGTATTGCAGCTGTTGTTGGGGTCCTTAGGAAAAGAAAGACAGTTAAACATGCACACAATCCAATTAATTGTAATCCAAGCCAGATAGTTCAGTCTGTTGCTTTAACCCAGAAAAAGAAACAATTAGTTGGTACCGCAATGATTTTTGCTTTTCTTGCAGGGAGCTACCCCGGACTGTACTCACACTACCTGAACCAGGATGCAGGACAGGTGAGATGTAGACCTTGTGGTGATGATCAGGAAGGCGAGGGGAAGCAGGACCGACACAACTCACCTCTGGGTGGTGGCTACCTGCTTGATGGTGTTGGGCAGGGGGCTGAATCCCCAAGCTGGTCTTTCACCAAGATGGTCTCTGAAGCAGGAGTAGCAGCCTAGGCCGAGAGGACAGGGCCCAAGCAGGGTGAACAGTTCTGCAAAAGTTTGTGATCTTCTGCTGGTGAAGCCTCCAGCTGGCGTAAAAGATTCTGCTGTGGGGAACCAAATCATGACCCATGAAACACATTCAGCACATTTAAATCACTGATTTCTCTAGACAACAATTCAGATACAGTCTGGCTGCAATGACAGCTTCACTGCGCAAACCTTTCAATCCGAGACAAATTTTATCATCAGATGGGCTGATTAGTCCAAATCATACGTTGCAGTAACAAACTTCTTCTTTCTTCTGCCGCAGTTCCAGACTGGAAATCGGAACAGATCTGACTTCTGCAATAGGTAGTTCAGATGCAGGAGAACTTGGCAGGAAGGCCAGCAAAACCTCTTCCCGACGATTCTTCTACACTCCTTCTGGGAGCAGCTGCTCGAAAGCTTGAGCTGTTCACTCTTCAACCTCCAACTCTAATTGATTCACTGCTTCAGGCAGTTCTGACTATTTCCTTTGTAATCCAAAAGGTTCGGTTCGCTGAGGGAACTGTTGGTCACAGTCAGGGCTCCCCCTCCAGGCCAATTTAGGCACCAACAGTCAAAAACTACAAAACTACAGAATTTTCTTTCCACAAGACCCCTAGGGACAGTCTCCATTTTAGGTCCCCAGTGGTTTGATTGGCCCAAATACTGGAAGTCTACAACCTAACATGGTGGCTCCCATCCAAATGTTCGAGCTGCAATGAATGCAGGTTAGACAAACTTCTCTATCTTTACTGTAACAGCAAATAATCAGTAAACAATCACAGTTCTTATGAATGCTCCCTCTGTACAACTAACGACTGCAGAATGAAGCAGAATACCACACTGTCTAGCTGGTCGCAAGCCTTAAATCACTGGGACATAGCCCATACTAATTTCTAAACACAGATTAACTATGCTCTTAAAGAGACAGGCACGGAGGTTCAATATGGCACTCTCACACAACTACTTAAGACAGGACACTGGCTTGACAGTGGGCATTAAGGAGCCCAGGAAGACATTATAGTAAACCCCAATTTGTAGGGGGTTACAAGTGGCAAACTACTGCTGGACTTGTCCTCAGTGCGAGGGTGTGAAAGGTGGGGGACAAGGCTAAGGCAGCATTGAGTCCCCTGCCTATAACTGAACAGTCATTTCAGTGAATTGCTGTGAACTTTGTGGGGCCACTTAGCACCCCAAGTTGCACAGATAAGAGGTACATTTTGGTGGTCATGGACTATGACGCAAGGTACCTGAAGGCCGAGGCTTTGCCCTCCACTGAGTCAGGAAAAAGTGGGCAATGAATTATACAGGATATTCAGCTGGTGAGATTTCCCCAGGAGATTCTGTAGGATCTGGGCACCAATTTTATGTCTGCCCTGATGACTGGCCTATAGGAGAAGCATGTGGTGTGGCAGCTCAGGGCCTCCTCATACCACCCCAGACTAATGCTGTGGTCAAGTGTTTTAATGTATTGCTTAAATCCATGTTAAGGGCATTTATCAATCAGCATGAGAAACAGTGGGACAAATACTTACCCTATCTCTTATTCACATATACGGAAGTCCCTCAGGAGTCCACAGGATTCTCACCCTTTGAGCTCCAGTTTGGCCATAGGATAAGGGGATCCCAAGATTTGGTAATGGTTGAATGGGAGGGTAAGCTTCCTGCCCAAGGGGAATCTGTTATAGAGTATGTCCTGAATTTCAGGTCATGGCTCAAGGAGCTCATGGGTTTCACCCTGGAGTACCTAGCTGCTGCACAACAGAGACAGAATATGTGGTACAACAGACCTGGGAACAGAAGTAGGAGGTTGTTTAGGAAAGAGGTTTGGTTTATATTCTGTTTTAACTGAAATATTTGAATAGTTTTGTACTTGAAATTAGTTCTGTGTGTTAAAAATTACTACTTTGAGTTAGAACTGTTACTTGGGCTGTGATATTGTAACTATTGGGGCTTGTGGGAACACTTGTTTGGCAGTGATAATTACAGTGAAATTTAATGTGATGTTTGCCTGGTGTTGGGGGGGGGTGGTAATTACAAGAATCATCTTGTCTTTCATTGTCCACCTGGGAACAGAAGTAGGAGGCTGTTTAGGAAGGAGGTTTGGTTTATATTCTGTTTTAACTGAAATATCTGAATAGTTTTGTACTTGAAATTAGTTATGTGTGTTAAAAATTACTACTTTGAGTTAGAACTGTTACTTGGGCTGTGATATTGTAACTATTGGGGCTTGTGGGAACATTTATTTGGCAGTGATAATTAGAATGAAATTTAATGTGATGTTTGCCTGGTGGTAGAGCCCTCCCAACCATCCTGTTTTGTAGGCTTTCTTAAGTACTGAAAAGCCACTGGGGGTTGGGATTGAAGGGCTGTACATTTCTGTTTGTGACTGAAATTTAAAGCAACAGGAACTGTTGGGCCTGTGACATCATACAGTACCTGATGTCTGCATACACACAATGTTAGCAGGATGGGACACACACTGGACTGTATGTGTTTGTGAGGCTTGGGAACATTATTGATGGGGTTGAAATAGGGTTCGTAAACAACTGCAGTCAGTAGAGAGAGAGAGAGAGAGAGAGAGAGAGATGGTATTCCAAGGGGAAGGGACTGAGAAAAGGGGTATGTGTCATTATGAACAGAAAGGAACAAACAGGGTGGCCACATTCCACCATGGCAGGCATCTTCAGAAGGGCTGTAGGCTGCACAGGCTGTGGGGTGGCAATATTTCTCAATTGGGCCTGGGGAGAGGGAGGCTTCCCACTCTGTAGACAGCTATCTCATATCAGGAATGAAGTATGTTGGTGAAGGAGTAAGCTGGGGGAGTTGGGGGGTGTCCAAGGATAAGGGGTGTGGATATGGGTGGCAGAAGGGTGGGGCTGAGGGGAGACTGAGGCAATGCTCAGAAATTACAGGACGTTATGTTACACCAAGCAGGAGGGGGATATTAGGGACAGAGGACCCTTAGATAGGGATGTTGATGCTAAGGGGAAAACTTATGGGGCAAATATTCTGAATATAAAGAGAGTGGAGGGGGAAGAGTCAGGAGGGGCTGTTGTGGGGAAGCCTAGAAGAGCAGACAGTGAGAAGGGAGGGGCTGTTGTGGATAAGCCTGAAAGAGCAGACTGTGGGAAGGGAGCTCCTAAGGAGAACAGGACAAGAGGGGAGGAAGAGGGGCAGTTTATAGGGGCACTCAGGAGAAACTCAGGTTACTTGATGGAGGCTGGCATAGAGTGTTACAATAAATTTGAGTTACTAAGCAACCTAGAGGGGGAGGAAGGGGTTGGTGGAAATGAAGAAACTGATACAGAGGCCGGGGGGAGGAAGTATAATACCCATAGGGCATCACAGACCGGCAACGGAAAGGATAGAAATAGTTCCAGAGAGAGAAGGGGAAACGTAAATGTTAAGCAGATGGGGGAGATGTAACATATTACAGACATGAGGGAGGAAAGCACGACTGGAGAGAAACTGGGAGACAAGGAAGCGGGGGAAGGGCCCTCTTCAGGAGGGGGGTCTGTACCAAGGATGGGGCCCTAGGTAAAGGGGACCCACAGAGGGCCTTTGGAGGCAGGGGTACTATTACAAGGGAGGAGGATGGTAATGTGGGGGAAGGGGAAACCATCATGGCCAGAATAAATGGTTCTGATAAGCGAGGGTTAAAGGGGACACCTATTCAGGGGGGTCTGAGTTAAGTGGGCAAAATAACAAGGGAGGCAGAAAGGGGAGAGTGACAAGGGGGTCTCTAATAAGGTGGGAAAACCCCCATGGAATTGAGATCATGAATAAAGGAGGGGGATGGGGGGTTGACAGCGCACAGTGGAGCTAACCATAAGGATGATGGCAGTGTTAAGGTTCTCTTATTAGGACACTCGATGATTGGGGTATCCATTGGGAGGGACAGAGGGGTGGATGCCATAGCCAGGTGAAGGTAGTGAGTATCTCTGGGCTGACGGTGCACAGAGAAAAGTTCATGGTGTATGAACTGGTTAGGGATTGTGGAGGGAAAACGGATTTCCTGGTGCATTTGGGAACTAACGATCTAGAGGGAAATAGCGTTTTGGAAATCCAAGCAAGGTTCCGAGAACTTGCCAGAGTCTGTCGGGATAATGGGTGCAACATTTCCTTTTTGGAGATATTGCCAGTACCAAAGGCAAGGCAAGGCAAGGCAAATTTTATTTAAAAAGACACCCATCCCGGAGGCTCTGGGTGCCGTACATCAATCAAATAAATACTGCACAGAACAATAATAATCAATTAAATACACTGCTCCAAACAAATGAAAACAAAATTTGCTACACAATTTGCTACCCTCAGCTACAGCTACATTTAGAGTCTCTAAAACTAAAGTAAACAACAACATTTTTTTAAAAACAAATATGAACTATAAAACATAGTCTGGGAATGCCTGATCGTACAAGAATGCCTTGAGGTGGGCCTTAAATACCTCAACAGACGGGGCCTACCTAACAACTAAAGGGACCGAATTCCACAGGGCGGGGGCAGCGACACTAAATGCTCTGTCGCCAGCAGTTCTTAGCCTCATCCTGGGAATCGCAAGGTGGCCCCTAGAGGAGTGGAGGGAGCGAACCGAGACAGGGGGTGTAATAAGGTCACTCAGGTAGCCAGGGCCTTAAAGACGAGCAAACCTACCTTAAAGAGGACCCTCCACCTAACCGGCAGCCAGTGCAGCTGATGCAGCACTGGAGTTATATGACAGTATTTAGACTGTCCTGTCAACAACCTCGCTGCTGCATTCTGCACCAGCTGCAGTCAGTGCAGGGTACCCCCAGAGACCCCGAGATAGAGTGCATTACAGTAGTCAAGCCTGGACGTCACGAAGGCATGCACCAAAGTGGGGAGGTCCAGTGGCAGAACTAAAGGGCTTGATCCTGGTGATATTCCTCAGATGACAAAAGCTAGTACGGACAATGGAAGCCACCTGAAACTCAAGTGCCAAACCGCTGTCAAGAATAACACCCAGATCACGCACCCTAGAGGAGGCTTTCAATGGTATAAAGCCAAGGCAAAGTCCTGTCTCTGCACCAGAGGCCAACCTATCATGCCCTCTGTTCGACTCCACCACCAGTACCTCCATCTTACTGGGGTTCAATCGCAAAGGCTTCAGTGGAGAAAAAAATGAAGATCACAGAGGTTAATGACTGGCTCAGGAAGTGGGGTGAAGAAAGTGGGTCAGCGTGTTAGGGAATTGGAAAGGAGTTTGGGAGGATAAGGGACTGTATACCAAGGACAGACTTCATCTTGCCCTGTTAGGGAAGGAAGTTCTTAAACAGGGGGTGGCTGACTACATTCAAGGAAAGTGGGGTTTAAACTTGTGAGGGGGGGAGGGATAAGGGAAGGGCTGACCAGAAGCCCTCTCCTCCAGATGAGGAGTAACCTTCAAACCCAAGGGAGGAAACAGACTGGGGAGGAGGTTTCAGGAGGAGAAGCAGAGGGTGGATGGAAGTATAAGGATCCTGGGTGGGGTTCAACAAAGGGGATCAGGTATAAGGGGTGGGGGTGATGTTAGTAAATGCCAGGAGCTTGGGAAACAAGTTGCCAGAGTTCCAGGCCATGCTGTTTGGGGGGGGGGTGGATGTGGCAGCAGTCATGGAAACGTGGGCCAACAAAAACCATGACTGGGACCTAAACATGCAGGAGTACACTATGCTTAGGAAGGATAGAAAGGAGGGCAGAGAGGGTGGAGTGGCTATGTTCATTAGAGATGACTTACAAATTGCTAGGGTAGAAGAGGCAGAGGGAAATGTGGAGGCCTTATGGGTCACCTTACGAACCCCGGCAGGAGGTAAGGTCAAGCTGGGTGTAGTATTTAGGCCCCCCGGGATGGGTGATGTTCTGGAGGATGGTTTGCTGGACAACATCATTGCCCAGTGTGGACCAAAAGGGGAGGGAGTGGTGTTGATGGGGGACCTTAATATGCCAGGTACAAACTGGGGAACCATGACCTCTAAGGTGGCCAAGGAGCAGAGGCTGCTGGACGGCTTCCAGGATGTGTTCTTAACACAGCACGTGATGCAGCCCACAAGGGAGGGGCATGTTCTGGATGTGGTTCTGGAGGATGGGGATCTGTTAAGGGACCTGGTTGAAGAGGATTCCCTGACTGGGACAGACCACAATACTGTCTGGTTTCAAATAAGCATGGGGGGAGGGGGGGAAGAGATCTAGGACACTGGCAGTTGACTTCAGGGGGACAGACTTTGTGGGCATGGGAAATATTCTCAAGGATCACTTGAAGGGGTTTACAACAATGACAAATGTGGAAAAGAGATGGGAGGTCATAAAACAGGGACTTCATGAGACAGTCAGGACCTGCGCTAAGGTGAAGCGTAAGGGCGCAAGGTCACATAAACCATGCTGGTGGTCCAGTGAGGTTCAGGTAGCGGTCAGAGAAAAGAAGGCTGCCTACAAAAAATATAAAACAATGAGAGGGGATAGGGAAAAGGAAATGTACCATCTTGTATCTAGAAAAGTCACCTGGATGGTGCGGGGGGAAAAGTCCAGTAAAGAGCAGTGGCTGGCACAGGGGATATGGGGAGGGGAAAAGGGGTTCTTCCAGTACATTGGGGAGCGGAGAAAAACTAAGGGCCATCTCAGCAGGTTGAGATCAGAAGGAGGGCTGGTGGAAGAGGCGAGGGACCAGGCAGAGGTATTAAACGAATACTTCGCCTCTGTGTTCATAAGGGAGGGGGATGGGATATCTACAAAGCAAGGCACGATGGGGATAGAAGCGGTAGTGAGTGGGATCAGGAGCAGCGAAATGGAGCAAAGGGAGGAGAGGTACCCCAGGGTGTCACATCAGGATAAGGATAAAAAGGCCAGTAAGGTGGAGGGATGGATGATGCTATCTCCACCAAAAGGGTGTGGTTAGCCCTTAAGGGCCTAAAGAAATATAAATCTCCTGGGCCGGATGGCATTCATGTGAGAGTACTATGGGAATTGGCGGACATACTGGCTGTACCCCTGGCGGAGGTCTTCAACAGGTCGCTTGAGACAGGGAGGGTACCCAGGGATTGTCGAGAGGCACATGTGGTGCCAATCCATAAAGGGAGGTTGAGAAAAGTACCAGGTAACTATAGACCCATCAGTTTGACCTCGGTGGTGGGAAAATTAATGGAGAGTACCCTAAAAGAACGATTGGGGGTGTACTTGGAGGAGGTGGGAGGTCTGGATAGTTGGCAACATGGGTTTGTGCCAGGTAGATCATGTCAAACCAATCTTGTGGAGTTCTACTAATGGGTAACATCAGAACTGGACAGGGGAAAGCCTGTGGATGTATTATTCTTGGACTTCAGCAAGGCATTCGACTCTGTTCCCCACAATGGTCTGGTGGAGAAACTGACGGGGTTGGGAGTAGGCCCTTTGATGGTCAGATGGATTGAAAACTAGCTAGCTGGACACACTCAGAGAGTAGTGGTTGGTGGGGAGCTCTCGAACCCTAGAGAGGTCAGTAGTGGGGTACCGCAGGGCTTGGTCCTGTGTCCAATCCTGTTTAATGTATACATTTCGAACATCAGGGAGGGTATAGAGTGTGAAATGAGCCTCTTTGTTGATGACTCCAAGATGGGAGCAGTAGTTGAGGGAGAAGAGGGGAGGTTGGCCCTGCAATGGGACCTGGACACCATGGAAAGGTGGGCTCACACATGGAAATTAAATTTCAGTATCACCAAGTGCAAGGTGTTACATCTTGGGCGGGGAAACCCTAAACACAGGTACACCCTGGAAGGGGAGGTGCTGGAGGCCTCAACAGGGGAAAAAGACCTAGGAGTCATGGTGGTTGCATGTATGAATAACTCTGAGCAGTGCAGGACAGTGGCTAGCAAAGCAAACAGGATGTTGGGATGTATCGTAAGGGGGATCACCTCTAGGAGCAAGGAAGTGATTCTGCCGCTGTACAATGGATTGGTTAGACCACACCTTGAGTACTGTGTACAGTACTGGAGACCACACTTGAAGAGGACATACAGCTCCTGGAGAGGGTACAAAGGAGGCAACTAAGATGATCGAGGACTAGGGGTTTGGCGTATGAGGACCGAGACTTGAGGAGCTCTGCCTGCTTTCATTGGAGGAGAGGAGAGACAGGGGACATGATTGAGGGTCTTCAAGTACCTCAAGGAATAAATAGGGTAAACATGGAGGATCTTTAGGACTAAAGCAGGAGGTATCACCAGAGGGCATGGTTTGAAGTTGGAAGGGTGAGGGGAAAAGAAGAGGTTTTTCACTAGAGGGTGGTGGATCCTTGGACGTGCTGCCTGGTGAGCTGGTTCAGAGATCCACAGTGGAGGGCTTCAAGAGAGGGTGGGACAGACACAGAAAGTGGATGTATCAGATGATGGCCTGGCCCAGGGGGGTGGGGATGGATGATAGGGGTTTCTGGAATACAAGGGGGGGAGGGCCTCGGTACCCAACTAGGGATCTGAGGTTTGAGCAGACTCGATAGACCGTTAGGCCTAATCTACTGACAATTAGTATGTTAGTGTGTTAGTAACCATGGAGCTGGAGTCTGGGAGTATGAAGCTGGGCAATGGGTGATGGTACTCATCATCATCCATCAGAATAAATTGCAGACAGCTTGGGAGGGTCCTTACTCGGTGGTCAGGAAGGTAAATAATGTTAATTACATGGTGGGGCTACCCAACAGGAGGCCCAAGCAGCGAATCTACTATGCAAACATGATGAATTCCTACCACAATTGGGAGGAGATGGTCCTCATTGTATGCAGCTATCTGGAATAGGTTGCAGAAGCAGACCCAATCAATCAATTAAATCAATCAAAGATTTATTTTTAAAAAGCGCTATTCACAGAGGTATCAAAGCGCTTGTACAAGACTTATAAAACAAATTAAAACAACCATAAATAGATAAAATACTGAACAGTATCACAAGCTTCATCCAAATTCTGAAAAAGCAAGATTAAAAAGATGCGTTTTCAGTGCAGCTTTGAAACACTCCATAGTTAGGCACACTCTTATTAAACCAGGTAGGGAGTTCCACAGGGTCGGGGCCACAAATGCACGGGTCCCAGAGGTCTTCAAATGAACCCTGATAACCTCTAGCAATCCCTCAGTGGCGGAGCAGAGTGGGAAGAGGGGGCAGTAGGGGCAAAAAAGCTGTTGCACAGAGCACAGTCCCTGTCCTTGTAGGGCTTTATAGGTCAGCAAACCAACCTTGAAGGTGATCCATCACTGAATAGGCAGCCAGTGCAGATTGCAGAGCACAGGCATGACATGGTTAGATTGAGAAAGACCAGTCAACAGCCTGGCCACCGCTTTCTGCACCAGCTGCAAGCGGCAGATATCAACACCCAGTAGCCCTAGGTACAGGGAGTTGCAGTAGTCAAGGCGGGTGGTCACAAAGGCGTGGACCAGTGTTGAAAGGTCATCAGGCAGAACCAGGTGTTTAATCTGGGTGATATTTGAGGCAGTATAGTGCAGTGATTTAAGGTTCTGAGCTACAAATCTGGTGACATCCTGCAGACTAGACCTGGGTTTGAATCCCACAGCTTCCACTAGCATACTGTGTGACCCTGAGCAAGTCATGTAACTTCCCTGTGCTCCCAGGTCGCTCCTGTAAAAAAGCTTTCAGCTTAGTGTGCTACTCCTGGTTAAACACCTAAATAAAAAAATAAAATATTCCTCAGATGGTAAAAAGAGGTCTTGATGACGGACGACACTTTAGATTTAAGTGTCAGTCCATCATCCAAAATAACACCCAGGTTTCGCACCTGGTCAGAGGCCATGAGCTGGCTGCCTCCAAGCCTGGAAGGCCACCCAGCCAAAAGCCCCTCTACCCAATGACCCAGGTCCATAACCAGAACCTCAGTTTTGATCAGAGTCAACCTCAACCAGCTGGAACTCATCCAATCCTGGATCTCGGAGAGACAGTTGTTGAAGACCGAGATGGCACCATCTTGCTTAGGCACAAAGGACATGTACTGTATAGTTGAGTATCATCTACATAGCAGTGAAAACCCAGCCCATACTGCCTTACAATGTCTCCCAATGGCAGCATGTACACCACGAATAATATGGGTGATAAAATGGAGCCCTGCAGCACTCCACAGGGCAGAGCAGGGAGAAGGTGCCAGACGAATAAATCCCTGACACCACTGTCTGAAAGCTGCCCATGAGGAAAGACTGGAACCATCTGAGGACTGTACCAGATAGTCCACAGATCATCCACAGGTGCTCCAATAGCACGCCGTGGTCCATGATGTCAAACGGGTGGTTATCTCCTAGTAGTAAATTTGCTTTTTTTGGGGGGATGCCAAATTTTTAAAGCAATTAATAGTTGCTATTACTAGCCACTGCAGGATCTCGTTATGGTTCATACTACTGGACTGGGTCTTAGATCTTTTACCAATACTCTACTCGCATCTTCTTTGTGTAAATCTAAAAAGGGTTCTCATGCTTTTTCCAGTACTGCTCCAGTTTTTTGGAATAATCTTCCTAGCAATTTATGTGCTTCAGTGTCATTAACAGTGTTTAAATCTGGGCTAAAAGAATATTTGTTTTGTTTGGATGAATGTAAATGCATTTATTAATTATATCGGGTTAGAGTTAATTTGTTAATGTCAACTGTTTTTATGTATGTATATGTTGTAACTTAATTGTTTGTATTCAGGTAGGGCCTGAAAAAGGGTATTGATTTACCCAGTGCTCTTACCTGTTTAATAAATAAATGAAATGAAATGAAATGCATCAGAGAGATCAAGAAGAACCAAGATGGAATGGCTATTCCGATTTCTCACTATCAGGAGATCACTGAGTACCCGAACTAGGGCCGTCTAAGTACTATGTCTCTCCCGAATTCCGGACTGAAGAGGATCGTAGATATAGTAGATGTTAAGATGATCCTTCAGCTGCTGTGCAACTACCAGTATGCCCTCTCCCCCTTTAAGGCAACACCAACACAGCGAAATACACACCTCTTGGCAAAATCGACACTTTACTGACAGGTCGCTGTGTTGGTGTGCCCGAGGCAGGGGCATGCTGTCCCCCAGTCCTGCACTCCTGCCCTGAATCAACTCTGACTGGAGTTGAGAATCTAAAAGACAGGGGGGTTGGGGGCAGAACCCACCGCATGGGGGTTCAGGGAGCAAAGCCCCCCGATAAGGAATACAGGACCGGGAGACACACAGGAATCATGTAAACTGCAACTTGCGGTCAACATGATTCCTGCTGGCGAAATGCCATTCGACATAAAGAATGTTGAACCAGCATGGTAGAGCCATGACCACCTTCTCAATAACCTTACCCACGAAGGGAGGATTAGAGACAGGCCTGTAGTTAGCAAGACAGTCCGGGTCCAAAGAAGATTTCTTAAGGAGAGATATAATAACCACCTCCTTCAGGGTATCCGGAAACACACCAGTCTCTAAAGAGCTCCAGACAATCTCAGCTAAGACTGGGCTGATGACCTCAACACACCCCACCAGGAGGCGCATTGGGCCCAGGTCCAAACTACAGTAGGTCTGCTGCATACTCTGGATGACTTTCACAATATCCCCAATCTCCAACCGGTCAAAGTCTAACCAGACATACCGAGGCACTATAACATCCCACCAACTACCACCGCCCCCATTGGAATGGGTTGCATGGATCGTGGACCTGATGTCAGCAACATTATCTGCAAAGAATCGAGCAAACTCATCACACCTGTCTTGAGAAAACACTCTCTGAGGCTGCAGACAAGCTGGATTGCACAGTCTGTCCACAGTTTGGAAGAGCTGAGCTAGTCAGTTCTGTGCAGCAGCGATCTCCCTGGACAGGAACTCTGCCTTCTTACAGGAAATGGCTGCTTGATAGTCCTTGTAATGGACCATCAATCGTCTGTCAGCCTCTAGGCCTGGCTTCTGCCAATAGGCCTGGCTTCTGCCAACACCATTCCATCCTTCGTCCCACTCTCCTCAACTCTCTCAAGGCCCCATCGAACCAAGAGGACCGAGGGTGAAAAGTGAGGTGATGAACACAGACAGGAGCTATGAAGTAAACAGCCTTAGTTATGGCCTTATTGTAAGCCAGTAACAGATTGGGTCCAAGCTTGCACTTGGAAGACCCAATAGGTCCAGTACCACTGCCAGGCCATCTGAGGTCAAACCCCTTAAAGGGCGGTACTGAACCATCTCCGTAGGGGTAGGCCTATAGGGAGCAGCTTGGAAATTGAACCTGATAGTGTGATGGTCAGATCATCCAACCAGCTCCACCACCAGGTCGGAGGCCTCCATACCCAGTAGGAAGACCAGGTCCAACAAGTGACCATACTTATGGGTCACAGAGGTAATCACCTATGAGAATCCCAGTGAATTCATAAGTTGGAGGAAGTCCTGTCCATATTGCGAGAGTTCAGCGTCAACCCACTGGTCAATCTCCTGGAAAAGATTTATGGGGGAATTCTCAGTGGGGGCTGCCACCCGCTGCCTAGTCTGCTAAGACTCAACAGATCCCAGCTGGGGTGAGCTAATGCCATTTACTAACTTACTTAGATCTTAGGTTATCCTGTATGAATGCTGTCTTGTTAAAATGTTTAATCTTCCATTTCTATAGTACTGTATATCCCATAGTCTTTAGTGTGTAATCCTGTAAAATTTGCAAATATCATGGAGTATGAAATGTTATTTTTATATACAGTGCTTCATGCTTTCTGTGACTGAGCTTTTAAGGTAAAGATAACTGGGAGTAATTGGCAAGTCTGTGATTTGTTTCCAAAGAGACAGGCTACTAAGCCATCTAAAGAAAAGTGTTCTCAGCTGTCACTATAGGGGTGGGTCTTTACCCTTTGGGAAAGGTTACTGTACTGCATGAGCAGTGGTTGTGGTGGGATTCCAACCTAAAGATGCCCTGAGTGAGAGTCAAGCTGGGTGGTGGCAGTATATCAAGGTGATCATTCAGGCATCTGAATGGTTGTGAGAACTAGTAGCATGGTACAGACTGAGTTCTGGGAAAGAACCTGTGTGACACCCATAATCAATAGTGGATCTCATTTTACGTACCACACAAAAATGTACTGGTGCCCTTATCTAAGTTAGGCATGAAAGTTAATTCCCCTTTGGTGATGAGATGAACCAATGTCCCCACAGAGAAGAGGGAAGGAGCTAAGCTATCTCACATCAGTTTTCATGGTTTGAGCTAGACACTTGCTCTTTTTTATCACTGGGTAAATGCTGGTTATCCTCCACATGCTGTATTATTGTAGGTCTAATGATCTTGTACATATAAAAGTTTCTTTTATGAAAACTGTACAAGACCAGAGGTCTGGAATGCTTTACCTTCTATTACACACAAATGGGAATTAACTTCCATTTTTAAAGTATGTCTGAGGAAATATCTGTTTGACCAGCAGGAAAAAGCTGGTCCAAATACCGCTGTGCAAGTGTAAATAGCTAAGTCCAGACAGAAAAAAGCACAGCAACAACCTCCAATGCAGATAAAAAAGGGGTTATTACTTATGAATACAGAGCCAAAAAAACACAGTAGTGCCACACAGGTGGACGACTATTCCCTCACGCACAGGAGATGGCCCAACCAGTTTAGTCACAAACTAGCTTTCTGTCTGAACTATGTTTGACCAATCATTCTGTAAATGTACGGCCCAATATTGAAAGGTTAGTGCACCGCTAACAAGGTAAGCGGGCATGCTAACCCGGGTCTGCACAAACACTCCTGGCTGGCCCATATCCACAAGCCCCGGGAGTGTCCTGCAAACCCTGCAGTGCCAAATCATTACACTGCGCTATGCAAATGAGGGGTCTCCTCGTGCATACCAGCACTGCAGTATATTCAAAGGTTTGTGGTGGCAGTAAACAGCCCCCAAAGTGGTGCTGTTTGCTGCCACTGCAAACCATCTCTTATCTGGTCGCTAAATCTGCATCCACACCAAACTAAAGACAGGATGCCTGTATTTCAGCCTACCTCCCCTAAACTTCTGTTTGAGCACTGTAACCTTCCCTGGTGGTCTTGTGTAACCCCCCCATCACTCCTCTGAGTGCTTGTAAAGGTACCATGATGGTCTAGTGTGACCTCCCAACCACTGATTGCTCCTCTGAGGGTCTGTAAAGGTACCCTGGTGGTCTGGTGTGATTCCCACCCTCTCCACTGTTCCCTGGTGGCCAGTGGTTCTCCCCCACCTCTTCTGATTGCCCTTTTCATAAGAATAACTGTTCCCTGATGTCCAGTGGTTTCCCCCGATCACCCATTTACACTAACAACAAAGCTCTGGTCATTCAGTGACCCTACTACCAGACTCACCCACTCATACCCCACCACCCTGCACTCCCGTTTACTCGAGTGGCTGGTGCTCCTCCAAGCCTGATATGGCAACTGACATAGCTCTCCTCTCACCTTCACACCTGGCCACTGAATGAGCTGTCAGTGAGTGTGCATATGTAGTGTACATTCACTCACTCACTGACAACTCATATGGCGGGCAACTGCAGAGGTGAGAGGAGGGCTATGCTCGTCACATCATCTGTCTTCAAGGCATGTCAGCCACTCTAGGAAGGCAGGGTGCAGGGAGGTGGGATGTGAACAGACGGGTCAGGTGGGGGGGGTCACTGGACCACCACAGCTTCATTCTTCATTGTTAGTGTAAACAGATGATCAGGTGGTGAGGGAACCACTGGACACCAGGGCACGTTCTTCTTATGAAACAGGTGACTGGGGGTGGGAACACTGACAGCAGGAGACAGTTACTTTTATGGAAGAGGTGATCGGGGGTTGGGGGAACCACTGGATACCAGGAAACAGTTATTCCTACGAAATGGGCTATCGCGGGGTGGGAAAAACCACTGGACACCAGGGCATACCTCTTCTTATAAAACAGGTGTTGGGAGGGGGGCACTGACAGCAGAGAACAGTTACTTTTATGAAACAGGTGATCAGTGGTTGGGGGGAGCACTGGACACCAAAGAACAGTAATTCTTATGTAATGGGTGATAGGGGTGTGGGGGTCACACTAGACCACCAAGGTACCTTTACAGACACTCAGAGGAGTGATTGGGGGTGGGAGGTCACACTAGACCAGCAGGGTACCTTTACAGGTGCACAGAAAAGCAATGGGGGGGGGGTCACACTAGACCACCAGGGAAGGTTATGGTGCTCAAATTGGAGTTTGGGAGTGGGTGGCCACAGTACAGCCATCCTGCCTTTGGTGGGGTGGGGGCACAGGCTTGGCATCCAGATAACAGGTAGTTTGCAGAGGAGTGATCGGGGTGTGGGGGCACACAAGATGACTAGGGCTTGCAATTCCTCTGTGTTAATGGCACTAAGGGGATGCAGCACCCCAAGCAAATGAGCATATAATGGGCATGCAAGTGGCCCTTTAGCGCTTTGCATGCTCAATAGGCAAATTTGCATGATGTGGCTGAATACAGCACACACACAGGGGTCTTGGCACTATCCCATTTTGGCAGCGGTATTACCTACAGGCTATATACAGTGAAGGTCTGTGTTGGGGCAGCACAGTTGCACTTAATCAGATTGTGCTGCTTGATATCCAATTGAATACAGCAGCAACCGGGTCGGGCTCACAAACATTTTTACTGTGCTTGCCCATTTATTTGAATATCTGGCCCATAATGGTTAGTATTGCTTGTATTGTTTGTCTGTTTTTATTGATAGGTCATTCTTGAAAATGGACGGTTGCCCAATTTTGATATGTGTTGTATTTGCTTATACAGTACCATGCACTTATTGTATTGTATAGCACTTTTTGTTGCTTGAGCTGAACTGTTCTGCCATCTGCTATTGTCCTCGTTGGGACCCCCATAAAAACAAGATGCTGCATCTTATGAGTTATCCTGGTTGGTGTATTTGCTGATAAATAAATACAGGTAGCATGAAACTATGTGAAAAGCACATTTACCATTGAAACTGCCAATCTTCTAGGTAAAATCTGATAAGTGCCGATGCACAAAAGTACATTTCCAGTTTAATTCGGTTGAAAGACTTAGCATGTTTTACACTGGAAACAGCTAAAACAAACCAAATTTAGTTAGCTCAAAATGGGAGAAAGTGTGAGTTAGCAGACGTACTTATACCAAGACAGTGGGAAGGCAGGGACAAGTGCTTTAAGTTCAGAAATGTATCCTGTTGTGCAATACTGTCCCCTTTTTCATTACTGCATGGAGTTGGACACTGTTTCTGTGGCTAATAAAATAAAATTTGTCTTGTCTTGACTAATGCTCAAATACTACCCATAGCCATGGACAAGTCTCATGTGTCTGCGCTTGTGTTCATTAACTTGTCAGCAGTATTTGATACAATAAATCTTAGGGCACTGCTAGATCAGTTTGTAATTTATGGAGGGATTGCCGAAACAGTCTTTAATTAGTTCAGCTCTTACCTACAGAAGCTGTCACAAGCTGTCATGTTGGGGAATTTCTCCTCTCTGATAACTGCAATTAGCTGCAGTGTGCCTCAGGGCATCATTTTAAATCCAATTCACTGTGGGATCTACTTGTTGCCTCTGGGTATATCGTGAATAGATAAAGGGTGGGTTTTCACTACCATGCAGACAAAACTTATCTGTATCTACTGGCTCCATCAGCTCCTGGTATGTGTGTGTGTGTGTCCTACAGTTTGAGTAGAGCAACCATTCTCTGTAACAAATTGCCTGTCACACCAGCGGTGGAACTCTGGGAAAGGCTAAATGTGGGCTCACTTTGACAATCATCTGAATGGCTCATGTGACTGAGACTTAGGCATTAGCTGTGGTCAAACATGCATTTTAGCATCTCAGAAACGTCTCCCACCCAAGGACTTGGCAGTCCCCAGTAGTGTGTGCCAAATCCTAGTCAAGCATCAAATCAGCCAAATTTCAGTAAATTCGGTGATGAAACCATATTTTAGATTTCTCACTGATTCAACCATCATTGGCCATTAGTAGCCATCCTGGGCCAATCAAGAACTCTGGGGGTAAATCAGATCACGTGGCTGAGCTAATACAAATCCACATCATGGACGTGGTCCTTGCCTCTTGTGAAGCAATCTGTCTTGTGTGCAAGATACTGGTGCAGGTTGTGCTGCTAAGCAGTCTATTTTACTCTCTAAAGCATTTGCTGTACTGCTAAAACAGTTGCAAAAGTTATTTAATCTAGTCCACGTACCTGTAGTTTTATGTGTTTTGAAAAGCTGTACTTTGTTTAACCTGAAAGATTTTTTTAATGCTGTAGGAAAAGTACAGGGCCACACAGTCTTAACATTCGGCCTGATTCATGCTTGTGCATGAGTGTGTGTGAGTGTAATCTGGGCACAGCACTTGGCTATTTCAAATAATTTTTTTTTAATAATATATAGAAAAAGCATGATTATTCAAATTAGTGTTTACACCCATTTTTATCACAGGTTGTACATGCATGATATAGGGATATACTGTGTACCTTGGTAAGCTTTGTTTAAAAGGTTATGTGAAATATCAGTACAGAAACACAGACTGTAGACTGCTCCTGCCACTTTTGACAAAGCTCACAAACTGCATAATGTTGTACAAAGTTCTTTATTTGACTTGGACCTTTTCTCAACATTTTGTCTAAAATGGCTTTCCCAGGGGACTTTTAAAGAAGTTTCAAATACAGTAAACAAATATTTACTTCAACAGCTAGTTCAGTATCAAACTTCAATTAAAATTACTGCAATGCAATCACATGCAATTTACGCCTACCTCATTCATATGTATTTATTGGGAACCACTGGAGTTCAGTGACCGCGATTCCATGTGGTTTGAACTGGCTGTGGGAAACTTCAGTCCCCTCTCGAGGGCAGTGGTTCTGGACATCAAATGGGTGGATTTTCCATGGATGAGGGAAAGGGTCGAGAAAAACTTGGTTGGGATGGACCAGCTCAAGTGGGTAGAGGAAAGGTGGGAAAGATCAAGGGGACAATTCTGGAGGCGACTGGCTCTTGTTCCAAGAAGGTCACCAAAAGGAACAGGCACAAGAGACTAATCTGATTCTCACGTGAGGTAAGGGGGCCATGAAGGCAAAAATGAAGGTCTTCATAAGGTACAAAGCAGCTGAATGGGAGGAATATTAGTCCAAACTAAAAGAGGTGAAGGAGGTGGTGGTAAAAAGGGTAAAGGCAGCCATGGAGCTGAGGGTGTAAAGCGAGGGGGAAAAGAAATGTAGATTTAATCAGGAGAAAAGGAAGGCTAGGGAAGGGATTGTCAGGCTAGTTGAAGGTGGAGGGAGGTAGAAGAGGATGAGCAAATGTCTAATATCCTGTATAGTTACTTCTGCTCAGCGTTTGTGTTTGAGCATGATGGCCCTCTACTGGGAAGCAAGATCAAGGCAGCTATATGGGGGGGGGGTACAGGAAATGGGGAAGGGATAATCATAACTGAATGTGTAAGGAAAGGGTTACCGGCCCTTGGGGTAGACAAGTCACCAAGCCCAGATGATCTGTACCCGATGGTACTTATGGAACTAGCCTTAGAGCTGGCAGAGCCCTTAACCCAGCTATTTAATGACTCGGTGGAGTCATGGACAGTGACAGGTGATTGAAGAACTGTGGATACAGTCCCACTTTACAAGGGGCAGAGACAAGGAGGACCCAGGCAACTACAGACCAGTAAGTCTTACTGCCATCATGGATAAGCTGATGGAGACCATAGTGAAGAAAGGCCTCGTGGTCTCCTTAGTAAATAATGGGCTACAGGACAGCAAACAGCATGGGTTTGTGTTGGGTAGGTTGTGTCAGATCAATCTGATTGTGTTTTTCGACAGGTCACTAGGGCAGTGGACAAAGGCTGGGCAGTTGATTTGCTCCACTGTAACTTCAACAAAGCTTTTGATTCCGTGCTGCACTGGAGGCTGCTGGAGGACATAGCAGTAGAGAAGGGATTAGTCAAGTGGATGGAAAACTGGTTAGAGGGAAGGTAGCACAGGGTGGTTGTAAACAGGGACAAATCTGGGGACCGGAGTTCACAAGTGAGGCACCACAGGGGTCAGTCTTGGGACCTGTTCTATCTAATATGTTCATTAGTGATACTAGAGTAGGTATCCAGAGAAAAATTAGCCTCTTTGCTGATGGCACAACACTCTCTAGAATAGTGATCAGTGAGGAAGGGGTTAGAAACTTCAGAGGGATCTCCACAGGCTTGTGAGGAGGTCAAAGGTCTGGCAGTTGGGATTCAACACCAAGAAGTGCAAGGTGATGCACTTAAGGAATAATAACCCATGCACACAGCACTGGATGGGGTGGGTTAAGCTGGCCACTTCAGCAGAGAAGTGTGATCTGAGAGTCCTCATCAGTGACTCACTCAAGCAAACCAGCCAGTGTAATAATGCCTATGGTAAGACATGTACAGTAGGATGCTGCGGTGTATAGGAAGGTGTTTTTCACATTAGGAGGGAGAGGTGACACTGCTCCTATGCAGAGCACTGGTGAGGTCCCACTTGGAGAACTGTGCCAAGCTTTGGAGTCCTCATCTGAGAAAGGGCATCAGTAGGCTAGAGTCAGTGCAGTGGACTGTCATAAAAATGATTCAGGGTCAGCAAGGCAGATCCTATGAGAAACAACTGAAAGCTTTGAATATATTCTTGCTAGGGGCCAGACAAGAAAGGTGGGACATGACAGAGACTTATAAGTTCGTAACGGGGACAAATAGATTACATTGCAAGAACCTGCTTGTTAGAAACAGAGTGTCAGTCACAAGAGGGTACAACTGGAGACTGGTGGGAGTTAAATTTGGGAAATATGTGAGTAGGTTCTTCTTCACTGAAAGTGTGGTGAAGCCTTGGAACAGATTACCAGTGGAGGTTGAGGTGACAAAGACCCTAATGGGTTTAGATATGACTGAGGAACTCATAGTTCCTCTTGGGGGTGCCAGGGAGGGACAGGAAGCAGATAGGGGTAAGGATTGAATAACCCACCGCTGTATTGATCAGGGCACGGTAGTAATAAATGTGAGCAGGTTTAAAGGGCCATCAGGCTCCTTTTGCCATTGTGTTCTATGTTTCTATGTTAACGACAGCTCTCACACAGCAAAATAATAACCCTGTTTGTGTCTGCCTAGATAAAAATATAAAGTAGTTCAATTATACCATAACATGTGGTTTAAGATACTGCATATCGTGCTACCATAACCCCACATCATGCTTAGTTACTTTTTTAACATTGCACACTAGTGCTTTTTTCACCATTAACACACCTGTCCAGACCCTAGCTCTAATCTGGTTGCCCTGCCAACTTAAGAGTTATTTGTAATTCTAGTCAGTCTTTCCCTGGATTATTTGACCAAATGTGGCAGCATCAGCTCTGGTGAGAGACCCTAATAAGAAATAAAATGCTCAAAATCCCATTTTTCAGACCTTTGGTTTATGCAGACCGCTGTGGTGGAATTTGGGTGCATCTTAAGTTGTTTCACAATTGCCTTATAGGTTTAACCTTACCTCACTTAAAGCTTTGAACTACAGCTTTAAGACCTGCAGTGTTCTTATTGGTGCAGCATTGCAATGGTATGCATATGAAAGTTCTTGCCAACTTCTACTGTGTTGCTAGATATTGCTTTTAATACTATATGCTTAAAATTGCAAAATAATGTAGTGACATTAAGATGTTTTCAAACTAGTGCTCCCCTGTTCCCTGCAGAGTGCCTCTACCTGATGTTATGCTGAACGCTGATTTATAATCTGTGCATACTACTTCCTAAGTGAAGATCTGAAACTGAAACTCAGTTAATTTTTCAGATTAATAAGCTTTTAATGTGTTCACATTCCAGTTTCCTTGTCTGGGCTTACCTCTTACAAAAGCTCTCCTCCCAACTTTTAGGGCTTGCAGACAGCAAGAGGCCCTGTGAGGTAGGCCCTCTTCAGCCTTTGACATCATACACCATGGATTGTTATTGGAATGGCTGAGGGAGCATATAGAACTCACCTGCAAAGTCATCTGCTAGTCTAAGTCCTATCTCAGAGGCAGGACACCAAAGATAGTGTTGAGTAGTTCTTCTTCACTCTTGATGGCCCTGACCTGTGGCACACCCAAAGGCTCGATCCTTTCACCAATGTTGTGTGTGGTGCACATGTTGCACCTGGGTAAGATCATTAGACAGTATGGACTTGGGTTTCACTGCTGTGCAGATGATACCCAGTGTCACAAACCCACTCAGCAGGTCAGCCCTCTACTCCCAAAGTGCCAACCTCCAAGCTCAGTCTTGTGAACAGTTTAACAGAACAAGGTAATCTTCTTGTCTGTTTTGTGAGCTTGAATCAACCTTTGGTCTCAAGTCTTGGAGGGATACAAACTGTGAATCTCTTGTTAGCGTACCCAATGCACAGGCTCAGATAATTCTGTCTTCGGGGGGGACCAGATATCTTTGCCTATGGGCACCTAACCAGGTGTACAGAAATGAACCCCTAAAAACTTTAATAAAGACCTCAGATTTAAAATGCTTCTCTTTCCAGTTTGGTATCACCATTCAAGCTTATGCCTAGTGTCTGCTATAACCATATATACTTTTCTTACAAATGAAAGAAATTCAAAGACAGACCAAGTATGCTCTAAAAAGAGTTTTACTAGTATAGATAAAAATATGTAAAACACAAAATACAGAACTATTATATCACAAGACATACAAATCTTATAAAAGAACAAGGTTTTAAACAGTGCAATTCCTACTACAGTAATTAGATTTGTCTCTAAATACCTGCTTAAAGTGCTCCAAAGATGTTTCTTTGTCAGAGTCTAGATAGAAGTGTGTCTGAAGGAAAACAGAATTAATGTTTAAAAGCTGGTTTTACCCACCTATTTTGCCTGAGGTCACCTAGCTCCTCCCTGTCAAAATATTTAAAAATATATCAATATAAAAACAGGATTTTTTTTCAAGTATTAAGTTATGCAACCTCTGCATAACTCACATTCTTCAAATGACATTTCTTTGATCTATTGATCAGTTTCCCCTCTCACACAGACATCAGCATTTATGATTTCGCACCAGTTTACTAAACCTGGTTTCCTCCTCTTGAAACGTCATAAAAGGGATGCTGATTTCTCTTTTAGCAGCTAAAGCTATAATTAACTTAGAAAAGTCTGTAATTATCTTCTGGCCTGCCATGTAACACTTAGTTTCTAAAACCTGTGTGTGTATGATCTCACATGCTGTTTCAGCATTTTCTCATAGCTTTCATCTTTCAGCTGAAACCTGGAGGGGGGCGAGGTCACTCCAAGAGCACCAGATTTCTCAGCATCTCTCATGACAGACAGTCCATAACCCATTTTTATTTTACAAAAAAATGATACAGTGATCAGAACCAGCTGCCCAAGCGTCACATTCCTCCCACCTAGACTGAATTTGGGGGCTCTTTCCCCTGCATGGGATGAGCTTCCCAAATCAATTCACTCCTCATAGACTCTAGACAGACCATCTGAGTTCTGATTTTGTTTTCCAGCCCTATGTATGATTGTCAGATCATACCCTTGCAAAGCAAGACTCCATCTTAGCAAGCTACCATTGTTTTTTCCTCATCTGCGTCAGCCAAACCAGGGGGTTGTGGTCAGTCTGCACCACAAAATGCTGCCCATACAAGTATGGCTCCAGCTTCTTTAGGGCCCACACTATGGCAAGACATTCGTTTTCCACCGTGGAGTATGCCTACTCCCTGGGAAGTAACTTTTTACTCAGGTAGGCTATTGGGTGATCTGTCCCTTGGCTGAATGTCTGACTCAGTACTGCCCCAATACCCACGTCTGAGGCATCAGTCCGAACTATAAAGGTGTTGCTATAGTCAGAACTTATCAAAACAGGAGCACTGCAGTGCCTCCTTTAATCTGGAAAAGGCTTCCTCACATACAAGTATGGTCCCCATACATAAAGGATGACATACACAAAATGGAAAGAGCCCAGAGACGATTTAGTAGGGTAATAGTAGGGATGAAAGGGAAATCTTATGAGGATAGGCTAAGGGACTTGAAATTGTATACCTTAAGATACAGAAGGCTAAGGGGAGATCTGTGCCTCATTTATGGCCTACTACAAGGTTCAACACTTACTGAGGGGATGGGTTCAAATGAATTCAAATTCAGACTTAGTAGTCGTAAACATAATAAACAGTTACTGATTGGAAAATGGAACTCATTAAGGAGGAAATATTGGTTCAGTGTAATATCAATTCCAATATGGAATACTCTTCCTACTTTTGTAGTACAGAGTCCAAATATGGATATATTCAAAAACAACTTGGATCAAGTGATGTCAGATAAAGATAAATATATATAATTATAGATAAAGATTAAAAGGCAAGCATTATGGGCTCATTGTTCTCTAGCTTGAAATACCTATGAAACCTATGAAACATGCTGGGCCCCAGGTAATTCTCTTGGGCATCCTTTTCTTTGTCAGGTCAGATAGGGGAGCAGCCAGGGCACTGTAATTGGGTACAAATTTCCTGTAGTACCCTGCTGTCCCTAGAAAACTCCTGATCTGCTTCTGTATTTCTGGTCTGGGCCATGCCTGGATTACCTCGATCTTTATTTGGTTAGGACAGAGCTGTCCCTGGGCCTACCACGTGCCAGAGGTATGCCACTTCTCCCATGGCCACCTGGCACTTCTTGGCTTTGACAGTGAGCCCGGCCCTCTGTATCCTGCCCAGCACTTCCTTAAGGTGGGATAGGTGTTCCTCCCAGCTGGTACTAAAGATGGCAATGTCATCCAGGTACGCCACGGCATACTCCTCAGTACCATTTAATACCTAGTTCACCAACCTTTGGAAAGTGGCCAGGGCGTTCTTCATTCCGAAAGGCATTACTTTAAACTCAAAAAAGCTTATCAGAGTGATGAAGGTTGACCTCTCCCTAGCTCTGTCTGTCAGCTCTACCTGCCAATACCACTTTGTCAGGTCAACGGTTGTAAGGTTGGTCGCCCCTCCCAACTTATCCAGGAGTTCATCCATCCAGGGCATCGGGTGGGCATCTGACTTTGTGACTGCATTCAGTCCATGATAATTCACACAGAAACAAGTAGAGCCATCTGGCTTAGGCACAAGGACTACAGGTGAGTCCCAAGGGCTGTGGGATCTCTGGATTACCCATAAATCCAGCATCTCCTCCACTTCCCTCCTAATGTTCTTTTTGGACAGCCTCTGACACCCGATATGTTGTCTGCCATATGGGCATCTGCGTCCCTGTCTCCCATCGTGTGTCGCTAAGGGGGTTAGTCCAGGCTTGGCACTAAACAACAGGGCAAAGTCTGATAAAACCTCCCTTACTTTCTGGATCTGGTCCAGGGTCAGCTGGGGAGACAATTTTACTGCCTCCATAGAGGACTTACACTTACTCTCTTCCAGAAAATCCAGAAGGGGGTCTCCTTTGTCCATCCCCTCCCCATGACTACACACTGTAAGCACCATGTCAGCACTATTTGCATATGGCTTCATCATGTTGACATGGTACATCCTTTCTGTTTGTCATCTGTCAGGTAACTCCACAGTGTAGTTCATGTCATTTACCTTCCTAACCACTTTGTACAGTCCTGCCCACTCAACCTGCAACTTGTCTTTCCAGACCGGAATAAGGACCATAACTTCCTGATCCACCATGTACGAGCGAACTCTGGCTCTGCGGTCATATCACACTTTTTGTTTCTGTTGGGCAGCTGCCAGGTTGCTCTGGGCTGTCCCATAAGCTCCTTTTGCCTTTCTCTAAACCTAAGGACGTAATCCACAATGGGAGTTCCCTGGGTGGCATGCTTGCCTTCCCAGTCCTTATGGATCAAGTCTAGGGGCACAAGTACTTGGTGTCCATATAAGAGTTTGAAGGGGTAAAATCCTATCGACTCTTGGGGCACCTTCCTGTATGCATACAACAGGTGGGGAAGGTATTTCTCCCAGTCCCTCCCATGCTGTTCAGCAAATGCCCAGAGCATTGACTTTAGGGTACTATTGAATCTTTCCACAAGCTCATTGGCTTGTGGGTGATATGGTGTCATGCATCTCTGCACCACCCCACACTTCTCCCATAAACATTTTATCAGGTCTGACATGAAGGAACCCCCTCGATCGGTGATTACCTCCTACGGAAACCCAACACAGAAGAAAATCCCAAGTAAGGCATCTGACACTTTGTCTGTCCTCAGTGAGGATAGGGTGACTGCCTCCAGATACCGGGTGGCATAATCCACCACAGTTAGGATGAATCTCTTCCCTGAGGAACTGGTAGTATTTCAAGGCCCCACAATATCCATTCCCACCCTCTGGAATGGCTCCTCCACTATGGGCATTGGAATCAGGGAGGCTTGGGTTTTCTTGCCTGCCTTCCCTATTTCTTGGCACCAGTGACAAGACCTGCAATACTCATTCACCTACTGGGTAAAGTTAGGCCAGTAGAAATTCTGGACCAACTGCTGTGTTGTGCGCGTGATTCCCAGATGACCAGACAAGGGAATATTATGAGCAATTTTGAGCAGCTGCTCATGATACCCCTGGGGAATGACAAGCTGCCTGCCTAGCATCCCACCCTCTGTCCATACTGCCTGAGTATACATAAGTCCATTTTCCCAATAAATCTTATATCTGCCGTCACCTCCCTGTGTGCCATCTGAGCCTGCCCAAGCCCTCAGCTTCTCTAAACTAGGGTCACTTCTCTGAGCAGCTGCAAACCCCTCACACATTCCCAAGGCATGGGACAGGTCCCCTTCAGTCGCTAAACTAGGGTCCCTAGCACTAGCATCAGGGCACTCAGGATCACTGTCAATCCCAACCCTCTGACAATGGGTCATCCCTCTCTCTTTGGAGTAACCCTCTGTAGCTGAGTGGTTACTTGCTACTGGCAAAATGTCTACCACCTATTCATTAATCTCCATATCAGGAGACATAGGCTGGGGAACCAGCCTCTCAGTGGTTTCCACAATGGCTTTTGTGGGGTTCAGGGAACTAAAATATTCCCTTGCTGCTTAGCTATGGGTAACTGCACATAACATCCTCTGTTTTAGATTGTTGCCCAGGATCATATCCACTGCTAATGTTTTGGCTACAGCCACCTGTTGCACAGTTCCCCCTGTTTCACCCCAGTCTAAGAGAACTCTAGCGAGGGGCAATGTTTTCGCCTCACCAGTGAAGTCCTGTACAGTGACGTATTTATTGGATATAAGGTGATCAGGCTCTACCAGATCCCCCTTTACCAAGGTCAAGGATGCCCCTGTGTTCCTTAACCCTTGCATCTGTACACCATTCACAATGACTGGGTGCATGTGGTCTCTCACGTTCACTGGCATGCTTCCAGGTACACACAAACAACCTACTTCCTTTCTAGCACCCTGTTGTGTATTATTGCTTGCCTTTTTGGGACACTGTCTGGCAATAAGCCCAGTTTCTTTACACAACCAACATTCACTTCTTCTCTCAGAGAAATCTTTTCTCTGAAACCAGGGGCTAACTGGTTTTGGTGGAGGCAGTGAGGGTTTTAGCTGCCCTGAAGGTGCGCTTTTCCCTTTCTGCGCTGCCACGTAGTTGCCCCCATTTGCTCTCAAAGCAGGTCTGTCCTTGGCATAGCAGTCCAAGAGTTCAGCAGTCTCTTGCACTGTTTTGGGATCTCAGTCCTCTAGCCAGGTTTTTAGGTTGGCTGAGCATGCCCAATAAAACTGTTCTAATAAAATCACATTTTCAATTTTATCAACAGAGTTTGCCTCAATTCTTTCCCACCAACGTTTTAAAAACTGACACAGTTTCATGGCTAGCTCCTTGTAGCTCATATCAGGGTTTCTCCTGAGCTTATGGAATTTAGCTCTGTATGATTCAGCAGTTAATTCAAACTTTTTGAACAGTGCAGCTTTTAGTTTGCTGTAATCATCACTGTCCTCATTGTCCATTTGACCCAATGCATCCAGGGCTTTCCCGGTAAGTAGCGGGAATAGCTGGAAGCTCCAGGACTCTCTAGGAATTTTAGCCTGAATAAAAACTTTTTCAAAAGAATTTAAAAAGGCATCCATATCCTCACCCTCTTTAAATTCGGCTATTAATTTGAAATTCAATTTGTAACCCAATCCTGCAGTTCCAGTTAAACCCAAGCCACTCACCTGCTGTGGTGCCGCTGGTCAGAGTTGTATCTTCTCCAGTTCATGTTGCCTCTGGTGCTCCTGCTTCTCACAGCCTGCATCTCAGAGTTCTCACTCCCTCTTTTCCTCTGCAGCTCACTGGCACTCATGCTCCTCATGGTCTGCATCTCTCTGTTCTCAATCTGCCTCTCGGCATTTTCACTCTGCCTCTCGTTGTTCCCGAGCTCTCTTCTCCTGGAACTCCAGCTCCATCCTGTGCAACTCAATTTGCAGCCTGAGTACCTCTGGATTCAGGATACTGGTGACCTTCCCCTGCTGCTGTGGCCCTTCACTGACAGTGGCCCTGTTGCCCTCCTCATTGGATATGGACACTGCACTGGCAGCTAGCCCTACCACTCTTGAGGTTTGGTCCTTTCCAGTCATGGTCCGTGACTCGCTGCTCTGGGTATCTGCTACCATCAGGGCATCTATGAGGTTCTGCTTTTTTTCTGTCACCTCAAACGGGACTCCTTTGTCCCCACACAACTGCTTTAAGTAATCTACAATGTGCCTGCTGTATTCCGAAGCCACCTTCCCCTAACTACAGCTACTCTGACTTGCACTTTAGGAAAAAAAATAAAATGGGTAGGAACTTGACTGTACACCAAGTGATATAGTTCTGTTTGCTTTTTAAAATAAAACTGCCTTTTTCTTTCTTTGCAAGTGAGCTTATGGTCTCAAGCTGACACAGAACAATACAAGCTTGTGATACCAAAATTATGCCACCGCTGCCAACCAATCTGTCACAAGCCCACTCAGCAGGTCAGCCCTCTACTCCTAAAGTGCCAGCCTCCAAGCGCAGTCTTGTGAACAGTTTAACAGAACAAGGTAACCCTCTTGTCTGTTTTGTGAGTGTCAATTAACCTTTGGACTCAAATCTTGGAGGGATTCAAACTGTGAACCTCTTGTTAGCGTTCCCAATGCACAGGCTCAGATAATTTTGTCTTCAGGGAACCAGATATCTTTGCCTACAGGCACCTAACCAGGTGTACAGAAATGAACCCTTAAAAACTTTAATAAAGACCTCAGATTTAAAACACTTTTCTTTCCAGTTTGGCATCACCATTCAAGCTTATGCCTAGTGTCTGCTATAACCATATATACTTTCTTACAAATGAAAGAAATTCAAAGACAGACCAAGTATGCTCGGAAAAGAGTTTTACTAGAATAGATAAAAATATGTAAAACACAAAATACAGAACTATTATATCACAAGACATACAAATCTTATAAAAGAACAAGGTTTTAAACAGTTCATTTCCTACTACAGTAATTAGATTTGTCTCTCTAAATACCTGCTTAAAGTGCTCCAAAGATGCTTCTTTGTCAGAGTCTAGATAGAAGCGTGTCTGAAGGAAAACAGAATTAATATTTAAAAGCTGGTTTTCCCCACCAATTTTGCATGAGGTTACCTAGCTCCTCCCTGTCAAAATATATATAAAAAATCTATATAAAAACAGGATGTCTTTTACAAGTATTAAATTCTGCAGCCTCCGCATAACTCATGTTCTTCAAATGACATTTCTTTGATCTATTGATCAGTTTCCCCCTCACACAGACATCAGCATTTATGATTTTGCACCAGTTTACTAAACCTGGTTTCCTCCTCTTGAAATGTCATTAAAGAGATGCTGATTTCCCTTTTAGCAGCTAAAGCTATAATTAACTTAGAAAAGTCTGTAATTATCTTCTGGCCTGCCATGTAACACCTTGTTTCTAAAACCTGTGTGTGTATAATCTCACTTGCTGTTTCAGCATTTTCTCATGGCTTTTATCTTTCAGCTGAAACCTGGGTGAGGGGCGAGGTCACTCCAACAGCACCAGATTTCTCAGCATCTCTCATGACAGACAGTCCATAACCCATTTTTATTTTACAAAAAAATGATACAGTGATCAGAACCAGCTGTCCAAGCATCACACCCAACTCTATCTGTCTTTTGCAGCCGAGATGCCTTGTTCAGTGGACATGCTGAATAAATGCCTGGCTGAGATCCAAGACTGGATGTCATCCAGCTGGCTGAGACTTAACCCTGACAAAACTGCAGTGGTGGTTAAGCTAGGTCATGGGAGGAGTAGCAACTGCTGAGAGGGAGACTGGACTTTGACTTGGTTCCTCTGGGTTTGTTGTTGCTACAAAGGTGAGGAGTCGAGGAGTCGTACTGGATGAAGGGCTGACATTTGAGGCTCAAGTGTTGGCAGTACTCTGGAATAACCTTTACTTTCTTTTTCCTGAGAATGCAAAGCATCATGGCTAGATTAACTTCATCCGATGTTTAATATTCAAAGAAGAGAAAGCCAGCTTAATCATCATATCCCAGTTCTACTTATGAGTCCAGGAACCTAACTACACAAATAAAGATATTCTATGTTATAATAAATGCTTAGTGTATTTATTTTAATTTTCTTACTATTATAGTTCTTTTTTTTTCTTCCAGAATAGATCAAGTAATCATCATTCATTTTTTTCCCTTGACTGTATAACATTTCAAATGCTATCAATAGCCATCTGGAATATAGCCCATATTTTATGAAATATGGTATTTTTGTTTCTGCAGATGTAATAAATTATTTCCATTTTGATTATAGATTTCAAAATAAAGTTTAACCAAGTTTCATAAATTGGAAGGGATTGATCTTTCCATTAAATTAACATGCATTTTCTGGCAACTGTGAAAGCTATTGTAATTAGTATTTTTTGATTAAGAGTAAATAACTGCCAGTTTTCTGGAATTGTTAAAAGTGCTAGTGTTGTTGAAATTCGTATTAAACTATTCAGTGTTTTTGAGATACATTGTGTAATTTTGGACCAAAAGTTAGTTAGGTATGGACAACTATGAATCATGTGTATAAGAGTTTCTGATGTATGAGTGCATCTAAGACATTTTGAAGGTAAATCACTATGTATTTTTTGTAGTCTAGCCAGAGTATAATAGGTTCTGAAGAACGTCTTTTAGTGTATTTGCTGTACTTTCGAAGATTTTATTCTTATTGTAGAAATGCTTATTATTTCTTGCCATGGTTCATCTGTCAATTGAATGCCCAGTTCTTGGGACCATTTAAATCTCACATTTTCTAATTCTTCATTTTTTCATTAATAATACAATGATAGATTGCTAAGATTATCTTAGTGTTTTCCTTTTTGTCTATAATTGTTTGTAAAATTGGTGAGCATGAAGGGAAGTCCATTGTTCCCATATTTTTTATTATGAAATGTCTCATTTGTAAATATTGGAAAAAATGAGGTTGTGGCAATTTAAATTGAATTATAAGCTGTTCAAATGATTTGAATACATTATTTTCATAAAGTTGACCTATTTCATTTAAACTTTTTTTTTGCTAGATTTGAAAGGCATTATCAGTAATTGAGAGTTTGAAAAAATAATTATTACAAATGGGAGTAAGGGGGTTAATTATAATGTTATATTTAACATACTTATGAGCTTGAGTCCAGCATTCTATTGTTGTTTGAGTTATGATATTCACATGTATCTGTTTTTTTTTATTTATTTATGATAACCTGAGAGGATAAGATATTTGAGATTCGGGTAGGGGTAGGGGTCTGTTCTATCTTATAAGATCCTAATTCTGAGTTTGAATCATGTATCCAAGTGTATATATTGCTTACTGGTGCAGCTATGTAACACATTTGAAAGACTGGGAGATCAAATCCTCCTTTATATTTAGGCAAAATTGGCTTATTATATACAATGCAGTGTCTTTTGTTTTTCTATTAAAAAAAGTTGTTTTTTTTTAAGAATTCTACTGGGATTGGGGTTGCTAATGACTGAAATAAGTGTATTAATTTCGGGAGGGTTTTCATTTTTATGATATTAATCCATCCTATGAATATAAGGGGTAAATTAATCCATTTATTAAAGTTCATTTTAATATCATTTAGTAAGGGTGTATAGTTTTCCTGATACAAATGTTCTATTTTGTTTGATATTATAATTTCTTAATAGAGGAAAGTTGTTTCCATCTTACATGGAATAGTTAGTGTTAATTGATCCCTTGTAAATTTTTCCAGTGGAAGAATAACTGTCTTGGCCCAATTGATTTTATATCCAAAAGCTCCAACATATTGTTTGGATATAGTGATAAATTATTTTATTGAGACATCTGGTTCAGTAAGATACAATAGCGCATCATCTGCATATAGACTGATCTTATGAATTGTGTGATTAATATTAATTCCATTAAAATCGGATGTTGATGAATGGCTATAGCTAGGAGTTCAATAATTAATACAAAAATTAGTGGAAATAGTGGGCATCCCTGTCTTGTGCCCCTAGATAATGCTATTTTTCTGAAAAATTATTATTGTTTTTTATTGATGCATTTGGGTTAGTATACATAAAATTGATCCAGTTATAGAAGTGAGTATTGCAACCTAGTTTTTGAAGCACAGTTTTGATATATTGCCATTCAACATGGTCAAATGTTTTCTCAGCATCAATGGCCAGTAAGACTGCATCCGGATTTTTATTATTAGTAATGATATTTAAAGTTCTTATATTTTCCATAATTCTTCTACCCTTAATGAAGCCATTCTGATCTTGTGAAATTACATATGGTAAAAGTCGTTCCAATCTTATTGCTAAAATTTTGGTAAATATTTTATAGTTGGAATTTAGTAGGGATATTGGTCTATATGATGAACATTCCATTCTGTCTTTTCCTTTTTTATGAAATAGATGTATAGTAGCATTGTTGAAATATTTTGTTATATCCTATAGTGTGTTAAATGTATTAAATAACAGAGTAAGTTTAGGAACAATATGCCTTTTAGGAATGTGTATATTTCTATAGTGGTATTATCTGGTCCCAGTGCTTTACCACTTGGTAATTGTTGTATTGCATTTTAAACTTCAAGTATTGTGATAGGGGCATCCATTTGTTGTATTCTTGTTTCTGGTACTTCCAGAAGTTCAGCAGTATTCAAAGCTATATCAGGCCATGTATAATTTGGGGATAGTTGTGTGGTATATACATTCTGATAATATTTTGCAAAAATATAATTTATCTCTGTTGGTTTACTCTTTAAATCCCCTTCTTGATCTTTAATTTTAATGATATTGTTTTCTTGTTCTTTTTTAACTTGCCAGTCCAAAAGTTTAAGTGGCTTGTCAGCCATGCAAAAATATTTCATCCTGGCTTGGAAAATTTGATATTCTGCCTGTTCTGTTAATAAGTGATTATATTCCATTGTTTTTTGGGGGCTAAGCTTTTTTTTTACAGATTTTAGGGTCTGAGGTAGAGCTATGAATTTGTTCTAAATTTAAGATGTCTATTTCTAGTTGCTCTTGCATTTTATTCCATTACTGATTTCTATTTTTTGTTTTTATATGTAACAATCCCTGTAACCAGGCTTTGAATGCATCCCAAACTATTAAAGGTGAAGTATTAAAGGACTCATTTATTTATTTATTTTTAAAATGATATTTATTTTTTCAGTTGTAATAAAGTACTAGAATCTTTTAAAATTAAGGGATCAAATAAGTATTTTATTCTTGTTTCTGATTTTGGGTATTCAGTAAGAGTTATTATACATGAAGAATGGTCTGAAATAAAGATACCTGAATATTTTGCTTCATTAAGAGTATGTGTTATGGATTCAGAAATTGAAAAAAAATCGATACATGTATACAGGTGACATGTGGCTGAAAAATATGAGAATGTGTTATAGTCCAGATCTGTTTCTCTCCATGGGTCTATTAACCTGTAATCTAGTTTGTAATTTTGAATAACTTTAATTTTTTTATGAAATATATCTGTTCCAAATGAGTGGTCCCTGTTAGTAAGAGCAACATTAAAGTCTCAAGCAATGATATATTGACTATGAAAAGATGCTAACTGTAGAAAGTATTCCATGTAGAATTGGGGATTGTTCTCATTTGACCCATATACAGTTGAAACAGAATAATTTGGGTTTAATATTTCTATATCAGCAATTATGTATCTGCCAAAAGTCTATAATTTTTTTTCTGATATTTGGGTTTAATTTATTTCTCCTGAAAAAGATAAGGAGTATATAGTCCTGGTCCCTACCTGTTTTGAAACCATTCAAATTCTTGCTTGGCAAAATGTGTTTCTTGAAGCATATGACAGTTAACATTCTTTTTTTCCATGAAATTTGTAACTTTATTATTCACCCTGTTTTTTAATTCTTTAACATTCCAGGTAGTGCATCTTAAACACAATTCCATGTTGCTTGTTTTATATTAGTTTGTTCCAATAATTTCTGTAACTCTATCTTGTTTTGTTTGCAAATTTTACTGAGCTGATTGTTCCTAGACCCATTCTCTTTTGAGGAAGCATTAAGTATGAAAATCTTTTATGTGTTTTTCCTTTCTTTTTTTTTATTTTTCTCACAGCTTTTTTTACATCAAACAAAGTTTGTATTAGTATTATAACAAAACTGATATTCAGTTGTGCATTGATACCCCCCCCAGTCCTCCCCATACTTTTCAGGAAGCAAAGCTTGCTTCCTCCCTTCCCCCATATTGACAGAGATGACTAAATTATTCACCTCTTACATCATTTCCCAAGTGCTGGCAGAGTAGAAAATGAGAGACAAGAATACAGATAGCCAGAAAGAAAAAAAATAGCATTAGAACCCAACACTCCACCCTTTATTTTAGCATTTTCATTTTTCCTCTTCCTCTCACCCCCTCCCAGCACCATCCCTTATGCATTCTTGTAATTTGCTTCTTACTCTTCTTTTTTCCCTTACTGATACATTCAGTTGCTACTATTCCTCTATCTTTAATCAATTATGTTCATTTTCTTGCTTCCCCACCCACCCCTCAAAGAATTTGTTCTCCGATATTCATTGCGTTTGTCACCCTGCCTCCTCCCCCTCCATCCCCACCACTCCCCATCCCATATATTTTATAGGAATGCATAAGAGGAAAAAGAAGAAGAAAGAGAGAGAGAAAAGATAGGATGAATTATCAATCCAGCATTTTTAGTTTGGGATGAGATGGGGTGCAGTGAGGTGGGAGGAGAAAGAGAGAGAGAGAGGGAGAACGAGAGGGAGAAGGAGAGGAGAGAAAGGAAAGGAAAAGAAGGAAGAAAAAGGGGGAGTAAAGTATTTTATTTATTAATTGAGGTAAAAGAGTTTTTTTATTGTTCTTGTATGCTTCATTTTCCATTCGTTCTTTAGATCATCATTCTTCTGTGATCTTCATTCTTTGTTTTAACCATTGTCTTCTGAAGAATTTGATCTTGCAGGTTCTTTATTAAAGGTTGTAGGATATTGACTTTGTCTGTGAACTTCTGGCTGAGATTTTCTGTGTACAGTATCTTTGCAAACATTCTCAAAAGCCTCATTTGCATTTTCTGGATCATCAAAAGTCTGAATTCTTCCATCTAATGCGAATCTGACATTGGTAGGATGAATCATTGAGAACTGTATTCCCTTTTCAATTAACTTTTGTTTTAGGGTATGGAATCTTTTGCGTTTCATGGTGGTTTCTGTAGATAAGTCTGGGTATACACTGAAATGGGTGTTTTCAAATTTAAGACCTTTTTGTATACGGGCTTGCTCTAGTATGAACTCCTTATCTTGATATCTATGAAGTTTCACAAAAAACGTACATGGAAAAGTGCCATTTATTCCTGTTCTGACACAAGCTCTGTGGGCTCTGTCTAGTTGTATTTTTTCTTGTGGGAATTCTCTCCCTACTGCAATTATTAGGCATTTAAAAAAAATGGTAGGTGATGATCTCCTGTGCCCTCAATTCCCTCAGATAGTCTTGTAATTCTAAGATTCCCATAGTGAGCTCTGTCTTCTTGCTCACCTGTTTTTTGCATAAGGATTTGCAATTGTTTATCATGTATTGTTTGGATTTTTATTAATGGAGCAGTGTCATCTTCTAATTTAGTTATCCTGTTTTCAGTCTCATCTGTACATAAGGATAACATTTCAAATTTCAGTGTAAGCTAAACCAGTGAGTCTTCAGCACTTTTTACCGATGCTTTGATTTCCCCTAAGGCCTCCATTATATCCTGCTGCACAGTACTCCCATTAAAAATCTTGTGTTTGCTTATGTGAATCGTTACCAAGAGGTATTGTATCTGAGGGATTTTCTGAGATAGGGTATTGTTTTTCTGTGCTTTTATCATTTTCTGATATTTCAGAATTAATATTTTGTCTGCGTTCTAGCTCAGCCCCGGTTCCGTGTCTGAACATCTGTTTTTGCCTATTTCTTTTTAACCCAGCACTTGCGTCTGTATCGCTTAAGTTATTTGTAATAGTTTGAAGTGTGTCTTTATTTGGTGTGTCTGCAATTTTTCTTTGCTGCTTTCCTCAGAATATGACTTTTGTCTTGGTGGCATTTTGGGTATAGGTGAAATAGGGAGGAAGTCAACTAAATGAAGATCTGGTAAGCTTGGAGACAGTGCCATAGAAGAGACGGAGGCATTCGTTGACATTTTTTAGTGGCATTTCTCTTTGAAATGCCTGTGTGTAATCTCTTTCACCTGCTGCATGGATTTTGGACATAAACTGTGTGTTGAATCAGGCAGCAAAAAAAATGTGTTTTTTACTGAAGTAGTTTTTAGCTACAGCAGGCAGAACAGAGCTGGCTATCTGTATTTTTAAATGAAGTTAACTGCAGTTCATCTCTCTGTCTGCAACTCAGGCAAGCATTTGGATCAGAGTGCCATGATCTGCAACTGAGCATGCTCCCAAACAGTCCAGATTAAACCCTTTTCTTAACTTTTGCTGTCTAAGGAACATCAGCCAGACTAAATCCTTATCCCTTCTGGTGACCTGACCACAATGGTTCACGCATTTATAACCTCAAGGCTTGACTACTGTATTGCTCTTTACCTTGGGGTCAGTGTAGGTACACTAGGATGCCTGCAGCTGGTGCAGAAGGCAGCTGCTAGGCTACTGACAGGCCTTTTGTCATGTCTCCCCAGCTCTGCTGGATCTGTACTGACTGTTGGTTAAGTGGCATGTCTCCTTTAAAGTTGAGTTACTAACTTATAAGGCCCTACACAGGATGGGTCCAGGTTACCTGTCTGGTCTCCTGTATCCTTATGTGTCCTCACACCCTCTCTCTGTTCCACTGAGGAGGGCCTCTTTGTTCCGAGGGCCAGACTTAAAACCTCAGTGGAATGGGCATTGGAAGTGGTGCTCCTGGTCCTGCGGAACTCTCCTGAGGATCCTGAGTGAGGTCCCCTCGGTGGAGGCATTTAAAAGTGGTCTTTATACCAGAGCTGTGCAAACCTCTAAAAGTTCTATCTTGTGAACCTTAAGGGTAGAACCTGAAAAAGTTCTACAAAGTTCTACCTAGTAGAACTGTTAGAACAAGGTTCTATTGAGTTCTACCTAGTTTTGCCAGGTGGAACTGGTAGAACAAGGTTATGCCTGGTTCAAGCTAAACAGCACAAGATACAAAAAAGGTTCTACCAGGTTCTACCTGGTTCTATCAGGTAGAACCAGATTTTGCCTGGTCCAATGTACAGCGAGGCTGAGGAAGACTCACACTCCTTTAAATTAGAATCAGAAAATAATTTTTATTAACATAAGGTACATGACATTTCTAATGTTGTACCATAAATAAAGAACAATCCTCATTTTTAAAATATTTTCTGAGTGCCAGATTGCACTGGAAGTGTTTCAGTCCTGCTAACATTTAAGTGAAAACTCTTGCCAAGAGTGCAAAAGAGTTTTAACTAAATTTGAACAAAGTTAAATTGTTTATACTTTACCGTCCACTGCAATGCTTCTGGCATTACAATGGCCCACTTATTATTCCACCCAGGGTAGTAATGGCTGGGGCATGCTTAGCTGCCTGTTTATGTGGGTTTCTCACTCCCAGGAGACATGGCCTGGCATCATGATGTGCAACATCATGACATCATGGTCGTGGTGATGTACTCTTGCCTGATGCCCACTCCAGTATACCAGTGGCATCAGCAACCCAGTGGGAAGTACTGTATGGTTTTCTCCGGGGAGCTAAGTGCCATACTACTGGCTCCTGTAGGTCATATTAGGTAAAATGCAAAGAGTCAAAAAATATATATTTCAGAAGTTTGCAGTCTCTTCCATATTCTGCAAAACAGCGAGAATAATATTGTGATAAAACATAATGAATGAACTTTTTATGCAAGAACACACATTTTTAACAATCTGCAACAAAATCCCAGAATCCACAGGTAAATGTTGCAATTGCAGATCACTGTATTGCTGTTGCAATGTAGTCACTTGATGTCATTCATAAAAAAATGCCACTCTTCCTCTCCATTCATTCTTTTGTTTCTGGTTTGAAAGCCATTAACCATTGTTTGTTTGAGTGAGTCCCATACTTCATGGCACTTGGGCATGAAATGTAAATACGTGTGAAGCAGCTGAAACTGAGAGTACTCTAGTACATAGCAAAGACAATAGTAAACACAGATTGGTGGGGCTGGGGTAGTAGGAGTTAACAGGACAGTGTACGACAACACAGTTTAAGCAATTTTATGGGGCTGGAATATATATTTCATATTGAATTTGAACAATATTTTTCTGATTTTGTATATTGCAGAACTACCAAGGACCCTGAGAAAGTGGCCCTTGGCCACAAAACGTTGGCCTTGTAGACAGGAGGTGGCTCATGTACCTTATGTTAACAATAACAATTTTCTGATTCTGATTTCAAGGAGTGTGAGTCTTCCTCAACCCCATTGTATGCAGCACTGTTTTTGTGTCACAGACGTCAGACACCACCAATTACTGTCTTCACAGTGTAGGCCGCTGTACGTGTATGGCCTAGGGTGGGCATCCAGGACATCAACCCTTTCTGAGATGATCTACATGGTCCAAGCCATACAATCCATCATAAACTTTTACCTCACCCTAACTCATCCCATTCTCATGCCCCTTCCCTTACCAGAAGGAAGTCTTTGAGGCACAGCAGCACTGTGTACCCCAATCCTCCACCCCTTCTCCTCTCCATCACATGGTGGTTGTGAGGGGGGCTCATCATTCAACCATGTGCTGGTGATCCTGCCATCATGGCCTTCTGGTTCTCAGAGTGGCTGCTGGGCTATAAAAAACATTGTTTGGTCCAATCTTCGGGGGGGGGGGTAGAGCTGTGTGTGTGTGTGTGTGTCCCATCCTTCATTTCCCCACAATCATTGTTCAAACACTAGGCTAGCCAGATGCTGACACATTATGTTGGGAGAATTAAACACCATGGTATACAATATGTGAGACCACAATTCATCCCATGCTGAGTGTGACAACAATGCAGGTTGGGCTGGGATTTGCATCAGGGTGTACAGTTACAGAAGAACTCCTGACACAAGTACCACCTTAAACTAACTTGTCATCACATACAGAAACCATTTTCACACGCTGGATGCCATGCTTCCCTCCCCTGCCACCTAATGGCACACATTGAGCTAACCTTCTGTAATGGACAGTATGAGTTAAGCTCAAGCGAACAAATGATGAGGGCATGCACAGCGGTGGCCAAGAGATATTTTTATAGTCCAGTGACTCTAAAGTGGGAAGGGAACTCAGGCAGTGCACGGGGGGGACCACATCAAGTTACTGCCAGCATCAAGTGAGTGGGAGTTCACTGTGCTGCTCATTAAGACCCCCCAGGCCTGGGCCTCAGCCAACCCCCCCATGCCATGGCTGTTCTCTACCCCACCAGAAATGTTTTTGCTCCCTTATGATCCCTTATGCCAATATAACAAAAACAAAAAAGAAACAGCCCTGGTCCTGGAAGGATTTATTCAATCACTCTCTCCCACACACAAACAATTCTATTTTTTTTCTTTTTTTATTTACTGCACTTTGTCCCTGCTACTGGCGAGCCCCCCCCCCCCCATGAGTCAGGCCCCTTCACACAACCCCATAGCCTGCTTTCTCCAGGACCTACCTTGCTTCTCTGGAGTGAACCCTGGCTTTCCCCCAGGGTGGGCTGTCAGGGCAGCCGGCTCCCCAGAACAGAGACTTAGTCGGTGTTACAGAAAAGAGTTGGCAGTGTGATACCTGCAGTGGAGGGGTGGATGTCTTCCTGCTCAGCTGGTGTTTCCACTGTTTCTCCCATTCTCCTGGAACACCAAGGAAGCTATATCAATCAATCAATCAAGTCTTTATTTAACCAGGCGTTCATCGTTGAGCAGAAGCTCATTTGCAATATGGACCTGGGTGAAGCATGAACAATTGTATATACAGGTCAACACAGGTATTTACAAGGCAATACAGATAATACTCTTTACAGAGAGGAAGAAAAAGAAGTTCATTTGTACACAGAATTATACAGATATTGTACATATTACACGGTATTTACATGCATAGAAGTGTCTATAGGAAGATAAAGCAGGTTATATAAGGTTGCAGGAGGAAGTAACGGAAGAAAAAAATAAAAATAAAAATATACACCAGGTAGAGGTGAAGGTAGGGGGGAAGAGAGGGAAGGAAGTAGGGAGAAAGGCTAGGAGGGCACGGTGCACAGAAAGGAGTTGGTAAAGCTGGATGTAGAGAAGGTGGATGGAGAAAAGGAGTATGTGTGAGCCCCGGGATTGAATGCTATAAAGTACGGGGCATGGTAGGATGTCACAACCCAGGGTAGTGAGCTCCTATCCGAGGTTGGGAAAGGAAGAATAAGGGGATGGATGGGCCTAGTGTTGATAAGACAGGGGGATAAGAAGGAGAACAATTAGGCTGGTGAGGAGCAAGCTGGGGGGGTCAGTACTTAAAATTGGGTCTAGGCATGGCTATATACCAGTGCAGACACCGGTACTGGGTCTGAGTGGGTGAAGCAGTTACATACTTCTCTGATTGTACAGAAATAAAGCATCTTGAAAGCATTTATACCAATTAGAGTGCTTAATTTGAGGGTTTTTTGTAGATCGTTCCATAAGGTAGATAGCACGAAGCTTATGGCTGCCCTGCCGGCGGGATTTTGCTTTGGGTACTTTAAGTGTAATAGCTGAGTAACTTCTTAACGTATTTCCCAATTATACCTCAGGGAAGACAGCAGGAGATATAGTAAGGCAGCTTATTAGAGATGGCTCTATAGGTCCACAAAAGGCGTTTCTGTGGCGCCTGAACTTAAGTGATGTCCATCCCACTGCCCCATATAGGGTGCAGTGATGTGTGTCAAAGGGGAGTCCCGTAATAAACCTCAGTGCTTGATGGTAGAGTGTGTCCAGTTTAGCCATGTAAGAGTTGGGGCATTGGCTGTAGAGGAAGTCAGCGTAATCAACCAATGATAGGAAAATGGATTGGACCAGTTGTTTCTTGGCATCTCTGGTGAGAAATTGGCTGATTCTAAAAAACAGTCTAGGCCTTTGCCGAAGTCTTGGACTGTTTTTTAGAATCAGCCAATTTCTCATCAGAGATGCCAAGAAACAACTGGTCCAATCCATTTTCCTATCATTGGTTGATTACGCTGACTTCCTCTACAGCCAATGCCCCAACTCTTACATGGCTAAACTGGACACACTCTACCATCGAGCACTGAGGTTTATATATGTGACACATGTGCATGCTGTGGTGTACATGCACATCAAAACATGGCAGCGTTCCCCCTCCCAGCTCATTGGCTGTAGTACACTGCCACTTGTGGTTACCAGGTGATGGTAGAGCAGCAGAGGCTGAGCACTCTGCCTCCCTATTGTGGAGACTGGCCAGTGGGATGTTCACCTCACCTCTCCCGTCCGGAGCCCCTTATGACTCAGGCTCATTCCTGGGTTGTCGGCATCGCGAGTCATTGTGCTCATGCTGTGCCAGCAGACCAGCCACACAAAACAGTTCTAGACCTTGGGGATCATTAATTTGCAGAGCTAGCTAGCTCACGTACAAAATGCAATACAACTCAAAAAAATATTTGATGAATAGTCCATCAAACCTAGCTGCAACGTTCTCTTTCTTTTCTTGACCACATTAAAGAAACCTGTAAGCATGAAAAAGCAGTACACATTATATTGGTGGACTGTGCCTAACCTGGCCCTGGCAATGCCCTCTGCCTCACCCACATCTGCAGAACCCCTCCATGACGACCCAGACTTCCTGTTATTTAAACAAAAAAAAACATCTTTGTCGAGTCTGCCGCTCTGGTCCTTCACTTGCCCTCTTCAATACATCTGAACTAGGAAGGGACAAGCTGCAGCAGAGCAAGGCTGATCATAGGAGCATCCTGTAGGCAAAACTTCCCCTACACTGACTGACTGATCAGGAGACTGTCACACTCAGACTGCAAAAAATAGCACTTGGTATCATGCTGAAAATGCTGGCTCCCATGATCCTGCAGACACTGTGGGTGGCCAGAAACCAGAAAGAAAAAAAAAAAAAGGAAAAATAATAGAAGAGGGGACATAGGAGCTGGGCAGCAGGATGCACAAATCGAATCCTCAGGATTTCTAATCTGCCTGCTTTGTTCTGCCCATTCTTCCCCCAAGCATTAGCACCTACTAGCATTGTGGTGGGACTGGAGACGGCTCCAACTTAAATATCTGCATTACATGAACTAAAGTTTGCTAAAAACAGAGGAAAGTTCATGGTTGTTCTCACCCATGTGAACAGCTGGGGTTTGAACAAATTTGCATCCCTACTTAAGACCTATCATTCTGCCCAAGCCTTTGGGGATTGATAATCTCTGTTATAAGATGATCCACAGTACTTAATAGTTATTTTGTGTTAGTAATTATTTTAATTATTAATAAGTTATTATTATATTATAACCAGGAAGCATTTTTTCCCCAAAGGAAAACCCAGTTATTATTCACCATTAGAGCCAGCTGGTTATAACAGCAAACATGCACCAGTTTCCCTTGCTCCACGTATGTGCCAGCTACGGTCTTCCATTTCTTGGCCATCACAATTCAATGTCTCTTGCGGTCGGACACTCAGACTCTGGAGTAACTTCTACAATAACGTACTGTAATGTTGCAGTTCTTTTCAGTGTACTTTTGGGAGAAATCACTTAAAAAAAACATAAATGGACAGGTGCTTTACTTTATTTCATTTTTATTTACCGGGTGAGTACACTAGACAGAAACTATTTGTTTTCAGGCATGACCTGGGAGAGTACAACAATTGCAATACATAACATAAACATATTACCATGTAAGAACAGAAACAAATACAGGGTAAAGCATTCAGGAGTAAGCAAGTGAATATAAACATCAAATATATGTGTAGTCATATTTGTGGAAAGTATTACGTACAGCGATACAGATTGACACAGGTACCTCAAAAAGGAACAGCAAGTCATGCAATGAAGCATATAAAGAATTGCATGGTATAGAGTATACACATCATAGCTATTCAGTTATCAAGTGGGGAGCATTTACTTGTTGTAGCAGCTAAGAGGTGCCTCCGGAAGGTTTTTTTTGGATCCCTCATATGTAGTGGTAGCACGAATATCAGGTGGAATATTATCCCAGTGTCTAGGGTCAACGTTTTAGAAAGCTGCCATCCCTGGGTCTATGTAATAATGGCGAACGCCTAAAGGCAATCACCGTTATCACTCAGTCAGAATGCCGGACACATTTTCAGCACTCTGACAACCCCAGCGCACCAGCACAATGGTGCCAGGACATATTTTTACTGCTTTCTGCAGGGGGCTGTGCCCCCACACTCCCCCCATCATGGGGGGCATCGCCCCTGCACCCCCCCACTTAAGGATGCTCAACTCCAGAAGGGTGCATGTCGGGGGGGTGAAAGCAGTAAAAAGAAAAAAGTTTGGGCCGGGTGCAATAAAATTCGTACCAGCGCCCGGACCTGAACCCGGTACCTCAGCCACCCCAGCCATTAGCCAATCCCCAATTCCATGATGCAGCCCAACCAGCAACTGCAGCGCCACCCCTACAGCCTCTCCATCCCCTCCCAGCCCATGCTCGGCATGCTCGTTTCCCCTCCAATGCGTGTACGTACATATAGCGACATCCTGTTGCCTAGTTCACCCACCCCCTCATCCAGTCGTCGTCCTACCTTTCCATCTCCGTGAGTGGATTGCACCAGGAAGGTGTCACTGTAATGGACGGTGTCCTTCCTCATGCACCTACTTCATGGGTTACTGCCATCCTCAGACTGGTCCTGATATTGGATATGGCAAGTAACTCTAGGTCAGAGGATCTTAGGGGATATGGATCTGAGTGTGGTTTAAGCCATTCTGCAATTTGTTGGGTTTGTTGGTAGTTTAGGACTTTGTAAATTGTACCCGCTAATAGTAATTCACACAAGGTAGTTGGAGGGAGCCATTCAAAGTGTGAATATAGGTTACAGTGGTGAGTAAGCCTGTTGGAGGACAGTGCAAAATGGCAGATGTAATTGTATGTGATATCCCACTGTCTAAGTGCAGTCTTGGATGCTGAGGATGTATATATTACAAGATTATACATAAGCTTGTGGAGTAAAATGCCTTGTGCAATGAACAGGCAGGCATGATGGGTAAGACTGTGTCTTATTCTATAGGCCAGGCCAAGCCTAGAATTTACTGCTTTACAGGTTTTAGTTATATGCAACAGAAAATCAAGGGGGGGGGTCTAGTGTGACACCGAGATAACTGAAGGAATGAGCTTTGACCCGACCACGAACAGAACTTCAATCCCAAAGTGGCTGCACAAAAATGTATTTGTATTTATATAATTGCTGTGATGAAAAAACACTCCCCAGCAATGATATAAAACAAACTATGGGGTAGCTTGCAAAACTCACATTTTACACACACTCTCAGTGTTGGATGCTTGTATAAACCTGAGTTTCACTCTCGGGGTTTATGTAGCATCTAACACCTTGGGTGTGTGTAAAATTCTCGTTACACATGCTACCCTATGATTTATTTCATATATATTGAATTCTGATGTATTGTCCATTTATGTGTTGATGATGCTGCTGTTCTATCTTTCTTCTGTACATTTTGGAATGGTGCCTTGTGCCTCCAGTGGAAGGACACCATAAAGAAATAAAGCTACTACAACTACCAGCGGAGAAGCTACAAAAAAAACAAAACAATTCCAAGTAGTATTTTGTTTGTTGCACAACTGGCTCGAGTCTGTACCACCCCATAGTTTTTACTGCATGAGCATTCATTGTGCCGCCAGCTCCCATTTACAGAATATTACACACATATTGTATATATGCCTGCACTGTGTGCATATATTTATTTATTATTTATTTATTTAGCTTTTGTTGACCGGGTAAGTGCACTAGACAATTCCTGCCTATTTTCAGGCATGACCCGGGGGAGGGGGGGATACAGATGAATGGCAACAGACCTTGAACCAGATTAAGCTGTTGGTGGTATTTTTAGTGAATGAGGGAAATTTGGAGGGAATATAGCAGTCTGCTATAGGCAGGTCATACAATACATAGCTTGTATGCGTGTTGCTGACTGTGCACAGGACTTTACTTAAAAAGTGTACTGCTGTGAGCCTGTGGGTTACACCTTAGTAAATGTTCTTTAAAAAAGTGATTTAAAAAAAACAAATTTTAAAAACTTTCAAAGAAAGTTTTTCCAAGTAGTAGTTTGTTAAATAAAGTGGCTCAGTTTGTACCACCCTGCACTAGGGGCTGCGAATGCACATGTGTTGGACATGTGTGTGCATTCATTGCACCTTCGTCTCTCAGTGTTAGTTTAAACCCATTTATTGAGACAAGTCAGCTTGGCTAAGTTGGTAGCAAATCTGTCTGTGGGCCAGAAAGTCATGGGTTCTAGTCCCACAGCAGGATTGGACTCATACTATAAACGCTGGCACCCAAGTGCAGTGCTAATGGGATGCTTTACTGTTGGAGTGTGCAGTCCTTCATATGAGACATTAAATGAAAGTCCTGTCTTCCTTTTCTGGGGCTGTTCAGGTGGATGCTAAAGATCCCCTAGTAGTTCTCAGAAAAAGTAAAAGAAATTCCCTGGTGTCCTGGCAAGATTTTTCCTATTCACTTAAAGAGCAGCTTCATAGTAACTTAGCTGCTGCCCCCACACACATATGTGATAAGTTACCTGGCCCAGAGGTGCTGGATAGTATTCAGTCCATTTACTTCTTCCATTATAAAGAGTTATTTTACTCGTAAATTTGCTCCTGTGGCAGATTGAAAAAACAGAGCCACTTTCCTACTCATCAGCCATGCCCCTCTTTCAGACATGAGTTCATTTCAGGATGTCAGAAAATGAAGGCTGCATGTGCCACCCCATTGATTGAATGGGAGCTATTTTCTTATACATTTGTTATTAATATGTGATTTTATTAAATCAAGTGACTGCTCACCAAGAGGCACCCGTTAGTCGAGCGTCACTTTGATTTATTAAAATCGCAACGCTAAATAGTAATGAAATGTATAAGAAAAAAACATTCAACTCAGTGGGGTGCACACATGCAGCCTTCATTTTCTGGCATCACAAAACGGGGCTGCGTGTGCTGGCATGGGGGCGTGACTGAAGAGTAGGACGTGGTTCTGTTTTTTTCTGAGTAAAATAACTCTTTATAATGGAAGAAGTAAATGGACTGAATACTGTGCAGTAACTATGGACGAGGTAACCTATTATCTATGTTTGAGGGGGTGGCTACTAGGAAGCTGCTCTTTAAATAGAGTATCACCAATAGCTTAATCCGGTTCAATTTCAGTGGGTTTGCATCTGTATCCCAGAAACACATGCAACAAGGTTGAAAATAGGCAATATTATCTAGCCCTCCTTTCCTGATAAACAAAAATTAAACTAAATAAATGCAACACACATCTATATAGCAAGACAGTACTGTGTGCATGTGTACAAATCCAAAATAGCATTCTCAAACCTTTTGGCAGTGGAAAGTTTAAATATGCTATGCTGTGTGTGTGGCGGGGGTGTGCTGGTACTTTTGGATTGTTTGTTGTTTGCCACTATCCAGCAGCACCCCTTAGAAGAAATGTGAAGTCTAGTGTGTGAAGCACTTAGAAGGTTTGAGCATACTATTGTGGATTTGTTTGTTTCAGGAGTCTGTGGTGCTCCTTTTTAGCATGCTCCCTTTGAACACCTATGTAAAATCCTTGATGGGAGCACAGTGTATAAAAGGAGTCAATTAGATACATTAGCCATTGGAAAGTTAGGGACTAAATCAAGGGTCCCACCTTGATGTTGATGATTTTGCTTACTCAAATTGGAATTCCAGTCTGAAACTAAGAGGAACCACACCTCACATGGAGTTAAAAGTAAATATAGCCAGTTTTGGCAGTGGAAAGTTTAAATATGCTATGCTGTGTGTGTGTGTGGGGGGGGGGTGCTGGTACTTTAGGATTGTCTGTGTGCATGTGTAGTAGCCATCTATAGGAAGGTCACACATAGCCTGTGTGTGTGTGTGTGTGTTGCTGACTGCACAGAACTTTACAGGAATGGGGTAATGCTAAGGGCCCGTTGGTTGTGCCTCAGTAAACCTTCTTAAAAAAAGTGGTATTTAAAAAAAAATGAATACATAAAATTTTTCAACAAAGCTTCTTTTAAGTATTAGTTTTTTCCATGAAGTGACCCGAGTTCGTACCACGCCATTTGATGCTGCAAGTGTGCGTGACTGTGGCTCGCAAGTGCATTTGTTGCCCCTCCAGGTCTCAGCTAATTTAGACATATTTATATTACATGCATATATAGTGCAGTGCTGTGTGCATGCATAGCAGTCTGTTATAGAACACCTTTAAAACACGAGCTGTGACTCAGTGGCTACTTCCTGAATAAATTTATTTTTTGCAGCTATAAGCAGGCCATGACTCATACGTAGCTTGCGTATGTATTACCGACTATGAACAGGACATGACATCTTTTTATCAAACTTTCTTTTCCTTAACTTTTCAAAATCACATACTTTCAAATGTAATCTACAGTACAATAATGGATTTTCCTTTGTATAAAACACACTAAATTACACATCCTTATCATAGATGTATGTACAGTACGATCAGGTTGTTACTTCATATGAGGAGAGACCAAGTCAGGTATACAAGAACTTGCAAAAAAGGTTAACTAATATTAGCCAGTTATTGCTGCAGTGAGAAGACAAATTCCAAAAATACGTGTAGTCCCATAGGTATGCAACTGAGTTTATCCAGCTTTTGGTCCGGTATGCCTTAATTGACATGTACATACAAGATGCCTTATGTTGTCCTGCCCCCCTCCCCAGGGAACTCTGTTTAAAAAACATTGGATTATACTGTTTTGCTGCAACAAGTAGAAGAATGCAACCAGTCAAAACTGTAACTGCGTGATAAAGTATACATACCTTAAACAGCATTCAATAACATTTCAAACTGTTTGAGACCAATGTCAACCCAGACTTGTTTTAAAGTAAGGTCTGTTTACTATCTGGTAAAGGAATAAAGTCTCACTAGTACTTTTCAGTGTAAAATGTCATTACATTACCATAATTAAAAACGTTTACCACAGATATATTGATGCAGAATCTGATGAATTTAATGTCTTTAAATATAGCTATTCCTGCTGTCTGTATGAACTGCTTTGACTTTGCAAGTGTTTGAAGGGGCAGAGCTGACTAGCCATGCAGTCGGCACCATATTCAGGGAATTTGTCCTGCTACCACACTATATTAGACACCGCAATAGCTTAGTACCAAATAAAAGTATAGATGTACATATCATGCTTTACTAGCTGTCCTATCAAGGAGCTGTCACGATTAGAGCAGTACCCTGCATGGGTATTTAACCCACCTCTCCAACAGTGATTCACGAGTCAGTTTTGATTGACCCCCCCCACCCTCATTTCTGTTACTCACAATAAAATAAATAAAAAGTACAGTAAGTGAGTAATTTTGTTCACCACCCCCTTCCCCAAAGTCTGATTTAATGTTACCAGATTTTCAGTGTCTTTTGAGAAACTGAACAAATACTGTATGTTTGCCCAAGTATATTATTTTAAGCCCTGCTGGGAATTGCAGGGCATGTGTGACTCCTAATGAATGAGGTGTTATGATGCCGTCAGACCCTTTCCATGATCTCTCATGGCAAAAGTCAGGTCCGGGCATTGTGAAATTTTTCCTGCTATCTCTAGCTCTATAGTGCCCCTTTTCCTTTCTGCCAAAAAAAAAAACAAAAACATGTCTCTCTCTGCTCCCATTCCCAAGACAATCAAAAAGGTTTTGTATCCCTCCATTTCCTCTCACCAATGTCTTGGAGTGACCTGGTAAGCTCTCTGTATTGTTTGAGCTAGTTCTAGCTTTAAAGTATTCACTTGCCATTCTCTTGCAAAAGTCTCCATCTGTTCACCTTTGAAGGCTTCTGGCAGTCTCAGTACCCTGAAATTTATGGCTCAGCTCTTGTTCTCCAACGCTTCCAGCCTGAAGCATAACAACTTGTTTTCTTTTTGGAGACCCCTGCTGTTGTGGCAGCTCTGAGTGCACAGCCCCTGGCTTCTTTGGCCTCAGAAAGAGTGATTGAGTGCTGGGCTTCACAGATGACCAGGTGACTACTGAATTCTCGTATGTTGCTGTCTAGTGTGGCTACCCTTAGGTCCAGGGCCCTGATTGTTCTCATCACATCAATTAAGGTAAAGTTCTCAGCCTCGTTTTGTCCTCTGTTGCTCATTGCATTGGTGCACTTGGTCCAGCCGCCTGCTGTCCTTGCCACCATCCGCCTTCAGCTGCTGCTTTCTTGCGTCCCCCCATATCAAAACTATTCAAACTTCACTCTGGATACTCCTGATGTTAGGCGTTAACAATTGTGGAACAGCCAGAATCAAAGTTCATAGTAAAATCCAGTCTTATTTAGTTTGATAGAGTTCCTCGAGGGAGAGCCAACAAGACTCATGTCTGCTCTTGGTGACAGTTGGCTATGTCTACCCATTTCACATTGTACCACAACTGGCTTGAGTCTGTACCACTCCCCCTTGTGACTGCAAGTGCACATTTGTGGCATGTGTGTTTGTGCACTGCACCTTCCCCTCTTTGGACAGGATATTTGACTACTTACTGTAATTGCTAAACAGGTTAGTGCCTTGCTAACACCACTTTGAGCCCCCAAAGCAGGGGAGTAGAGTAAATTGATCTGTTGAATGGCATACTTAGTGAGCCGCTAAACCATTTGCTATTGGCCCTAAACCATACCGGTGTGCCTATGCAAAGTAATTGACAGTGCCTTGCATACTAGCACAGTGGCATGCTCATGGGTTTGGAAAGGTGGTAGCTAGCCATTATGGCCTCAAAAATTACTGCCTCCATAAACCAGGTCTTATGACTTGCATCCCCCCCCTCGATTGCCTGGCTATGCAAGACATGAGCATTTTATGCATTGGCACCATTGAGATTAATCCTGGCCCCATCGTAAGTTTATCTTCCCCTGCTGATCTGACTACCATAAAAGGCCTAAGCTTCCTACACTTCAATGCTTGCAGCCTCCTAAAAAAGTTCATCTTAATACAGGCTTGGGTGGCACATACTCTTCCAGACTTCCTGGTCATCTCTGAATCTTGGCTCAGGCCTACAACAAAAGACAGTGTTGTAAACCTTCCCAATTACCAGCTCTTCAGAGCAGATCGCCCTTCCAGGGTGGTGGGGTGCCATATACATTAAGGACACCATCTCTGCAACCTGCCTCATCAACACATCTGAGCCAAATGAATTTGAATGTTTATCAATCAAAATATCCCTTCCTAATTCGTCTTCATTTAAACTGATTGGATGCTATAGTCCCCTCTGCAGGCCTTAAACTGCTTTCTCACCTAGGGTCAATTCTCAACCTAGGCCCTGAAGATACCATCATCCTTGGTGATTTGAATTTAAACTGGCTGTCTAATGTATCTGCACCTTTGATAACCTTTTGTGACACCTATGGATTCACACAGCTAATTAAAGACCCAACTAGGATCAACCTAAGAAATTCCAGCAACAGCTCACTCCTGGATATTATGTTGGTAAACAAGCCTCACTTATACTCACATGCAGGAGTACTGCCAAGTGATGTGAGTGACCATTACCCTATAGCTGGCATAAGATCCACACTCAAACCACCAAATCCTGCAGAATTTATCCTCAAAAGGTCAAAAAGGAATTTCAATATCTCAGGTTACCTCCATGACCTGAGTACTACAATATATTGGCAAGATTTCTATCTTACAACCTCTGTTGAAACAGCTCTCCAGACTTTAAAGGATATTATCACCAATGCTCTCAATATTCATGCACCTATCACCAGTATCAGAACTAAGGTAAAATCCTGCCCTTGGTTCACCTCTGAGCTTAAAGCAGCCTTGAGAACCAGAGACAAGCTGTGGAAAAGGCAAGAAAAACAAAGGACACCAGAGATTGGCTAAATTTCAGAAAAGCAAGGAATTCATGTACAAAAAAATAAGAACTGCCAAAACTACCTACTATACAGCTGAATTGGATGCCTCCTACAATAACCCATCCAGACTCTGGGGTACAATAAAAAGGACTTATGGGCCAAATTCTACTCCTGCCTTAACCACCAAACTGCTACTAAATGATACAGAAATTACAGGTAAACAAGAAATCTTAAATACCTTCAATGTTCACTTCACCACTGCTGGCCTAGCATTTGACTCATCACCTGCAAATATCCTGAGATCTTCCTTGAACCTGCAAACTACTGTGGGTCAAATGGCCACTTCAACTTTTTCCTTCATCCCAATATCCGTGAAAGAAGTGGAAGATCTCCTCTCTAACTTAGACACCACTAAGAGTGCAGGTGCAGACTCCCTGGATCCCTATTTCCTGAAAATTGCTTCGCATGTCTTATCTGCCCCCCTCACTCATCTCTTCAATCTTTCCCTAACTACTGGATCCATTCCATCTACTTGGAAAACAGCTCAAGTAGTTCCACTACTCAAATCTGGTGATACTAGGGATCTCAACAATTACAGACCTATCTCCATCCTACCAGTACTATCTAAGATGCTCGAAAACTAGTAAACTCTCAGTTAAGGGACTATCTGGATAACAATAACCTTCTAAATTCTGCACAATCTGGATTTAGATCAAAGCATAGCACCATTACTGCCTTAGCCAAGGTAACCAACAATTGGCAGACTAACTTGGACAGAAAAATTTTACCTGTGCTGTGTTTCTGGATTTGAGTAAAGCCTTTGACACAGTGGATCATGACTATTAATCACCTCCTTAACTCAATAGGCCTGGATTCCCTATCACTCAACTGGTTTAAGGATTACCTTTCAGATAGGTCACAACTGGTTAGAAATGGAAATTACCTATCCAGCTCAAAACCACTGCTAAGGGCGTACCACAAGGCTCTATTCTTGGCCCTATCCTCTTTGCTATTTATATAAACAATATTGATGCCAACCTCACTCAATCTAACATTCATCTGTTTGCTGATGATACTGTATTATATGTCAGCAATCCTCACCTTCCAAAGCCTGTGAACTGTTACAATCCGAATTCTCCATTATGCAGCACAATCTACTTGACAAAAACTACTTCTAAATGCAAAAAACAAAAGCTATGTTCTTGCCACAAAGAGTTGCACTACCACTACCCCAGCATCCAACACCCTACATTTATCCACCTTACTTGGAGAGAAACTTGAATTTGTTGATAACTTCAAATACCTTGGAGTCTGGATAGATAACAGGCTTGACTATTCTGTCCATATTGAAGAGCTACTTAAAGCTAAGACAGAGGCTCGGACTATTTTTAGAATAAAACATTACCTAAACAGTGATTCCAAAAAAGGTTAATTCAGGCCTCATTCCTATCCTCATTGATTATGCTGATTTTCTACTGCCATTGTTCAAGTCATCTCTTACATAAACTGGACACCCTGTATCACAGGTCCATAAGATTTATTACTGACCTTCCTCCAGCATCCATCATTGCTCCTTTATATGGCAGTCAACTGGACATCATTGCAATACAGAAGAAATAGGAATGCTGTTATCTGGATATTCAAAGCGTAACAGGCAAACTACCGACCTATATCACTGATTGCTTTACCCAAATTACAACTAGGCCATACACCTTAAGGATCAGTAAACTCATCATATTAAAGGTCCCCAATGCCTGCACCCGGTATGGGAGGGCTGCTTTCAGCTATTCCTTAGCAGTTGCATGGAACTCTCTCCAAAAATCCATGAAGCTAGATAGCCTACTACCTCTGGCATCCTTCAAAAGATTGTTCTCCGCCCTCTTTCCAGAGCTCTGCAATTGCTTTTATAAAGCCTAATCCCCTACCTATCTGACTCACCTTCCTTTTTCCATCCATTATATTAATTCAATTTCTTTCTTCCGAATCACCTATTATATTCTCATAAAAACTAGTTAGACCATATTATCTTTATTTTATGCCTGCTATACCCTTTGTCCCCTTTTTTCCTACAGGCTAAATGGTTCTACTGTTACTTGTATATATGTAAATTGTTGTATATAATCATTTCATGCCATTGTATTGCTATTTATTCTATTTCTTGTCAATGTAATAATACTTGTATCCTCATTTGTATGACCACTCAGGTCCATCTTGTAAATGAGCTTTGCTCAATGATGTTCGCCTGAATAAATAAAGATTTTGATTTGATTTTGATTCCCTGTTGTCCAGTGGTCTCCCCACCCCACATCCTGATCAGCCACCCAATACTAATCTACCTTATCTCTGGTGTCCAGTGGCTCCCCCAACCCCGATCAGCTGCCTGCCATTGATGTACCTTTTCCTTGGTGTTTAGTGGAACCCCTGAGCAGCTGCCCAGTATTACTGTACCTTTTCCATGATGTCCAGTGGTTCCTCCACCCCCTGATCAGCCGCCCAATATTAATCTACCTTATCCCTGGTCAGCGGTCCCCATGCCCCCCTCCCTGATCAGCAGCCCAATATCAATGTACCTTATCCCTGGTGTCTGGTGTTCCCCTACCCCCTCCCTTGATCAGCAGCACAATATTAATCTATCTTTTCCCTGGTGTCAGGTGGTTCCTGCAACCCCATAGGCTGACACCTCCCACCCCATCCCATCAGTCATGGTTGTGTGTCCAGGTACTTCCTAGTCCCAAAATGACTGGTGCCCCACACTTGAACTGCACAATCTGAACCAGTTCATAAAAACATAACAGAAACATAGAATTTGACAGCAGATAAAGACTGATTGGCCCACTCAGTCCGCCCAGTTTTCCCTACATACAATTATTACCACAGACCACACTTATCTACAGCTCTTTCCCTGCCCCCTTCCTTTTCACTATGATTCCCTTGTGCCTGTCATATGCACTCTTGAACCCCACCGTTTTTTCCCCCACCACCTCCATTGGTAGGCTGTTCCAGGAATACACCACTCTTTCTGTGAAGAAGTACTTCCTCACACCTTTCCTGCATCTTTCCCGCTCCAGCGTCTTAGCATGTTCTCTTGCTGTTGAGTTCCTTTTGTCTGATAAGTAATTTCCTCATGTACCTTATTTACCCCCCTGAGGTATTTAATGGTCTTTATCATATCCCTTCTCTCCTCCATTGTTCCAGGGTATACATATTGAGTTCCTTTGGTCTCTCTTTGTAGGTCTTTTCATGCAGATCCTGCACTATTTTAGTTGCCCTCCTCTTTACCACCTCCACTCTATGTCCTTTCAGAGATGTGGTCTCCAGAACTGAGCACAGTATTCTAGGTGGGGTCTCCTTATGCATCCCAGCATCCCACAGGCCCTACCCACCGCTTTATCGCACTGCCTTGCCACTTAGAAACATAGAAAATTAACAGCAGATAAGGACTGCTATGCCCATCCAGTCTGCCCTTCTTCCCTACCTGTAATGGCGGTTGGTGACCCTATTTAGTCATTGGCTAAGTCTCTCCTTCCCACTTCCAGGGTTCCTTTATGTCTGTCACAAGCAGGCATGAATTCCACCACTGTGTCCACCCCCACCACCTCTTGGGGCAGGCTATTCCGTGTATCCTCCACCCTTTCAGTGAAAAAGAACTTCCTCACATTTCCCCTTATCTTACCTCCCTCCAACCTCATATCGTGCCCCCTTGTTTTTGTGCCCATCCTAAAATAGAAGATGTTACCCACCTGTACCCTATTTATGCCCTTAAGATACTTGAAGGTCTCTACAATATCTCCCCTGTTCCTTCGTTCTTCCAGTGAATACATATTGAAGTCCCTCAGTCTTTCCTCATATGTCTTGTAGTGCAAGCCCTTTACCATCTTAGTTGCTGTTCTCTGATCTGCCTTCACCCTGTCTATGTCTTTGTGAAGATGCGGCCTCCAGAACTGTACACAGCATTCCAGATGAGGCCTCACCAGTGTTTTGTACAGTGGCATCACCACCTCCCTCCTTCTGCTTGTGATATCCCTTCCAATGAACTCTAGCATGCCACTGGCTCTCTGTAGCCTTAGCACACTGGTTGGCCACCTTTAGGTCATCTGAGTTGATAATCCCCAAATCACTTTCTTCCCTGGTGACTGCCAGCAACTGTCCACCCCATCCTGTAGCTTTCTGAAGGGGTTCTGCACCCCAGGTGCATGATCTTGCACTTCTTCACGTTGAACCCTAGTTGCCAGACTTGGGACCATTTCTCAAGCTTTTCTAGGTCCCTTCCCATTTTCTCCACCCCATCTAGAGTGTCTACCCTGTTGCAGATCTTGGTGTCATCTGTATAGAGGCAAACCTTCCCTTCCAACCCTCCAGCAATGTCACTAATGAAGACAATGAAAAGGACTGATCCCTGTGGTACTCTACTGGTCACCCCCCCTTTCATCTGACTGGATACCATTTACCACCACCCTCTGCTTGCTGTGTCCCAGCCAATTCCTTATCCAATTCAACCCTTTTTGGCTCACAACCAGGCTGGACAACTTGTTTAGCAGCCTTCTATGTGGTGCAGTGACAAAGGCCTTACTAAAGTCAAGATAGGCGACATCTACTGCCCCTCCCTGGTCCACCACCTTTGTCAGCCAGTCAAACATATCTATCAGATTTGTTTGACATGACTTTCCCGAAGTGAAGCCATGCTGTTTCGGATCTTGTGCTCCATTTGCTTCCAAGTGGTCCACAATTCTTTCTGTAAGTAGTGCCTCCATCATTTTGCAGACTGGCCTGTAGTTTCCTGCCTCCTTCTTGCTACCGTGTTTGTGCAGAGGGACCACATGTGCCCTCCTCCAGTCTTCCAGAACCACACCACTATTGAGCAACTCACTGAATAGGATCGTTGGTGGTGCTGCCAGCTCCATTCATAGTACTTTTAATATACTAGGATAACCTCATAGTCTTCAGGTGAAGCTACCTCTGGCTGCAAGCTGCAACACTGGACTTAAGATTTGCAAGAAAGTGAGTAGTGCTCACAACAGAGGGAGGTGAACTTTACAATTTACAATTGTCTTTGGTTTGAAGCAGATTGCTTAGGAAAGTTAATATTCTTCAGGTGGAGGATACTTCTAACTGAAGGGTGAAATAAGCAACTTAGAATTATCAGAAAAGGCAGTCTTTCAATCAACAGAGGGAGGTGGAGTTTGCTTTACTTGTGTTACAAGTGTTAAGGTTTTCAGTGTAGGAAGAGTTAAAACCCACATAGGCTAAATACTGTTTTCTGTGTCTGCCCTTCTGCACAGCTGATGTGTTTTGGGGCTGACTGTTTTCAGAGCACAAGTCACCAGGCTCTTTTGGGGCTGGGGAGGTTTACCTGTGTCTGACTTGGATGTTTGGATTTTTCTGTTTGATTAGCAGGGTATTTTCTCTGTCAAATTGGTTTGAGGCAGTATTACAAATTGTGGCTGTACGGCATCTTGCTGACAGGAAGGCACTCATCGCATCAGTAGGTCAGAGCGTTTAGCTGATTGTTTCGTGAGGGGCACAGTTTAAGCTAACCCCTTCCACCCTCACCCACCACCCTGAAATAGTTCATTTATACCTGGGGTTCTGACATCATTTCTCAAGAGGGCAAGGTACACATCACTGTCATATCCTGTCTAGCACACTGCACTGACAATATAAGCATCACATTATATAAATACATATATTTCTATATAACGCACTCAATCACACACACAAAAAACAACTAAACAAGGTAGACAGTTATGTGGGGAGTAGTACAATGTAATGGCTGTGGGGCAGCAGTCTTCTGGGAGTCTTTCTGGAGGCTGAGATGCTGCCCTGTTTGCAGACAACTATCTGCCCTGAGGGAGGAAATTGCCCATCTTCAGGCCGCACTGGACAGTGGCAAGGAAACCTCTCCCATCCGGGGAGCACCACAGCCACCACTACTACCTCAGAGGTTGTGAAGAAAGCACAGCAGTTGGACCACAGTGGGCTCAGGGAGGGTAAGGGTGGTGGAACAGAGGCACACCCAGTCAGTTGTTACACTCCACAATCCATACACCATTCTGGGGGAGCATAGTTCCCCTATGGATGCACCCACAGAGGAGACTAAGGAGGGTGCTGACAACTGCCACAAGGGAGGCCCTCAGGAAGGAGGCAGAGGGCACCACAGGGAGAGAAAGCAGCTCCTGGTAGGGGACTCAATTATTAGGGGGATAGAACTGGGGGGAGCAGGGAAAACTGAAGTAAGGTGCCTGCCTGGTGCCATGGCTTGGAGGGACAGGAAGCGCATCCTTAGGATCACGAGAACAGTTGCACGGGAGTCTGAGCTGGACATCATTGTCCACCTAGGGACAAATGACTTGGCTCATCATGAGATTAGAGCAGTGCAAAAGGACTTTGAAGAGTTGGGAGGGGCTTAAGACAAGTAGCACACACAGTATCCTTCTCAGAGGTGCTGCCTGTCAGTGGCATGAGTGAGGCGGTACTTTGCACCATGCAGTTTAACAAATGGTTAAAAAATGTGTGGAGCACAGGGTTTGGCTTCATTGGGGACTGGGGTTCCACCTGGAGGGACACCAGCCTATACTGGCAGGATGGTCTGCATCTGTCCAGGAAGAGAACAAGTCTTTTGGGCAATCGGTTTAAATGCTTCATTGGCAAGCCTTTAAACTAGTCAAGGGGGGAGGCACTGTTAAGCAGAAGGAAAATCCCAGCCTCCCCCTACAAAACAGGGTACTAAATGAGAAAAAGACCAAGGTAGAAAGGTCAGTGGGGGTTGCTGCTACAGAAGGAAAAGCCATCAAAAAATGGAGAGCAATGAGTACCAATGCCCGTAGTCTGGGTAACAAGCTTCCTGAATTAGTGGCCTTGATGGAGGAGGAAGATCTGGATATTGTGGCAGTCACAGAAACATGGTACACACAGAACCATGACTGGGACATAAACATACCAGGATCACACTATCTACAGGAGGGACAGGGAGGGTAAAAGTGGAAGGAGTAGCTCTCTACATAAGAGAAGAAATCAAAGCAACAGAACAAAAGGGTAAACAGGAGGAGAAGAAGCACTGTGGGTCAATTTGGAGGCAGGCAATGGCACCACAATCTGCACAGGGTTGTATACAGACCCCCTCTCAGGGGAGGAAATGGACAAGGAAATGATAGAAAGTATACTTAGAATGGCAGATAAAGGGAGATATTGCTGATGGGTGATCTGAATATGCCAGATGTTAACTGGAGTGCAGTTGCAGCAGCCACTTCAAGAGTGGGTTATTCTGGATGCCCTACAGGGGCATGCCTTAGACAACTAGTATTGGACCCACTCAAGAGGAGCAATCTTAGACCTGGTTCTCTCAAATGGAGATGAAGAGAGGATCACAGATGAAGTGGTGTAGCCATCTGGGAACTAGTGACCATCGAACAGTATGGTTCATAATAAACACAGCAATAGAGTCAAGCCCACAAAGACAAAGGTACTGGATTTTAGGAGGGCTGACTTTGCTAAAATGGGTGAGTGCCTAAGGAATGCACTAGCAAATGGGCAGGAAGGAGGGTGGAAGAACAATGGGAATAATAAAAACTGCCATCACAGAGGTAACAAGCCTTTGTGTAAAGCAAATAAACAAAATGAAACGAGGTAAGAAACCACTATGGTTCTCAAAGGAAGTGGCAGTGAAGGTTCAAGAGAAAAGAAAGCATTCAGGAAGTACAAGGAATCACAGAAGGAACAGGACAGAGAACTGTATCAGTTAAAGCAAAAGGAAGCTGGAAGGCAGTCAGAACAGCAAAGGCCCAAACCGAGGAAAAGATAGCCAACTCAGTTAAGAAGGATAAAACCTTTATAGGTACATCAGGAAGCAAAGGAAGACCAAGGAGGGATAGTGAGGCTTAATAAAGGGAGGAGGGTGGGCAGAGGGTGACTGTGAAAAGGCAGAGATACTAAACAAATATTTTGCTCAGTATTTACAAAGGAAGAGGGGAGGTACCTAAAACAAACAGTAGAAACACTCTGGATACAGAAGTTGATACCAGCCCATTGACAGAAGAAAGAGTTCTGAAAGAGCTCTAAAACTGAAGATGGACAAAGCAATGGGGCCTGATGGGATTCATCCCAGAATTCTAAAAGAACTAAGGATAGAACTAGTGACACCACTGACTACCCTCTTTAACAAATCATGGGAGGATGGGGTGGTACCTGAGGACTGGAGGAGGCAGATGTGATTCCCTTCACAAAGTGGGAGCAAGGCAGAAGCAGGAAACTACAGACCTGTTAGTTTAACCTCAGTGGTAGGAAAATGATGGAATCACTTCTGAAGGAAAGAATTGTTGTGTATCTAGAGGCCAGAGGGGCACAGGACCCAAGGCAGCATGGATTCACAGCGGAAGGTCATGCCAGACAAATCTGATAGATTTCTTTGACTGGGTGACCAAAGTAGTAGATCAGGGAGGAGCTGTGGACATGGCCTGCCTAGACTTTTAGAGGCATTTTACACAGTCCCACACAAAGATTAATATACAAGTTAGCCAGCCTGGGAGTGGGTCCCAAGATGACAGCCTGGGTAAAGAATTGGCTGGAGAATAGGACACAGAGTAATAGTAAATGGAGGTCCACTCTGAAAAAGGGGGTTAGCAGTGGGGTACCACAGGGTTCAGTATTAGACTGGTCCTCTTCAATGTCTTTATGCGACATTGCAGAGGGACTGGAAGAAAAGTATGTCTCTTGCAGATGACACAAAGATCTGCAACAGAGTTGATGCACAAGGTGGGTGGAAAGGATGAGAAGGGACTTGCAAGGTTAGAGGAATGGTCAAATGTATGGCAGCTTAGATTCAATGCTAAGAAGTGCAAGGTAATGCACCTGGGAAACAAAAACCCAGGGGAAGAGTACACAATTGGGGTGAGATACTAACAACAAAAATGGAAAGGGACCTGGGGGTAGTCATATCAGATGACCTAAAGGTGGGCAAGCAATGTGAGAGGGCAGCAAGGAGGGCTGGGAGGATACTGGGATGCATAGGGAGAGGCATCACCAGCAGAAAACAAGAAGTTATTATCCCTCTGTACAGACAGCTGGTGAGACCACATCTGGAGTACTACGTGCAGTTCTGGAGACCCAATCTCTGCAAAGACATAGACAGGATGGAAGCTGTCCAGAGGAGGGCAACTAAAATGGTGCAGGGTCTGCACCGGAAGACATATGAAGTGAGACTTAAGGAGCTTAATATGTATAGCCTCGAGGAAAGGAGGAGGGGGGGACATGATAGAAACTTTCAAGTACCTCAAGGGAATCAACAAAGTCCAAGAGGTAGCATCTTTCAAAAAGAAGTGTGCAAGAACAAGGGGCACAATTTGAAGATAGAAGGGGGCGGCTCAGAGGTAATTTAAGGGAGTATTTTTTCACAGAGAGGGTTGTGGATGCATGGAACAGCCTTCCAGAGGAGGTTGTGGAGTCAAAAACAGTGGTGGAATTCAAGCATGCATGGGACAGTCATAAGGCAATTCTAGGGGGTAGGGGTAGGAAGAAGTAGACTGCTGGTTAACTAGGATCTGCAGCTTATCCATCAGGTAGGGAAATGGGCAGACTGGGTGGGCCAAGCGGTCCTTATCTGCTGTCAAATTCTATGTTTCTATGTTTCTATTATGCCATCTGATCTCATTGCCTTGCCCACCTTTAGCTTAGTGAGCTCCTCAAGGACCCTCTTTTCTGTAAATGGTCTGGCGGTCACCTCCTCCCTTCCCATGTGTGTGATGCCAAGTTGTAGCCCTTTACCCTCCCCTTCTTCAGTGAAAACTGAACAGCAGTATCTATTCAGTATCGCAGCATTTTCCTGATCCCCCTCCATGCTCTCTCCTTTCTCCCCTCTGAGCCTTACAATCCCACCTGTAGACTTCCTACTTTCACTGATGTACCTATTTTTTTTTACTGTCTGCACTATTCTTTCCTCTGTTTATGGCTTTGCTCTTCTAACAGGTACCTCTGCTTCCTTCCAACAGTTTAGGTACATCTCCCTATCCTCTTCCCTCTGTGTTTCCTGATATTTTCTGAAACTCAATCTTTTTTCCCTTCCTTTCAAGGCTATATCTTTAAAAACCATGGTGGATTTCTCCTTCTTTTGTCTTGCTTCTCAGCTTAACGCACTGGTTTGTAACCTCCAGAATGGCTCCCTTAAGGTGTGCCCACTGCTGCTCAACTCCCCCCCCAAACAGGGCTTTCTCGATGCATCTTCTCTTCCTATCAAAATCTGTTTTCCTGAAATCCAAGACCCTTGCCCTTGTGTGGATAGACTGTAGCCTGTGCCCATACTAAATCTCACTGTGCAGTGGTTGCTGGACCCTAGGTGACCTTCCACCTGGACATCTGGGATCCTGTCCCTATTGGTCCATTTCAGGTCTAGAATTGACCTGTTCCTGGTGGGCTCTAGTACCGGCTGCCTGAGACCAACCCCTTGCAGGGTGTCTGTTGTATTTGGTGGCCGAAAATAAGTACCTTAAACACACAAAGGTCTTGGTAGTAAGAATACCGCACTACACTGAAATCTAGACCTTCTCTGTTTACTTCCATTCAGCAGTACATACAAGAGGAAACTGTCTCACACAGGCACAGTTACAGGAAGTACATTCTTTTAAAGCTGTACTGTCTCTAACATTTCTTGAAGCTATACTACACACGACAATCCCTCCTGACGTAGCTAGGAAATACTTAAATCAATAATTCAGAAGTAATATGAAACCATTAAAGTCATTACTGCAATGCTCCTTTTAGTTAGTCTATGACATTAGGCTATATCTCTACAAGTCCATTCTCTTATACATCCTGACTGACCTACAGTAGTAGGACTTGAGGCTGTGACACTGGAATCTGATTAGCATCAGCCACATCTTGTCTCAAATGCTGTGGTTCCACTATCTCTTCCTGTTCTTGTTCTGGAACAAATAATGCTGGATAACTACCCCGACTCTGGGTATCCCTTTTTTGTTCTGTCTCAGTTCTAATACATAATTGGTCCCCATGTTTTTTCACTCTCCTCTAGTTAGTCAGTCAAACACTATAGACAACATTTCTGAACTTTTTTTCCCACCATGTCATCTATCCATCTCTGGGCCTGCATACATCCTGACCACACAAGATCATTGGGTTTGAAGGATCTGGTCTTAGAAAGCATTTCAGTTACTCACTTATTTTTTTTTTATTTAGTTGTTTAACCAGGTATAGCACACTAAGCTGAAAGCTTTTTTACAGGAGCGACCTGGGAGCACAAGGAGGTTAAGTGACTTGCTCAGAGTCACACAGTATGCAAGTAGAAGCTGTGGGATTCAAACCCAGGTCTGGTCTGCTGGATGTCACCAAATTTGCAGCTCAGAGCCTTAGACCACTGCGCTATACTGCCTGCCTTATAGCATAGAGGGTGAAGAAGATCCAGTAGAGTTAGACTCTGATGTCCAAGTCAGCCCGGTGCCGAAGAGGGTTGAAGCGCTGGCGCCTTACCTCATGTCACGCCGGTGACCCGGGTTCAGGAACAGACTCGGGCACCAGAGGATCGGCAGGGGTAGGAGCTGGATCAAGCATCTGAAGGACTGCTTTCCTCTCCTTGGGTGGGCTGGGGGATAGGCATCGCAGCCCCCGGTGAAGACCAAGGGAAGCACAGATACAGCACAAATTGGGGAAGCAGGAGAAAAAAAGGAACATGGTGTCTCCACCCACCAGAATGACGGCCTCTCCAGACCAAGTGCCTCCTCAGGACTCTGTTACGACTGACCACAGCAGCACCAAGAGCTAATGCCTAGGCCACCAGGCCCCTTCTCTTTGGAACAGGAGGACCCCCCCAATGAATGGTAACACTGGGTTACCCTGAGGTGGCTGCAATATGCGGTTGGGCTGCGGAGGCAAGAGAGGTGCAGGTCATTGGGGGCAATTAGCCTGAAGGGGGGTAGGTGGAGAGGGGGAAAAAAGAATCTGACATTCAAACAACAATTCTGCAGGGGATAGTCTTATGACACAATGTGGTGTTGTTCGATACATCACAAGAAAGCCCAAAAGGGCTATTTGCATTGCCATCGGTGTAGTAGGATTAGCTTTGTCCATATTCATTTTAAAAGTCTGAACCAGGTGTTCCACTTCACCATTTGAACTTGGATGGTAGGGAGGTGAGGAAATATGATGGATACCACATTGCTGGTAAAATGCTTGGAATTCAACAGAAGTGAACTGTGGTCCATTATCCGTGACAATCACTTGCTGGAAACCATAGGTAGCAGAGATAGATTTCAACACTTTGATGGTATTCTCAGTAGTTATCGAAGACATTTGATGAATTTCTGGCCATTTACTATAAGTATCAGTTAAGAGTAACTGTCACAAACACACTCAGCAGGTCAGGCCCTCTGCTCCCACAGTGCCAACCTCAGAGCATAATATGGTGAACAGGTAACAGACAGGGTAACCCTCCTGTCTGATTTTGGGTCTGAATCACCTTTAGTCTCAAGTTCTGGGGGGATTCAAACTGTGAACCTTATACTAGCATACCCAATGTACAGGCTCAGATACGTACCCTCTTTGGGGATAGCGGTACAATCTTTAGCCAGAGGCACCAAGCTAGGCTTCCAAAATGAACCCTTGTAACTCTATAAGAGACCTTAGATATAGTCTTACCTTTTTACTCAAGCTCAGTAACACCATAAAGCTCTTGAACAGTTTCATCAGACTTAACCATCTATACGTCACATACAAAAAAAGAACTGGCAGACACCCAGGCTGTCTTTCAAATGAAAGATTCTTTACAAAATATGATAAAAATATGAAAACTGTAAACACAGAACAATATATCAAAGTGCTCACAATCACATAAAAGAACAAGGGCAAAGTACAAAACAAAAACTCCTACCACAATACATTTAGACTTTTTCTATCTAATGTATTACCTCTTTAAGTGCCTTGAAAGTTAGACAACTGTGTCTCTCTAGAGTCCCCAAAAATGATGACAAATTCTCCAGTTACAAGGATACATTTCAATCCCATCTCCCCACCCCCTTGGTGAGTCATCTAGCTCCTCCTTTTTAGAATGAAAAATTTCAAACAAGATTTTGTAGCAGGAGGTATATTAAATAATGTGGCATCAGCAAACATTCCACTTCCTAAATATGACTCCTTAATTAAACATTTTCTCTTTGATCTTGTGTGGTTCCTATTCCCAAGGCATATCAAAGGGTTTAACAACTTTTAACACCATGTTGGTATCAAATGTTCTTCCTATAGGAATCATAAAACTTTACAAGCCATATATCCTGGCAGTTGGGTCAGTTCTAATTAAGACAAAAAACAGGAGACCTATAATCAAGTCCCTCTGGTCTTTTTAATTGCCTCCTGGTTTCAGATCACTTGTCACTGCTGACACCTTGATGTAGGCCAATTCTCACATCCTCTGGTCAGTTACATATCCTGTAGCATCACTGAAACCTGGGGGGGGGGGTCCATGGAAGCACAGGTTGTCTTATGTGAGACAATCACATACTATATTTTTATATTACAAATATCATACGACAATCATAACCAGCTGGCCAAGCGCCACAATCTTCTCCCGCTAGACTGAATTTGGGGGCTCTGTCCCCTGCATGGGATGAGCTCCCCAAGTCAGTTCACTCCTCATATAGACGCGACAAGCCATCTGTGTTCTGATCGGTTGCTCCAGCCCTATGCAAGATCGTCATATCATACCCTTGCAAGGCAAGACTCCTTCTTAATAGTCTACCATTAGTTTTTCTCATTTGTGTCAGCCAAACCAGGGGGTTGTGGTCAGTTTATACCTCAAAATGCTGCCCATATAAGTATGGCTCTAACTTCCTTGGGGCTCACACTATGCCAAGACACTCTTTTTCCACAATGGAGTATGCCTGCTCCCTGGGAAGTAACTTTTTACTCAGGTACACTACAGGGTGATCTTTCCCTTGGTTGGATGTCGGACTCAGTACTGCGCCAATACCCATGTCTGAGGCGTCGGTCTGGAATATAAAGGGTCTGCTATAATCAGGACTTGTCAATACAGGAGCACTGCACAGTGCCTCCTTCAGCCTGGTAAAGGCTTTTTCACAGACTAGTTCCCTGGTAATTTTCTTAGGCATCTTTTTCTTTACCAGGTCAGATAGGGGAGAAGCCAGGGCACTGTAATTGGGTACAAATTTCCTATAGTACCCTGCTGTCTCTAGAAAACTCCTGACCTGCTTCTGTGTTTCTGGTCTGGGCTATGCCTTGATCACCTCTATTTTTACTTGGTTAGGACGGAGCAGTCCCCGGCCTACAACATGCCTGAGGTATACCACTTTAGCCATGGCCATCTGGCACTTCTCAGCTTTGACAGTGAGCCTGACCCTCTGTATCCTGCCCAGCACTTCCCTAAGGTGGGACAGGTGTTACTCCCAGCTGGCACTAAAGATGGCAGTGTCATACAGATATGCCATGGCATACTCCTCAGCACCATTTAACACCTGGTTCACCAATCTTTGGAAAGTGGCCGGGGAGTTTTTGATTCTGAAAGGCATTACCTTAAATTCAAATAAGCCTATCGGAGTGATGAAGGCTGACCTCTCCCTAGCTCTGTCAGTTAACTCTACCTGCCAATACCTCTTTGTCAGGTCAATAGTTGTAAGGTATGTCAGTCCTCCCTACTTGTCCAGGAGTTCCTTCGTCCAGGGCATCGAGTGGGCATCTGACTTTATAACTGCATTCAGTCCATGATAGTCCACACAGAAATGAGTAGAAGCATCTGGCTTGGGCACAAGGACTACAGGTGAGGCCCAGGGGTTGTGAGAGCTCTGGATTACCCCTAAATGCAGCATTTTCTACTCCTCCCTCCTAATGTCCTTTTGGACAGCCTCTGACACCCAATATGCTGTCCGCCGTATGGGCATCTGTGTCCCTGTCTCTACATCATGCGTCATTAAGGGGGTTAGTCCAGGCTTGGCGCTAGACAGTGGGACAAAGTCTGCTAAAACCTCCCTTACTTCCTGGATCTTGTCCAGGGCCAGCTGGGGTGACAATTTAACTGCCTCCACAGAGGACTCCCACTTGCTTTCTTCCAGCAAGTCCAGAAGGTTATCTCCTTCATCTGTCCCCTCCCCAGGACTACATACTGCAAACACCATGTCAGGCCTATTAGCATATGGCTTCATCATGTTGACATGGTACATTCCTTCTGTATGCCTTCTGTCAGGTAACTATGATATAGTTCATGTCATTTACCTTTCTTTTTCTAATCACATCTTTATTTGTCTCCTCTGGTTGGCCTCCCCATTCTGACCAACTTCCCCAGCCCCGTCCCCTGGAATTGCCAGTGCTTACCTTGTACCCGGCCCGGGAGCGGAGCCTGCGGGGAGTCGGTCCTCATCCTGCTTACCACTGGCATTTCCTCCTCTGGTTATCACCCAGGAGTAGGAGTGCATGCATGTGGAGGCACGTATGTGCCCTATGGCCCTGGTTACAGCTCCTTTCCCCACCCCATGGCCTAGCACCCTGTCCCCCTCTAGCCTGTGCCACTCCCAGCCTCCACTAGGAGTCGCCATTGGCTGAGGGGTGCTGCTTCACCTCCCCGGAGAGGAGAGCTTACCTGTCAGGAGCTCAATCCAGCTTTGCCCTCCCCCCCACTGCCGACCTCTGGTGACCAGAGCTCATTCCCAAACCCAGGTCACCAGCGTGCCATGAGGTAAGGCATCCAGTGCCTCAGTCCTCATCACCACCAGGCTGGCAGGTCATTTACCTTTCTAACTACTTTGTATGGTGCTGCCCACTCAGCCTGCAGCTTGTCTTTCCGGACCGAAATAAGGACCATGACTTCCTGACCCACTGTGTATGAGCAAGCTCTGGCTCTGCAGACATACCACACTTTTTGTTTCTGTTGGGCAGCTGTCGGGTTGTCTGGGCTGTCCCCATAAGCTCCTTCAGCCTTTCTCTAAACCTAAGGATGTAATCCACTATGGGAGTTCTCTGGTGTTGTGCTTGCCTTCCCAGTCCTCCTGGATCAAGTCTAGGGGCCCACGTACCAGGCGTCCATATAAGAGCTCGAAGAGAGAAAATTCTGATGACTCTTGGGGCACCTCTCTGTATGCAAACAGGTGGGGAAGGTATTTCTCCCAGTCCCTCCCATGCTGTTCAGCAAACACTTGGAGCATTGACTTCAAGGTGCTGTTAAATCTGTCCACAAGCCCATTGGCTTGCAAGTGATAAGGTGTCATGTGCCTCTGCACCACCCCTCACTTCTCCCATAAACATTTAGTCAGATCTGACATGAAGGAACCCCCTTGATTGGTGATAACCTCCTGTGGAAACCCAACACGGAAGAAAATCCCCAAGTAAGGCATCAGTGAGGATAAGGCAACTGCCTCTGGATACTGGGTGGCATAATCCACCACAGTCAGGTTGAACCTCTTCCCGGAGTAGCTAGAAGTATTTAAAGGCCCCACAATATCCATTCCCACCCTCTGGAATGGCTCCTCCACTATGGGCAATGGAATTAGGGTGGCTTGGGTTTTCTTACCCACCTTCCCCATTTCTTGGCACTGGTGACAAGACCTGCAATACTCCTTCACTTGCTGGGTGAAGTTGGGCCAATAGAAATTCTGGGCCAACCACTGGGTAGTGTGCCTGATTCCCAGATGACCAGACAAGGGAATATCATGTATTGTCTTGAGCAACTGCTCACGGTACCCCTGGAAAATGACAAACTGCCTGCCGATCACTGCCTGAGTATACATCAGTCCAGTTTCCCAATAAACCTTATGTTTACCGTCACCACTCTGTGCTCTGTCAGAGTCTGCTCAAGCCCTCAGCTTCTCTAGACTAGGGTCACTTTTCTGAGCAGCTGCAACCTCCTTATACATTCCCAAGGCATGAGACAGGTCCCCTTCAGTCTCTAAACTAGGGTCCCTAGCACTAGCATCAGGGCACTCAGGATCACTGTCATCCCTAACCCTCTGACAATGGATCACTCCTCCTTCTTTGGAGTAACCCTCCATATCTGTGTGGTTAACTGCTACTGGGGAAATTTCTACCCCCTTTTCATTAGCCTCCATATCAGAAGACACAAGCTGGGGAACCAGCCTCCCAGTGGTTTCCACAATGGCTTCTATGGGGTCCGGGGAACTACAATTTCCCCTTCCTGCTTGGCTATGGGTAATTGTACACACCATCCCCTGTTTGAGATTGTTGCCAAGGATGACGTCAACTGCTAATGTTTTGGCTACAGCCACCTGTTGCACAGTTCCCAGTTTCACCCCAGTCTAGGAGAACACTAGCGAGTGGCAATGTTTTCTCCTCCCCAGTGAAGTCTTGTACAGTTACAAATTCATTGGGTGTAAGCTGACCAGGCTCTACCAGATCCCTTTTTAAAAATGTCAGGGATGCCCCTGTGTCCATTAACCCTTGTGTCTATACACCATTCACAGTGACTGGGTGCATGTGTTCCCTCACATTCACAGGCATGCTTTCAGGGACACACAAACAACCCACTTCTTTCCTAGCCCCATTTTGCATATTGCTCATCCTTTTGGGACACTGTCTGGCAATATGCCCAGTTTCTTTACAAACCCAACATTTGTTTCTTTTCTCAGAGAAATCTTTTCTTTGAAACCTGGGACTAACCAGTTTCAGTAGAGGCAGTGAGGGTTTTAGCTGCCCTGAAGGCGCACTTTTCCCTTTCTGTGCTGCCACGCCTACCCCATTCACTCTCAGAGCAGGTCTGCTCTTGGCATAGCAGTCTGAGAGTTCAGCAGCCTCTTGCACTGTTTTGGGATCTCAGTCCTCCAACCAGGTTTTCAGCTCTGCTGGGCATGCCCCAAAAATCTGCTCTAACAATATAGCATTTTCAATTTTATGTACAGAGTTTGCTTTAATTCCTTCCCACCAATGTTTTAAAAACTGACGTTGTTTCATGGCTAGATACTCGTAGCTCTTTCAGAATTTCTCCTGAGCTTACAGAATTTAGCTCTGCATGCTTCAGCAGTTAAATCAAACTTTTTTAAAAGTGCAGCTTTAAGTTTGCTGTAATCATTACTGTCCTCATTGTCCATTTTACCCAATGCATCCCGAGCTTTCCCGGTAAGTAGCGGGGATAGCTGGAAGCTCCAGGACCCTGTAGGAATTTTTGCCTGAACACAAACTTTTTCAAAGGAATTTTAAAAAGTGTCCATATCCTCCCCCTCTTTAAATTCAGCTATCAGTTTGGAATTTAAATTTGTAACCCAGTCTTGTAGTTCCAGTTAAACTCAAGCCACTTACCTGCTCTGGTGCTGGTGGTTGGAGATGTAGCTTCTCCAGTTCATGTCACCTCTGGCGCTCATGCTCTTCACGGTCTGCCTCTCATTGTTCATGGTCCCTCTTCTTCTCTGCAGCTCACTGTTCTCACTTCTCTTCTGTCTGGAACTTCAACTCCATTCTGTGCAACTCCATCTGCAGCCTGATTGCTTCTGGCTCCAGAATGCTGGTGACCTTCCCTTACTGCTGTGTCCCTGGGCTTGCACTGGCCCTGCTGTTCTCCCCACCAGATCTGGACATTGCACTTGCTGCTGACCCCTCCACATCTATGGTTCAGTCCTTTACAGTCATAGTTTGTGACTTGACACTCTGGGCATCTGCTGCCATCAGGGCATCCACGAGGTTCTGCTTGGTGGCTCTCCCCTCATGCAGGACTCCTCTGTCCTGGCACAACTGCCTCAAGTAGTCTGCAGTGTGCCTGCTGTAGTTGGAAGCCATCTTCTTCTCTAACTATGGCTACTCTAATTTGCACTTTGAAAAAAATAAAACAGGTAGGAACTTGACTAAGAAAAATTATATAGTTCTGTTTCCTTTTTTAAAAATAAATCACTGCCTTATTTTGCAAGTGAGCTGTACAATATTAAGCGGATACACTGAACCGTTGAAGCTTGTGTTAGCAAATTTTTTGCACTGCTGCCAACCAAATCTGTCACAAACACACTCAGCAGGTCAGGCCCCCTGCTCCCACAGTGCCAACCTCAGAGCACAATAGTGTGAACAGGTAGCAGACAGGATAACCCCCCTGTCTGCTTTTGGGTCTGAATCACCTTTAGTCTCAAGTTCTGGGGGGATTCAATCTGTGAACCTTATGCTAGCATGCCCAATTTACAGGCTCAGATACTTACCCTCTTTGGGGATTGCAGTACAATCTTTAGTCAGGGGTACCAAGCTAGGCTTATAAAAAGAACCCTTGTAACTCTATGAGAGACCTTAGGTATATTCTTACCTTTTTACTCAAGCTCAGAAACACCATCAAGCTCTTGAACAGTTTCATCAGACTTAACCATCTATACATCACATGCAAAAAAAGAACTGGCAGACACCCAGGCAGTCTTTCAAATAAAAGATTCTTTACTAAAAGATGATAAAAATATGAAACATGTAAACACAGAACAATATATCAAAGAGCTCACAATCACATAAAAGAACAAGGGCAAAGTACAAAACAAAAACTCCTACCACAATACATTTAGACCTTTTCCATCTAATGTTTTACCTCTGTAAGTGCCTTGAAAGTTAGAGAACTGTGTCTCTCTAGAGTCCCAAAAAAATGATGACAAATTCCCCAGTTACAAGGATACATTTCAACCCCATCTCCCCACCCTCTTGGTGAGTCATCTAGCTCCTCCTTTTTAAAATTAAAAATACCAAACAAGATTTTGTAGCAGGAGGTATATTAAATAATTTGGCATCAACAAAAATTCCACTTCCTAAATATGACTCCTTAATTAAACATTTTCTATTTGATCTTGTGTGGTTTCTATTCCCAAGGCATATCAAACGGTTTTACAACTTTTAACACCATGTTGGTATCAAATGTTCTTTCTATAGGAATCATAAAACTTTATGAGCTCTATATCCTGGCAGCTGGGTCAGTTCTAATTAAGACAAAAAAAACACGAGACCTTTAATAAGGTCTCTCTGATCTTTTTAATTACTTCCTGCTTTCACGTCACTTGTCACTGCTGACACCTTGATGTAGGCCAATTCTCACATCCTCTGGTCAGTTACATATCCTGTAGCTTCACTGAAACCTGGGGAGGGGGCAATGGAAGCACAGGTTGTCTTATGTGAGACAATCACATACTATATTTTTATATTACAAATATCATACAACAATCATAACCAGCTGGCCAAGCGTCACAATATGGAATTTAAATAGGGTCCTGCAAAATCAATATACAACCTTTGCCAGGGTTTTTCAGGTCATTCCCAATGGTGAACTGGAGCTCTTGCTGGATTTTCCATTGATACAACACAACCTTTGCATCTTTATCAACCTGGTATATGTCTCTGTCAATGGAAGGCCACCATACGTGAATTCTGGCCAGGGATTTCATTTTGGCAATGCCTGGATGGCCCACATGCAAAAGAGTCAACACATTTGAGTGATAACATTGGAGTACTATGACACCAATCCCCATAGAAGACACCCCACAGCAATAGATAACTGCTGTCTCTTTGTATAGTAGGGTTGTAGTGCAGTCAAAACAGGTACTGCCTTGCAGCCAACCCTCAAGCATATAGTGATACACTTGTTTCAAAATTACATCTTGACTAGTCACTTTTGCAATATCCTTGGCTAGTACTGGAAGCTGATCTAGCTGTTGTAGCTCCATTGTGCACACAACAGTAGACTCTTCCATATCTTTGAATTGCACTGGAAAACTATCTGGCCCCACCTGGCATACTAATGGCTCCTCTTTAAGTTCCACATCGAACTCCATTTCTTTGGATATTGATAACCTCGACAAGGCATTCACATTTCCATACTGGTCCATTGGTTGGTATGCAACCTCAAAATTATAGGCAGACAAAATTAATACCCGTTGTTGAAGTCTGCTAGCGGCTGTTTCAATTTGGGGCGTACTGCAGCTACTTGTACCTCATTTTTAGTATCCATCTTAGCATGTGCTTCATTTTCTGCAGCTTCATTCATTTGTGCCAGCTGTAAAAGTTCCTCAGTATACTTCTTGACACTTACAGAAAATAATTGCTGAATACAATGTTCATTATTCAACCCCATAACAAACTTATCAGCTAGATCAGATTCAAGATGCTCCCTGCTCCACTCACACGTGAGAGCTGACCATTTGATCTCAACCAAATAAGATTGTAATGACTGACCTGGTTTCTGGCAGTAACTGTAGAATTTATAACGTTCAGCCCTTGGAAAAGTTGTTAAACTGTATTGTGCATTCAATTTAGCCTTTAACTCTTGATATGACAAATCCTCCAGCCGGTCCGATACACACATACTGCATAAAAGTTTGAAGGTTTCACTCCCCAAGAAAGTACAAAAAGCAGCTCGAATAAGCTTATCCTGTTGCTCAACATTTGCAGCGTGTATTGTAGGATTACGTAATAACCACTGATCAAACCGTCGGGACCATGTATCCCAGTCCGTTCCTGTAAAAATTTCAAAGCTGGCTGAAGTTGCCATGATATTGCACAGTTCCAAATTGCTTACTTGCCTCCAATGTAGAAAGTCACAAAATGGTGTAATTCAGTAAGCTGGAGCTATGAAAATGTCCACCATCCGTCATCATCAGTTTGTTGTATTTGGTGGCCGAATATAAGTACCTTAAACACAAACAGGTCTTGGTAGTTAGAAAACCACACCACACTGAAATCTAGGCCTTCTCTGTTTACTTCCATGATTCAGCAGTACATACAAGAGGAAACTGTCTCAAACACACAGGCACAGTTACAGGAAGTACATTCTCTTAAAGCTGTACTGTTTCTAACATTTCTTAAAGCTATACTACACATAACAGTGTCCAAGAAGTCTCAGCTCCTGCTTGAGGCAGCTGCTGGGATGGTCCAGTCCACATCTAGCATATTAAAATTATCTAGCAGTAGTATCTCCCCTCTAGTTGTCATCTCATGTATTTCCTCTTATAGGCCCCTGTCCACTTCTCCCTGAGCTGAAAGCCTACAGATCACTCCTGTGTGAATTGATGTGCCATTGCCAGGCTCCAGAGTGACCCACAGTGCCTTGGCCTCTCCCTGTTTACTTTGTACCGATGTCATTTTTATTCCCTCCCTGATGTACAGGGCCCCCACCCTCTTTTTTTTACCCACTCTATCTCTTCTGAATAGACTATAGCCTGGTACCTTTACCTCCCAATCATGATTTGCAGTGTACCATGTCTCGGCTAAATCTAGGTCAGCCTCTGCTATCAAGGATACCAGGTCAGGGATTTTATTACCCATGCTGTAGGCATTTGTAAACATTGCTTTCCATGTTTTTCTTGCTGACCCCCTTTTATTCTCTCTCATGCCCTCCTGTTTCCTCCCTCCATCCTTGGATTCTTTCCTTGCTGCCTCCCGTCCTCTGACATACCCTTTATAATTGGCTGTGGTGTACCTCTAAACAAAATCTCCTTGATTCACCTTATTGGCTGCTTTAACCCATTGGGGTGGGCTGCTTAAGTCTCCCTGCTCCCATACACCCCCCCTTTAGCTAGTTTTAATGCTAGTTTAGGAAACATTTAAACTGTTCATTGAGGACCACTGTCCTCTTCCTGGACGGTTGTAGGCTGTCTCCTTTACATAGGCCCACATCACTCCAAGTGTATCAACTGTCCACAATGAAGCCATAACTCTTTTCCCTGCACCAGCCCTCCAACCAGGTGTTCAAGCTTCTCATGGAGAGATTCCTAGCCTCCCCTCTACTGTGGATTGGCAACACCTCCGAGAAAGTCATGGAGCTTGCTACCTCCCCAAGGCACCCTCCTAACTTCCTGAACTCCTCCTGCACCTTCTGTACACTTACCTCCTCCCTGGCAAGGTCATTCATCCTCAGATGGACAATGACCTCAAACCTCTTTCTCCTGTTTATCACTTTGGTGATCCACAGGATCCACTCCCCCTCCCTCTGAACCATGCCTCCAGGAAGGCACTTAACTTCCCTCTCCACCACGCTACCTGTTCCCAAGTCCATTCCTTGGACAATCAAGTTCCCCGCTAGGAGTAGCTTCCTCTTCCCTTGGGGTCCTCTTCCACTTGCTCCTAGGTCTCCCTTCTGGAGGACCCACACATCCTCCTTGGTCTCAACTTTGGTTCCCTTATGGGACTTTCCTGCTCCTCTAGGACTGCATAGGAGTTTTTGAGCTGGACCAAATGGGGGATGTGGTTCTGACCCCCTTCCTTCAACCTTCCAGAGCCCACCATTGTACATCCAGCTCTCTCCCAAGGCAATCATTGTGGCAGTGGCTAGGGACATGGTAACCTCTGGGTGGGGGTGAAGGACCTCAGTACTCCTGCCAGCTCAGCCTGGAGACTGGCCACTTCCGCCCTCAGTCCAGAGAGGTGCCTACATATGGGGCAGCACTGCAGTACCCAGAACATTCTCCTGAAGACTGCTGCTCCACTACACTGCACCACTCCCTGCATCTTACTCCTCTTCTCTATGCCACCTCTTGTTTATCTGAATCCCTCTACTCCTTTAGTTTGCTTTAGTTAGGCTCCTTGGTTTGCCTTTTTTATCTCTTTTTTTGTTTTGTTTTGTTTTTAGGGTTTTTACTGTATATTGTCACTCGCACGTTGTCTTCTTCCTGTATGTCCCTTTAAGTCAGCAGGAAGTTGTTCTATGACCCAGGATCTGCACCTAATAAAGGGTGGTGACCTAGGGATGGGTGAGGTGTGGGAAAGAAGGGTGGGTTTACAGTGTGTGTGCTGCTAAAAAAAACAATCAACCCACCTGACTCCCGACTTGCATTCTCCTCACCGGTGACTTGAACCCTCTCCCAGCCTCTGGAGACAGTTAGGCTTTCCACCACCAACCCTGCTATAAAAGGTACTTCCCTGTAAGGAAAAAAGCATTAGTGACTCCATTTGATATAATAACCCCGAGGTCCCTTTCCAGCTTATTGACTGACAGTACCATTCCCATCCTATACTCAGTTCTTGGGCTCCTATGCCCTAGGTGCACAATTTTGCACATTTTGGCACTGAACCCCAACTGCCAGGCTCTTGGCCACTCCCTGCATTTCCCAAGATCCCTCTGCATTCTTTCCACCCTTACATTTTTGTCCACCCTACTACAGAGTTTGGTATCATCTGCAAAATGCATATCTTACCTTCCAGTTCATCTGTAATATCACGTGCGAAGACAATGAAGAGGACCAGTCCTACTACTGAGCTCTACAGCACCATGCTGGTCACTCACCCATCATTAGAGTGGCAAGGCACATTTTATTTTAAAAGACATCCATCCCAGAGGGCTGGGCACTGAACATATAAAATTTCATAGAAAACTCAAAATCATTATAAATACCTGAACAATACACTATTGTACATAAATATACAGTATTACAGCAATTGCTATAAAATTTATAAATATTACCCACAGTAACAGCTGCTAAACTCAAAGATAGCCAAGGACCAGTTAAGGCATAACATTCAGAAATCAGGGTAAGGCTATAAAGCACAGTAAAGGAAGGCCTGATTATACAAGAAGGCCTGGAGGTGGACTTTGAATACCTCAATAGAAGGGGCCTCTCTAACAGCTGGAGAAATCGAATTCCACAGGATGGGGTTGGTGTCACTAAATGCTCTGTCGCCTGCTGTTTTTAGCCTCATCCTGGGAATCGCAAGGAGGCCCCTAGAGGAGAGGGAATGGAGGGAGCAGATCCAGATAACAAGTGTAAGAAGGTCCTTCAGGTAACCAGGGTCCAGGCTGTGTAGGGCTTTAAAGGTGAGCAAGCCCACCTTAAAAAGGACCCTCTATCTGATAGCAACCAGTGCAGTTGATGCAGCACCGGAGTAATGTGACAGTACTTAGGCTGTCCTGTCAACAGCCTAGCCACCACATTCTACACCAGCTGCAGCCGGCACAGGTTACTCCCACAGACCCTGAGATACAGCACATTACAGTATTCAAGCCTGGACATCAAAAAGGCATACTCCAAGGTGGAGAGGTCCAGCGGCAGAACTAGGGGCTTTATCCTGGTGATGATAAAAACTGGTATGGACAACAGATGACACCTGAAACTCAAGCGTCAGTCCACTCTCAAGAATAATGCCCAGATGACGCACCCTAGAGGAAGTCTTCAATGGTACAGAGCCAAGAAAAAGCTCTGTCTCTGCACCAGAGGTCAACCTATTATGCCCTTTGTTTGACTCCACCACCAGTACCTCTGTCTTATCGAGTTCAGTCACAACCAGCTGGAGGCCATCCAGCCATTGATTTCAGTGAGGCAGCTGTTAAGCACTTTCAGTGTGCAAGATGTTCCAGGAGCAAAGGAAAGATACAGCTGGATATCAGCATAGCAATGAAAACCCAGACTGTACTTCCTAATGAGCTCTCCCAGGGGCAGCATGTACATGGTGAACAACATCAGTGACAAGACCGAAACCTTGGGAACTCTGCAAGACAGAAGGCTAGGGGAGGAGGAGAAATTCCCCATCACTACCCTCTGCCTCCTATTAGATAGAAAAGACTCAAACCAGCAGATGACAGTGCCAGTGAGTCCACAGAATTCCCTTAGGCGGTCAAATAATGCTCGATGGTCCACCGTGTCAAATGCTGAAGAGAGAGATTGAGGAGGACAAGAATTGTCCCCTTCCCTCAATCTCTTGAGTGAGTGCCATGAACCACCACCCTCTGTCACTTGTCCATTAACCAGTTTCTAACACAATTCACCACTTGGATCCCATACCTAGGCTGCTCAATGTTTTAATCTGTCTCCTGTGTGGCACAGTGTTGAAGGCCTTGCTAAAGTCCAGATAGAGTCCATGTTCATTTCTCTTCCCTGATATACTTCCCTGGTCACCCAGTCAAAGAACTCGATTAGATTCATGTAGCATAACCCCCCACCCCCATAAACCCATGCTGCCATTGGTCTTGCAGCCCACTGGATTCAAGATACTCTGCAAATCTTTCCTTTAACAGGGTTTCCATTTATTTCCCCACCACTGAAGTGAGGATCACCAACCTATAGTTAACTCCCCTCCTCCCCGCTGACATGCTAATGTAGTGGGACCATGTCTGTTCTCTTCCAGTCTTCTGGAACCATGCCTGTTTCAGTGAGCTGTTAAATAAGGCCATCAGTGGGACAGACAGCTCCTCCTTGAGTTCTTTCACTACCTTTGGGTGTATCCAGTCCAGCCACATAGCACTGTCCACTTTCAGAGCTACCTGTCCCTTCAGGATTTTTCCCTCTGCAAATGGACTTGAGTCCACCTGTCTCCTCCTCTGTTTCTGCTAATCCCTGGTGGTCAAACCCCAACCCTGAGAAGACTAAACAGAAGTACCTTTTCTGGATGTCTTCTTTTTCTTGATCCTGTTAGGCCCAGTCTCCCTCTGCCATCCTCCTTATCTTCACTATCCCACCTCTTGCTTTCCTCTTCTCACTTACTGTATGTACCTGAAGAAAGCCCTATCCCCATTTGCTTCCTCTTTGGCTGTCCTTACCTCTGCCTGTGCTTTTGCTCTCCTACCTGCCTTACTTGCTTCCCTCTGTTTTACCTGGCACATCTACCTGTCTTCCTCCCTCTGCATTTCCTAATACCTCCTGAATGCCACCCTTTTTATGGCTGTGTTTAGATGAACTAGCCACTGTATAAACAAACAAATGAGAATTACCATCATAAATCAACTACTGGTTCTGCTTTTGGACTATGGCAGCAACATTTATGATTTTGCAAATAAGTCTTTGTTGAAAAAGGTTGATGTCCTTTATAATCGATTGGCAAGATTCACCCTCAAATGTGACTACAAGACACTTCACTGTAATCTATACACAGATCTTGGATAGTTAACTTTAGAAAATAAAAGGAAAGTAATTTGGGCAAATCAAATTTTCAAAGTCATAAAGGTAACAAAACCATTATACCTAGTTAAAAAAGTAGAGAAAACTGAACACAAATACTGCTTATGGAACAAGAGCCTGAGAGAATGTAATATTACCAAAGCCATTAAACAAATCTGGAGAAATGCCTTGCCCTATGTGGTTATAATAATAATAATAATAATAATTTTATTTATATAGCACCTTTCAGTGTGTCAAGGCACTGAACAAATTAAAATCATAAATTCAAATTCCAAATACAAAACTTCAAAACATAAAAATACATCATAATAGCATAATAAATTATGATAAAATTCCAATCATACTAAAATTAACTTAGCTATCCAAGAAGGCCATTTTCCATAAATATGATTTCAAGTCTTTCTTAAATATCTCCATAGCTGTATGTAACTCAGTAAGTGATGTTTTGAAAAGTGTAGCTAGAAATCTTAAAATGTTTATCACTGCATTGAAGCAAGAATTGTCTGTCTGTTGCATGTGTAATGGATGAAGTGTAACCCAGAAAGCCTGGAATGATTATTGCATAAATGTAATGATGATGTTTGTTTATATTTACTAAGTGAATATGGTTGTTTAATTGACTTTTTAAACACAATCTTTAAAACTTATTAACAGGACCACCTTGTAAACAGGACCTTTGGGTCCTAATGGTATGATTATAGCATTCTATCCCGTATAAAAATAAAGATTTTTACTGCTACTGCTTTTTCCTTTGCCATCATAACCTTAAACTGAAACTACACGCTAGATTCCGTATGTAATGGATGACACAAAATACAGCTTTGCAACCATCCTGAATCCTCAGTTTAAGTGTTCCATTATGCAGATTATCATGCAGGGTCACAGGGTCACTCATTTCCTGCAGTTACTTTGTGTGAAGGTTACCAGCAGTATGAAGGAGTTAGGAATGCAGTCCCTGACAGCACATCCAAGCATAACTGAATCTAGATTGGTGCAGTCTGCTGATGGTGGCAGTAGTGGGCAGTCTGATAGTGTTGCACAGGGCTGCTCCTAGACCTTTAAAAATGATACACAAACTTTTGAAAATGCACTTTGGGTGGTGGCACTGCCATCAAGCATTACTCACAGGACGGTACCAACTTATAGTCAGTGCACTAACCATTATAGCACACTGCTTCCTCAAAATCATGAGCTGTGACTGTATCTAAACTATGCATTAACATAGCATGCAGCCAGTGAACATGAATGGATGGAACTTTTTTTTTTTTTTTTTAACAGTCCACTTCACTATGCTGCCCTCCCTTCCCCAAGCAGTGTTCAGCAACTGGAATAACGTTTACGATATGGGGGATGCGTAATTTGTATGCCTGCATGTCTTGGTGCAGCACAGCACAGGGTGATGGAATGGATGGTAGTAGTAGTAGTAGTTCAAGTGGTGACAGCCAGCTGGAAAAGTCAAGTGCCTTTCCAATAACGGAGTAGCAGAGGAGGACAGTGTTGTAGACTGGGAAGTCTGCAGAGCATTTAGTGCAGACATACCCGTCAGGACCAAACAAGCCGTTTTCAATCTACCATCTTGTTTACTGGTCTGTAAAGTGACATTCCTCCACAGGATTAGCGCAACTGTCATGCAAATACAAGCATGTCCACCTACTGGCATCCCATCTGAGATACTTTTTAACACCGCTGGTAATGTGGTTTCTCCAAGCTGGTTCAAGTTGGACCCCGAGCATGTGGAGAGGTTAGTTTTCCTGAAGGCAAATGTGCCACTCTTAGCTTTTTGAGTATCCATTCTCTTCCAGAAATAATCAGCCCACTTGTTCTCCACACTGTGATCACCCCCAAAGAAATCCACTTAACCATTCTGCTATGCCCCAGTCCCTGACCAAATGTTGGGCCATACCAAATGCTGGGTTGTATTGCAAGGGGTATATCCTCGAGGTGGGAGGAGGTGATTCTGCCACTGTATAGGTCATTAGTTAGACCACACCTGGAGTACTGCATGTAGTACTGGTGCCCCTATCTGAAGAGGGACATTAAGTTACTGGAGGGGGTGCAGCACAGGGCGACAAAGATGATCAAGGGGCTGGGGGACTTATACGAGAGGAGGTTGAAGGAGTTGAACATGTACTCACTGGAGGAGAAGAGATCCAGAAGCAAATGATTTGATACCTTTTAATGGACCAACATAGATGTAACAACAAGAACAAAGTGCTCTAGCTTTCGGACCAACCAGTCCTTCTTCAGAAGCTCATGGAGGAGAAGAGGGACAGGGGTGACATGATTGAAACCTTTAAATACATGAAAGGAATAAACAAGACGGGTACAGAGGGGCTGTTCAAAGTAAGAGAGGGGAGGGCCACCAGGGGCCATGATATGAGACTGGAGGGAGGGAGGAAGGTTCAGGAGGGAGATGAGGAGACACTTTTTTACAGATAAGGTGGTGGCTGGGTGGAATGAGTTACCTGCAGAAGTGGTATCCAGTAGAACAGTGGACTGCTTCAAAAGGGGATGAGACAGGACAAGGGGGAAGGTTAATGAAGGGGAAGGATGGAAGGGAGGGGCAGCTGCAGAATAAGGGGTGCTAGCTGCACATTCGAGCAGACTTGATAGACCTCTAGGCCTTTATCTGCTGGCAAATTCCATATGTTCAAACCATCCCTAACCCAAACACTTCTCAAACTATCAGTGAGAAAGCCATTCATCAGGTCTGCATGTTTGCCGAGTACCTGTATATGCTTCCGACTAATGCTACTAAGGAAGGAATCAAAAAATGTCTCTAAGAAAAAAACATACGTTTATGCATATGTCTACTGCCTTGTTAGGAAGACTACAGGCTGGCATGGCTGCCCTGTAAAATAAAGATTATCCCAAGCTCTGCTATATCTCTTTAATCTGTTCCAGACAAACTGGGGATAGAAACAAGTATTTCTCAAGCATTAAACATGTGTGAGTAACACATGTGAGCATGCATGATTTTACTACAGCCTACCTAACTATACGACTGGGCAGATTTCCAGACAGAATACCACAAGCTTTGCTGTGCTCTGACTGGATGCTTTACATTTTTAAAGCTGCACGCTGGCTAGGCAAACACATCCATCATCCTCCCACCCCCATCCCATACCTGTCTTGGTCAGTGGCAGAAGTATTTACTTGCAGACTGTTTTGCAGCACATTCACATTACAGCATTACAAATACCAAGTTTAACAGGCTACCCACATACCTCTCTGACCCCTTGCATCCTATGCCTCTATCTGCTCCCTTAAATCATTTAGCAGGGAGCTACTTATGGTGCCCATAACCTAGCTGAAATTGATAAGGGAACTGAGCTTGATTGGTTGCACAGTATTTAACTTTCACCTTGGCAACCACCTCACACAGCAATAAACAATTTCATTTTAACATCTCATCTGACAAAAGGCAACTCCTACACAACATGCCCTCTCCCGGGTACTGTGTTACAGAGTTGGCATTGGGTATGAACCCAATCCCTGGGTGTATGATAAGAAGAGCCCTAAGAAGACTTAAAAAAAATGTAGCTCTGAATGGAATCAGTAAAAACATGAATTTTTCAATACGACATTTACTTTGTTGAGTCACTAAGTAGCTTTAGTATGCCCCCCCTTTTTTTTTACTTACCTACAACCTGACAGACATGTATGCATGTATACCACTTTTCAGGATAAACATGTGCAGTATTAGCAAATACCCTATTGACTGATTTGTGTTTAGCTTGAGTTCCCCATGTCCTTTACTTCCCCCTGACCCTTTTCTTCCCCCTTCCCTATTTGTTTTCCCTTTCTTCCCTCCTTCTTTTGAATCGGTTTTGCATATGTAACCCCTAGCTGGCGCTATCCCAGGGGCTACTACCCCTGCCTGATTTGCCACTAACAGGTTGAGGGGCCTGGATCCGATGGCGGGTGCCTCCACCCAGAGGTCAGGATTTGCAATAGTTAAACTAACTTGGTCACAGCCCTCTGGGACACTGCAACCTCCCTTTCTTCCCACTAGTGGCCCACACAATATATCAGAATTACCTTCACAGTATACACTTACCCCAGGACTGGTTCAGGCACTGGGACCCCTGTAAATAAGATACAGTGCAACAATCACAGTACAATACTTTAACATAGACAAATACCTCAGGCAGTATAACTTTGCTGAAACAAGCAGCTCTGATTTATTTAGGGGGATATAACAAGGACAGGGGGAAATCAGGTTAATTAGCTTATCACTTTACTCATCTACCTATGGCTCTGTGCACAGGCCTATCCCTACCAGTTACTGTCCCTGGGTACCCAAGCCCTAGTGGCTAGTCCAAACCGTGGCAGCTGGTAGGGGCCCTTTCACACAGAGAAAAGAAAAATTAGTTAAACAGTCAGCAGTACAGTAATTCCATTTGGGTTCAATGTGGCAATTCAACAGGGAGCGACCCTGAATTAGTACTCATGACCTCCAACAAGATAGGGTCCTTCAATGTCAGCAGGGCTACTCTTGAGCTCCACGAGACTCCTCACACATTTATATGGCAAACTGCAACAGGCAAAAGTCCTTTAATGGCAGCAGGATTCACTTGAGCTACACAAGCCTCCTCACACATTTATATGGTAAACAGTAACAGGCAAAAGTCCTTTAATGGCAGCAGGATTCACTCGAGCTACACAAGCCTCCTCACACATTTATATGGTAAAACAGAAAGTACTATACCAGGCAGGCTGCTTCTCTATCCAGATTGCAATTACTGCACAATACCCGGGAGAACACACAGCAGATTCAGTTACTGACAGACCGAGCGCAATTCAGCAATTTCTCCAGTCTTCTACAGGGTGAGCCTGGTTTCTACTCTTCAGATATCCTTTGATTCTCTTCACAGGATAGATTCAGTCCTAACAAGCAGTTACACAAGCTGCAGACCGGAACTCGGGGCCTTACACACGTTTCCCGACTAAAACTGCACACCGAAAAAGCACAGGGCTCCTTCCCTCTTCACTGCCAGAGCTCAACTGAAACTCCAGCAGACAAAACCGGGCACTTCCTTTGAGTTCCTCCCAGTTCTTGGCTGGATTGGCTGTCACTCACAATAGACTGCCCCTGTTGGTCCAAAAAAGGTGCCGAAGTCCAAACTACATCTCCCAGAGTCACTGCCCATACAATCCTCTTGTGGCTGGCTCAGATTACAAGTCCAAGTTCTGATTCGTCCAAGGCACCATTTTAGAGCTACCTTAACCCACACTGATTGGTCCAGTTCAGCAGTTCAAAACTAGAATGGGGAACTAGGCAAACACAGTTCTGACTGCAAAGAAAGCAGGTTAGACAAACTGTATTTTCATTATTACTCTAAATGATTTCTGGCAAACAGTTACATCTTTCAGATAGGTTCCCTTTGCACTCCTAGTGACTGCAAAAATGGAGTGAATTGGCAACAGCTCGAGTGGTACTCAAGCAGAGAAACACACAGTCCCCCCATACAAACTAATTATGTCTGCAAGCAGACAGTTCTTAAAGAGACAGTACCAGTTGCTCTAAAAACACTCACAGATAAATGGCTTAAACGCCAAACACCATTCAGGCTTGGAGCATTCAAGCAAGCTCCTGGAAGTCTTTTGGGAACCCCCATTTGCAGGGGGGTTACACATACTTGTACATTGAGGGTGGGATATTCAAAGGGGTTGCACATGGCGCAACAATGTTGTGCCATGCGCAACCCACTGATGTGCCCTGACGTGATATTCAAAAGGGGATGTTGTGCCACACAGATCCCGATGTACTGGGGCACACCAGTAATGTATGCAGCGCAAGTGCGGGGGGGTGCCCATGCATATTCCGCACATTCCAATATTCAGCCTGGGATGTGCAGCGTATATGCTGGTGAAACCCCTACATGTGCCGCACACTGGTGCTCAAAGTAGAGCCACAAAGAAATAGGAGAAAGGGCTGGCCACCCACAGGTGAGCTGCCGCATTGCAGGGCACAACACAGCAGCCACCAGATGTGGATGGCCACCCGAGCTCCAGAGCCAGGGTCTGTCGATGTCGCACCCCCCCATGCCCGATCACGGGCATTGTACTAGAAATGATATTCCTGGTGGTCCAGTGGACTGCTTCCAGCCCGATCATGGGCATAAGTATTAATAATGAAGTCTATCTTTTAGGTTCAGTGACTGCTCAACCTATCTGTTAAGTATACTAAAACAGTTTTAGCCTGGCCTGGTCCAGCGGTTTCTCCCACTCGCCCACTGACCCCACCACCCGCCTCCCTCCAGTCAGCCATGGGCGCAGCTTCCCACCTGCAGCCGCCTGAAACACCAGCCGATCGATTGTAGTACGGTGCCAGACGCCATTGGTCCACAGCGGACTGTGGGCATGCAGATCGTGAACAGCATTACACAGTCTCGATATGTGCATGGGTCCACTTGCTATTATCTGACCAGGTATCGGTACTGTTGCATGCCCATTGGGCCCATGCTGTGGACCAATGGGGCGGCCAGCCGCTCTCGTATGCAGTCAGTCGGTGGGTGGCTGGAGAGCTGCCACCGTCTGACTGAAGGGGAGCGGTGGCAGGGCCCAGTGGGTGGCTGGGGAGAGGGGACCGCTGGACCACCAGGGTTAATTTAAACAGTTTTTAGTATACTTATGCCCACGATCGGGCTGGAAGCGGTCCACTGGACCACCAGGGATATTGGACTTGATTTAGTTTATACTTATGCCTGCAATCGGGCATTGGGGCACTTTGCCGTGCTGTGCAGGGGGCGTCAGCCCCTGATGGCTGCAGACAGGTGCAAGTCACCGGGGATTGGTGCTCCTGCATGCAAATGGGGCCGTAATGATTTGCTAATGGCCCCAGTTGTGCCTTGCATGCATCATGGCTCCATTTGCATATCCACCGCTGAATATTGCGGTTCCTGCACCTAGCGCAACCGCATTTGCGCTGGCGCATCCCCTTGCTCCTCTCTTGCCACTTGCGCTGGTGCAGTGCCACTGCACCATGCACAATGTGGGAGGCCATGTTTCCATATTCAATGGTGCTGAGCCATGGTGCAGCACCGTTGAACATCACCCAGCACACTCCCTGGCACATCCCAGTTGTGCTGCGCCCAGCTTGCACCCCTGCCTGGTGCATTTCTGATTATCCCAACCCGAGTGTTTACCTGAGAGCCTTGGCCTCATGCTGTATGTTTAGTCATCTCTTTTTTGGAAAAAATGTTACAACAAAACATGAATTTTGCTGATTAAGGAGAAAAAAACGCTAAATGTAACCCTTTGAAATCAAAAGTATATATGGTATGGTACGTTATGCTCAGAGACTTATTTGGCATTTTCTCTGTAACTCCATAGTAATTTCTTGTAGATGAAATTATTTCCTTTGGAAGCCAAATTGCTCTGTTTTCCTGTATAACCAATGTAAGTCTATGGGAAGGATTTTCCTGTAAATGGCTCCATTTCCCTGTAAAATACAGTAATCCCTGTAGATCTGGGAGCAACAGTACTAGGGGAAGGGTGTTGGATACAAAACACAGCAAAAGTACAGTTGATTAATTAGATAAAATACTTGGCACTAGTGGGACAGCTGAGAGAGAGCGAGAAGAGAACAGAACAGCTAGCCTAAACCAAAAAGCTAATTTATTTTTTGTAATACTTAAAAGGACAGGGAGTATTCAGAAGAGAAATAAGTTCCTTTGGGTCAGTATTTCAAACAACAGGAATCCATCAATGATGTTTTACAATAAGCACCATCCCGCCAGAGTGTGATGCCACAGAGATATAACTTTATGCTAATTTTAGAACTTAGAATACAAGTTCAAACTCCCTACTGTGGTCATACTCCCCCTAGTGTTCTAACGTTATATTTTTGTTTCTCCACCTGAAGAGGGCAGTTTCCCAAAAGCACAGCTCCAGCCTTCTAGTCAACAAAGTTCAAATTAGTTTCTTGATCCTCTGCATTAGTTAGGGTGCTTACTTTGTATTATATTTGTAGTTTCTCAGGTTCCAGGAAACCGAGAAGAATGTATTTGAAGCATGGTGGGACCTGGGGGTTATCATATCTGATGACCTGAAGGTGACTAAACAGTGTGAAAAGGCAGTGGGGAGAGCAAACAGAATGTTGGGGTGCATAGCAAGAGGCATAACAAGCAGAAGGAAAGAGGTGGTGATGCCACTGTACAGATCACTGATGAGGCCTCGGCTGGAGTACTGTGTCCAGTTCTGGAGACCACATCTCCGGAAGGACCCTGACAAAATAGAGGCAGTCCAGGGAAGGGCAGTGATGATGGTGCACGGACTGGACCAGAAGCCCAACTAGGAAAGACCTAAGGACCTTAATATCTATTCGCTGGAGGAAAGAAGGGAGAGGGGAGATATTATAGAGACTTTCAAGTACCTTAGGGGAATAAACAGGGTACAGGTGGAGAGCATATTTCAGAGAAAACTCTGCACAAGAACAAGGCGGAATGATATGCGGCTGAAGGGTGGAAGGCTCAGGGATAATGTTTGGAAGTACTTTTTCACTGAAAGGGTGGTGGAGCCATGGAACAGCCTTCTAGAAGAAGTGGTGGGTGCGAAAACAATATGGAGGTTCAAGAGTGCATGCGATAGATATAACCCTGGAGATGTGCAGAGCAGGAAAGCTGCCGATCAAATAGGATCTGGGGCTGCACCAGTGAGTAGGGAAATGAGCAGACTAGGTGGGCTATATGGTCCTTAACTACTGACAGATTCTATGTTTTTATGTTTATAGTTCCCACCTTGAGGGAACCAATGCAATATGGCTAAAAAAATGTAACGAACTGCCAAGGCTTGCTATTTGGCTGTTCCTGGCATATTTACACTTGGTTCCCATTTTTAGGGAGCCAAATCACTTTGTTATTTCAATTATAAAACAGCTTTGTTTCTAGCAGTTCCTTCTAATCTATAAGGGAGAAAATTAATTTAAAAATATATTTCCCATAGCATTTGTGTATTGGTAATTGAATAATTGTTTTTAAACAGGTTTTTCAGTGATTAGCATGACTGATAGACCTAAAAAGCAAACAGGACCAACAGACCTTAAAAACTAGGTGAATTGTTTTCAGCTCCTGGCAAGGGCAGACTGCCATGAGCTTTGTTTTAAGTGCCTGAGTCCAGACCATGGTTTTATCAGTTGTGAGTTCTGTAATATTTTTGCCCTAAAACTCAAAAGAAAAGGGCTTTAAAAAGAGAAGAATGTATGGCTTCTCAATCTGCCTCTGTGTCACCTAAGCACAATAAAAACTTCCCCCTCAGGTGCTTCCCTCGGGGGGGAGGGGCATGCTCGACCGCTTGATAGCGGCTCCTGGAGGTGACTCAGCAGAGGTGTTCTAAGTGGCATGGGCCACCACATGCTGCCGAACATCCCTGCCCCCAGGACGCTGGTGCGGCCACATGATTGTGGGAGTGGCCCCAGAAAACAGAAAATGCCCACCCAGCTGATCAGATGATGGCTGCTGAGTTCACTCACACCACAGAGCCACTCACAGCACACCACTTTGATCCCCTCAGCCCCCCCCCCTGTGTTTCTGGTCAAAGCAGCAGGAACATTTCTCCACTCCCTTTCTCTTCTGGGGAAGGGGGCCTCCTGACAGGGATGCACAGGCTGTACCCAGGGCATGGGTAAAAATGGGGATAGAAGAAAATAGCAGCGGGGAACAGAGCTAGCTGGCAGCAGAGGAGGCTAGCAATATGTGGCCTGAAGGATAGGACAGTCGAAGGGACAGGATAGGAGCAAAATAAAAACTCTGAAGGAGTTCCTAATGAAGCTATTTGTATCTCACCTGCTATTATTTTTATTACTTATATATTTTGTAGTGTCCTGTCCTTATTTTGTTGTCCCATCGGTATTCTTGTTTGATGTTCATTTATTTAAATTACTTGCATGCATCAGAGAATCTTAGAAAATGGGCTTTTTATTTGGAGGCATCTGATTGGCTAGTACCCATTCCACAGGGATACATTAACTTTCAATAGATGCCCGCCAAATAAAAAGAGCCCAAACCTGCTTTATGCCCAGCCAAGTATCCTTGTGCCCAGCCTGCTTCATCATTGGCTGAAGCACTGGGCACAAAATTTCAAACTGCCGCCATGTTTTCTATCATTTAGCGAGACAGCTAGTGAGAGCACACACACACACACATACACTCTCTCTCTCTCACTCTTTTGACCAGGCATCACCCAGTAGCAGTCCAAAATAAATATATGTCCCTGGTTTCCCTGATGTAGAGCTGGCTTTCCTTTTTCATTATGTGCCTAAAACCCCTGCTGCCACCACTCACTGACCACAGACAGGCATGAGCTCACAAGTTTGTTATACATAAACAGCCCTCCTACCCAAACAAAGAGATAACAAACTAAAGGGAAGCAACACAGAAAATATGTTTTTTTCTTTTACAGAGAACCACCATGCCACCAGAACGCACGTGATGGCTCATTTCACTGGTACTGTCACACACAGATATTTGTTTCAGGACTGCTCATGCATGTGGCCGTTCGTTTCAGCTCTACTCTTCGAGTATAGGAAGAAATCTTCCCCACAGTGCTATCGCTGTTCCTGAAATATCATCGTTTTTATTGCTCACCCCAAATAAAGAAATGGGAGAAATAAAGTAGCTTAGTAGCGTAGTACTAACATTACCTCTCCTGCACTCCATTGTCCTTCCCGATCCCATTGCAATCAGTAAACACAGAGGACAGCCTGCGTTGGTTTCTGTATTCAACTGCCATGCTACCACTGCAGTACAAAACACAGATGCTTGTAAGCAGGGTCTCAGTAAAAATAAAAAAAATTGTAACTCAAGTGAGCGGGGGGGGGGTAGTTGATGGGTTCAAGTGCCAAGGGTGGGATACTGTACACAGTGGTAACAAAACAGTGAAATGCTGCACTGCCCTCTACTGGTACATATTGGCAAGAATACCAGTAGAGGGACTACTTTACTAACCAAGCCAGTATAAGTTAATTTTTAATCTTTTTGAATCTTTATTCTTAAATATTGCAAAAAAAAAAAAACCCTGTTACAGTTAGCCCATTTCCTAAGTGTAATAATACCCTCCAGGGTGGGCGGTTGGGCAATACCGGACCTTCCAGGGGCTATAAGGCCCTCCACCTGTGGCGTCGGGCCTCATTACGCCCCTGGGCGGTCCGGTATTGCCCAATACCGCCCACCATGTTGGGCATTATTGCTTGCATAGAAGTTTGACAGCAGAAAAGGACCCTCACGCCCATCCAGTCTTCCACTCCTCCCATTCACATACCCCCTGCCTGCCACCTCCCTCCCCCATACTCAGCCCCATATGCCTGTCCCATGCCCTCCTAAATTCCTCCACCATTTTAGCCCCCACTACTCCATCTGACAGTCTGTTCTAGGGCTCCACCACCACCCTCTCTGTGAAGAAGCGCCCCCTCACATTGCCCCTGTATCTGTTTCCTTGCAATCTGAGGCTGTGCCCTCTAGTTCTGACTCCCTCCTTCCTTTTTAGCAGACCTTCATGCTACATGCTTCTCAAAAAATACACAACTGTATTATCATGTTTTCCCTTACCGCAAGTCACACCTGGAAACGAGCCATGGCTCAGTGTGCCTTTCCCGGTTACCAAATTTAAATAAATAAATAATGATGGTGGAAAGCATGTATCAGAGGGTTCTTCTCATAAACAGCAGCAGGCACTGTCAAATGGGACAGATACTGTATAAAAGATAAACTTCTCAGCCATCAGATAAACATGTTAAAGATGGTAAAGATACCAGGGTGTCCGAAAGGGGGGACACTGCTTCCAGTGATGGCAAAAACACAAATAAAACAACCTCAGAACAGGTACCAAAACCAGTGCCTGGCAAGAAAAGACAAAAAGAAAAGTATGACTGTGCCACTCCTCCTGCAAAGGAAAAGGAGCAGGTAGTGGACCAAAGACAAATGCCCTCAACAGAGGGCATGGCCAAAGCATGGCAGTTTTTCCAAGCCTTCCAGGTTATAAGAAACCCCAGGCTCATGTCCCAGGCCATGGCCCTGTAGAGGAGGAGATATGTATTACAAGCAGAAGAAGGAAGGTGAACCTATAGAACCTGACAGCTCACCTGACCGAGAGTTTGACTCTCCTTCTAGGCCAGCAGAGGTTTATGCCTTTTACTTCACGTTCACCAAGCAGATGGTGAACACCCTCAACATCCTCTCTCGTGAGACAGAGAGGAAGGATGAGAAGAAATTGGGGGTCATGGATATGATGGAGATAGCCCCAATAAGAAGGCTGCTTGTTCCCATCGACAAGTTCCTCCAAGCAACTATTTTAAAATCATGTATAAGACTAGGGAGGTGGATCAGGGGAGGGCAGTGGACATGGCCTATCTGGACTTCAGCAAGGCCTTTGACACTGTGCCACATAGAAGACTATTGCACAAACTGGAGAATATGGGTGTGGACAGGACAGTAGCGTGGTGGGTAGGTAACTGGCTGGGTGGCAGGACACAGAGGGTGGTGGTAAATGGCTGTCACTCCACAGAGGGAAGAGTGACCAGTGGGGTACCACAGGGATCAGTGCTGGGACCAGTCCTATTCAATATCTTCATCAGTGACATTGTGCAGGACCTAGAAGGCAGAATTTCACTGTTCGCTGATGACACAAAGCTCTGTAACAGAGTAGACACACCAGAGGGTGTAGACAGAATGAGAAGGGACCTGCAGAAACTTGAAGAATGGTCAAGGGTTTGGCAGTTGAAATTCAATGCAAGAAAGTGCAAGATAATGCATATGGAAGCACAAAAACCTGGCACAATATATCAGTTGGGGAGTGAGGATATAGCGTGTACCAAACAGGAAAGGGATCTTGGGGTTATCATCTCTGATGTCCTCAAGGCAGAGAAACAGTGTGGCAAGGCAGCAGATAAAGCAAATAGGATGCTGGGATGCATAGGCAGGGGCATCACCAGCAGGAAAAGGGAGGTCATAATTCCACTATTCAAGACACTAGTGAGGCTCCACCTGGAGTACAGTGTACAGTTCTGGAGACCTTACCTATGTAAGGACATAGACAGGATAGAGAAGGTTCAGAGGAGGGCAACAAAGATGGTGCATGGATTGCATCACAAGTCCTATGAGGACAGGTTGATGGAACTGAACATGTACTCCCTGGAGGAAAGGAGGGAGAGAGGGGATATGATAGAGACATACAAGTATCTTACAGGGAGGAACAGGGTGCAGGAATACACTATTTTTAAGCACAAAAGATGTTTCAGGACTAGAGGGCATGGGATGAAGTTGGAGGGAGGACGATTCAGAGGAAACGTGAGGAAGAATTTCTTCACAGAACGGATGGTGGACAAGTGGAACACCCTGCCAGAGGAAGTGGTGGGGGCTGAAATAATCATGGGATTTAAGAATGCATGGGATAGACATAAAGGAAATCTGGAGGTCAGTGGTAAGGGGCAACAGACTTCTTGGAAAACATAAACTGAACTTACAAGCTCAAATGGGCAGACTGGGTGGACCATAGGCCCTTATCTGCCGACACTATCTATGTATCTATGTATGCATCTATGTCGGCACTTTAATCAGCTGCTGGCATTGATACAAAAGTTAAAAAGAAGTATCAGGAGGACAAACAGGGGTGGCATAACTGTATGCCCATCCTGGTCATGAAGGAGTGATCCAGACAGCTGCCTGTGAGAAGGCCAAGGTGGACTTCTCCACACAGCCCCCAGAGAAAGAATCCAGAACAATGGACACCATGGCTGGATTAACCTGTATGCAAATTACGCAAATTATGGCGTAGGACCCCGAGGTTCAGGAGGGCATCCACTGTTAACTTATTTACAGTTACTTTCTTTAATTCTGGCTGTACTGGATGACCACTGACAGGCCGAACTGCCCAAAAAGTAGCCCCCTCCTTGGAGTCAGTCAGCCCCCCCACCTCACTGAGTCAGCCTGCTGAATGATGATCCCCCCCCCGCAGCTGCTCTGAGCAAGTGAACCTCTCAGTTTCTCTGACGGCTGCTCCAGCTTCACCTCTGATCCACCCTGACCCCACCACACACAACCAATCATGTCCATCAGAGGACCCTGGAGGTGTGGCTACTGGGGAGCGGGAATCAGTGTGTGCATGTGCATGACATCAGGACATGTGGCTGGGCAATTATGAGGAGTAGAGGAGGAGCTGTGGCGGTCAGTCGTCGTTGCCAGTGGTTGGTCTCAGCTATCAAAGAAGAAAAGTCTCTGTCTAAAGACACAAAAGTAGAGAGAGAGTCTGAGCAGGCCACGATGGGGGGGGGGGTGGTGGTGGTGGGGAGTTTAACCCGGAGTCAGATTTGGCTTCAGTGTAGTGTCACGTGCTGCTGGTGTTTTCAGTGTAGCCACTAGCCAGGGTCAGTCAGTGCTGCTGCTAGTTTGGCCTTTGGTCCTGCTGTGACTATGAGGAGTCCTCCCATGCCAGGCCATGCTACAAGGCTGAGTCATGTCACCACCGCCTGTGTGATCTTGAGGAAACAATCAAGAGGACAGACTGGACTCATCACAGTCACATTCACATAAGTCAGGCCACACCAGGTATGTTGTGTTGACTAGTCATCTGCGTGCTGCAGTGTCCAAGTCATTTATGCTGCAGAAATAACTAGTTTTATTGCACTGGAGAAACAAACTAAGCTGTGGTTGCCTCTGGTCATGGTCTGTATGTGAGTGTACAGTAACCTGAGTAGTGTACTGAGTCTTTAATAAGATTTGAGTTTGGCACTGAGTGGACCATGGGATGCTAATAAGTCACCTGAGGGGAACTGACTTGTGCGACTTGCTGTTGCTGGCACAGTTTTGTCTTGGTTTGATCTGAGTCATATACATTACTGGGAAGTTGCAGCAGGTTGCTCTAGGAAACTTAATTTCTGAAGTGACTGCAGTCAACACCTGCAGGTCCTGCATGGTTCTTAAGGCTCAGTCTTTTTGGCACAACTCTGTTTAGCTGCTTTGGCATCAATGACTTGGAGTTGGGGCAAGGATGTGGCAACTCAGCACTGGCAGCAAAGTAACTTTTAGGTTAACAACAAAACTATAACTGATAATGGAGATGGAGGAGAGGAGACAGTGGGAGAACAGACAGAACTGAGGAGAAAGATAGCTGCACAGAGGGAGATTGTGGCAGATGCATTGTGGAGGCAAGGAGCTTGAGCATGTCTCTCAGGTTTGAAGCTCAAAGGAGTCTTGAGCAGAGAAATAATGGGAGGGAGGTGTGAGCCCCACTAATTGCTTCAATACATGCTTCAGTTTTTTGGTTTTGGCAGAGAGAATAGGTATTCAAGGAGGCATGTGCAGGGAGATAATGGCAGCTATAATCCCCATTTTTATTAATTTATTTATGTGGAATTTGAATTTGATATCAGGGAAGGCAGGGCACACTAACTGAAGTCTAATGTCCAGGTGTGTCTCAGGGGAGGGAAAAAAAAGAGGGAGGAAAGAAGATCCATAATTATTAATAACAAAAATAGTTACAAGGTACAGTAGTGGCAAGGGAAAAACAAGACGAGTTAAAGGTAGCTAAAAAGTGAAAATTTACAAAATGTTAATATTGTAATTGATAAAATGTTTCTTTGTGCAGTAATTGGTTGTTCTGAATTGTGTTGTTTATAATCAAGGGCATGTGACCTGTCAAGTCATGTGGCATAACACATAACATTATAAACCACATCCTGCTTGAGTACCCTGGTGGTTACTGCAGAAGAGTGGAATGTTGGCATTTAGGGGCCCCCCAGGCCACAAAATATGACTTGAAGTAGGGCCCCCACATCCATTAATCTGGCCATGCTGGACACTATGGCCAAAAAGTGGTATACAACTTCCCTGCTCCTGAGGCAGGCAGCTTATTTTATGTATACAGTTCCGTAACAGAAAGCACTGTGGAATGCAGTGGTAGCGCTGATTGATAAGGTTGATGGTGAAGTGGCACAGAACCTGTCTGCCACAGCAAACTCAGCCCTAGTTGTCACTAAATACCAGTTCCACATGGCTATGGACAACAATGACTCTTGCCTCAATCTTAGCCTATGCAATGGCATTGAGGAGGTTAATCTGGCTAAGGGCTACCATCCTTACCCAGGACACCCAGACTAAAGCCATTGATTTCCCCTTTGAGGGAAGTTCTCTATTTGGTGACAAAACAGAATCACACATGAAAAAGTGGATGAGTACAAAATCACTTGTAAAAATAGCACTGAAAAGGAAAAGACTTCCACTTTCTACAGACCCTACGGAAGGGGAGGCAGAGGTCGGGGCTACTATCACATCCCTATAATCCCATTGAGTACCAACCCCAAAGAGTTTACTGCAGAGGCAGGAGGGGCTCCAGACATAATGCAGCACCAGCCTCCAAGCCACAGCCAAAACAAAATCCCTGACAATTCTGCCTAGGTCACCAGTCAACCATTGCAGTGGCGGGGGGGGGGGCTGAAGACACTACTTCGAGGAGTGGTTACAGATCATCACAAACAAGAGGGTCATGGAAGTAGTGAAATAGGAGCTGGCCCACCAGTGCAGTGGTAGTCCTACTGCCTGTGGCGCCGATGACCAGTGTTCAGAAATGAGCGCAGTGTGTCAGAGGGTCAGCGGGGGGGAGGTAGGATGAGCATCCCATGGACAGCTCTCCTTCTCCAGGGGAAGGTTGTGGCTCCCTGGCATATCAGCAACACCCAGTGGAGGCAAGATGTGCAACAGCCAGTACCACTCTTCAGGAGGGAAGCGACAGCGGACATCTATAGGTCTGGTCCGGGGGGCGCGCCCAACCTGCACTGACGTCACTGCACATCTGCAACTAGGGTGAAACTCACAAGAAAACCCCTGGCCTGGCTGCACTCTGCAAAGCCCATGAACCTCCTCCTGAATGACTCCCCAGGCATAATCCTTGGCTGAGGTCTCAGGTAGATCTCGGTCCCTCCCCTTGAGGAGCCCCACCACAAGGGGCAAGCTGCTGGCCTCCCAGTCCAGGCAGACTGGGTGGGATGCCAGGTGCGAGGCCTGAGTGCTGAAGAGGGGGTATATCCCCCATGCCAAGTCAAGGTAATAAACAGAGTTAAAAAAAAAAGTAGTGAGACAAGGATTGTCCCTGCAATTCAAACAATCTCCCAAACTGCAGAGATCAAAAAAAGTTCTCAGCCCATACACCAACAGAAATAATTCTGCTGGAATTGAAAGTAAAGAAATTACTGCAAGCAAAAGCAGTAGAAGGGGTCTCTACCTCACAGTGGTTAAGGGCTTGTTTTCAAGACACTTCCTGACCCACAAGAAAAATGGGGAGTGGCGACCCACTTTGGATCTAAGATATCTGAACAAACACATCAAAAATGAGAAGTTCATGATGGTCACACTGGGTCCAGTAATACCATTCTACAGTCAGGAGACTGGCTGGGGTCACTGGATCTGAAAGACACCTACATTCACATTACAGTCAGACCCAGTCACTGAAAATACCTCAGGTTCAGGCTAGTAAACTACCAATACCAGTTTATATCCCTCCCATTTGGCCTCACCTCAGCACCAAGGGTCTTCAGAAATGCCTAGCCATTATGGCAGCACACCTGAGAAGACAAGGAGTGGTGTTTTTTTCTGACTGGACAACTGGTAAGTCTCAAGGTAAACAAAGCGAGAGACAAGGTGCTCTATCCAAAAAGTAAAGAGCTCCCTCGAGAACCTGGGATTCCTGATAAATCTGCAGAAGTCCCAGACAGAACCAATTCTGGTGCTGGACGTCATAGGTGCAGAGCTGGATGCCTTGCAAGGGAAGGCTTTCTTTCCATGGAAAATTGTAACAAATTTGACAGCTACTGCATAATACTTCATATTTGGCCACTCAAGGCTGGCAAGGAACTTCCTGCAGTTACTGGGTCACATAACCTCATCCAAAGCAGTGGTGCCATGGGCCAGATGTCAGATGAGGAATATTCAGTATCACCTAATGGACAACTGGTTTCAAAGGTAGGATTCACTGTCCAAGCCAGTGCCAGTCACAAAGACCTTTGTGCAGATACTAGAGTGGTGGAAGGAGGAAAGCAACCTCAGAGAGAGCATTCCCTTCCTCCAACAATCCCTAACAACTATCCTCACATCAGATGCCTCACTCCCTACGATGGGGCACCCATCACGAGGGTCTCACAGTAAGTGGAGTCTGGAACCCATAAAAGACTCAGGAGCACATACATCTCCTAGAGCTCAGGGCAGTATTGCTGGCAATGCTGTATTTTCCTCCAATCTGCAAGGTCAGTCTGTTCAAGTTCAAACAGACAATACCACAGCAATGTACTACATAAACAAGCAGGGAGGAATAAGACCCTCCAAAATGTGCATAGTAGACATGACGTTCTGGAATCTGGCTTATTCCTTAGTTGCAAAGATTTCTGTGGAACATCTGCCAGGCAAGGACAATGTGCTGGTAGTCTCTCTAAGCTGAATCAGCAAGGAAAGCTGAAAAAATGGTCTGAAGTGTGGCAACTGAGGTTCAATGCGAAGAAGTGCAAAAGTCATGCACCTGGGATGCAGAAACCCTGTAGAGAGCTACCGGATTGGGGGGTGGGGAGGAGTTGCTAATGGTCACAAGGGAAAAAAAGGGATCTAGGGGAGTCATCTCTGATGACCTAAAGGTGGCCAAGCACAGTGCAAAGGCTGTAGGGAGGGCCAATGACATGTTGGAGTGCATAGGAAGGAGTATCACCTGCAGAAAGAGGGAGGTAGTGATTCCACTATACAAAACACTGGTAAGGCCTCATCTGGAATACTGTGCACAGTTCTGGAGGCCACATCTTCATAAGGACTTAGACAGGGTAAAGGCAGTTCAGAGAAGGGCGATGAAGATGGTACAGGGCTTGCACCAGAAGACATGTAAGGAGAGAATAAAATACCTCAATATGTATACACTGGAAGAGAGGAAGGAGCGGGGGGACATGATAGAAACGTTCAAATATCTTAAAAGCATTAACAAGGTGCAAGTGGGTGACATCTTTCACTATAGGAGAGATACAAGAACAAGGGGGCACAATACGAGTCTGGAGGGGAGCAGGATAAGGGGAAATGTGAGGAAGTTTTTTTTTCATGGAAAGTGTGATGGTTGCATGGAATAGCCTGCCACAAGAGGTGGTGGGAGTGAGTACAGTGGAGGGATTTAAAATATGCATGGGACAGGTATAAGGGAACGTTAGAGGCAGGAAGGAGAGGCTAAAGTCGATGACCAGATTGGGTCAGCAGTCGCAAATAAAGGTAGGGTAAAAGGGCAGACTGGATGGGACTAGTGGTCCTTATCTGCAGTCAGATTCTATGTTTCTATACAAAGAAAACCACAAATGGACCACAAACCAGCAAATGAGAGCCTCAGTTTCCATAAAGAGAGGCACTCCAGAAAGACTTCTGTTTGCCTCTGTTACGGTGTGGGTTCTTCAGATGGACACAGGACACAAGGAATAAGGTGCAACCCACGTTGGTTTGTGGGATGTTTATTAATCTCCATAAACTTTTCCTTCTTGCACCATTCAAATAACAACAAGCATTTGTCAATGCTGAACGTTCGCTTGCAGGTATTTGCAGTGGTGTTTGGCATGTATGGTGCTTTACCCTAATGCCCTGTGCAATTGCTGGTATTTGCACAATAAATTGTCAGCATGACCTTGTTGTTACCCCCATTGTGCACTACATAGGTGGAAACACGTTTTGGGCAGGATGTGAAAAATGACAGCTGTACTGCTCATAAGGAAGTGTGGTAAAATGGCAATGTTGAAAATCTGGAGTGGAAATATTGAAAATTCGCAAACCTACGAGCGTGCGTGGGAACTGTGCAACGCATGCTCATAAAACAGTCATTTTTAGTATTTTTTTTATCAAATTTTCAACATTGCCATTTTAAAACCTCTGTTAATGAACAGTGTCACTGTGATTTTCTTGCTGTGTCCCATACATTGATTTCGCGCACCGACTGCGCCATTGTGCACTACATGGGGGAAAGACGTTTTGGGCAAGATGTGAAAAATGACAGCTGTACTGCTCATAAGGAGGTGTAGTAAAATGGCAATGTTGAAAATCTGGAGTGAAAATATTGAAAATTCACAAACTTACGAGCGTGCGTAGGAACTGCGCAATGCAGACTCACAACAGTCATTTTTAGGAATTTTTTCACCAAATTTTCAGCACAGCCATTTTAAGACCTCTGCTCATGATCAGTGTCACTGTGATTTTCTTAATGTGTCCCATACATTGAGTTCGCACACCGACTGCGCCATTGTGCGCTACATGGGCAGAAACACATTTTGGGCAGGATGTGAAAAATGACAGCTGTACTGCTCATGAGGAGGTGTGGTAAAATGGCAATGTTGAAAATCTGGGATGCAAATATTGAAAATTCATAAACGCATAAGCTGGCATAGGAACTGCTAAACGACGTCAGAAACAGTCATTTTCGAATTTATTCACCAAATTTCAACATAGCCATTTTAAGACCTCTGCTCATGAACAGTGTCACTGTGATTTTCTTAATGTTCCATACATTGATTTCACACACCGACTGTGCCATTGTGCACTACATGAAACACGTTTTGGGTGAGATGTGAAAAATGACAGCTATACAGCTCATAAGAAGGTGTGATAAAATGGCAATGTTGAAAATCTGGAGTGAAAATTTAAAAATTAGCGAACTTACGAGCCCTGCGTAAGAACTGCCCAATGCTGCTCGAAATAAAACAGTCATTTTTGAATTTTGCACCAAATTATCAACATGAGGTTTGGGACCCCTTCTCATAGATGATGTCACTGTCATGGCATTATTCAAGGTTGAAGGGTGATTTCTTGCAGTGACTGTGCAGTGCCTGCGAAATCACCCTTCAGACCTGAATAACGCCATGACAGTGATATCATTCATGAGAAGGGGTCCCAAAAACCCCATGTTGAAAATTTGGTGCAAAAATTCCAAAAAATGACTGAGATATGCAATAAAGTTGAAACCCCCCACATAGCCCATTATACAGCTTACCGGCATTTTCTCAGTTCGAGGTCGGCTTTGAAGAGTGCAGACGTGTTCCTGATCCACACAAGATCATCCTGCCAGAGTCCAGAGGTAAGTATGGGGTGAGGGGTGTGGGGAGGCTGGGTGCGCAGGGTGGGCGCGGGTTGTGGGAGGGGCTGGGAGATGCGCATGGACCGCTTTTTGTTTTATAGGTTTAAAAACACAAAAGACGACGTGGGACATTTGCCACACTGGGGTGGGCTCCCAGCGTGGCACAAGATGTGTGGGGAGCTGAGAAGCTGATGGGGATTGGGCACCCCATCGGCAAAAGAAACTACCATTTGCCACACTGGGTGGCCTCAGCATAGCAGCAGGATGGAAGCCGGAGCCGACGGGGATTGGGCACCCTTACCGCAAAACAAAGAATGTTTTCCATGCTGGGGTGGGCTCCAGCGTGGCAAGAAACACTGGGGGTGGCGTGACACGCAGCGGGGAGTGCATAGCGGAGGCGGATGGCGCGGTTTCAGTATGGCAGCGGTGTTTTCCTTTGAAGCAGAGGAACACCGCTGTCATACTGAGCTCCTACACGCATTGGTGCAGGACCGCCACACCTGCTCAAGGGAGCAGTGCACTGGATGGGAGAGGCACACCTCCAAGTGTGCTACTCTCCCAAGACGTCCCTTGCACATGCGCGCAAGTGAACATAAAAATGTCCAAAGAACATAACAAGAAAAGAAATAACTTTGATAACATAAAATAATAGAAACAAATCCTTCAGCAGGAACCTTTTCTCTCCACTGGTCAGCATATACTGACCCCTATCTAACTGATACCTGTTCAGGTAGGGCTTATATACCTTCCCACCTGAATCAGGTGACACAGCATCATCAAAAAACATAACTCTTTCAATAGCTTTTAAAACAATTTTATGCACATTCTTAAGTGCTTTATTCAATCTAAACAACCTGTTTTAAGGTTTATTGCAAAATAATATATTGTGCTAAGGTTTTTCTACTCCATAGCATGTTCCCCTGTACTTGAGTGACATGTCTTTCATTCTAAAAATAGCCCACAAGGGGCTGCTGATCCCCTATAGTCCCAGTCAGAATGCAGCAGGCTCTCCCAGAGAACAGATCTCCTACATCTGAAAAAGGGCTCTGCTTCAAATACAGCTACCCATAAAAGGTATTGTACTCAAGGACTGCTTATTTTACTCCCCTGGAAACATACTAACTTTAGAACTGTGGCAAAACCCATTTATGCATTATTTCAACATACACCTAGCTTCATTTGGAGAACCAAGACTCAGCTATTTAGACCTCCATTGTTAAAGGTTTATTTCTCTCTGTAGTTTTGGACTTTCCAGAAAGCTATAACTTATTTGGACCTGTCTTGTATCTACTCAGACAGAGCTACCTTTAAAATATTGGAATGCTGAATACCCAGAGTTCTAAAATTACACAAATCCCCATTTTATAAAGGTTTGAAAGCAGGGGCCACAATTTTTAGAACAGCAGGACTGAACTACAACAAAATCCACTCCACAGTTAAAATCTGTCGGCTGCAATTTTAAGCCGTCGGCTGAGATTTCAAGCCATCGGCTTTCTTTTTCTCCCAGTAGCAGAGAATACTTAGAGAGCTGTTTCTCTCTTATTAGACAGTTGTGCACTGTGATTTTGTGGAGGACACATTCCCAAGAGAGCCTACCTGTGGCACACATCCTCAGATTAATAAAATGAATATGTGCTACGCGATCATGCGCACGATCGCACAGCCCTCCTGATCGTGAGAACGGTCGTGCGGCTATTTTTAGCTAGCGCTAGAAACGGGGGATAGTGTTTTCAACAGAAAGAATGCTATATCTTCCTAAAGAACTGCAAAATTCCTCTCTCTTTGTTTTTTGAGGACCTCTAAATTATTATCATATGCCCAGAAGTCCATATTTACTTAACACAGATATTGTCCTGTTTCCTATTCTTGAACAGAACCAGATACAACAACCATATTATAGGAAAATAAATTCTGTTGTAATTCCTAATTACAGGTAAAGTATTTGCCAACTCCATAATTTTATACCAATGTACCCTGTTAGAAAAATAGAGGAAAATAAAACAAGAAGAGGGGAAGAAGTTGGGGGGTTGGGGGGGAGCTGTGTAAGGAAGTGGCCTGCCTCCATACAGAAAATTACAGAGATAGCAATATAAGAGGGAATGACAGTGGTTGCAACCAGAGAAAAGATAAAGAATATGTACGTCTATGGAGTGGCAGGGACTGACCTTTTCACAGCCTCTTTGGAGGATAATCAGTTCCAACAGTTTTATTGCAGGCCACCAGCAAAGGGCAAAATCCCAGAGGACGTCGTAGGTCTGGATTGGAGAGACAGGTTCCTGTATGTTTCCCACCATTCTCACCCATACAAAGCTCAGGAGAGAGACAGAAACAATGATCCTGATAGTTCCAGAGTGGGCCAAACAGGCTTGGTACTCAATGCTCCTGCCCCTGAACCAGCAAGTGCTGGCCTCAGTCTTCAGAAGATGGGGCACTCCAGAAACGGATCTGTTTGCTTCTTGAGAGAATAACCAGCTCTCACAGTTTTGATGCAGGCCACCACCAAGGAGCACAGTCCCAGAGGACGCCCTAGTTCTGAACTGGACAGGGAGATTCTTGTATTCCTTCCCTCCATTTCCACTCATACAGATAGTGCTCATAAAAGTCATGAGAGAGCCAGCAACCATGATTCTGATAGTCTTAAACTGGGTAGACAGGCTTGGTACTCAATGCTACTGACCCCATCCAGCAGTAGGGATTGGAGAATCTCAAAAGGTTCTGAGGTTCTAAAAGATTCCGATAAGCAAAAAAAAAAAAGATTTGGATGCTTATCTGAACCTTTTATAACCTTTTATTATTTTATGGTGATTGAAACTGCTTGTAATCAACATATCTTTATAAAAAAGCAATTAAACCACTGTTCAGTTGTACTAAAATGCATGAGTAGTGAAATGAGATGAGAAGGGAATAATGCGACTGCGGATGTGCCTAGTGGAGGATGACGATGATATGGTCCAAAGGCAGGCAAGTCCTAGATCTCTATTTTTTTTAACCAGTCTCCTGAGTCTGGCTTTTTGTAGAAGGGGACAATGTGTTTGTAATATATGTCACTAATTATGTTCAGCAGCAGCTCTTGGTATGGAACACAACAGGTAGGGCATCCTGAGAACGTGAACACTAACAGAAGCATCATACTGGACCTAAGCTCGTGATGAGTGATGCGACATGATAACTGGGTGTCCTGATTCGAAGATAAAAGAAAAACCAGGGTTGCACCAAAAAAAGTATGATTCGCGATGAGATGTGAGTCATGTTGGCACTGGCAATGCTTCTGAGAGCACCAGAAACTGGATGGAACCGAGCTTCCACAAATAGTTGCCATTGAATAAAATTTGAAATTCCTACAGCTGTACTTCCCTGAACTGTCTGACTGAGAAAAACACATGCTACAAACAATGTTCGCTCCGAGATTATAGTTACTGGATTTGGATTAAGTACAGCTGGCTTGTGAGCACAAAGATTCAAGTCCGTCTGTTAGTAGGGCATCCTGCAGAATGTGAACACTAACAGAAGCATCGTACTGGACCAAGGCTCGTGAGTGACATGACATGATAACTGGGTGTCCTGATTCATGATGAAACTGAAGATTAAAAAAACAGGGCTGCACCAAAAAAAAGTTTTTCTTTTGTAATCAGGAAGTGTGGAACAGGTAACGTAGGTGTATTTTTGTAGGATTCTGTAAGTACAATCAGAGGTAAACTTTGTTATGCAGCCTTTAGATACTTTCTTAGTATGTGTTTAAAGAATGGATATTTTATTTGTAATGTCCCAAATGAGACAAAAAAAAAAAAAAACAAGAGTTGTGATGATGCATGTTTTCTCTTTCTAAAGAAGACAAAATGTAAGTGTTTTGTATTTCGGAGCTTAGGACACTGTCCCTACTGGAAGGGTTTGCTACTGCTGTGCTATTGTACTAAACCAGGCTCCCAGAAATAGTTGGCAAAGGTGAAAATCGTGACCATGATGACTATGAATGTGAACGTGATTGTGACCATGATGACCATGAAAGTGATTTGTCATGAGGATGAGGAGTCATGTTACAGTGGCAGTGCTTCCCAGAGCTTCAAATATTGGATAGAACTGAGCTTCTTCGAGACCGTGATGACCGTGAATATGAACATGATTTGTCGTGAGGATGAGGAATTGTGTTACAGTGAGAGCACTTCCCGGAGCTTAAAACATTGGATGGAATTGAGCTTCTTTATGATTGTGATGACCATGACCATGAATGTGATTCGTCATCAGGATGAGGACTTGTGTAACAGTGGCAGTGCTTCCCGGAGCTTCAGATACTGGATGGAACAGAGCTTCTAGAAATAGTTGTCAAAAGTGAAATTCATGACTGATGACTGTGAACATGATTTTTGGTTTTTATTATTTATTCCATGTGATGTGATGTGATGTGATGGAATGCCCTGCCCACTAAGCCAAAGCTTATAACCCACTGAACAAGCACAGGAAGGAAGATGACAGATGACTGACTTCTTGTGGGGGTCACACAGACAGTATGCAAGAAGTGGCACTGGTACACTGATGACTGGCTGGCAGATTTCATTTCACACATCGAATTTATTTCACGCACCACCTATGCTAAGGGTGATGCTGCAGGCTAGTATACCAACAAAGATTCTGGGGGACCCTGCCTAGCCTAAACCTCTCTGACACAGTCCTTTTCCCTTCAAATAATTTTTTATTTATTTATTATTCCATGTGATGTGATGGAATGCCCTGCCCAATGAGCCAAAGCTTATACCCCACTGAGCAAGTACAAGGAGGAAGATGACAGATGACTGACTTCTGGGGAAGGGGTCACATAGACAGTATGCAAGAAGTGGCACTGGTGCACTGATGACTATGTGGCAGATTTTATTTCTCACGTGCACACACACACACACACACACACACACACACACACACACACAAGGGCATAGCCACCAATACGCCAGGCATGCCACAGCATGCTGCCGACATGGTGGGGGGGGGTAGTAGGAGCCGGCTGGTGTGTCAGCAATTTCTTTTCTTTTTTTTTTTTCGTGGTCTTTCCAGGCTGCTGAATCCCTTCTAAGCTTTTTCAGTGAGGGGTGGACAAATTGATGATGTACGCACTGACACGCCTGCCCAGCGGACATGATTGAGAAATCAATGCAACTATGAATGCTGCCATCCTCAGTCAGGTTCATTTGTAAGTAAAGGAGGTGTGGCTAGTAAGTGGCGGCCTCTTTAAATGTCGCTTGATACAGCAGTTTTGTCTATTACATTTACAGCAGGTGCTGCAGGAGAGAGGAAGACTGGCTTGTTGGATGTTTGTTGAGACTCACTAGTCGCACCTGTCCTGAGGAGACAGTTGAGATCGAATTGCCCCTGTCATGTGTGCCTGTGCTGCATCAGTGGTAGAACTTGTCTTAGCCAGGAATCGATAGCTGCTGCTCTCCAGCAGCCAAATATATAGCACTAAGTTGCCCTTAGTTGAAAAGGAGATTTGCTGCCAGCCCAACTGACAGCTAGTTAGCGAGGAGGAGTATGGAGAAAAGACTGCTTGCTTTACTGTCCAGACACCAGTTCCCTGTTGCCAGCCCAGCCTGGAAAGAGAGCTGCTGAGCCAGGCCAGGAGGAGGCCTGCCTTGGGCAGTCTACCTTGCTTGAGCAGAGCGCTGGTCATTCTGTCTTGTGAGAGCCACCTGAAGTTGAACCCAGTGCTTTGATGCTATTGCTAGTCCCTGCCTGCTGTGCTGCTTCTGGTTGACCTGGTGTCTGAGCACTGAGATGAGCAGTCCTTTTCCTCCACTCCTGTTAGATTCTCTGCTGAGCTGACTTTTCGTGCGACCACCTTCTCTCAGTTTCTCTGGCTCTCATTGTCCGGTTCCATTTATTGCTGCCACTTTTAATCTGGACTCTTGTGGAGTGGTGAACTGTAGCCAGCTGGCCCACCCAGCAGCCCAGGAGGAACAGAACTAACCAGCTTTCCACCAGTTTAAGACAGAAGACCATTATCCAGGTACCTTTTAGGGTTAACTTCAATGTGATATTTTAGCGGTTCTGGTTAATTTTGTCTTATGCCTTGTGTGTGCCTGGCGGGGAGGGACAGGTGACAGGGCTTTGCCAATGACTGGGGGGCAGAGAAGACAGGGATTTACCAATTTAGTACCAACGGTTGACTTATACAACTTCTAGTGGTTGTCAAAGTGAATATTAAACAGTCTCTCATATAGTAGGATTCTGTTTCACTAAGCATTCAAAGTACTGTATCATACAGATAAGTTTGACTTTTACCTTATGCTTATTCTCTTCTCTGTTGTAAAGCTCTTTTGCATGAACACAGAATTCTGTCAGCTGACGTTCATCTGCTCCTGCTGCTTGTCTGTAAAGTGGCATTTTAATCTGTATGTGTTATCTCAACTAGTTGTATAATTGATTATAATATAACAAGCAGAGAATTATGATGTAACTTACAGGCAAGGAACAACAACAAGTTAAGACCAAGTGATAGATCTTGTTTTCATAAAAAAATTAAAATGAAGAATGTGAAATTTAAGTTTCCATGGCACAGCAATTTGTTGAAATAGAAGGTGATTCCCCTGGTGTTCAAACACAAACTTTCACTCTTTAATCCAAAGCTGTACTTCAGCTGTACAAGCCTATCTGAGATGGTATGGAGTGTATGTAAATTGGGCAGTATCACCATGTAGCCAGTCTATAATTAATAGCAGTTTTAATTTTGTAAAGCAATTTAATTTGGATACTTCATATAAGAAGTACACTATACTGTTTGAACACATTATAGATCTTGAGAAAATTAAATGGCTCTCTACAGCAATTGGTGTGCTTGTTTGAAAAGTGAGTGAGGCTTTCAAATTTCCACTCTGTGCCCTGGTAACAGACTTCCCACTAGTGCCATTCCCATACCGAAAGACGTATGTGAAACCAAGGTTACAGTGGGAAAAGTTCATTGGGTAGACATTTCACATACGGTTAATATGGAGTATTGTGTGTGTCGGTTGGAACAGTTCTGCTGACTGTGTGGGGGGATCAGGGTTTTGCCAATGACTGTATGGGCCCCCTGCCATGGTTACCAGATGTCCTCTTTTACAAGGATATGTCCCCTTTCCCAGCTGCCAAATATTCATCCTGTACCTTCTCTGTCCTTTAATTATGATTACTATTTACTCACCCCTACCCAGGAGAGCTGTGAAGCTGGGGTGGAGGCTTTACTTCAGGTTTGGCACAGGTACTCATTGCTACTGGCAATGTGAGGTGGTGGTGGTGGTGGTGAGACAGGCCAGTCAGGGCTTTGCCAATGACTGTGTGTGTGTGTGTGGGGGGGGGGGAAACAGGCTTTGCCAATGACTGTATGGGCCCCCTGCCAGGGTTACCAGATGTCCTCTTTTACAAGGATATGTCCCCTTTCCCAGCTGCCAAATATTCATCCTGTACCTTCTCTGTCCTTTAATTATGATTATTATTTACTCACCCCTACCCAGGGGAGCTGTGAAGCTGGGGGAGGATGCTTTAAACTCATTTACTTCAGGTCTGGCACAGGTGCTCATTGTGGCTGTTAATGTAGGGCGTGGTGGTGATGAGACAGGGCAGCCAGGGCTTTGGCAATGACTGTATGTGCCCCCCTGCCAAATATGTTGTTGGGCCACTTACCTGGCTTGCTGAACATCTGCAGTAATTTGTATTGTGGTGTGGCATGGCTAGTGGTGTGTGAATGGTGTGTGGTGTGGCATGGCTAGTGGTGTGTGAATGGTGTGTGGTGTGGTGTCGTGGCATGGCTGGTGGTGTGTGTGAATGAACCTCTGTGGGACTAGCTACCTTGATGCAGTACACAAGCTTGTCACAATGCAATATTGTAACCAAAAGCCAGTCTGTCAACTGTTTGTGATGGTATGGCTAGGGGTGTGCTGCTATATAACACAGGGAAAATAACTCCTGAGTCAGGTGAGAGGGCACAAACAGAGCATGGAAAGTGGGGGGGTGGGGTAGCTGGCCCTAACATGGGGGGGTAGCAGTGAGTCCACTTAGTGTGCAGATGTGAAATTCCTGGCTACACCCCTGCACACACACACACACACACACACACACACACACACACACACACGACCTATGCTAAAGGGCGATGCTGCAGACACTGCTGCTACCAACAGAGAATCAGGGACCCTGCCTGGCCTAACCCTCTCTGACACAGTACTTTACCTTCAAGGATTTTATTTTTTTATTTATTACACATGATGAGATGGAATGCCCTGTCCACTGAGCCAAAGCTTAAACCCCACTGAGCAAGCACAGGGAGGAAGATGACTGATCACTGGCTTTGTGGGGGGGGGGGTATCACATGGACAGTATGCAGTCAGGGACCCTGCCTGGCCTAAAACTCCTTGAAGCAGTACTTTCCCTTTAAGGATTTAGATTTTTATTTATTCCACGTGATGTGACAGAATGTCCACTGAGTAACAGATTGTAAAACAAAAAATTAAATAAGAATAATATTGAATTCCCACTGAAGTGACTGAGCAGTGAGCACAGACAGGAGAACTGAGAGCTGACTTGTTGTTGCAGGGCAATTGGGCAAACAGCAAGAAGGCTAACTGGAAGTGGTGTGGTATGGGTGGCACAGTTCACCCACTCTGCTGCTCCAAAGAAAAAATCTGGCAGTCTGGCTCTGGCACTTCAGTCTTTTCTTTTCTTGCCTTTCTTGACTCACTCACTGGCCCCCAGTCTCCAAGTTCCTACTCTCCTCCCCGAGTCTTCTCTCTCAACTCCCCAATCCCCGACTCCTACACCCACACTGGACCCAGTCCTTTGATCTAATTCCCTCCCAATCCGGAGTCCCCAACTCCCCATCCCCAAGTTTTCTTTTAGTCCTTTTTTTTTGTAATAAATATAAAAAATAATTAAATTCTTTAATTTTTTTTTTCCTGAGTCCATGAGTCGACTTCCTTCTTGCCCAATGGGCAAATGCAAGCAGCACACACAAGCACAGAATTACAGAGAAGCCTGTATAAGCGTCTGCTCCTTCTCCATCCTGTATTCCTCTGCGTAGCTCCTAAGGTGGACCACATGGGTTGCTGGAGCATACCCAGTCAGGTGCCACCTTAGGAAGACGGACAGATCAGCCATCCAATGAGGAACCAGAGTCTTGTCTCTGGTCCCTCCTGTGGGTTCCTCCTTCTCTGGCACTTCTAGCAATGCATTTCCTGTGATACTACAGCCATCTGAACTGATCCAAACAGCTGAAAGTGTTCGGAAGCTATTCGTTTATGAACACTTCGGCATGTTTGGGTCGGTTTGTATTTTTGATGAACCGGTTCGCCCATCCCTATCCAGCAGGACTCCAATCATTCTGCTACTGAGATGCAACCTGTTGACTCTATCTCAGGGCAAAATAACACTACCAGATCCCAGAAGAAAATGCTTTCGGGTATGGTTCTTGTGGAACTAGAATTCTCTAGTCTGAGTCTGTCAGAGGAGGGGCTCAGTGCTGAAAGTTTCCAGAAAACCAGCAACAAGGAAGGCAGACTCCTCTAAATGGAAGAGATTCTCATACTGGAGTTCCCTCAGGAAGATCATCCTAGTGCAGGCAGGACTGCCTATGGTCCTGCATGCAGGAACAAACAAAAACATGCAGTCACAGTTGGAACAGTTGCTGAACCCAAACAAGATGCTGAAACAAAAGATGAAGAGTCACGATTATGGTGCAAAGCACCAGGGCATAGTGCTGTCTTTTTAGTGGTGCATTAAACTTTTGATTGGCTTTTTCACAGCATTGTAAGTACATCCTTCATACTTTCTAAGAGTGATGCCATTGTACAGTTCTGGACTACCTGCAACACTGATAGTCCATAGGTGTGAGACCCTTAACCCTGAAGGTACACTTTGCAGAAGTGTCTGCCTACATGTCAGCATGCAAAGACAAGTCCCATGCCTCAAAACCTATTTTTAAAAGGTTATTTAAGGACCTCAGCCACCTGTATCACCCTGTAAGGGACCAGCCCCTCCATGGGACCTCAATATCTGTCTTACCTAGCTGATAGAGGCTCCCTTTGAACCTACTGCTGCTTCTGATTTAAAATATGTCACATGAAAAATAGTCGTCCTAATTGCCATGACATCTGCAAGGTGGGTAAATGAATTGCAAGCCCTCTGTACAGATCCAAACTACATAATTTTCCACATGGATAAGATAGTCCTTAGGACCAATAGAAAGTTCCTACCTAAGGTGGTATAAGAATTTCACCTGAACCAGTCAGTTGCCCTTCCTGGGCATGTCCCTGAACATTCCAGAACAAGTGAACAAAAATTGCACTGTCTGGATGTAAAAAGGAACACTAGGCTTCTACCTGGACCATGCAAGGGATGTCAGATCCCAGGGTACACAGCTTTTGATTACCTTTGGAGAGGTGGGCAAAGGTAAGACAGCAACTAGGACACTAGCACCTTTAAGGAGGAGAGAGTCCTCAGGGAACTAGCAAAACTAAAGGTGGACAAGGCAATGGGGCCAGATGGGGTTTACCCCCAGATACTGAAGGAACTAAGGGCAGAACTGTCTGTGCCTCTGGCGGCCCTTTTCAATCTTTCACTAGAAACCGGGTAAGTTCCAGGGAACTGAAAGAGGGTAGATGTGGTCCCACTTTACAAGAGTGGAGATAGGGAGGAGGCAGGAAACTACCGACCTGTAAGCCTGACTTCGGTGGTGGGCAAGCTTATGAAAACACTACTTAAGGAAAGTATTGGGGAATACCTAAAAACTTGTAGATTGCAGGATCCAAAGCAGCATGGGTTCACAGGGGGAAAATTTTGCCAAACATAACAGAGTTTTTTGACTGGGTTAACAGAGAAGTTGATCAGGGAGGAGCGGCGGATGTGACCTACCTGGATTTCAGAAAGACCTTCGACACCATTCCACACAGAAGATTGGTAAACAATCTAAGCAACCTGGGAGTGGATACAAAAATAATAGAATAGATATGAAGCTGGCTAAGTAACAGTGGTAGTAAATGGAGTTCACTTGGAGGAGGGCAAGGTAAGCAGCAGGGTGTCACAGAGGTCAGTACTGGGACTGATCCTCTTCAATGTCTTTATCAGAATCATCACAGATGAGCCGGAAGGAAAGGTATGCCTGTTCACAGATGACACAAAAATCTTCAACAATGTGGACACACTGGGTGGGGGGGGGATCTAAAAAAACTGGAAAATTGGTCAAGGGTTTGGCAACTGGGCTTCAACACCAAAAAATGTAAAATGATGCACATAGGACACAGAAACCCAAAGGCAACATATCAGCTGGGGAGAGGTGTTGCCAACCACACAACAGGAAAGGGATCTGGGGATCATCATAGCAGATGACTCGAGTGTAGCAAAGCAGTGTGATAAGGCAGAGGAAAAGGCTAGTAGGATTCTGGGGTACACAGGGAGGGGTATCACTGGCAAAAAAAGGGAGGTAGTGCTACCCCTGTATAGATCAATGGTGAGGCCACACCTGGAATACTGTGTCCAGTTCTGGAGGCCCCATCTCAGGAAGGACACAGAGCAGGTGGAGGCAGTACAGAGAAGGGTGCCCAAAATGGTGCATGACCTGCATCAGAAGCCCTACAAGGAAAGACTCAGGGAGTTAAATATGCACTTACTAGAGGGAAGGAGAGAAAGGGGGGGACGTGACAGAGCCGTTCAAATACCTAAAGGGTATCAATAAGGTACCAGAGAGTGGAATATCACATAGAAAGTGATGCTCAAGAATGAGGGGGCTTGATATGAAACTGGAAGGGGGGAGACTTAGATGGGATGTGAGGAAATATTTCTTCACGGAAAGGGTGGTGGACGCCTAGCACAGCCTCCCAGCAGAGGTGATGAGTACCAAAACAGTAACAGGTTTCAAACATGCATGGGACTGATACAGAGGTACATTAGTAACAGGGCTGAGGAAGGCTGGAGATTGATTAGGGTCTATGGTAGAACAATAAGTAGGGACTTTAGGGCAGACTTGGTGGACCAAGAGGTCCTTTTCTGCCGACATTTTTTATGTTTCATTGGACTGTCTCCTGCATATAGTTCTGCTATGAAAATACTGTGAAAATATGCCCCCGAAGCCCAAGGGCATGTTCCACAAGGGGTACGTCTGCCTCTGTGGCAGCTACCAGGGGCATCCCCTTCTAGATATAAGTGCAAAGCAGCTACCTGGAAAACAGTGCACACCTTTACAAAATACTACTGCCTGGACATACAGTTCAGGAGGGATGCCAGTTTTGGAACTGCTGTCTTGCAGGAACTTTTTCCTAAATATAGGACCCATACTCCCAGACTAGACTAGACAGTCTGCTTATTTTAAAGCATCATTGATGAATTACTATTGTTTGAATAAAAAAAAAAATACTTACTGTACTAATGTTGTATTTTCTCAAGTATCCATCAATGAGATTTAAAAACCCTGACCCTGCATCCCCTTCCAGAACCTGAAAATAGCCTCCCCCCCCCAGCTACAGAAATAAATATTTTGTTTGTTTATTTGTTTTATGGGTAAGCACACTGAAAATGAGTTCTATTTTCGGGTGTGACCCACAAAAAAACACACAATACATAACAATACGACACAAAGGAGCTGTATTCATCTTTGGGGGAGGCATGAAGCAGAGATTTCCCAGTGGCACAGATCTGGGCAGGCCAGAGCTGCAGGAAAGGAGCACATTGGGGGACAGAGGAGCCAGTGCTGCATCGGCAGCAGGAGCAGGGTGAGCGGGAGTTCCCGGTGGCTGCAGTCAGCAGCGAACGAGGTGGAATTAAGGAGAGGCAGCCAATCAGGAGAGAGGGCGCAAAGTTTTTGAATCATGGCTGAGCATAAAAGGCAGGTCCAGCCGCTCACACAGCAGACACTGCAAAGGAGCCGTATCTTTCTTCCCACACCATTCACCCTAGCCCCGACCTCTATTAAATAGGCAGTAGGGGTGGAGCCTAGGGGAAGGAGTGGCTTGACTTTAGTGGATTTTAAAGAACATTGAGAGAGGTTTTTGTACGTGACTTTGGGTTGTACCTGATTTTGAGTTATTGGGCCTGACTTTAGTGGATTTTAAAGGATATTGATAGAGTTTTGTATTCAAGAGCAGTAAAAGTAAAAAAAAAAAAGGTAGGAGCACAAAAGGACAGTTTATTCGGGAACTTGATAATGTGTGGTTGTTTGTAAAGGCTAGAAGAAAGGGAACTACCTATTGTAGGAGCGGATGTGCTAATATAGTATCATTAAAAGGGGAGAGTGACCAGTGATGCAAGACAGAATAGGAATGCGGCCTCAAGTTGCTAGATCTGGCATCTTTGGGAGGGTGGTTAGATGCATTGGGTGTGGGGCAGCCATAGTATTAGACTGGGCTTGGAAGTTTGGAGGTTGCCCAGCATGCCACCAGCTGGCAAAGCTCAGGGAGGAAGTGACAGTACTTCGTAGACAGCTGGTAGAGAGAAAAAGGAAGGGACATGGGGTGGCCTGCAAACATACACAGAGGGGTGAAACCTCAAGCACAAGGAGAGGAACTGGACGTGAGCTGGGGGAGCAGACACAGCCTGGCAGGAGAAGCCCAGAAGGCGGAAGTGCCCCTAACATCAGGCGAGGGGAGGGGGGTCACGGGAGACCAGAGAGACAGGTAGTACGGGAAGAGGTCAGAAGGTAGCAGGGGGGAGTGGGGACCCAGGATCAATGGAAAGAGGACTGGGAGAGAGGCGCATGAACAGATAAGAAAGGGAAAGGAGGAAATTTGGTGGAAAAAAAACAGGCAGGAAGCGGGAACATCAGGAAAGGGGGCTTTGGCAGGAAGGGAAGTGGAGCAGGACCAGGCAATAAAGGTCAGGGTAGAAGGAAAAGAGGGAAAAGCATGGGGGGGGTCAAAGGGAGCAAAACACAAGGACAGATAGCACAATAGAAGTACCAGAAAACCAGGATTTGGGTGAGGGAGAAGAGCAGGTTGGAGAAAGAGAGAATCAGAAAGCTTCAGAGGATTGAAAGGGCGGCACGGAGAAACCAGAGAACCAGGAAGGGGCACAGGGAAGGGTACAGATGGAGGATGAGGGGAGGAAGGCTCAGGTAGTTTCAGAGGTGGGGGAGAAAGCAAGGGGATGGAGGACAAGAAATTGGAAAAGAGGAGGAGAATGACAGCAGTGAGGGGTGTCCAGGAGGAAAAAGGAGATAGAGTCTTAATAGTGTGGGACTCTATTATAAAAGGAGTTACATGGGGGAGAAGGGAAGAGAGAGGGAAAAAAATATGGGTGGAATGCCTGCCAGATATGACTGCTGCCAAAGTTATCCATTGAGTCCCTTCTAGGGGGAGGGAAATGGATAAGAAAACGCATCTGATCTTCCACCTAGGCACAAATGACGGAGATGCAGGCCAGGTTTGTGGCGCTGGCCAGGTTCTGCAGCGATCTGGAATTCAAATCCTTGTCCTTCTCAGAGGTGTTACCTGTACCAAGGGCCAGCATGGAGGCAAGGCAAAATATTGAGGAATTCAATGATTGGCTTGTAGGTTGGTGTGCCCAGAAGGGGTATGGTGTGATAGGAGACTGGGGTTCAACATGGAGTGACACGAGCCTATAGGCCCCAGATAGGCTGCTCCTAAATGAGGAGGGGAAGGCAGTGCTCAAATGTAAACTGGATGATTATGTGGACAGACGCTACCATTTAAACTAAACAAGGGAGGGTAGGGCAGAGAAAAGCCCGGCTGTTGAGGCAGGTGGCGGGGGGGGGCAGAAAGCCCTACACACACAGCAAGAGAGTAAAGGGGACAAATATATAGGAAAGGAGTAGAGAGGGGCATGGAGGGTTGTGTGTGTGTGAATGCCAGAAGTCTGGGTAGAAAGATCCCTGATCTAATGGCAAAAATGGCAGAGGAGGGCCTTGACATAGTGGGGATAACAGAAATGTGGTGCCACCAGGAGCAGGGATGTGAAATGGAGATACCAGGGTACAAATTGTTCAAAAAGGACAGGAAGGGAAAGGGGGGTTGCACTTTATGTAAAGGAGGGTATCAAAGCATCAGAATTGCCGGGTAAGTGTGGAGAGGCAGAAGGACTCTGGGTCTCGTTGGCAGTGGGGAAGGGGGAGTCAGTGCATATGGGGGTGGTGTATAGGCCCCCAGCGCAGCATGAATCTGCAGATAGAAGTATGGCCGACAAGTTTGTGAAAATGGTGGCAAGGGGGGAGATGGTGCTGATGGGGGATCTAAGCCTACCAGAAATAGGCTGGAACACCCTTTTGGCTGCTTCAACCAGCAGCAGGGAAATATTGGACTCCCTGCAGTTGGCCCTCCTAAATCAACTGGTCAGGAAGCCAACCAGGGTAGGAGCTACTCTTGATCTAGTCCTGACAGATGGGGAAAGGGTGGAAGATCTCTGTACAAGTGACCACAACATGTTCAGGTTTAAAATGAGAAACACTGCTGAGGCTCACCAGTCTAGGTTAAAGGTCCTGGATTTCAGGAGGATGGACTTCAGGAGAATGGGGGAAATAGTGGCAAGGCCATTGCAGGGGGTTGGGGAGTTGATGGAGGTGGAGGCAAAGTGGGGGAAGATAAAGGAAGCTATTGTAGGGGCCACTGACATCTGTGCCAAGAGAGAGAGTAAAAATAAGAGGAGGAGAAAACCTCTGTGGTATACGAGGGAAGTAGCAAAAAAGGTAAGGACAAAAAGGAAAGCCTTTAGGAGGTTCAAGACAACTCAGATGGAAGCGAACTGAGTAAAATACCAGGCGAGCCAGAGAGAAGCCAGGGTAGAGGTAAGGAGGGCAAAGGCACAGATAGAGGAGCGAATAGCGAGAGGGGTCAAAAAAGGGGATAAGACTTTCTTTCGATATGTAAATGAAAAGAGGAAGACTAGGCAGGGGATTCTCCAGTTAAGAACAAAAGAAGGGGAGGCGCTATAAGAAGACAGAGAAAAGGCAGACCTACTAAACACCTAGTTTTGCTCTGTGTTCAAGAGGGAGGAAGAAGGAGAAGAAGGCAGCAGAGCAGGAAATGAAATGGCTGGGGAGGGTGGGTGGAGATGTGGCCGTCTCTTGTGGAGGAAATATTGGAAGAACTGGGCTGCGTGAAGGTGGACAGGGCAATAAGGCCAGATGGGGTGCACCCAAGGGTGTTAATGGAGCTAAAGGAGGTATTGGCAGTACCCTTGACTGCACTCTTCAATCGGTCCCTGGAAACGGGGGTGGTGCCTAAGGACTGGAGGCAGGCAAATGTGGTCTCTCTGCATAAGGGGGGAGGGAGGGAGGAAGCGGGAAGTTACAGGCCCGTGAGCTTGACATCAGTGGTAGGCAAGCTCATGGAGAAGCTAGTAAAAGGCAGGATCACCAGCTACCTGGAGACAAACGGCCTGATGAATCCAAGACAACATGGGTTTACTAGGGGCAGATCCTGTAAAACAAATAATTATTTGATGGAGTCACCAAGGAAATAGATCAAGGTAGAGTGGTAGATGTAGCTTATTTGGATTTCAGAAAGGCGTTTGACTCAGTGCCCCATGGGAGGCTGCTGTGTAAAATGGCAGGACTGGGGATGGGGCAGAGGGTAGTCAAATGAGTGGGAAGCTGGCTGGTGAAAAGGAGGCAGAGGGTCATAATAAATGGGGTGGCATCCGGGGAGGGCAAGGTCATGAATGGGGTCCCTCAGGGATTGGCGTTGGGGCCCCTACTGTTCAATATATTCGTAGAGGACATCATGGAGGGCCTTGAGGGGGGTGTGAGTATGTTTGCGGACAATATCAAAATCTACAATAGGGTGGACGTGGAGGAAGGGGTGGAACAAATGCAGAGAGACTTGAGGAGACTTGTGTCAAAAAGGTGGCAGCTTGAATTCAATACAGAAAAATGTAAAATCATGCATCTGGGCTACAGAAATCAGAAGGCAGGGTACTGTATGGGGAAGGGGCAGAGATCTGGAGGAGACAGAACAAGAAAGGGACCTAGGCATCATTATGTCCGGGGAACTGAAGGTGAAAGGGCAGTGCGGGAGGGCAGTGGCCAAGGGGAGTGGAATGCTGGGATGCATCAGAAGGGAGATCACCAGTAGGAATAGGGAGGTCATAGTACCCTTGTACACCCATTTAGTTAGACCACACTTGGAGTACGGAGTCCAGTTCTGGAGGCCATACCTCAGGACTGATGTGGGGAGGATAGAGAGGGTTCAGAGGAAAGTGACAAAAATGGTAAAAGGGTTAGGCCACCTATCTTATGAAGAAAGGTTGAGAGATCTGAACATGTACTCCCTGGAGCAGAGGAGGGAGAGGAGGGACATGATCGAGACTTTCAATTACCTTAAGGGTATAAACAGGGTGCCGGGGGGAGCATCTTCAAGATGAAAGGAAATCCGAGGACAAGGGGGCATGGCCTGCAGGTGGAGGGAGGGTAGTTCAGGGGTAACATTAGAAAATACTATTACACAGAGAGAGTGGTAGAAAAGTGGAACAGACTCCCAGAGGCAGTCGTTGGAGAGGAAACAGCGGAGGGATTCAAAAGAGCATGGGACAACCACATGGGAGTGTTAAGGGGGGGCACAGGTCCAAGCAGATAGCTGGGCAAATGGGCAGACTTGGTGGGTCTAGTTCAGTCCTTTTCTGCCGTCACACTTCTATGAATCTATAATACAATACAATAGGACTAATACATAATTATACACAACATATGATGTTAGAATACTAGGGGAGCGGGACCATAGTGCAGAATTTGGACTTGTATTCTATGTTTTAAAATTAGCATAAAGTTCTATCTCCGGGGCATCAAACTTTGGTCAGATGATACTTATTGTAATTCTCATTGATGAATCTCTAGAAGAAACAACATTACTATGGTGAATATTTTTTTTCTTTTGGCAGTTTCTTTCTTTTTTAAATTTGTATTTATTGCATTTTAAATAAAACACAGTGATATACAACTCATGTCAGACATCGATATCATGATACATGAGACATCCAATGTATAACAGGATCTACAGCCTAAACAATCTGGCTTATGAATATGAGAGTATACCAAACATTTGATAATATCAGTAAATCTTTAGTCCGTATAGCTACTCCTTACCAAGTGTGAAAGAACTATCTAGATATGCATATCCTTAATCAGCATCTTTTAGATTCTCATAAGAAAAATTGGATATACTCTCGATTCAAAGCATGTTAATATTCCCAAACATAGAAAGCAACTTCCCCACAGTCCACCCTCCCTACAGCAAATCCAATCCAAAATAAACACATTTCTGAAAACCAACTCTAGGACAGGCCGAGACTCTGGAAACACATTTGTAGCAGCCCATTTGTTATATAGGGGAAAACTTAATTAACTAGAACCTTGTGCACTCGCTAATCATACGTGTTAGTTTTCTTATGACAGAAGTCAATTCCACCAAACCTTCACAAAAGAAAAATTAGGCTGTTGAAGAGAGAGTACATACGAGCATAAGAAGAAGCCGGAAGACCATTGGGCTATCTAGTCTGCTCGTATTGCAGGGTCCACAGCTTGAGCTACTGACCCTTCCCCCCTCCCCACTCCTCCTATCCTTTCCATCCTCCCTACCCATGATTCTTACCTTACCCCTATCCCTATCCCAGCCTCTCTTGAAGCTGCTCAACCATCTTCAACAAGACCACCTCTTCCATATAGCCTCTCCTGAGTAACTGGCTGCAGTGGCCTATCCAGCAAGATGCAGAGACTCTTGTGCCAGACAAGTGTGTAGTGTCTGAGCACTTCGAGCAGACCATACAAGCCACAAGGTGGGTGCCATTTTAGCAACATGACATACAGTTATTGCAAACAGATCACTTTAATTTCCTAGGCTCTGGCACCCTACCAAGCTGGAAGGTAGTAGTACTAATTTGTTAAATATTAAGATGGACACCATTATACAGTATACTTTCCCATCCCCCTCCAGAAGGCATGTGAAATCGTCCAGGAAAATAATGGAGTATGCAAAAAACAGAAGAGGAAAGAAAAAAAATGTTTGGTTTAGAGTGATTCAACAACTCAGCTGCAGTCCAGTAATTAAATTTCGTCCTCTTCTGCTGAATGTTCAGTTTCACCAGGCCTCACAGTCTCGAACTCTTGTCAAATACGCTCCACGCTCTTGCCAGCTTCTCCCACATCTGTGAACTGATAAGTATGTCCTGCATAAAAGATATGAAGGCAGGCTGGCATAAGTAAGGAATGGGTAATCCCCACCCTATTTAATTGTGCTCTCACAGCACCAAACGTCTTCTTCTGAGAATGTGTGACATAGGAATGGTCATGGAAAAGGTACAGGGTAGTGCTATTAAAATTAAAGTGTTGAACATCTTGAGAAGCTTGTAGCATGGTATCCTGCATCACTACCGAGGCTGTTACCAGAAGCACGGTCCTCGGCTTGTCCCCTTGCTGGTCTGCAGAGAAGGGGGAGATCCGATATGCCTTAATAAAGCTGGGTGCCAAAATGTCCAGATTAATTGCAAATGCCACTGGTAGCCACGTTTTGGGAATTTGGAGGGCATGCTTGCCCTCATTCCCATAAGGGAGGCCAACCAGTCTCACATTGGTAGCCCTGTTGGAGTTCTCTAGGGCCTCCAAACAGTATCTCAGTTGGGCCTTCTATTGTACCATCTTACTGGAAGCCGCCAGCGCTTGCATGGCCGATGCCTCTACTGAAGCTACTGATTTTGTTGCTACAGCAATTTTAGCATCCTGCTCCCCCAGTCTCTGCAATATGGCTTCAACTTTTCTGTCACTGGCCTGTATTAAAGTCACCAATGACTTCCATGGCAGTTCTGCTCCTGAGCTGGCAGATAGGATGGGAGAGGTCTTGCCCTGATGTGTAGGCTGCTGCTGTGGGTTCTTCAGTCTTCCTCCCATTCCTTTAGGGTGCCACATCACGACAAGCATTTGTCAATGCCAAATGTTTGCTTGCTGGTATTAGCATTGGGAATGCAGGAGTTAGACAGATGCAGAATAGGAATGGCAGTGTACTTACTGGAGGAGAGGAGAGGAGACAGCGGGGAGGGGGGACATCGGTCCAGGCATTCCAACATTCTTCTCTTCTCCTCTCAGGTCCAAGAGAGAGAACAACTCAACGTCCTTCAGACAGGGACTTAGCAGCAGAGCAGCATTGCAGCCCGGGAACAGAGACAGTGGGGCGGACAGCACACAGTGGGAGGAAGTGAGAGGTTTTGTTTCACTCCGGGGTATGGGACCAGAGGAGGCAGGGTGGACAGCACACAGTGGGAGGGAGCGGGAGGTTGTTGTATCACTCTGGGGTATGGGAAGAGAGGGAGCTGGGAGGACATCACATAGTGGGAAGGAGCAGGTTTTGTTTGCACTCTGGGGTACAGGACCGGAGGGAGCGGGGAGGACGGCACCCAGTGGGAGGGAGTGGGAGGGCTGTTGTCACTCCTGGGCATGGGACCAGAGGGAGCAGGATGGACAGCATGCAATGGGAGGGAGTGGGAGGTTTTTTTTTTTACTTCAGCTGCCATAACGGGAAGCGGGGTGGACAGCAGGCAGTGGGAGGGAGTGGGAGGGTGTACCTGCACTCTGTGGTATGGGAACAGAGGCAGCGGGTAGACAGCACATGGTGGGAGGGAGCGGGAGGGTTTGTTTCCTTTCGGGGTATGGGAACAGAGGCAGCAGGGCGGACAGCACACAGTGGGAGGGAGCAGGAAGTTGTTGTTCACTGCGGGGTATGGGAACAGAGGAAGCAGGGTGGATAGCACACAGTGGGAGGGAACAGGAGGGTTTTTGTCACTCCAGGGCACGGGACCAGAAGGAGCGGTGGTGGACAGCACGCACTGGGAGGGAGCGTGAGGTTTGTTTTTTTCTAATGTCGGCTGCCATAACGGGAAGCGGGGCGGACAGCAGGCAGTGGGAGGGAATGGGAGGGTGTACCTCCACTCTGGGATATGGGACCAGAGGAAGTGGGTGGACAGCACACAGTGGGAGGGAGCGGGAGGGTTTGTTTCACTCCGGGGTACGGGAACAGAGGGAGTGGGGTGGACAGCACACAGTGGGAGGAAGCGGGAGGATTTGTTCCACTCTGGGGTATGGGAACAGAGGGAGAGGGGTGGACAGCACACAGTGGGAGGGTTTTTTCACTCGGGGGTATGGGACCAGAGGGAGCAGAGCAGACAGCACGCAATGGGAGGGAGCGGGAGGTTTTATTTTTTTAACTTTGGCTGCCTTAACGGGAAGCGGGACGGACAGCAGGCAGAGGGAGGCAGCGGGAGGGTGTACCTGCACTCTGGGGTACAAGAACAGAAGAAGCAGGTGGACAGCATGCGGTGGGAGGGAGCGGGAGGTTGTCTTTTTCACTTCAGCTGCCGGGATGGGGAGCGGGGCCAGATAGCACACAGTTGGAGGGTTTAATGGCACTCCTGGTACCACAATGGAGAGAGTGGGGTGAACAGAAATATTTCCGTATGTAAGGCACGCCCTGCAAAGACGGGGCCCTCTCTCATTGCAGCGGAATTGGTGACACTGCAATGATGAGGTGGCCCCTCATTGCAGCGGCCAAAACGTTTCAACTTGGTGCATTTCTGCAGAACCAGTGTCATTAGGACACTGGGTCTGTATTGAGTGCACACCGCTAAGCCCACAAATGCAGTGCTGGCATTGGCCACCACACTGCCGCACCTCCACAACCTGCTTCTCTCCTAAACTGCCGCATAATGTTTCTTGTGCATGCGCGCAAGCAAACATAAAAATTACATCAAGCTGTGCAGAATAGTGAGCTGAATCTACGTCTGCTGTTCAAGAGTAAGTCCAAACACCTTAAATTAAATTTTAGATTGATTTTGCTCAGTGGGAGTGTAGAGCTGTGAAGAAGTACATCTTCACAGCAAGCATGCTCAACAGCAACCCACTTTTGGCTGTTCTTTGAATGTCTTTATAGTTAGGGAGGGGAACTTAACTGGGAGAATACCGCAGTCTCTTGTGGGTTGAGTGGTTAATTACAACTTATGAAACAGGTGACTGAGTAGAGAACAGAACTGAGCAGTTAGCCGAAACCAGAAAGGGGTAATTTATTTAATACTTAACAGGGCATTGTGAGGGAATAAACAGAAGTAAGCACATTTGTGTCAGTGTTTTGGGGGTGTTCTTTAAATTTCTGTAACTCTTAGCAGTCAGGGACGGGAACATTACTGGTGGAATACTGCAGTCTCTTGTGAGTTGAGTAGTTAATTGCAACCTGCGAAACAGGTGTCTGATTTGGGGACGAGCTCTAGGAGGCTTCCAGCCTATGTTGGGTGTCAGGCAAACAGCAAGACCTAGAACCCACCCCCCCACCTTGAGGGAGAAGAGTTGTCCTTGAAACACTCAATCCCTCCTCCCCAGCTGGCCCCCAAGTAACCCCAGCACATTCCTGACCATGGGTCCCTGGCATAGCAAGTGGTAGTGCCCCCAGATATTTAAATGAAGAGAACTTCTCCAGATGGGAACCAGCCGGGGTTCTTAAAATTAGTTAGACTAGATTTTGGCCAGTCCCTGCATGGTGCCAAAAACTGTGATGATTTTTTTTTTTGCATTGAGTTTAGCTAATATGCACAGAATCAATACTGGACACTGTTAAAGTCACACGGGATCTTTCTTGCCAAATTCAGATGTGCAGCTGTTATTACATAGTAACCAAGGCCCCCTGGAATTCTATGATTTCGCAGCTGTGGAATTTTCTGCAGAATTTGCATCATGCTGCAGAAACATAGAAACATAGATTTTGATGGCAGATAAGGACCGCTTGGCCCATCTAGTCTGCCCATTCCCCTACCTACAGGATATGCCACATATTCTAGTTAACCAACAGCCTATTTCTTCCTACCCCCCACAAGAATTGCCTTATGTCTGTCCCATGCATTCTTGAATTCTCAAACAGTTTTAGACCCCACAACCTCCTCAGGAAGGCTGTTCCACGCATCCACTACCTTCTCTGTGAAATAATACTTCCTCACATTGCCCCTGAACCGCCCTCCTTCTATCTTTAAATTGTGCCCCCTTGATTTTGCAGGTCTCTTTTTCTGAAAGATGCTACCCTCTTGTACTTTGTTGATTCCACTGAGGTACTTAAACGTTTCTATCATGTCCCCCCTCTCCCTTCTTTCCTCAAGGGTATACATATTAAGCTCCTTTAGACTCTCCTCATACGGCTTCTCTTGCAGACCCTGCACCATTTTAGTTGCCCTCCTCTGGACTACCTCTATCCTGTCTATGTCCTTGCGGAGATAGGGTCTCCAGAACTGGACACAGTACTCCGATGGGGTCTCACCAACTGTCTGTACAGAGGGATAACAACTTCCTGTTTTCTACTGCTGATGCCTCTCCCTGTACATCCCAATATACCCCCAGCCCTCCCTACTGCCTTCTCACATTGCTTGCTAACCTTAAGGTCATCTGATATGATTACCCCCAGGTCTCTTTCCTTTTTTGTTGTTGTTACTACCTCTCCACCCATTGTGTACTCTTCCCCTGGGTTCTTGTTTCCCAGGTGCATTATTTTGCACTTCTTTGCATTGAATCCTAGCTGCCATACTTCTGACTATTCCTCCAACCTTGCCAAGTCCCTTTTCATCCTTTCCACGCCTCCTTGTGTATCAACCTTGTTGCAGATCTTTGTGTCATCTGCAAAAAGGCATACTTTTCCTTCTAGTCCCTCTGCAATGTCACTGATGAAGACATTAAAAAGGACTGGACCCAATACTGAACCCTGCAGTACCCCACTAGTAACCCCTCTTTCTTCTGAGTGGACTCCATTTACAATTACCTTCTGTGTCCTGTTGTGCGGCCAATGCTTTACCCAGGCTACCACCCTGGGACCCACTCCCAGGCTGGTTAATTTGACTATTAATCTTTTGTGTGGGACTGTGTCAAATGCCTTGCTAAAGTCTAGGTAGGCCATGTCCACAGCCCCTACCTGGGCTACTACTTTGGTCACCCAGTCAAAGAAATCTATTAGATTCATCTGACATGACCTTCCCGCGTGAACCCATGCTGCCTTGGGTCCTGTGCTCCACCGGCCTCTAGGTACTGAACTATTCTTTCCTTCGAAGTGACTCCATCACTTTCCTACCACAGAGGTCAGACTGACAGGTCTGTAGTTTCCTGCCTTTGTCTTGGTCCCACTTTTGTGAAGGGGAATCACATCCGCCTTCCTCCAGTCCTCGGGTACCACACCATCTTCCCATGATTTATTAAAAAGAGTAGCCAGTGGTTTCACTAGTTCCTCCCTTAATTCATTTAGAATTCTGGGGTGAATTCCATCAGGACCCATTGCTTTGTCCACCTTCAGTTTTAGGAGTTCTTACAGAACCCTTTCTTCTCTGAAAGAACTGGGATCGACCCCCCCTATCAAGAGTGCTTCTGTTAATTGGATTAGGCACTTCCCCTTCCTCTTTTGTAAATACTGAGCAGAAATATTTGTTCAGTATCCCTGCTTTTTCACTGTCCCCCTCTGCCCACCCACCGTTCATTCTATTCAACCTCACTATCCCTCCCTTTGTCTTTCTATGCTCGCTGATGTACCTATAAAAGGTTTTATCCCCCTTCTTAACTGAGTTGGCTATCTTTTCATCAGTTTGGGCCTTTGCTATTCTGACTTCCCTCCCTGCTTCCTTTTGCCTTAACTGGTACAGCTCTCTGTCCTGCTCCTTTTGTGTTTCCTTATACTTCCGGAATGCTATCTTTTTCTTCCTGACTTTCACAGCCACCTCTTTTGAGAACCATAGTGGCTTTTTCTTTCATTTTGATTTGTTTATTTGCTTCACACAAAGGCTTGTTGCCTCTGTGATGGCAGTTTTGATGATTCCCCATTGTTGCTCCACACCTCCTTCTAGCCTGTTTGCTAGTGCTTTTCTGAGGCACTCTTCCATCTTGCCAAAGTCAGCCCTCCTAAAGTCCAGTACCCTCACTTTTGTATGGCTTGACTCTGTAGCTGAGTTTAACGTGAACCACACTGTTTGATGGTCACTTGTCCACATATGGCAGCCCATTTCTAGATCTGAGATCCTCTCACTGCCCCCGTTTGAGAATACGAGGTCTAAGATTGCTCCCTCACGAGTGGGTTCCGAAACTAGCTGTCTAAGGCCTGCCACCTGTAGGGCATCAAGAATGGCCCTGCTCTTGGATGTGGCTGCAGAAAATGTGCTCCAGTTGACATCTGGCATATTCAGATCTCCCGTCAACAGTATCTCCCCTTTCTCTGCCATTCTAAGAATACCTTCTATCATATCCTTGTCCATTCCCTCCCCCTGACATGGGGGTCTGTACACAACCCCTGTGCAGACTGTGGTGCCCTTTCCCATCTCCAAACTGACCCACAGTGCCTCCTCTCCTCCCTGTTTACTCTTTTGTTCAGTTGCTTTTATCTCTTCCTTTACATAGAGAGCTACTCCTCCCCCTCTTCTCCCCTGCCTGTCTCTCCTGTAGGTTATGTACCCTGGTATGTTAACATCCCAGTCATGGTTCTCTGTGTACCATGTTTCTGTGACTGCTACAATATCCAGGCATCCCTCTTCCATCAAGGCCACCAACTCAGGGAGCTTGTTGCCCAGACTACGGGCATTGGTACTCATTACCCTCCATTTCCTGATGGCCTTACTCTCTTTTGCCCCATCCCTGTCCTTCTTGCCTTTGTCACTTTCTCCATTTACCCCTGCCCTTCTCCCTATCGACACCTCTGTGTTGGTGTTTGCTGCACTTAGTACTGTGATTATTTGGGGGGTCTAGGATTTTCCTGCTCCTTTCCAGTGCCTCCCCCCTTGACTAGTTTAAAAGCTTGCCAATGAAGCATTTAAACTTATCACCTAGGATCCTGGTTCCCCTCCCAGACAGATGCAGCCCATCATGCCAGTATAGGCTTGCATCACTCCAGGTGGACCCCCAATCCCCAATGAAGCCAAATCCCTGAGCTTCACACCAGTTTTTCAAACACTGATTGAATCCCATGGTGCAGAACACACTAGCTTCTCCTATGCCATAGATGGGCAGCACCTCCGAGAAGGTTACCGTGTGTGCTACTTGACTAAGGCCCCTCCCCAATTCCACAAACTCTTCCTGCACTTCTTTAATCCCTTTTTTAGCCAGATCATTTGTCCCTAGGTGGATGACATCCAGCTCCCTCCCCTGTGCAGCTGCTCTGGCAATCCTGAGGATTCACTCCCTGTCCCTCCAAGCCATGGCGCCAGGCAGGCACCTTACCTCCCTCTCCCCTTCCTCCCCTAGTTCTACCTTCCTAACAATAGAGTCTCCCACCAGGAGTTGTTTCCTTCCCCTGCAGGGTCCCCTGCCACCCTCCTGTGGGTCTCCTTTCTGGAGGTTCCCAGCATCCTCATTGGTCTCCACTGCGGGTGCCTCCATAGAGGAACTGCACTTTGCCAGAATGGCATAGGAATTGTGGAGAGGTACAACTAGAGGGATGTGCCTCTGTTCCACCACCCTCACCCTCCCTGAGCCCACTGTGGTCCAACCGCTCCTCTTTCTTGGCAACCTCTGAGGCAACGGCAGTAGCACTGGTGGTCCCTGGATGGAAAAGGAGGTCCCACAAATCCTGGCCAACTCAGCCTGGAGATGAGCAACCTCCTCCCTCTGCCCAGGGAGGTGTCTGCAGATGGGACAACACCGCATCCTCCAGAATGTCTCCCGGAAGACTGCTGCTCCACAGCCACTGCACTGCACCACTCCAATCATGTCTTATTTCTGGACCCTTAACTGTTTGCAATCCTTACTCTTTCCTCTGTTTTTTTTCTCTCTCTCCTTACTTTCTGCCTGTGTGCCCTTTAAGCTCCTGATTGTCCTGTTCTGAGACAAGAATATCCTATATTTCTCAGTAGACCACTTACTTGCTCAGAGGCAGACCTCCAGCAGCTAGAGGGGGCTGGAGAGCTACTCTTGCCCTCCTAGGATGGTGGGTCTTTATGTAGTGCCACAGAGTTCATTGCTCTTGGTGAATTTTCATTCAGATATACAGTTTTTCCATGATGTCCAGCTCCTTTTCCAATCTCATTCATCCTGGAGTCCCTCTTCTATGCCCAGCATCCATTATATTTTAACCAATGGTAGGACTGCATTCTGCCACAGAAATGCATGAATTGTGCTGCAGGAATCTGAACATGCTGCCACAGAAGCCAAGAAGCCCTGTAACAGAAATGAGGACAAAGTGCCACAGAACACCAGAGGCCCTGATAGTAGCATAGCATTGTGATGATGGAAGGGACTTAGTGCCCCTCTTGTCCACCCCTCTTGCCTCATGGCAGTGATTATACCCAATTTGAGTATGGGAACGCATCCAAATCTAACATGCTGAATGTTACCCCACTTATACTGTGTAACCCTCACATTCTCCCTCAGAAATCTGGATAATTCTGCTTTGAAAGCCTGAAGAGTGCTGTTTTCACAGCTTCAGTGACTAGACTATTGCACAAATTAATCACCCTTTGTGTGAAGTAACACTTTTTAATGTTCCCCTTATTCTGCTGTCTGCCTCCAGTTTGAGGGCATGCCCTCTAATTCTACTTACACTCATCAGGTCAGGCATCTTTGTGTACTCCACCCTGTCCATCCCCTTCAGTATTCCAAAAGTCGTGATCACATCCCCTTTCAGACTTCTCTTTTCCAGGCTAAATCATTTCAGTATGTCCAATCTCTCATAGCTCTTGCCTTCTAAGCAACTAATCAGCTTCTTCGCCCTACAGTGAACTCTCTTAATCTCTTCAATGTCCTTTCTGTACTGCTGTGACCAGAACTGGACACAGTACTACTGGTGTGGTCAAAACAAGACCTTATACAGGGGGAGAGTCCCGTAATGTAACCTGCTTCACTGCGTTGCTTGGCATGCAAGGAGCGCTTTAGGGAGTAGCACACTTGGAGGTGTGCCTCTCCCATCCAATGCACTGCTCCTTGAGCAGGCATGGCGGTCCGGCACCAATGGGTGCAGGAGCTCTGTATGACAGTGGTGTTCCTCTACTTCAAAGCAGAACACGCTGCCAGCCTGAGCACCGCCTCAGGCCCTCCCTCGCTCCACCCCAGCACACACCCCCCCCAAAGCTTAAACTTTGTTTGCCGTTGGGAGTGCCCAATCCCCCGTCGGCTCCACGGCCCCCCCAAAGCCATCCCAGAGGACCTACCTGTTCCTTTTGGAAGCTGAGAAATTGGCTATACTGTAGAGAACAAACTAGAATGCATTTGAGGAACTGGTAACTTGGTAAAACATAATATCGTAGGGGACTTGGAAGGTAAGCTACACTTTCTACAGAAAATTTCATTATTTTCTTATTGGCATTAAGAATTGCAGGATTCCATTAAAGTGTAGTAATTTTATAACCAGAGGGGTTGTAATACAACGGAAGTTGCTTGATTTCTGTGCTAGACACATAGGATTTGGAAGGATATTTGTGCAATATTTTGGAAGTGTCCTGCTGGCTGAACAGTGAGTTTGTTTTTATCCCTGGACTCAGTAGAGTGGTTTGTGTAGGAGCAGTGGTCTAGTACATTGTGGTGTTGGTTGACTTACTATAAAGGGCAGTACTCACCAGGGTGGTGGAGCAGTGGTGTAATTGATTGTTTCTAACAGTCACCGGTGGTTGTGGCCTACCCACCCACCCCAGGTGTGGCATTTCCTTTATAGCCAAGGTTCTGACATCACTTCCTCAACAAGTCTTGGAGCAGAACTGTCATATTCTTAATTACCCAGCACAGTGCATAAAGCGTAAGTATACACACACCCAAAAAAAAAAAATTGTATATTATAAGGAAGAGGGACATGTGGGGAGTGGTGCAATGCACTGGCTGTGGGGCAGCAATTTTCCAGGAAACATTCTGGAACCTGCGTTGCTGCCCTATTTGCAGGCAACTGTCAGCTCTGAGGGAGGAGGTTGCCCACCTCCAGGCTGAACTGGCAAGGACTAAGGAGGACTCCCCCACCCAAAGAGTACCAGTTCCACAACCACTGCCTCAGAGGCTGCCATATGTGAAGAGCAGATGGACCACAGTAGGTTCTGGGAGGGTGAGGGTGGTGGAACAGAGGTGTAGCCCCTGAGTTGCACCTCTACACAAATCATATGTCGGTCTGGCAAATCAAGGTTCCTCTATGATGACACCCTCATTGGAGACCAAGAAGAATGCTGGGGACAGCCACAAGGGAGACCCACAAAAGAGTGTCAAGGGACAACACAAGGGAAAGAAACAGCTTCTGATAGGGGACTCAATTGTTAGGGGTGTAGACCTGGGGAAGGGAGAGGAGAGGGAAGTAAGGTGCCTGCCTGGTACCATGGCTTGGAGGAACAGGAAGCGAATCCTCAGGATTGCAGAAGCAGCATCACAGGAGAGGAAACTAGATATCATTGTCCACCTCAGGACAAATGACCTAGCTAGGCATGAGATCAGGACGGTGCAGGATGAATCTGTGGAGTTGGGGAGGGGCCTCAGACAGGTAGCAAGCACGGTAACCTTCTCAGAGGTGCTGCCAGTCCATGGCAGGGGTGAGGCTAGGGTACTGCACACCATGCGGTTTAATGAATGGTTGCAAAACTGGTGCAGAGCACAGGGCTTTGGCTTCATTGGGGACTGGGGGTCCACCTGGAGAGATGAAGGTCTATACTGGCATGATGGTCTGCATCTGTCCAGGAAGGGAAACACGCTCCTAGGTGAAAGGTTTAAAGGCTTCCTTGGCAAGCTTTTAAACTAGCCAAGGGGGGAGGTGCTGATAGGAAACAGGAAAGTTCAAGCCTCCCCCCACAAAGCATGGCAGGTAGTAGGGTAAACACTGAGGTACAGAGCTTGACAGAGGGCAGGACAAGAGTAAATGGAAAAATGGACAAGGGCAATAAGAGCAGGGATGAGGTAAAAAAGGATAAAGCCAACTTTAAATGGAGGGCAATGAGTACCAATGCCTGTAGTCTGGGAAACAAGCTTCTAGAGCTAGTAGCCCTGATGGAAGTGGAACACTTGGATATTGTGGCAGTCACAGAAACATGGTACACGGAGAACCATGACTGGGATGTCAACATACCAGGGTACACAATCTACAGAAGGGACAGGGAGGGTAAAAGAGGAGGTGGAGTAGCTCTCACATAAGGGAAGGGATCAAAGTAACAGAACTAAAAGGTAAAGGGGGAGGACAAGAGGAACTCTGGGTCACATTGGAGACAGGGAATGGCATCACAATCCGCACAGGGGTTGTATACAGACCCCCATCTCAAGGGGATGAAATGGACAAAAACAATAGAGGGCATTCTCAAAATGGCTGAAAAAGGGGAGATACTGTTGATGGGGGACCTGAATATGCCAGATGTTAACTGGGCAACATGGACTGCAGCCACATACAAGAGCAGGGTCATTCTCGATGCCCTACAGAGAGCATGCCTTAGACAGCTAGTGGTGGAACCTACTCGGGAGGGAGCAATATTAGACCTGGTACTCTCAAATGGAGAGAGGATCACAAACTTAGAAGTCAGTAGACACCTGGGAACAAGCGACCACTGCACAGTGTGCTTACAATAAACACACAACCATGGAGACAAGCCATACAAATACAAGGATACTAGACTTTAGAAGGGCTGACTTTGGCAAAATGGGTGAATACCTGAGAATGCATTAGCAAATGGCCAGAAAGGAGGGGTGGAAGAACAATGGAGAAAAATCAAAACTGCCATCATGGAGGCAACAAGCCTTTGTGTGAAACAAATAAAGAAAACAAAGCGGAATAAAAAACACTATGGCTCTCAAAAGAAGTGTCAGGGAAGGTTAAGGAGAAAAAGACTGCATTCAAAAAGTATAAGGAATCACAGACAGAGCACGACAGGGAACTGTGTCAATTAAAGCAGAAAGAAGTGGGGAAGGCAGTCAGAAAAGCAAAGGCCCAAACCGAGGAAAGGATAGCCAACTCAGTTAAGAAGGGGGATAAAACCTTTTATAGGTACATTAGGGAACCTAGAAAGGTTAAGGAGGGATAGGGAAGATTAATAAAGGAGGAGAGGTGGGCAGAGGGAGACAGTGAAAAGGCAGAGATAATGAATGAATACTTTTGCTCAGTATTCACAAAAGAAGAAGAGGAGGAGTTACCTAAACCAAACAGTAGAAACACTCTGGATAGTGGGGTTGATACCAGTCTATTTAAAGAAGAAAGAGTACTGAAGGAACTTCTAAAACTCAAGGTGGACAAAGCAATGGGGCCTGATGGGATTCACCCTAGAATCCTAAAAGAGCTAAGGGAGGACCTAGTGACACCACTAACCACACTTTTTAACAAATCATGGGAAGATGGGGTGGTACCTGAGGACTGGAGAAGGGCAGATGTGATTCTCCTTCACAAAAGTGGGAGCAAGGCAGAAGCAGGAAACTACAGACCTGTTAGTTTGACCTCAGTGGTGGGGAAAATAATGGAATCACTTCTGAAAGAAAGAATTGTTGAGTACCTAGAGGCCAGCGGGGCACTGGACCCAAAGCAGCATGGATTCACAGCAGGAAGGTCATGTCAGACAAATCTAATCGATTTCTTTGACTGGGTGACCAAAGTAATAGACCAGGAGGGGCTGTGGATATGGCCTACTTAGACTTTAGCAAGGCATTTGACACAGTCTCGCACAAAGATTAATAATCAAGTTAGCCAGCCTGGGAGTGGGTCCCAGGGTGGTAGCCTGGGTAGAAAACTGGCTGCACAACAGGACACAGAAGGTAATAGTGAATGGAACACATTCTGAAGAAAGGGGGTTACTAGTGGAGTACCTCAGGGCTCAGTATTGGGTCCAGTCCTCTTTAACGTCTTTATAGGTGACATTGCAGAGGGTCTGGAAGGAAAGTATGCCTCTTTGTGGATGACACAAAGATCTGTAACAGAGTTGATACACAAGGGGGGGTAGAAAGGATGACAAGGGACTTGGCAAGGATGGAGGAATGGTCAGACGTATGGCAACTTAGATTCAATGCAAAGAAGTGAAAAGTAATGCACCTGGGAAATAAAAATCCAGGAGAAGAGTACACAATAGCAGGGGAGGTACTAACAACAACAATAATGGAAAGGGATCTGGGTGTAGTCATATCAGATGACCTAAAGGTGGTTATGCAATGTGAGAAGTCAGTAGGGAAAGCCAGGGGGCTACTGGGATGCATGGGGGGGGCATCACAAATAGAAAAAGGGAAGTGGTTATCCCTCTATACAGACAGTTGGTGAGACCCCATCTGCAGTACTGCGTGCAGTTTTGGAGACGTCATCTACACAAGGACATAGACAGGATGGAAGCAGTCCAGAGGAGGGCAACTAAAATGGTGCAGGGTCTACATCAGAAACCATATGAAGAGAGACTGAAAGAGCTTAATATGCATACCCTTGATGAAAGGAGGGATGGGGGACATGATAGAAACTTTTAAGTACCTCAAGGGAATCAACAAAGTCCAGGAGGGTAGCATCTTTCAGAAAAAGAGATGTGTAAGAACAAGTGGGCACAATTTAAAGTTAGAGGGGGACGGCTCAGGGGTAATGTGAGGAAATTCTTTTTCACGGAGAGAGTGGTGGACACATGGAACTGCCTTCCTGGAGAGGTTGTGGGGTCTAAAACAGTGGAGGAATTCAAACATGCATGGGACAGACATAAGGCAATTATAGTGGGGGGTTGCAGGAAATAGGCTGTTGGTTAACTAGAATCTGCAGCTTATCCAGTAGGTAGGAAATGGGCAGACTGGGTGGGCCAAGTGGTCCTTATCTGCTGTCAAAGTCTATGTTTCTATGTTTCTATGGCAAACCTCCGCTGTGTTTTGCCAGCAGGGGTGTCCAATCCCCGTCGGCTTATCGACTCCCTCAGCGTGGGGTTTCAGTAGGGGTGCCCAATCCCGTTGGCTCCTCGGCCTCCCCCACATCTTCTGCCACGCTGGGAGCCCACCCCAGAGTGGCAAACGCCCCACGCCATCGCTTTTTTTTCTGTAAAGAAAGGTCCCTCATGCTGCTTCCCACTCCCTCCCACAACCCGCACCCACCCACTGTGCATCCAGCCTCCCACACCCCCCACCACCCCACATACCTCGGACTCCGTCAACGATCTTGGGTGGACCGGGAACATGTCTGCACTCTTCAAAGCCGACCGCAAACTGAGAAATGCCGGTAAGCTGTATAGTGGGCTAAATGGGGGTTCAACTTTGTGCATATCTCAGTCATTTTTGGAATTTTGCACCAAATTTTCAACATGGGGTTTTTGGGATCCTTTCTCATGAATGATGTCACTGTCATGGCGTTACTCAGGCCCGGAGGGTGATTTCGCAGGCACTGTGCAGGCACTGCGCAAAATCACCCTTCAGGCTCGAATAATGCCATGACAGTGACATCATTCATGAGAAGGGGTCCCAAAAACCCCATGTTGAAAATTTGGTGCAAAAATTCCAAAAAATTACTGTTTTAAGAGTGTGCGTTGCGCAGTTCCTACGCACGTTCGTAAGTTCACAAACTTTCAATATTTTCACTCCACATTTTCACCATTGCTATTTTACCACACCTCCTCATGAGCAGTACAGCTGTCATTTTTCACATCCTGCCCAAACGTGTTCCGCCCATGTAGCACACAATGGCGCAGTTCGTGCAAACTTAATGTATGGGACACATTAAGAAAATCACAGTGACACTGTTCATGAGCAGAGGTCTTAAAATGGCTGTGTTGAAAATTTGGTGACAAAATTCCTAGAAATGACTGTTTTACGAGTGTTCATTGTGCAGTTCCTATGCACGCTCGTAAGTTTGAATTTTCAATATTTTCACTCCATTTTCAACATTGCCATTTTACCACACCTCCTTATGAGCACTGCAGCTGTCATTTTTCACATCTTGCCCAAAACATGTTTCCGCCCATGTAGCACACAATGGCACAGTCGCTGTGTGAACTCAGTGTATGGGAAACATTAAGAAAATAACAGTGTCACTGTTCATGAGCAGAGATCTTAAAATGGCTATGCTGAAAATTTGGTGAACATATTCCTAAAAATAACTGTTTTACGTGCGTGCATTGTGCAGTTCCTACGCACGCTCATAAGTTTGCGAATTTTCAATATTTTCACTCCACATTTTCAACATTGCCATTTTACCACACCTTCTTATGAGCAGTACTGCTGTCATTTTTCACATCCTGCCCAGGATGTGTTTCCGCCCATGTAGTGCACAATGGCGCAGTCGGTGTACAAAATCAATGTATGGCACACAGTAGGACAATCACAGTGACACTGTTCATTAGCAGAGGTTTTAAAATGCCAATGTCAATTTGGTGAAAAAATTCCTAACAGTGACTCTTTTACGAGCGTGCATTGCACAGTTCCCACGCACACTCCTAGCTTTGCGAATTTTCAATATTTCCACTCCAGATTTTCAACACTGCCATTTTACCACACTTCTTTATGAGCAGTACAGTTGTCATTTTTCACATCATGCCCAAAACGTGTTTCCGCCTATGTAGCGCACAATGGGGGTAACAAAAAGGTCATGCTGACAATTTATTGTGCAAATACCAGCAATCGCACAGGGCATTAGGGTAAAGCACCATACATGCCACACACCACTGCAAATACCTGCAAGCGAACATTCGGCATTGACAAATGCTTGTTTTAATCAGTATCTTATACACCTCTCTTACAGGTCTGCCTGGCAGCATCCCCCTGTCCTGTCAACATCCTTTTTGCATACTTACCAGATATCCACCACTTCCACAGGACAACAGTGTGGTGGGTGGCTAGCCGTGTCAGTCATGCAACAGCCTACAGGGGGAGCTGACATTGGGCATTTTTCTCCAATTTTCTCCCAAAGGGTGTTGCACATGATGACGCAAGCGTACAGGCAGTGACATGCACCTGTGCTAGAACATCTCATGGCAACCCCTCCTCTTGAGTCTGCCACCAAGTGTGCTGCCACCGGGTCTCCACCAGGTGGCACTCCCACTGCACAGAGACTTTTCCTCCCCCCCTTCCTGAGGAAGGAGCACACTCCATGGAATGCTCGATCCTTCCTCCCACGGCCAACCCCCGGGCGATTATCTATGCTCAGTCCCTTAGGTAAGTGGCTGGTGTCACATGCGGGAGCACTACTGCTGTAACTGTGGGCCAGCTTCATTACCGGATCTGTAACCCCTTCCTAATACATTCCACCAGCACTGCATTCTCCGTAACCCCTTCCTAATAGTACTGCATTCAATGTAACCCCCTCCTAATACATCCTACCAACACTGCATTCTCCATAACCCCCTCCTAATACATCCCACCAGCACTACATTCCCTTTAACCCCCTCCTAATACATCGCACCAGCACTGTATTCTCTGTAACCCCCTCCTAAAACATCCCACCACCACTGCATTCCCTGTAACCCCCTCCTAATACATCCCACCACCACTGCATTCCCTATAACCCCCTCCTAATACATCCCACCAGCACTGCATTCTCTGTAACCCCCTCCTAATACATCCCACCAGCACTGCATTCTCTGTAACCCCCTCCTAGTACATTCCACCAGCACTGCATTCCCTATAACCCTCTCCTAATACATCCCACCAGCACTGCATTCTCCGTAACCCCCTCCTAATACATCCCACCAGCACTGTATTCTCTGTAACCCCCCCTCCTAGTACATAACACCTAGTCCCTGGAGCCGCTGTCTGCCATTGGAATTGCCAGTCACAATTTACTGCAGTTGCAATTAGTTGCAATTGCAGTAAATTGCAATTATAATGGGAGCAGTTGCAATCGCCGAATCGCCAAACCTACCTCATCTGGATTTTCTTCCAGTTAGTCCCCCCTCCTGCACTCCATCTCCTGCTCTCCCTCCCAAGTCCAAAAAAATATTTTCTTTAATCCATGTGGCGGTAGCGAGCAGCCGGGCCGCAGCCCATTCTACTCTCGTCTCGCAATGTCCCAACCCAATTTGAATGCACACAGCATGTGACGTATGGGGTTTTGATGTAACCACCCTCTAATCCAATCACAGTGCTCCATTGTGGTCTGTTGCTGTTAGCACCCCCACCCACAAGCGGACCTTAATTTTTGTGTCCCAGTCAGGTCAGACCATGGACCATAAAATCAGTCCCTCCAGCGCTCAGAGAATTATAGCCAAGAGCAAGGAGGGAGAGTTAGTCGCATTCAGAGCACCGGCCGGACAGAAGCTAGAAGCGACCACCACAAGCCAATCCAGAGAGCAGAGCTGCAAGGAGAAAAGCAGCCAAAAGAGCAGAGCAGCACTCTTCCCAACTCCCAATCCTCCTGACTGCACTGGACTCCCAAGTCGGACTCACTCCTGACTGCCACCCAGTCCACACCATCACTGGTGGAGAAAAGAGCTAAAAGACTAGCTGCCAGCTGCTGCTAAAATAAAAAAAAAAGAGCTAAACAGCAGCACAGCAGTCATTTCTTTTTTTCTGGGTGGTAGGAAGAAACCGTGTCTGTCCAGACCGGGGCAGATTAAGAGGAAGGGAGCACGGTGACCGGAGCAGCAGCAACAGACTTGTCTCAGGACCCAGACGAGCCGAGTACAGCAGCCGGAGCACAGAGGGCCTTGCAAGTTTTGACTGGTATGTATTTAATTTAAGCATGCTAGAGGGTTGGAGGCATTATAATGATTTTTATTTGGGGGGGGGGAGTCAGTCAGTCAATCATCCTGAACTTTTATTGCAGGAATGCAAGTCAGCAGGTGAGTGGAACTAAAAAACAAAAAAAAAGCTCAGTAAGTGGTAGCAGTGCAGTGGTAACTTTGTTTGCTGGCTTTGCTTTGGCTTCTTTTGGTGGCTTCTGTTTCTGTTCTGCTATGTTCTTGGCATGCAACAGTTCTGCAGTACCTGCAGTAAAACTGTATTCAGTTAATGCATTTGGGGCATTGCTTTTTATCATGGGCTCAAGGCATGGGGCAGGGGCAAGGGTGCAATAGATACTGCTGGTTGCGATGTCGTCTTGTCTGTCAGTGTGATGGCTTGGCCATCAGTTTAGCATGGGAAGACCTGTGAACTGGGTGGTCCATGAGAGTGCTGCCTGAAGACTGAGAGGCAGCAGCAGAGCTAGAGTTTGCCTTATTGTGACTGTCAAACCATAGAGCTTCTGCCCCCCAGACCCCAAGCCTTCATAAAACAAACTTTCACAGTACATTACAATAATGCTTAGGGGTGGGTGGAAGGCATTGTTGGTCAGCCAGATGCCCTAAGGCCAGCCAGAGTCTTCTACACACATCCCTGACTCCATGGGGAAAAATATTTGTTCCCTGGAGTCAGGGATGGGGAGGATGTAATAAAGGTGTATTTTATCTTCAAAAACTCACCACAGAGCACTGAAACCCCCAGAGCTTCTGGGGGTCTAGTGGACCCCCAGACCCCAAACATTAATATGTCCCCCTTGAGCCCTCCCTGAAATTTGGCAACCTTAGCTGAGCCAGTACATTGGGGCAGAAGATGAATCTTTATCAAACTAGCCCAACAAGGCAAGCAGTGATAGGGCATACTACACTGATATACAGCAGGGGGGTCTGTCAGGCCCTCCTCATCCCAAAACAGTATATAGAGGTAAAGGAAAGGACTGAAGGAAAAACAGGGATAACGGAGGGCAAGGGGAAGGGGAATAGTGGTGGTAGAGGGGAAAGAACCTGAGGACAACTTTGAGGGCATTCCACATGAATGCAACAAGCCTGACCAACAAGATGAAGCCAGGAGTTGCCTTAGTAGCTGGGAATGAGATAGATCTTCTGCCCATGAAAACTGGACAACACAAAATCACAATTAGGTATTCGTTATGCCTGGCTATTTCCTATTCAGGAGCAATAGAGTGGCAGAAAAAGGGGCTTGTGGTGGTAGCAATGCATGTCAAAGGCTTCACCAAAGCAGTGGAGAACAGAGCAGATCTAGGGGTACAATCCAAAGATACCAGCGCACACCACCCCGTAGTATAGCATCACATAATTAAACTTTCCTCTGTCAAAGCTGGCTATATTTACTTCAAGCTCCATATGAGGACACAGGTGTTTAACCTTCCAGTGCCTCAATGGCAACTAATTGACTCACTTTATACTGTGCTCCCAGAAAGGATATTACACAGGTGTTTTAAAGGGAGCATGCTAAAAAGGAGCACCACAGATTCCCCAAACTCAAACAAATCCAGTATGGAGTAACACAAAAGGTTTGAGCATGCTAATTTTGGATTTGTTTGAGTTTGGGAAGTCTGTGGTGCTCCTTTATAGCATACTCCAATTGAGGCACTGGAAAGTTAAACACCTGTGTAAAATCCTTGCTGGAGCACAGTATAAAAGGAGTCAGTTAATAGCCATTGAAGCACTGGAAAGTTGGGGACTAAATGGAAGGGTCCCTCCTTGACGTTGGTGATTTAACTTACTCAAATTGGAATTCCAGTCTGAAACTAAGAGGACCCTCTCCTCACATGGAGCTTGAAGTAAATATAGCCAACTTTGGCAGAGGAAAGTTTAAATATGTGACGCTATACCATGTGGGGAGGGTGGTGGCTCTATCTTCAATTTGTTTTTTGTTTTTTTTTGTTCTTATTTTTATCTCCCCGGGCCACTGATCTGCTTACCTGCACTTCCTGGCATCACCCGCAGGTCTGTCTGGCCGCCGACCCCCTGGAACTTCCTCCGGCCACCTAATTAGGCCCAGCGACTACCCCTGTGGCTTACCCCCCCATGGCGGGGGGTGGGGAGCACTCCCTCCGGAGCTCAACCCACCCAGTCCGGATCCAGCATTGTCGCGCGCCCAGGTACCGGGAAAGTCCAGCACGGGGACGGCCATCATGCCGCCGCAACCAGTGGCCATCTTTTTCCACCTTTTTTTGGCCCCCCATGTCGGCAGGTGTGCACTGACGCCAATGGCCCCGAGCGTGCGTGCATCCGCCCACGCTCTTGGCCAGGCATCCGCCTCCGGCTACGCTTGTGATCCCTGCAACTGAGGTACCTCCAGCCTCCACTGGGGGTCCCTCCTGCACCAGAATGCCCCTGGATCCCCCCCAGGGAGAGGAGAGCTGTCTAATGGATGCACGATCCTACTCCCTCCCCACCAACCCCCAGCTCCCCGGGCTTGTTCCCGAACCCGGGTCGCTGGCATGACGCGAGGTGTGGCGTCCAGCACCTCAACCCTCAGCGCCACCGGGCCGGCTGTATCTTCAATTTGTGTCTTTCCCCTTGTTCTTGCACATCAGTTTCTGAAAGATGCTACCCCTTTGTTGATTCTGCTGAGGTAGTTAAAAGTTTCTATCATGTCACCCCCTTCCTCCTTTCCTCAAGTGTATACATATTAAGCTCCTTTAGTCTCTCCTTGTATGGCTTCTCTTGCAGAACCTGCACCATTTAAGTTGCCTTCCTCTGGACTGCCTCCATTTTGTCTATGTCCTTGCGGAGATGGGGTGTCCAGAACTGGATGCAGCATTCCAGATGGGGTCTCACCAACTGACTGTACAGACTGAGGGATAACAACTTCCTGTTTTCTGCTGCTGATGCCTCTCCCCATACATCCCAGTATCCCCCAGCCCTCCCTACTGCCTTCTCACATTGCTAGCAAACCTTAAAGTCATTTGATATGATTACCCCCAGGTCCCTTTCCATTTTTGTTGTTGTTACTACCTACCCCCCCCATTGTGTAATCTTTCGCTTGAATTTTGTTTTTGCTTCCCAGTCCCAGGTGCATTATTTTGCACTTCTTTGCATTGAATCCAAGCTGCCATACTTGTTCTGACCATTCCTCCAACCTTGCGAAGTCCCTTCTCATCCTTTCCACACCCATCCCCCCTTGTGTATAATCAACCCTATTGCAGATTTTTGTCATCTGCAAAGAGGCATACTTTTTCTTCCAATACCTCTGCAATGTCACTTATAAAGACATTAAAAAGGGCTGGATCCAGTACTGAACCCTGCAGTACCCCACTAGAGCCCCTTTCTTCAGAGTGGACTCAGTTTTCTATTACCTTCTGTGTCATGTTGTCCAGCCAATGTTTTACCCAGGCTACCACCCTAGGACCCACTCCCAGACTGGCTAATTTGTTAATTTTTTGTGTGGGACTCTGTCAAATGCCTTACTAAAGTCTAGGTAGGCCATGCCCACAGTCCCTCCCTTGGCTACTACTCTGGTCATGTTTTGTATATCTTCTAACAGTAATGTGCCTATGTCCTCCCCCTGGTCTGGAGGCCAGTAGACAACCCCAGTTCATAGGGCTGTCCTGTTTCCAGGGTGACCCACAGTTCTTCTGGCTCCTTTCAGACCTGGCAGGGGACTTTTACAAAAGTGTGACTCGTGAGCCAAATCATTAAGTTTTATTAAGACCTGGCAGACAATTCATGACTCATTAACAGATCTCTGTGTGCTGATAGAATGTGCAGGGAAGGCCAGATGGAAAACATTTATATAGATGTAGATTCATTAGCAGCTAATTGTGTGCAGCTGGTAGAATTTATAGGACAAATGTAAAAAAAATTGGGGTAGGTTAAGTTTTGATTTGGACTCATTAACACATGCTTAGTATATTTGGGAGATACTGCATCACAAAGGTGGACATTGTTATCCAGCTATCTAGAAGTGATGCTGCTCTGCCTCTAGTATCCCCTCAACCTTAGCTGTACCCAGGGGCATTATTGAGGAGCCAATATTTTGTTGCCCTTTGTAATGTGTCTAATGCGTATGGTTAGCAATGTAGTTCTGACTTTAGAGTTTAGGACTAATTATAAAATAGAAAGTGACACATCTGAAAAAAAGATACCAATATAACAATTGTATTTAATATATTTATTAAAGTTGAAGTGGAGACAGCCTCAACCGCAGCTGGACTACAGTGTAGTGACCCGCCTCCTTCAATCTGGACCTCAACGGAGTCATCAACCACAGAGTAAGTAAATGTCTTATTCTCAGTCTCTGTCTTAGGGGAGGTAGTATTTTGGCAGCAGCTTCAATTCAAAGTTAGCTTAATGGGGATGTGCACTGGACAGTTCTAATGCACAGCTAGTGGGTTCAACCTGCAGCCTCATTCCTCCTCATCATGCCCCCTAGCCATGCGTTTGCATTAGAACTGCCCAATGCACATCCTGTTTGTCATTACACTTGGACACTGTCAACCTATGTTTCATCATATTTCTAGTTAAAAACCTACATTTTGCCCGGAGATATCAATCCACTCCTGGAACTCTTCTGGAGTTACTTAATGAATCTCCACGTGCAACAAACTATATTCAGCAGGTCAGCCGGTGAATTCAGACTCTAGATCAGGAATCCAGACTCTCTGGGAAGAGGAATTGAACCTGGGGAGGGTGCTTTAAAGTGGGAAGTAATCTTGAGGATGGCACACTGGACTTCACCCTCGCCCACATGGAGGGAGTTTAGGTGGCAAAATACTCACAAGATTTTTCAGAACGCCAGTGATAACCAAACATTTTGGACAAACCTGCTCAGATAAATGCTGGAGAGGTTGCGGGAAGGTCAAGACACGTGAACATATTTTTTGAGTGTATCCTAAAATCAGATCTTACTGGAACTGTACAAGTCAAGGGCTAAGTAAGATCGTACATATAGATATTCCAGAATGGCCTTGCTGTTTACTACTGGGGAGCCTCCTCAGGCTCTGATAGGCCCTAAAGCCAATTATCTATTTCCGATCTTGTTAGCCGTGACCCAAAAGGCTATCACCAGTATTCTGATTGTCAGTATGGCTGGTGCATCTCCCCGTTGTAAAACTAACAAGTATGTAAGTACATCACTACTGTCACAAAGTGAAAAATCAGAAATATGCAACCTGTTTGTTGCCCCCAAATTGCGATCTCATGGCAACAGTAAATCTATTGTTTGGAAATACTTTGGCTCACTGTATGTAAAAACGCAGGTCCCAGGTACCTCTTCAGGTGACCCAGGTTCAGTTTCTCCTGTTTTGCTTGATGATGGCAGATATTTCTGTTCCCTTTGTTTAGATGCACAGCAGGCACTGTATGCAAAAGGACAGTCTTCTGCACACATTAGCAGAGTTAAAAGTTATGCCCTGCAAACAGCTACTACATCCTTAACGGAACACTTAATCCATGTTCATAACATAGATGTACATGACAGTAACAAAGTACAGAAACTTAAGCAAAGTACAATTAATATGAGCCTTGGTGGTGCCAGTGGTAATGTTCGGCCAACTGCATCAGATTTTGAACTTGTTCACGATGTTTTGGTCTGGTTTTCTTTGGATAGGATGCCTTTTGATTCAGTCAACAAAAATGGTTTCCAACTATTCTTCTCCAAAAATTTCTCAAGCATAAAAATACCAAATGAGAGAAATTTACATGACAAAGCTCTACATGATGTATACAGCTTATTACAAAACAAAGTGAAGGAGGACCTCTGTACAGTGCATTCCATCTGCGTTATGTTTGATGGATGGACTGACAAACACAAATGTCATCCCTACCATGGTATATGCCTAGCCTACATTAACATGGGTTGGGACTTTCGCATTGTTACATTGTCATGTAAACTGTTTCCTAACCACACTGGGGAAGCCGTGGAACATCATGTCCGTAGGGAGCTTGAGTATTTCGCCATCGACAGAACAGTGAAACTTTTCTCAACACGTGATGGAGCGGAGAACATGAAGAAGGCCAGCCGCATGTTACGGGTGAAACAGTGCAATCACTGTGTTGTGCATGTGTTGCACCTGTTGCTGATGACTGACTCCATGAATTGTGTCAGTGATGTTCAAGATTTGATGGAGAAATGCAAATCAATAGTGACCACATTACATTTCAAAGGGTACCTCACTGAAGAGGAAGTTGCCAACAGTGATGACCAGCAAGTGATGGACAGCCTCCTGGAGAAGACTGCAAATGCACAAAACATTCTGGCACTGGATTCTGATTACCCGATTGAAGATGGTGGAAGTGGAACAGATGAGGAAGATATGCATTCAGAATTTGGTCTCTTTCTCAGTGATGATGATGATGCAACACAAGACACCATTCTCAATCCCATCAGAGGTGCACAGGAAAGAAACAGTCAAGGAGCCACTTTTTCCAGAGTTGTGCAACACAAAAGGCATTCTCACATAACTTTAAAACAGCAGATCATGATGCGATGAAATTCAGTGCTTGTTATGTTTGAAAGCATCATAGATCTTCACCGGGAGGCTGAGCAAGCTTTGAAACGCTCAGGACACAGCGAGCTGTGCCTCACAACTCAAGAGTTTGATATTGTTGAAGAACTAAAACATTTTCTTCTCCCATTTAAGGAGCTCACTGAACTGGTCAGTAGCAATCAGCCATACCTGGCACTAATACCACTCATAAAAAATGAGATTATGGAAAAATCACAGATCACTAAAAAAGATCATCCAACTGTGCAGCAGGTGAAATGGCTCATGCAGAAAAATTTAGAAAAGCGATTTCCAGAAAGTGATACAGTCAAACTGGCATGCTTACTGGATCCATCCATAAAGGAAGCTTTGCAGCTGTCTAGGGAGGAACAAACAGCAGTACTGAAACATTCAGTTCAAGAACTGATTGAGTCTGGAACTATGTCAACAGCTTTCTCAAGTTCAAGAGCCAGCAGCACACCTTCTATGACATCATTTGCAAGAATCTCCATCAGTGATGGAGAGGCAGAGGATGATCCAAATTTTCAGGAGGATGATAAATGTATTCCTGTGAGTAAGAAAAGGAAAATTCTTCAGAAGCTGAAACAAAGCTTGCAACTCAGAGAAGACAGCTCAGCTGTGGAGACCAAATCAACCGATATTTTACAGTGAAGCCTACAACTGAGGAGGGAGATTTCCCACTTACATTTTGGAAGAATAACGAACATAGATACCCTACTCTGGCTCAGCTTGCAAAATGTACCTTGGCGTTATGGCATCCAGTGTGCCAGTAGAATGCATGTTCTCGGTCACCAGGCTATTGTTGAGTGGTAAACGATCGAGCATTGCCCATACTGTCTGAACTACATGTCATTTCTTCACGATAACTATCCACTCTTTTTCCCATTGCCACATAAAAAAAAAATTAAGCTCTTTGGACACTTTTTTAGGTGGAAGGGAACCTGTCTGCTACAGTAAGACTCACCACCTGCACCCACCATGCCCTGGTAAAAACATTACCTGTTACTACTCTGGTTAGACTACAAACAAGAGGTTCCTTCAGATATGCTGCCCTTCTTGGAAGTTGGCACCAATGTCAAATGGCTTCTTAGAAGCTAGCTACCTAAATCATACAGCTTACAATCAAGAGCAACAGTTTACTAATGTAGGGGTGGGGGTGGGCATGCGCAGTTTGCACACTGTACATTATTATTTTTTTTTATTGATGACCGTTCACCTTTAATAAATCTTTAAAGAATGTGAATTTATTTCTTGCAGGTTTATATATGTATGTGCTGTTGGTAATGTGTGAGACTTCACTGCATCCTTAATGGGACGCTGTCAATGGAATCTCTCACTATTATTATGTTTAAACATTTTGCTGTTGAGGTGATTACCGTGTGTACTGCAGGTCATCTAAGCCTGCCTCTTAGGTCAGTGATATTTCTGTATTATGTAATATATGCCAAATAATTAATCATTTATTAAATGATATGAGATTAAAGTATGTAAAACTATTAATAATTAAAATTCAGCAATGCTGAAAGTTGAAAAAATTGGTTGTATTTTCTTTAGTTAGTTGAAGTCACAAATTTCAAACTAGTTGGAAAAGTTAGTTGCAATATGTGTTAAGTCAGTCATAATTGGTTTTTCAGCTGACTCCTGGGTCTAATCCCACCAGCACTGCATTCTCTGTAACCCCCTCCTAATACATTTCACCAGCACTGCATTCTCTGTAACCCCCTCCTAATACATCCCACAAGCACTGCATTCTCTGTAACCCCTTCCTAGTACATCCCACCAGCACTGCATTCTCTGTAACCCCCTCCTAATACATCCCACCAGCACTGCATTCTCTGTAACCCCCTCCTAATACGTCCCACCAACACTGCATTCTCTGTAACCCCCTCCTAGAACATCCCACCATCACTGCACTTGCTTACTTGATTGTGACAGCACACTGCCTGCCTTGCTGCAGTTTACGGTCCATAATTACTACTACAGCTTGTTCCCTGATTGTACTACCCATTGTTGCATCACATGGTGTATGTGGGCCCAGAGTCCTTGCCCTAGGTTTAGTACTTCACATTGTCACACATTAAATTTATGCACCTGTTTCTCTGTCCATGCCCCTATGTGCAGGTCCCTGTAGCGCATCCCCTTCCTCTACAGCATCCACCCTTCTTGCTAATTTAGTGTCATCCACAAACTTGAGTAGTCTGCTGCTAATGTCCTCTGAATACCAAATTTAAACAGAGTCATGTTTATAAATTTCAAATTTAAAAATAAATAAATAAAATTCACACATGGCTCTGAATTAGAAACTGTTTAAATTGAATTGTACCTCAAATGCTTAGTTCTCAAAGAGACTGTGACATGTATATTTGGGTGAGTGCCTACCTCTCAATCCCTTCATCACTAAATTGTGGAATGTAGGGAGAAATGAGAAACTGCAGGACACATACAGTAATTAACCTCTCTAAAAGAGAACCCAAGAACACTATGGAAATTAGTCCTTCAGTGCACATAAGGTTTCTTGTTACTGGAGCCTCACAGATTAATATTTGTTCCCACTGTCCTTGCACGGTATGAAGAAAAAAAACAAACCTCCCGTGAGACAGTGAGGGTTTCGACTAGTAAAAATGAAAGGCATCTCTTCTAATGTGGGAAAGGTGAGAGGAATGGGTGAGAACTGAATGTATTAGTAATGCCTGTAGTAATGGATAAAAGCATTCCCCTGCCTCTCATAGCTTGCATACCAATCATTCAATATTTCATTCCAGAAACAATAGTCAGAAATCTACAAACAGATGTACGAAGCAGGGACTAGAGATCCCACAAAAAAATCTCGAACACAGCCTGTCAACCTGATGTTTAAGGGAGGCCCTCAATAAAATAAACGGTTCACACCTGTCCTTGAGAAGCTGGCGTAGTAGCTCTTGCAAACACTGGGCCTCTTACACCTGTGTTTGACCAAGTAAGGCTGCAGCTGACATTGTCTTTAGCAGTTTCAAGCAAATTTGAATAGTTAAGGGCTTGTCACGCTAAATGGCTGCCCAAACTGTTTGTCCAGAACAACATCTAAACCAGTACCAATTTGCTTAGCCACTTTTCTCTTACAACATTTGTTTGCATGAAATCATTTTCATTTAGAAAATATTGGCACTTGGCTTTAGAAAAAAATGCAGGAGTTCAAAAATAATCAGGACTCCATAGACGGTTGCTAAATCAAGTCACAAAACACGGTGCATTACTACCATGCAGCCCTTTGTGCTATACGCAAAGGGTCACAAAAACATCCCTGTGCTAAAGTACAGCTCAGTGCACTAGCCTAAGGGAAGAGGCTGGAGGCACCCCTGTAATGAAGGCACCAGTATGCATGGAGGAGTTGTGTCATACACAGCTGGTGCCCGGTACCCTCACCCCTCCCAGTCCCAAGAAGCAGCAACCCCATGGGCAGAAGACTTGCTAAAAGCAGTTCTTCAAAGGATTGCTAACTTGTGAGCTGGAGCAATTGTTCCGGCAGAGGGATGTGATGCTGGCACAGAGAAGGAAAGGGATAATGGTAAGGAGGGGAGCTCCACTGGCTGCCAGGGAGTTAATTTCGACAAGGGGGTGGGTTAGGGGCCACTGGACCACCAATGAAGACCACTGAGGGACCAAATAAATTGACAACTCAGTCCATAAGCTGACTTTAAAGTACAGGGCTAGAGATTGGGGGAACAATGCTGGTAGTACTGCCAAGTGCCTAGGGCACGGGCCATGGCCATGTCTGTTAGTAGCATATGCGGTGGAATGAAACTGCCAAAGAAATGTCAGAAAAATATTAAAAAAAACAGCTCTTTAAAGGTGATAGGAAACCATTTTTAGACCTCTAGATGCCCTGTAGTTGTTCTTTTATTGGCTACTCACTATTCTGATACGTTTTTTAACCTTTTTTGTTAAATGAATAATCTATATTTTTTTGCCTTTATAACCACCCTGAATCCCTCTGTTTTCATACTGCCTGAACATTCTATGACATCAGAAACACCCATTCCAAATATTCAGATGAACAGCATGGAATGGGAGTTTGTGATGTCATAGAATGTCTTAGAAATATGAAAATCAAGAGCAGTAATTGGTGAGAAGATTGGAACTCTGTGTAGATCTGAAGACACCCCCAAAGCTAGATTATTTATTTACCAAAAATCATCAAAGCATATTAGAATACATAACTGGCATAGAAAGGAAGATGAAAGGGCAGTTAACTATGTAAAAATAATTTCCTATCTCATTTAAAACCAAAAACCAGACTGGATGGGCCTTGCGGTCCTTATCTGCTGTCAACTTCTATGTTTCTATGTTTCTATGTAAACCATAAAACTTCAGTTTACAGTAGTTCTAGTGACCTCCAGCTTCAGGCATTTCCTGTAATTAATGATCAAGTGGGGCTAAGTGCCCTCAGCTTCTCAAACACACATCTATGCTTTTTTTAGTTGTTCTTCATTTTCTCCTAATTTGAGTTTAATTCCCTATGTACTGGGGGGGGGGTACTATACTGTCGGGATGTGCTGTCCTTCGATGAGACATTAAACTGAGGTCTCTTCTACCACTCTGCTGCTGTCCTGGTGGGTGTGCAGGTGGAAGTAAAAGAACCAAAGGCACTTTTCTCAAGAGTAGGGGATTTTCTCTAGTGTTGTGGCCAACATTGCCCTTCCCATAAAACTGGTTCATGCAATTAATTGTCCATGGCTATGTGCAGGTGCTGATGTGCGAAATGGCTGTCACCATACATTCAGTCACTTCACTACCAGTCTCTCATTGCTGGTATAGCACTTTGGGATACAATGTGTATGAAAAGTGCTCTATAAATGCTGATTCTTCTTCATTTGGGAAAAAAAATATTAAAGGTTTAATTAAAAAAGTAGGGCATTTTTACAGGAATCTTAGACCACTAATTTACAAAGCTCATTTGTTAGTAGCTAAGCAAGTACTAATCCCAGTAGTTGACTGTGGCAATGTTCTGTTTTTTTTTAACAAAACTAAAATCTTTCTTGCATCAATACCAAACAACATTAGAACTATTTTAAGTTATAAGGTTTAAACTTGAAGTTTTAATCAGTGTTACTGATCTGTAATTGACAGTTTTGTCATTTGCACTTTATAGGAGGCGAATACTAGGGGTGCTAATCTGAACTACTGGCATCCAGTCAGTAATTTAAATTACTACAATGCATCCAGTTGCCCATTACCTCCTGCTTGTGTTCCTCCCTCTCCTCTATTCCCTTTGCCCCCACGCTACAAATACTGCCTCCCATTCTATGCCTGCCACAAAACTACTATGCAGTTCTGGTCTATTGTATGCTGTTACCCCCTCCCCAGCCACATTTAGATGGAGGCATTTCTCATTACTCCCATGTCCCTCTCTAACTGCTATCACTGACCTAAGGGCTACCCTCTATTTTTTAGTCTTATCTTCTGCTCACTATGTTGTCTCCACTAGTCACCTTACTCCAGGCACCTCCTGCATCAAGCATAAATGCCTTAAAATCCAGTTCCTTATAATAGCTCTTCTGCTTCTGTCCATGGGGGACATTAACCCCAACCCAGGTCCCTCTGCAGCTAACATCCATGGTTTTCCTGACCCCACCTCCACCCCTTCTGCTAACGCTCCCTTTGCTCTACCAAGTGGGTAAAAATATTTCATTTAAACATCTATAGTCTGGCACCAAAAATCACATTACTTGAAACCATGGTATTTGCCTATCCCCCTGACATACTTATTATCTTGGAAACCTGGCTAAACAATAGTATATCAGATCAGGAAGTCTCCATCCCTGGTTATTCTCTAACCCACCAAGATAGACACGGTAGAGGAGGCAGACTGGAAATATACATCTCCTCCTCCTCCTTACAATTTACTACCATGCTATCCACTGCTCTTTCCTCCTCATATGAGGTGATCATTATAAACATCTCTCTGCCATTCACAACTCCTATTTACCTAGCAGGCACCTAATGTCATCCTGGACTCCCACTCAAAACTGCTACTGACCTAATTTCCATGCTAGTCTCCCATGCCCACTCTGGTGAATTGTACATTGTGGGTGATTTTAATCTAAATTGGCTATCTGCGACCTATAGCAAAGCCTGTTCTTTTTTTTTTGTTATTCAATATACTTTATTCATAATACCATAGTACAGAATGTAATTCACAAATGAGCCTCAATTACAAAGCCAAACTTTAACAGATATCTATGAGGCCATATTGTCTGATTTTCTAAACATTTTTACAGTATATCCAAACCCAATCCCAAATACTTCCCAATAATACCAAGTATAGAGATCTAATTTGAGAGAGATCGAAGAAAATGGAAAACACAGGAAAACAGAAAAACAATGACAATTATACAAATTATGTACTTCCTAAGGTTTCCATGCTACTAATAAGGCATCAAGGGTACCCCATTTAGTCAACTAAGATTGCCATTTATTATTCATCATGGCTATATGTCTCTCTAATTGTAGAGCAATCAACATTTCTTTGTGCCACTCAAGCACAGAGGGCATGGAGTCTTCTATCCAGTGTCTCATGATTATTAGTTTAGACATGGCAGAGATTAAGGCCATGTATGCTTTCCTCTGCCTAATTATCTCTGAAGGAAAGTAATTAAGCAAACAAACTTCAGGCAAAAATAGCGAATCTAGTCCCAACTGGGGGTCTAGTGAACTTTGTATAGCTCTCCAAAATACCTGAACCTTTGGGCAAGTCCATATCAAGTGATATAAATCCCCATAGGCATCCATGCACCGGTGACATTGTGAAGAGGGAAGCTTTCCAATCTTATGTAACCTTACAGGGGTAAAGTAGAGATTGTGCATTATGTTATACTGCAGTAACCAGAATCTATCCTGCTTAATAAACCTATACATGTTAGTCCAGATTTGTTGCCAGGTAGCAGGATCCCCTGTAAGAGACAATTTGTGTACCCAGTAATAACAAATTCTCTGGGGCAACAGAGGATCAAGGGTTTGCAGTTCCTGATATACTTTAGAAACTGAATGGGGTTGGTCAGCTATCTGTAAGAGAGAGGATAATTCTATCTTAGGAGACTCTGTTTCAGCTGGGTTTTGCATAAAGGTAGCTACTGCCTGTTTAACCTGCCAATATTTAAAAGGGTTTCCAATTGAACAGGAAATATTATGGTGAAATTGGGAATAAGGCAATACTTTACCATGGGGAGCAATATCCTCAAGTCGGAGTCCCACTAGGGGAGCCCAGAATGTGGGGGAGATAGGACAATTTTGGATTCGAAAATGGGGATTATTCAGCAATGGTTGCTTCAAGGATTTATGCCAATGAATATTCAGGGAAGTCTGGATCTGGAGTAAAGCCTTTAGAGACCACCCATCGGAGTATTCCTCAATTCCTTGGGAACTAGCTTTGGGGAGGAGTAAACTAGAGCCGGGAAGGTACAAGAGAATTTAGAAGCTAAGGTTTCCTCAATAGCAATCCAAAGGGGCAAATATGATTCTGATTCTCTTGAACTTGATGATCGAACCCAATGTACTAGCTTACTAATGTGACCCGCCGCGTAATATTTGAAGAAGGAAGGGAAGGAGAGGCTACCACGTAGTTTTGGCACTGTGAGCTTAGAGTATGCTCTTCTGATTCCCTTCCCTCTTCAAAGATACCTATTTAATAGCTTTAGCAAATTAGAGAACCACGATTTAGGGAAGTAAAAACCTAACTTATTTAAAGGATATAAGATCCGGGGTAATATATTCATTTTAATAGCACTGATCCTACCCCAAAAAGAGATTGGTAGTGTCACCCATCTTTCCAGGTCTATTTTTATAGTACTTAGCAGGTTAGTAAAGTTCTCTTTTACCATTGTATACATCTCCCTAGAGACTTTAATATCCAGATATGTCAGGGATTTCGGTTCCCAAGTCAGGCCATATTCCTCTATTTTAGTTGACAGGAGCTGCCCATTTAAAGGGAAAATTTTGGTTTTAGTAAGGTTGAGTTTGTAGTTAGATACCCTGGAGAAGCAGTAAATTTCTTGTAATAGGGCTTGTATACTATTCACAGGGTCCTCAACATGCAGCAACAGATCATCAGCATAAGCTGATACGAGATGTTGCCGCTTCCCAACAGTGATACCATGAAGATTGTAGGAGGAAAGTAGTCTACGAATCAGGGGATCCAGGTAGAGGTTAAAGAGAAGGGGAGAAAGGGGACAGCCCTGTCTGGTGCCATGATATAGAGAAAACTACTTAGAAAGAACAACCTTTGCACCATACCCAGGCTGTCAGAAAAACATATAATAGCTTAACCCATTTTATGAACACTTGTGGGAGGCCAAAGCATGATAGGGTAGCAAAGAGAAAATTCCATGAGATGCGGTCAAAAGCTTTCTCTGTATCTAATGCAAGGAGAGCGGCTGGGATGTCCCAGTTCTTGGTTAGGGCTAGTAGATGTAATAGTCTATGCAGATGGTCATTAGAGGATCTACCTGACATGAAACCCACCTGTTCATCGCTAATAAGCTTACCCATCAAGGGTCCCAAACGGTTCGCTAAAATTTTGGCTAGTAATTTAATATCTACATTTAATAGTGATATGGGGTGGTAGTTTTCTGGATGCAGAGAGTCATGGCCTGGCTTGGGAATGAGGGTAATAAGTGCCTCCAGGAAGCTGTTTTAAAAAAAAACAGGTTCGTACCAGGAGTTGAAAACAGTTGCCAAGAAAGAGGAGAGCTCCAAGAAAAAGGTTTTATATAAGTTAGTTGAGGCTGTCTGGCCCTGGAGTTTTATCAGGGGGGAGCCGAGAGATTGCTTGTTTAACTTCCCATTCCTGAATATGATGTCCCAAGGCGGAGGTATCAATTGACTATAGGTTAGGGAAGTTAACCATATCCAGATATCTCCCAATCTCGTCTTCTGTTGGAATTTCTTCCCTTGGGACCATATAAAGGGCTTAAAAATATTGCCAAAACCCAGAGGCGATTTCCTGCGGGTCAGTGGTCATTGGACTGTGCTGTGTTGCGCATAGAGCGGGTATGAGCCTAGTGGTTTCTATTTGTTTGATCCAGATAGCAAGTAACTTACCCGCTCTTTCCCTGGATTCCAGATATTTGAATTTAGTTCTCTTGAAAGAAAGCTCAGCCTTTTGTGACATAAGATCCAAGAATTGGGCCTGTAGTTTGTGCAGTTGAATCCAATCAGCATCCGACGAGCATCAACTAATATTATATTCAATGGTCTTAATGGAATCAAGTAGGTTCTGGACTTGGGATTTGAATTGTTTAGTTCTAGTAGTCGCTAGACGAATGCATTCACCTCCTAGGGCACATTTTAGAGCTGCCATTATGATATCTACTTTGGTGACTGATCCTATATTAGTTTCTAGAAAGTGGGAAATTAATTTTTTAAGATGTTCTTGAATGTTGGGAATTTGAAGTAATTGGTTATTTAAATGCCAGAGGGAGTCTCTCCTTACCCCTGGTCCAAATAGGCAGGTAAGGGAGACTGGAGAGTGATCGGATATTACTCGAGTATGGATCCATGTGTCAATGATTCCTGGGAGAATATGGGAACTAATTAATATATAATCTATTCTTGAACATGTTCGATGTTGAATTGAGAAGAAAGTATATTGACGGATATCTGGATTTAAAACTCTCCATAAGGTCCTTGAGCGCTCTCTGCACTGGTGATAAACCAGGTCTTTTATTATCTGATCTGTCCAACTGTAATTGGGGTGTAATGTTCCAATCCCCTCCCAATGAGGTTGTTATGGGTGGATTAGTATTTACAAGGCTTAGAAGGTGTGTGAAGAATTGAGGGGAATTCAGATTCGGGCCATATACAGATCCTATCAGTACCTGTTGAGAGCCTAAAAGCCCCTTAAGTAATAGATGGTGCCCGTTGGTGTCCCAGATTTCCAGTTCTAATTTAAAGAGAATATTTTTACTAATTAGGATAGCAACTCCCCCCGCCCCCCGATTAGTAGAAATCCCTGCCCCAAAAGCTTGTCCCATCCAGTTTTTACACAGTAGTGTAGTGTCTTCCCTCTTAAGGTGAATCTCTTGCAGACACGCAATTTCAGCTTTCAGAGATGATAAGTGCTTCAAAACAACCTGTCTTTTACATCTATAATGGGCTCCCTTGATATCCCAACTAAAGATATTAAACATACTGGACATTTCTTAAGGAGTATGCAGCGGCTTTACAATCAGGAAGGAATCAAAAATGTATGAATATTCAAAGCTCTGATACTTGGTACCCCCAACCCCAAACCAATTACAAAACATGTTGTTTCCCTGCCCACGCCCCAATTCACCCCAACCTCTTAATATCTACCCCCAATTCTTCAAACTGTACTGACATATTCAGTCTGTCAGATGATGTCGCTGTACAACCAAGCAATTAGCCCCTCTGCCCCAAACCTGCCACTAGATTATAATGTAATAAATTCTATTTAAAGGGAACATACAGGTATCTTGTCTAAAACCTGAGTATACAATCCAATTTTTATTACATGCTCTGATTCCCAACAAAGTTAGAGACAATTGCGATAACTTAATATTATCTGCCTATTGCAGAGAAATAAGTCATTAAATTAGACCATTTGTGGTAACATAACATGTCCCAAAACGATATGTAGAGAACATAAGAAGGTAATGGCCTATCAATGCCTAATGTGGATCCTCCGTATTATATCCAAAAGCCAGAGATGTCAACATCTTAACAAAAAAAAGATAGGCGTCCAGTAAGTTGGAAAGCAAGTAAATTCTAGCTCGAAGCTTGACACAGATTCTTGTAAGCTGAACGGACGAGCCATTGAACTGACTCCCATGTTTCCGTATTTCTAAGCAGGTCTCAGAAGATTAATTATGGATTATATAGTATTCAGTCTCCAAACTAAACAGTACTAATTAGTGCTAATCTGCTCCAGCGAAACACATACTAGCGACACGGTATTGTGCACAATAAGTTGTGACCACTGAGGGATCAAACAAGCTCATTTAAAGAGATCTGATAATAACTTTTTAAGCTCGAGTTTGGCTTGCTCATGATTTTCAAACGATAACCATTGCTCATTAATTTTAACTTGCAGAAGCGCTTGGTATTTAACTTTAAACCGCGTCCCTGCTGCAATTAACTTGGAGACCAGTGGATGCAGTTCCTGTCATTTCACACGAACGGATTGTGATAAATCTTGCGTTATTCTAATCTTCCTACCTTCCCACTGTACTTCATGCAGGGTCTTTATTTGAGCTAAGATGTGTTGCTTGTCTAAAAAAGTGAGCAACTTGAAAATAAGTGGTTTGGGTGGTGAGCCAGGTGGTGGTGGGGGACAAAGTGCCCTGTGTGCTCTCTCAATAATATATGTTGTGCCATTTGGAGAAGGACTGGTGATTTTTTCACAGAATTTTTGAACAAACTGTATAGGGGAAGTACCTTTGTCTTTCTCTGGAATCCCAATAATAATGAGATTATTTTGTCTGCTTCTCTCTTCCAGGTCCTCAAGCTTTTCTTCGAGCTTTTTGAGTCTTCTGGCAGCGTTGGTATGATCCAGCTAGGCCTTGTCAGATTTTTTCTCGAGGGAAGTGATACGAGTTTCAGAGTCCCCGACCCTCGTTGTTAAAGGGTCAATTGATGCTGTAAACAGAAACAATGGAAAAAATACAGCTTTCCTCAGACACTACAGAAACTCTCAATTAGTGCTTTCAGACAGTAACAGCTTTATTTATTGATTTAGAACAGCTACCCACAACTTCCACTTCCTGCTGCTGGCAGCAGCCATTTCATGAGCATCAGTGAGCTTTCTGAGCTCACTATATGCTAATCTGCCTATTTGACCTCAGCTATTGGTTGGTAGGACATATTAGCATAAAGTGATCTCAGGAAGCTCTCTGCTACTCATGAAATGGTGGCTGTCAGCAATAGAAAGTGAAAGTTGAAAGCCACTGTTTAAATCACTAAAAAAACTATTAGAGTAATTAAAAAAAAAATGTTACTGTCGAAAGCACTAATCAAGAATTTTTGTAGTACTTGGGTAAAGCTATGCCTTTTCCAGTGTTTCCCTTTAAAGCTTTGCAGATCAGTCGAGATATCAGCAGTCGATCTGTGCATTGGCATAATTATTTCAAGAAATCTCTCTTCTGTCAGTACAGAAGGCCCCGAGGTGGATTTGGTCGCTTGCTGTTTAGGCCGCTTGGAAGCCTGATCTTTCTCGGGCGATGGTGGAGAAGTATGTCGCGGTGGCGCTTTGTGCATATAAACCTCCATGATGGATGTCTGTGGGCGCCAGGTAGTTGGTGGACACAATTTGGTGAGTTCCCATTGGATTCCGGTCTGTAATAGAGTAAATAATAACGGACTTGAACCTGAGAGGAGCGGAGCAACGATAGCTTGCTGCTTCTCGCTAGGCTGTCATCACGTGACAGCAAAGCCTGTTCTGATATAACAGCCCTTAACCTCACTCAGCTGATACAGGAGCCAACCCACTTGAACACAAAAACTAACAACCACTCCCTTCTAGATCTGGCCCTCACTATGCACACACATAAAATTGTTAAGTCTGGTGACCACTATTTGATTTACCTGGTAAGTAAAATCCATAGACTAAATGCACCCCATAAAATTCTGCTCACTCGTTCCTATAATTCATTTGACCTGACCCCCCTGCTCCATGACCTCTCTCACTCAGACTGGACACCAACTACCTCAGCCACCAATATAGACAAAGCCCTGAATTCCTTCAATACCTGCCTTCTCAACACTTGGAATCGCCATGCCCCACTGCGTAAGACCAGAGTAAGAGGGAATCACCTGCCGTGGGTTACCCCAGAACTCTTGGCTTGCCAAAGAGCACATAACCATGCCTGGCATAAACACAAAGCCACTAAGTTCCCGCACGACTACCAACACTACCACATGCTTCGCAAGGCATGCACAAAGACTATCTGCTTCGCCAAATCCAGGTACTTCCGGACCAACTTCCAAGCCGATATAAACAACCCTTCGAAATTCTGGAAGGTGGTACATGTACTCTTTTCTCCCTCAGTTCACCCACTTACCCCCATGATCAAGCAAAATAACATACTCATCTCTGACCATATGTTAGTAGCTGAATGTTTTAATACCCAGTTTACTACTTGTGCCTCTGGCCTTTTAGCTTCCATCCCTCCAACTACACTCTGCTCCCCATCCTCCTCCTCCTCCTCCTCCTCCTTCCCATCCTCCTCTTTTTCCTTCTCTCTAATTACTCCTGCTGACACCCTAAATGCTCTCCTTGCTATCAACCCCTCCAAGGGCAGCTCTCCCAATGGCCTTGATCCTAAGCTGCTTTACTTCTCAGCTCCTGCCATTTCATACTTACTGTCTGTCCTCTTAAATCTGTCTTTCATGACTGCTACTGTTCCTTCAACCTGGAAGCATGTCACTGTCCTCCCCCTACCCAATGGTGGCGACTCTTCCTCCACAGGCAAATATCATTCTATTCCCTTGCTCCCAACCCTAGCTAAGTTGCAGGAACACCTTGTACTGTCTCAACTCTCCTACTTTCTTGATGACTCCTCCTTCTTCACTCTTTTCCAGTCTGGTTTTAGGCAAAAACACACTACTGCCACCTCCCTACTGAGGCTTATGGACTCCATTACCTCTGGAATGGATAGTGGCCAGGTCACATCTGCCATATTTGTCAACTTAGCAAAAGCTTTTGACACAGTCTCCCACACCCTCCTGCTAATTAGTCTCTCCTCAGCTGGTCTCACTCCTGCTGCCACTAATTGGTTCAAGGCTTATCTGACTGGCAGGTCAAAATCTGTTCGCGTAGCTGACTCTGTCTCCCCTCCTCTTCCCATCACCACTGGAGTCCCACTGGGATCAGTGCTTTCCCCTCCTTTTCTCTAGTTTTCAGAACAACCTCCCAAAGGTTTGCTCGTCTGTATGCGTACATATGTATGTGGATGATACTGTTATATACACATCTGGCAAATCTATTAGTGATGTGACCACCAGACTCCAGCAAGACTTCAACAAGATCCAGCTCTGGTTTAGATCATGCCAGCTTTTTCTGAATGCCAAGAAGACTGTCTCCATGACCTCTGGCACTAGGCAGAGATTCTCAAGGCTAACTGTCATGCCCACCTTCCACACCCGTGATGGGACTACTTTTGAGGACACCTCCTCATTTTGATACCTTGGGGTATGGCTGGACCAACACCTTAACTTCTCTGTTCATATTGATGCTATTCTGAAAAAACTGTGCCCCAAGCTAAGTGCATTGTACAGAAACTGTAACTGCATCCCACTTACGGCAAGGCATGAGATTATACAGAAGATGATCCTCCCTATTTTTGACTACGCGGCATAGTCTACAGTGCTGCTCCATTGTCTGCCCTAACCAGACTGGACACCCCCTTTAACTCTTTCTGTTGCTTCACTTTTGACTCTCCCTCTCTCACTCACCACTGTGACCTCTATCGCGCCTTGTCCTTTCCCTCACTTACTAACAGGTGTACCCTCAACTGTGCAAAATTCATCTCTGAATTCTGGTTTGGTTCTCTCCCTCCCTACCTAGTTACCACTCTATCTATTCCTACTCCTCCCCCCTACTCTCTCAGATCAGGTGACACAAGGTTCCTTGCAATCCCTCACTGTAAAACTAAAGTGGGACAAAATGGCTTCTCCCACCATCTCCCTAAGCTGTGGAACTCACCCCCCCAGATTCATCACTCATCCTCCACATCATCACTAGCTGCTGCCCTACACAACTACCTATCTATCAACTGCTCTTGCTAGTGTCACCCCGAATACTGGCTCTCTAGCTGCCTCACCCCTCCTTCTGTCCTATCTTCTTTTCTTGACTCAGTTGTTGTGGTTTTATCCTTCAATTACTTAGGCTCTTATGTTACTGTAATACATGTTACATAGACTACCTGCATCCAACCTGCACTTGTACTGTTAAATTGCACTTGTAAATAACCTATGTATACCTATAAATGGCTGTCCTAGTTTCATTGCTGTAATTGTCAATGTTTGCTATGCTGTACTGTATTATGTTCCCCTGTAATAGCCTTTGGATATCTGTAATTGTCTGTTTAAGTTTCATTGCTGTAATTGTCACTAATTGTGTACTTACATGTCTATATTCCCTATCTGTACCCTCTCTCCCCCAGGACGTTCCATGAGACGAGCAACTTGTTGTTCAGTGTACTTTTCCTGGTGAAACATTTCAATAAATAAATAAATAAACATTAAATATTTGCTGATTTGCGCTACAAGCACCAGTTAAATTGCACTTCTGTATTTTATATAAAATCTTGAGTATTCTACCACCACTGTATAGAATAAAATGGAATGTGACTATTTTTACTCATTGTATTTTCTATAATTTTACCCCTATATTAGTCCTGTCTGCTACCTTTTCTATAGAAATCAAACTTTTTATCAAACTCTTAATTCTAATTTGATTGTTTTTCATGAAAGACTGATTTTAAATTATTACCAGCAAAGATCACTGCAACAAGTAGTCCACTTTTAAGGCAGATTTAAAGCAAAGTTATGTTGTTGCTTCAGAATGTCACTGTTTTGGTGTAACTTAGACTTTGTCAGTTTATTGCCTCTGTATTAATGTTTAAATTGTTTTTAAGTTGCATTGCACTGTATGTTTTCTCTGTGTCTGAAAAAGGGATTTACCCAGTTTGCTTTCTGGTAAAAATATAAAAATGAAATGAAACTGAATGAAATGAATATTTCCCAAAGGTCCTGCTGTTCCCCCACCATGATGGTATAAGTCAAGTCAAGTCAAGTCATGTTTATTTATAAAGCGCCTTTCAAAATCAAGGCGCTGTACAAAAATAAATAGAACAGGAAAATCCAAACACTAAACAACCATAACTATAAAGAATAAGCCAAGGTAAAAAGATATGTCTTTAAAGCAATTTTAAAACTGTCAACGGTCGGGCATTCTCTTAACCAGTGAGGTAGAGAATTCCACAGGGTTGGAGCCGAAAAGGCAAAGGCACGAGATCCCAATAGCTTCAAACGACCCCTGGGAATCTCTAGCAATCCCTCACTGGCGGAGCGGAGAGGACGGAGGGGGCTATAGGGAACCAGAAGATCTTTCAGGTAACCGGGTCCCTGATCATGTAGGGCTTTAAAGGTTAGTAAACCAACTTTAAAGGTAATCCGCCATCGAACAGGCAGCCAGTGCAGTTCACGGCACAAGGCGTATATGACTGGTTCTAAGAGTCCCAGTCAAAAGCCTGGCTGCAGCGCCTGCACCAGCTGAAGGTGGCGGATATCAACCCCTGGTAGCCCTAGGTAGAGGGAATTGCAGTAGTCCAGACGGGTGGTAACAAAGGCGTGGACCAAAGTTGGATGGTCCTCCCGGGGAATCAGATGTTTCACCCGGGCGATATTCCTCAGATGGTAAAAAGAGGATTTGACAACAGCCGTCATGGCTGTCCCCTTTCTCCAGCCTGGAGAGCAGCCGAGTTGCTGCCTTCACAACCAGTGCCAATGCTGTTTCTTCTTTGACAGATGGGGGTATTTAAATGCCAGCGGCTCTCACTCTCTGTTCCTCCCTCCCCAGGCATGAAGCACCTCATATTCACAACATGCTGCCCACCTCTGCCCGGGCCCCAGTGTGGCATTCTCATTATAAATGACTTCTGTGATTTAAGTCAGTCAGTGTACAGATCCACTATTTATGTAATAAGCATGGACACATAAACTGTTATTTAAATGTGTTTATTTTCAAGGGTGTTAAATAAATCGTGGAACCCCCACCTATTTAACACCCTAACATCAATCAAACACCATTTATTTAACACCCCAATGTCAATCATCCTTCCTCTGACCGGCACTAGTTACACTGGCCCTTACTTTCAATTTAATTACACTTAGTCACCAAGCTCTCCGCCCATCTGTGGCCACAACTTCTCCCTTCCTGCCAGCCCCTCAGTCATCCCATCCACCACCAAGTAATTTAAACAAAAGCTCTTCCCACTCTCTCTCTACCAGCAGTCACAGTTTCCAGTTTGTTACCTGAAACAGTTTTCTTTTCCTTTTTTAAACATCTGAAATTAAGAAGGTACAAGCTTCCTACCCCCACCCTCCTGCCACATTGCTGGCTCACTCCCTCATTTGACTATTTCACACTCCTCTCTCCACTGGGCAAGCAATACTTTTTAAACAAATCTCTCCATAACAGAAAAAAAAACCAGACCCAGAGCCAGTCACTGACCTTGAAAAATAAAGCAGTTGGCTCCATTACCGCCCTTCTTTTCTCCCACATGAGCTCCTTCTCCATTCTGCTCAGGTCCCATTTAGTTTGGGTTCTTCTTACCCCAAATCCAAAAATGGGAATCCACCCTGAAGTGGGGGGGGGGGACTAGACCCTTAAAATACAAGTACCACAAATCTTTGAGCTCTTCATACCCAAATTCCAAAATGCCACTCCATACAGAATCTTCAATAAGCCTGTCAATGACCTCTCCTTCCACTGCCTCCATTCTCACTGTTATGTGTAGTACAGCTTTAAGAACTCTTAAGAGACAGTGCAGCTTTAAGGAATGCATTTACTGTAACTCTTCCTGTGTGAGTCTTCCTGTCTGCATATGTTGAGAACAGTTTTCCCCTTATATCTGTGCTGAATAGAAGTAAACAGAGATGGCCTAAATTTCTGTGGTACATGTTTTCTTTATTACCAAGACCTTATGTGTTTAAGGTACTTATTTTCGGCCACCAAATACAACAAACTGGAGATGATGGATGGTGGAAATTTTAATAGCACCAGCTTACTGAATTACACCATTTTGTGACTTTCTGCATTGGAGGCAAGTAAGCAATTTGGAACTGTGGAGTATCATGGTAACTTCAGCTAGCTTTGAGATTTTTACAGGAATAGACGGGGATACATGGTCCAGATGGTGTGATCAGTGGTTATTACTTAATCCTGCCATATAATCTGCAAATCTTGAACTACAGGAAAAACTTATTCAAGCTGCTTTTTGTGTTTTCTTGGGGAGTGAAACCTTCAAACTTTTATGCAGTCTGTGTGCACTAGACTGGCCGAAGGATTTGTCATATCAAGAGCTAAAGGCTAAGTTGGATGCACAATACAGTTTGACAACTTTTCCAAGAGCTGAACTTTATAAATTCTACAGTTACCATCAGAAACCAGGTCAGTCATTACAATCTTATTTGGCCAAGATCAAACACTTAGCTCTCACATGTGAGTGGAACAGGGAGCATCTTGACTCTAATTTAGCTGATAAGTTTGATATGGGGTTGAATAATGAACATCATATTCAGCAATTACTTTCTGCAAGTGTCAAGAAGTCTGCTGATGAACTTTTACAGATGTCACTAATGTATGAGGCTGCAGAAAATGAAGCACATGCTAAGATGGATACTAAAAATGAGGTACAAGTAACTGCAGTAAACCCCAAATTGAAACAGCTCAAACCTTAGTCTAAGCCACTGTCTTCAAAGAAAAATTCAACCACTCCACCCAAACTGCATGACCAGTACAAATGTGCATCGTGTGGGTCTTCCCAGCCTAGCAAGGACCAGTGCAAATTCAGAGAAGTTCAGTGTCATGCCTGTAAATGTCAGGGTCATATTGCTAAAGTTTGCAGGAGCAGGAGAACTGCAGTGATCAGTTCAGAGAGCACAGACAGTGCAGTGATTCATATTGCACCACAAATGCAGACTACAGATGTTCCTCCTTTCTATATGTTACTTCAGTTGCCACAACTGAGGTGTCAGTTGCGTTTACTGGTAGACTCTGCTTCCCCAGTTACTTTTATTAACTATCAGACATGGTCTGATCTGGATAAGCCACCATTGTCTCCTTGTAATAAGTCGCTGCATGCATTTGAAGGGCAACCAGTTCAGCCACTGGGCTCATTTACCACTTTGGTATGCAGGACTGATTCTTCTAGTACACCTTTAGCTTTTCTGGTTTCAAAAAAGGGTGTCAACATTTTGGGTAGAGATGCTCAGGTTCTTCTAAACATTCATATTGATCCAGCAGATGTTGGCCTACTTGCTGCTGTTCAGGTACCACAAAGCAGTAATCCGATCATGCTTGGGGAGATTTTAGACTTATAACCAGAGTTGTGGAAAGGCCTGGGATGTTGCACAACAGCTAAAGCAAAACTAGTTACAAAGCCTAATGCAGTCCCTAAGTTTTGTAAACCACAGAAACTTCCTTTTGCCTTAAAACTGGTGGCTGGGGCAGAATTGGACAGACTGGAAAAAGTGGGTGTGCTGGAAAAGGTTTCAAGTTCAGATTGGGCCACTCCAATTGTGGTGGTATCTAAACCAGGTGGTTAGGTTTGAATATGTGGAGATTTTAAGGTGACACTTAATCCAGTACTTAACACAGATGTATTTCCTTTACCCTTACCTGAGGAACTTTTTCATAGAATGAATTGTGGTGTGGGGTTCTCTAAACTGGACCTCACTGATGCATACCATCAAGTGGAACTGGATACAGACTCTTAGAAATTGGTAGTAATTAATACAAACCAAGGACTGTACAAGTACAAACGGTTATGTTTTGGCCTTATTTCCGCACCTGCTATTTTTCAAAAAGTGATTGAGCAAACAGTGGGTGATATACCAGGTGTTGCTTGTTATTTGGATGACATCATTGTCACGGGCAAGACAGAAGCAGAACATTTTCTTAACTTGCAAAAGACTTTAAAGAGATTGCAACAGAGTGGATTCAGACTCAGGAGAGAAAAAATGGCAATTTTGTCAACCAAGTGTCACGTACTTAGGTCACACTATTGACAAAGAAAGAATTCATCCAAATGGTGAAAAGGTGGAAGCCATTGTGCACATACTTGAACCACAGAATGTTTCAGAGTTGAGCACATTCTTTGGGTATGGTGCACTACTATGACCATTTCATACTAGGCTTAGCCACTAAATGTGCTATCTTGAATGAACTGTTGCATAAAGGTACTCCATGGATGTGGACCAAGGGCCACAGTAAGGCAGGTCAAGCCATCAAATTCTCTCTAACCGATGTGAATAATTTAACTCATTATGACCCTAACTTACCTATCACATTGGCCTGTGATGCTAGTCCTGTCAGTATAGGAGCTGTCCTTTTCCATACAGATCCAGAAGGAGTGGAGAAGCCGATAGCTCATGCTTCATGCAAACTCACTGCAGCTGAAAGGAATTATGCCCAGATTCAGAGAGAGGCATTAGTGATTGTGTTTGGAGTGCTGAAATTTTGCCAATACTTGCTAGGTCACAAGTTTCACCTGAAGATGGATCACAAACTGATAGTGACAATTTTCAGTCCAGAAAAAGGAATTCCAGAGACAGCTGCTGGCCAATTTCAATGATGGACATTCATTTTGTCTGCCTATAATTTCGAAGTTACATACTAACCAACAGACCAGCATGGAAATGCAGATGCCTTGTCAAGGTTACCAATATCCAGAGAAATGGAGTTCAATGCGGGACTTAAAGAGGAGCCATTAGTATGCCAGGTGGGGCCAGATAGTTTTCCAGTGCAATTCAAATATATAGAGTATTCTACTGTTGTGTGTGCAATGGAGTACAACAGTTAGATCAGCTTCCAGTACTAGCCAAGGATATTGCAAAAGTGACTAGTCAAGATGTAATTTTGAAACAAGTGTATCAGTATACGCTTTGAGGGTTGGCCGCAAGGCACTACTTGTTCACCTGAACTACAACCCTACAATACAAAGAGACAGCAGTTGTCCATTGCTGAGGGGTGCCTTCTATGGGGATTGCATGTCATAGTACCCCAATGTTATCACTCAAATATGCTGACTCTCTTGCATGCGGGCCATCCAGGCATTGCTAAAATGAAATCCCTGGCCAGACTTCACGTATAGTGGCCTTTCCAGTGACAGAGATATATACCAGATTGTGCAAAGATATGAAGGTTGTGCTGTATCGGTGGGACATCTGGCAAGGGCTCCTGTTCACCATTGGGAATGACCTGACAAACCATGGCAAAGGTTGCATATTGAGCTTGCAGGACCTTATTTAAATTCCATGTGGTTACTCTTAACCGATGCTTATAGTAAATGGCCAGAAGTTCATCAAATGTCTTCGACAGCTACTAAGAGTACCATCAAAGTGTTGAAATCTATCTTTGCTACCCATGGTTTTCCACAAGAGATTGTCTTGGATAATGGACCACAGTTCACATCTGTTGAATTCCAAGCATTTGCCATCCACCATATTTTCTCACCTCCCTACCATCCAAGTTCAAATAGTGAAGCAGAACGCCTGGTTCAGACTTTTAAAAAGGGTATGGACAAAGCTAATCCTACTACACCAACAGCAATACAAATAGCCCTTTTGGACTTTCTTGCGATGTATCGAACACCACCACATTGTGTCATGGGAATATCCCTTGCTGAAATGTTGTTTGGACATCATATTCAAACTCACCTGGACCTTCTTCACCCTCTAGGCTATAAGTCAGTAACTGAAATGCTTCCTAAGACCAGATCCTTCAAACTCAATGATCTTGTGTGGGTCAGGATGTATGCAGGCCCTAAGAGATGGATAGAAGGCATGGTAGAAAAAAAGTTCAGAAATGTTATCTATAGTGTTCAACTGAGTAACCAGAGGAGAGTGAAAACATATGTGGACCAGTTATGTACTACAATTGAGACAGAACAAAAAAGGGATACCCAGAGTTGGATAGTTATCCAGCATTATTTCTTCCAGAACAAGAAAAGGAAGAGACAGTGGAAGCACAGCAACTGAGACAAGATGTGGATGATGCTAATCAGATTTTAGAGCAACAGCCTCCAGTCCTACTACACCAGTCAGGACGTATAAGACGTCCACCAAAGAGGAGGGACTTGTAGAGGTATAGTCTAATGACATAGACTAACTAAAAGGGACATTGCAGTAATAACTTTAATAGCTTCATACTATTTTCTGAATTATTTACTTACGTACTTTCTAGCCAAGTCAGAAGGGATTGTTATGTGTAGTACAGCTTTAAGAACTGTTAAGAGACAGTACAACTTTAAGGAACGCATTTACTGTAACTCTTCCTGTGTGAGTCTTCCTGCCTGTGTGTGTTGAAAACAGTTTTCCTCATATATCTGTGCTGAATAGAAGTAAACAGAGAAGGCATAAACTTCTGTGACGTATGTTTTCCTTATTACCAAGACCCTGATGTGTTTAAGGTACTTATTTTTGGCCACCAAATACAACACTCGTGATCCTCCATGCTCCACAGCCACTGACCTCTTTTCCACTGCCCCTCAAGTAACTCCTCTTGTGAGGCTTCTCCTAGGTCCTTCTCTTGCTCCTTAATGCTCCAATTAGGCCAAATCTCCATGAGGTAACATTCCCTCCCGACTCCACCACATCAACTGAAATGAAACTGCTCCACAAACTGAAACCCCACCCACAAACACACAGTCACACCCCTTGACCAGTCAAAATAGTTTTCCCATGGTCCAAGCACCCAATCACAATGTAGAACATCACCCATTCATAAAATACTGACCAATCAAAAACTACACACTTCCTATTCACATACAAGGTAAACTTCCACACACCAAAACAACCACATCCCAAATAGTCCCCACAAAAAATACAACAAAAATAAAAAGAATACCAAAAAAAATCTAAAAGAGGCGTATTGCATAAATTGCATAGTGATGTGTAGCTGTTAAATACATGATTTATTTGAACTCACTGTGAGTGGCCTTGGGACCTCACTCGTGGCTCCACCATTCGTGAGATCATCCAAGGTCACTCACAGCTCGTTCAAATAAATCATGTATTTAACAGCTACACATCACATATCCCCTGTATCTTTTATTCTGCATACTGTACTCTCTCAAGCAGGAATATTAGCAGTGAATCATTCCACTTTATAAGCAGTGGAGGGTGGCTTCAATTAACTTTTGAAATAAAAAAATACCTAGAACTAACTCGAGTAATTTATAATAAGTTGACAGGGATTCTGGGGGACATCTCTTATGCTATAAGTGACTTCCTCTCTCATGAAGTTTGGCAGCCAGAACTGCTCAGCTTCACAGTCCTCTTACCCAAACCTCACACCCAGGGTATCTTACATCACAAAAGACACCTAGCAGAGGTCATATTAACTTATAGAACAGTACATGAATTCTGGTCTCCCAGGTAGCTGAGCCAGCTCTCCTTCCTGCCACTTGTGAACTGCTGGTAAATGTCCTCAAATTATATTGCTATTCCTTAAATATTCCTGCCTATTATTTGAGAATACAGTTTCATTGGCTTGTTGACCATACTATGGTCTGGACCCAGATTAAAGCATTTTAATGAGATTCTGGTTGCACTTGCAAGAAAAAAATTGTTTATTATCATTGGTTTGGATACTATGGGCAGGCATGAAACACAGTTGCAAAGAATGCTGCTAAATGACTGCACCAACCATACAGGAGCAGTCATGACTGTGTGTGGTTGTAGCCCTCCCCAACATGTTTGTAAAACATACTGTGACAATGTGGTAAAGGGCTGTGACCATGCACATGACCCGCAGGACCATTTCTGAAGCATGGTGACCTACGTAAACTCTGCTGCAGATATTTGTGACATCCTTTGCCTGTGAAACAACACAAGGTCCCTAAGTGCCAATGAAGGCGGGGAACAGAGGTGGCACTCAGATGTCAATCTACATTAGTAGTAAGATAGGGCTAGGAAGAGGCTTCCACTTGATGTCAGATGGTACTGTCAAATTGGGACTGGGGGCCAGTATATCACCAGAGAGATGGCCTTGAGACTATTAAAATCATTTTGTGACTGACCCAGAAGCTGGCCTAGAAGTAATGGGGGATTGTGGGGAAGGGCTACTTCCTGGTGGCACTACCAGTCTCCATAGCATCTCAGCTTGGCATAACATCATGCAATTGATGCTATGCCATAAAAAATCAAAGGAATCACATATCAGCATGTTAGCAGGGGCAGTGTTGGACTGCCCCCTCAGATACCTGAAAATTACCAGGTAGGCCCTGCAGCCTGGACTCCTCTCCACATTCCAGTCACTGAAAAATCCATTCCTTTGATGGCTAGTTTCCAGTTAAATTAGGTTTTCTTATCACTGCAAGTAAATGTGAAGTGCAAAAAGTACAGCCTGTGTATCAAGCTGAAGTATAATGCTGAAATGAGCATGTGGGGGAAGGGTGCTAATTGTCTGGCCATGGGCCTCAGCTACCTGATTGTTTCTGGATGGCACAAGCTTGGTCCCATCCACCCTGCCCCTCACCTCACCCACTCCAGGTATATAATGTCCTTTGTAACATGGGTACTGACATCACTTCTCCATAAGGGCAAAGGACATGCACCTGTCATAGCAGAAGCGGATGTCCAGGAAAGGAACAGCAGCAATTGAAGAGGTGACTGCTGTCTTCGGGGGAAGGAAGTAGTTACAGCACAAAGTGCTTTCATTTTTACCTGTTTGCATTGGTGTTTACTTTGTGAAAAGGAGGGGTAGAAGTTAGAAGGAGGCTGTGCAATAGTTGATTACAGTTTCTTTTAGGGTGTGGACAGGAGGGATAGGAACTTAAAAGGCAGCTGCTCAATCTATCTAATGTGTATGACAAAGGGGGTAAGGGAAATTGAGAAAAGGAGAAGAATGTTTTGCAATGATAGAGGAGGAGAGGGGAGACTTGGGGGAGTGTTGGGTATCCTTTATCTGGAAGGATGGGGGGTTGCAGGTGGGCGATGAGAGCAATGGGTAGGGTGGTAGGCTGCAACAACTGTGGTGTGCCAATCTTTCTAAAAATTGTGTGGAGGGTGGGGGGATATTTAATGTGCAACCAAATAGGGAAACTTAAAAAGGAGATCAAGGGTCTGCAGGAGGAGCTAAGACAGGCAAGGCAGACTGGAGAAGGTTATAACCCAACATTGGAGATAGGGAGGAGGGGGGATGAGGAGGGAGGACAGTTTGGGCTAACAGGAGAGAGGAGAGAGGAGAGAGTCAGAATAAGGGAATCAGAGACAGGGGGACCCAGACCAAGGGGAATAGTGTCAGGGGAACCCAGGTCAAGGGGAAAAAGACAAGAGGAAGGAGGAGAAAGGGACTGGTGATGGGAGGAGGAGAAGTGGCAACAGTCATGAAGTCAAAAGGAGGGAACGGGCTAATATGAGGAGGGAAGAAGAAGGCATAGGAGAAGGGTATTCAGAAAATAATTTTGCAGTACTAGAGGCAAAGGAGGAAGAGGGAGGTGATGAGATTGGAGGAGTAACTGATAGAAGTCTAGATGAAACTGGAGAGGGGGGAAATTCTGCTGGGGGAAATACAACAGGGGCAGAAGGGGGAACTACAGTGCAGGAAGAAGAAGAGGAGCTGGGAGCGTGATGTGGGGAGGAAGTGAAGCAAGCAGTTGGTAAGAGGGGTAGAATTTTAGTGCTGGCTGACTCAATACTAAAAGGAGTCAGGTGGGGTAGCAAGGGGGAGTGGCATAGTCACATTTGGGTGGAGGCCATGCCAGGAATGACAGCAGAAATGGCGGGACAATCTGTTCTAAAATATGCTAGAAGGGGTAGGGAGAAGCCTCATTTAATTATACATTTGGGGACAAATGACCTGGGTAACAGGATGGTAGATATAGTCCAGAGGAGGTTTGAGGAACTAGGACAATTATGTGAGGGGGCAGGAAGATCATTAACTTTCTCAGAGTTACTTCCAGTGCCCATGGCAAGCACAGAAAGAAAGCTAAGAATACAGAAGTGTAAGGGATGGCTAAGAACCTGGTGTCATGCTAAAGGGTATGGGCTTGTGGGGGGGGTGGAGAAGGACTTGGGAGGACACTAATCTCTATGCCAAGGATAGAACACTTGAGCGAGGAGGGAAAGAAAAGTATTGAAACAGAGGATGGAGGGGTACATAGAGGTTGTTGGGAATTTAAACTAGGAGCAGGGGGTGGCAAGTGGGCAAGGGACATGCAGAAACCCCAGTTGGGAAGCCATATGAGCTTACCCCCTCCATAACAGTAACAAAGGACAAAGGGCAAGTGCTAGTGGTGATGTTAGTAAAGGAGGGCAGGAGGGGAAGAAGGAAGGGGAAGGGGTAGAAAGTGGTCACCCTGAATGCTAGGAGCCTTGGGAAGAAAACTGCAGTGCTACAGATTCTCATGGCAGAGGGGGAGGTGGACATGGTGGCCATCACCGAAACATGGGCCATGCAATACAATGACTGGGACCTGTTGATACCAGGGTATGGGATATTTCATAGGAATACAGTGAATGGGAAAGGAGGGTGGCACTATATGTGAGGGAAGGACTGAAATGTGAATGGGAGGAAGGGGAGGAGGGTAGTATGGAGTCACTATGGATTCAAATCCAGGATTCCAAGAATAGGAATCTCAGGATGGGGGTGATGTACAGACTGTGACGTGGACAGCCAGTTCTGAGTGCTGTATCATTTTTTTTAATATAAAATGTATTACTGACTGTCTCTGCTGAAAAATCTGGTGCTCTTAGAATGACTTCACTCATCCCCCCCAGGTTTCAGCTGAAAGAAGAAAGCCTTGAGAAAATGCTAAAACAGCATGTGAGATCACACACCCAGGTTTTAGAGACAATGTGTTACATGGAAGGCCATAATCAAGGGTCTCCTGCTTTTCTGAGTTTATTACAGCTGCAGCTGCTAAGATGGAAGCTCATATCCATTTTGTGATGGTTCTAGAGGAAGAAAAACTGGTTGTGATGTATTGGTGCGAAAATCATAAAGATGCTTTCATGTCCTGGAAGGGGGAAGCTTATCATTAAGATCAAAGAGATGTCATTTGAAGAACATATGAGTCATGCAGAGGATTGCAGAATTTGATACTTTGAAAAGACATTCTGTTTTTGTATAAATATATATATTTTTTATATATGATCAGAGGAGGAGGAGCTAGATGACCTCACACAAAAGGGGTTGGCAAAATACAGTTTACTTTAAGGAATAATTCTGTTTTACTTAGACATTTTTATCTAGACTCAGACAGGGACACATCTGTGAGCACTTTAAGCAGGTATTTAGAGACTAAGTACTGTAGTAGGAATTGCACTGTTTAAACCTTGTTCTTTTATAAGATTTGTATGTCTTGTGATATAACAGTTCTGTATTTTGTGTTTGACATATTTTTATCTATTTTTAGTAAAAACCCCTTTTAGAGCTTACTTGGTCTGCCTTTGTTTTTCCTTCACTTGTAAGAAGAGTATACAGTATATGGTTATAGCAGGCACGAAGCATAAGCTTGAATGGTAGTGCCAAACTAGAAAGAGAAGCATTTTAAATCTGAGGTCTTTATTAAAGTTTTCAAGGGTTCATCTCTGTATACCTGGTTAGGTGCCTGTAGGCAAAGATATCCGGCCCCCCGAAGACAGCTATATCTGAGCCTGTGCATTGGGTACGCTAGCAAGAGGTTCACAGTTTGAATCCCTCCAAGACTTGAGACCAAAGGTTGATCCGAACTCACAAAACAGACAAGACGGTTACCTTGTTCTGTTAAACTGTTCACAAGACTGCACTCGGAGGTTGGCACTTTGGGAGTAGAGGGCCTGACCTGCTGAGTGGGTTTGTGACACAGGACATCCTCTCAGACAGAGGAGTTAGACAGGAAACTAGCAGGACAGATCAGGAGGACCTGCAAGAAGGGTAGTGTGGTGATCGTGGGGGACTTCAACATGACAGGAGTGGACTGGAGTACCCCAGCAATCAGGAGTAGAAGGGAGCAGGTACTGCTGGATGTCTTCCAGGACAGCTTGCTGATGTAAATGGTCAGCAAATCAACCATGTTAGGGAATACCTTTGACCTTGTGCTGGCAAATAGGGAGTGTGTGAGGGAACTGAGGGTGGAAGAACCACTGGAGGGGAGTGACCATCACTCAGTATGGTTCACATTGGATGTAGTATAGGAAGGAGTGGAATCCGGCACAAGGGTGCTGGACTTCAGAAGGGGGTGACTTCTGGAGAATGGGGGAAGTGATAAAAGGGTACCTGGCCAGAATTCAACCTAGTATGGGAACTAACTAGAGGGGGGAGCTCATAAAGCTGGGGATAGTGGAGGCAACCAGAACCTGCAGCAAGGCCCAGAGCAAGAAAGCTAGGGCAAAGAAACCAAGCTGAGTGAGCAAGGAGGTAATGGAAAAGGTAGGGAGGAAAAGAGCTGCCTTTAGAAGGTACAAAAAAACGGGAAGGGGGAGGACAGGTAGGAGTACCTGAAGGAATCAAAGGAGGTGAAAAGGGCAGTAAGGGCAGCCAAGGTGTCTAAGGAACTCAGGTTGGTGCAGGGCATCAAGAAGGGGAGAAAGACTTCTGCAGGTACAGCAGGGAGAAAAGGAGCTGTAAGGAACATACAGTAAAGATTAGGAAGGGGGGGGGGTAGGGGTGATAAAGCAGAGTGTTAAATGATTACTTGCCTGTATTTACTAAAGAGAAGGGGGTGATGCCAAGGGGGGGAGGGAGGGTGGAACGGGGGGTGACAGATAGGAAATCACCGATGGCAGGGTTCTGGAGGATTTGAGGGCACTGAGGGTGGACAAGGCACCAGACCCAGATGGCATCCACCCCAGGGTACTGAAGGAACTGCCAGTGGTCCAGACAGGACCTTTGCAGACCTTTTCGGTGTCTCACAACACTCAGGGTGTGTACCTCAGGATTGGAGGATGGCTCATGTGGTGCCCCTCCACAAGAGTGGCCCCAAGGATGAACCAGAGAACTACAGACCGATGAGCCTCACATGCATCCTGGGTAAGCTGATGGAAACTATCCTGAAGGAAAGAGTGGTGTCCCTTCTGGAGGCCAAAGTGTTACAGGACAGCAGACTGCATAGCTTCATAAGTGACAGATCCTGCCAAACCAACCTGGTGGAGTTCTATGACTGGGTAACTAGGCAACTGGACAGGGGCCATGCAGTGGATGTCCTGTACCTGGACTTCAGTAAGGTATTTGACGGTGCCGCATGGGAGGCTGGGAAGTAAGTTAGTAGGCACTGGGGTGGGTGCAAAGCTGGTGAGATGGGTAGGGAACTGGCTTCAGAGAAGGCAACAGAGGGTGGTGGTGGGTGAGGAGCTCTCATCCCCAAAAGTAGTGATGAGCGGTGTTCCACAGGGCTAAGTGTTGGGACCAGTGTTGTTTGGGATATTCATTGCAGACATATCATTGGGCATCGAGAGCAAGACCAGTCTGTTTGCTGACGACACCAAGATGGGAGCAGTGGTGAATGACCTAGGGGATGGCAGAGGTTGCAGGATGATCTTGCAAAGCTGGAAACCTGGTCAGACACCTGGCAACTCGGGTTCAATGCCAAAAAGTGCAAGGTGCTGCAGTTTGGGGTGAAAAATCCAAGGAGGAGTTTCTAGCTGGGGGAGTGCAGCTAGCCCAGACAGAGGAGAAGGATCGAGGTCAATAAACAACTCAGCACAATATAGGAAGGCAGCTGCAAAGGCCAACAAAATGCTGGGTTGTATTGCAAGGGGTATATCCTCGAGGAGGGGGGAGGTGATTCTGCCACTCTATAGATCATTAGTTAGACCACACCTGGAGTATTGTGTGCAGTACTGGCACCCGTATCTGAAGAGGAACATTAAGTTACTGGAGGGGGTGCAGCACAGGGCGACAAAGATGATCCAGGGGCTGTGAACTTACCATACAACAGTAGGCTGAGGAAGTTGATCATGTACTCACTGCAGGAGCGGAGGAACAGAGGGATATGATTGAAACCTTCAAGTACATGAAAGGAATAAACAAGATAGGTATGATGGGGCTGTTCAAAGTAAGGGAGGGGAGGGACACCCAGGGCCAGCCATGATATGAGACTGGAGGAAGGAAGGTTCAGGAGGGAGATGAGGAGACACTTTTTTTATGGAGAGGGTGGTAGCTGGGTGGAATGCGTTACTGGCGGAAGTGGTATCCAGTAGAACATTGGGCTGCTTCAAAAGGGGGTGGGACAGGGCAAGGGTGAGGGTCAAGGGAAGGGGAGGGTGGGAGGAAGGGGCAGCTGCAGAATAAGAGGTGTTGGCTGCACATTCAAGCAGACTTGATAGACCACTAGGCCTTTATCTGCTGGCAAATTTCATATGTTCGTATGTTCATACATTTAAAGGTTTCCTTGTGTCCTAATTCTGACAGTTTTTTAACCACCTTGTTTGCATGGCCCATCAGGCTTTTCTGTTTCTGCCAGCTGCCCCCCACCCATGTAACTGTTTATTTTTTACATGTAGCCAGTCATGGAACCCCATCACAAATAACTGTGATAGAGCTTGTAAATAACTGTAGAAAATGTGTCCGAAATAAACCGCCATCACCATGCAATAGCCAGCATGTCGAGGAGCCTCACCACCACCACTCAGTTTCAAGTCAGAACACTTGCAGTGCTGCACGTAACAATATAACGTCACTGCAGGAAAGTCAGATTTTTGTCAAAGTAGAAATCAGAGGGAGCACCGGGCCAGTGGCGCTAAGGGTTGAGGCGCTGGACGCCACACCTCGCACCATGCTGGCGATTCGGGTTCGGGAATGGACTCGGGTCACCGGGGATTAGCAAGGGAGGAAAAGACTGAGTGTCTAGAGGACAGCTGTCCTTTCTTGAGAGGAAGGGGGGACAAAGGTCTCTCCATCTGGTGACCCCTAGCGAAGGCTGAGGGTCTAGCAGCAGTCGGGTCCTGGCTGATGCAGGGGCATGGTCGTGGCGGTGCTCCTGTGGGCATGAGCAGGAACACTCACACAGCACGCTGGAGTGCATTGCACATCCAGACCAATGTGGGAGAAGATAACGGAAAACCCCCCCTTCCCATTGGTAGGTGAAGGTGGGTCGAGTCCTACAAGACCACATTCAACTCCAGGTTCCAATGCTGTCCAGGGTCTCTGCTCATCCATCCCTTGCCAGACACTACAGATAGAGCGCCAGTGGAGTGGTGGTCCTTGCTCCTGGAGACACAGATCCAGGGGTGTTCGGGCATTGAAATGAGGGGAGAGGTGCAGCCCAGGAGTTGCGGAGAACTTCAGGAGGACAGGATAAGCTGAGGGCTGCAAACTACGCTGGAGAGAGTCCAGTCGGGTAAGGGTGCAAGAAATAAATTGTAAAAAAAAAAAGAAAAAAAGAAATAAGAGGGAACAGAAAATGTGTTTTTGGCCCCTTTTTGCCTACCTCCAATGTTGTGCAGTTCCAGTGTCACAGATTGATGTGCCTTCTGCAATCCTGGTTGTTCTCTGTGATTCTGCTTGCCTTATCCCACATCCTCTACATCACAGCTGTCTACACCCCTCACACCCCCCCCAAAAAAAACAGTAGAAACTGAGGAGTCATGATTCTAAGCTGTCCATGTTTAAGGCAGTTAATCGTGGCTCTCAGATAAGGTCAAATTAACCCCACTGCACTGTGAGCTTGACTGTCTTACTGTGCACCACAAATCTCTACCTGACACTCTTATAATGGTAGTAATACACTGGTTGGGGGTGGGGCATGTACAAATGCATAGATTCTGGGTTCATTATCTATCATTGGACTCACCTCCAAAGTTCCCTTCTTCACAACAGCCGTAAAAGATAGCTGATGAACCCAGAATCTGCAGACGTTCATTTTTTATAATAAGCCACTGTTTTGTTACCATTACCTGAATGAGTAAATCAATTTTGCACAGAAGGATTCCCTTTTGTTTGTACTCTGACCCTGGAGTGTGTTGCCCTCTTCTCTGCATGATCTAAAGATCCCCAGGTCAGACAGCTGAAAAGGACAAGGCCCTGTGTGATGAAATATGGAAGACAGGAGGCTCAGGCAGCATTTGCATTATGGGAGACTAATCTCCCAGATGTGAATTAGGACATCCCAGTTGCAGGCTGTAGAAAGAGTCAACCAGACACACCTGAGAAAGAAATAAGTGCCCTTCCTGGTATTTGAACTCATGCTGCTGTGAATGCTGTTCTGCTGTGCTACTAGGTGCATCACCAGGACAACTAGTAACCTGGGACTCCAAGAACATGTATTATTTCTCAAATGCACAACCTTGAGTAACAGAAATAATTATGTTCAATCCACAATGGTGCAATGTGCATAGAATATGGGATACAAACAGTTAGACTTGAGAAAGAAGTAAGTGCCTTATTGTGGATTTGAACCCCAGCTGCTCAGAGCACCACTCCACTGTGCTACTAGCCGCACCATCAGTACAACTGGAAACTTGGGACTCACTGAGACACAAGGAAGTGACAGAAGTGAGAAGGAAATAAGTGCACTAACTTGGCTCTTTCTAGCATTTTTGTGAGGACCAACAAGTGTTTCAGTGGATAGCTTTGGGGGCTGGGAGACAAACTCCAGTGCCCAGTATGGTTAGACTATTTCCAGGACCCACTTGTCTGAAGTACTATTCTGCCACTGGGACAGAAACATTGAGATTCCACATCCTCCTGAAATTCCAGATGTTGAGCAAAAGGGGATGGCAGTGAGTCAGAAGAAGGTGGGGAAAGCAGAATGCTGTTAACCATCTCTGCCATGATTTTTTTGGCCTTGTAAGGAGCAACCGTATACTGATGCTACTACTGCAGTTGCTGTTGCTGCTGCTGCTGCTATCTCCCCCCTCCCAGATAAAAGGAAGGAATGGGCGCCCCTGTGAAAGCAGTCTCCCCTCTGCCTCTAAGCTGCAGGTGGGCAAGGAACTTAATAGACTGAAGGGTCTGAAGGAATACTCAGAGCACATTCAGGGTGGACTCCACTAAGGTGTCAAATGGTTTGTCACACCCTCCAAAAAACGAGTTCACAACAGATTGCTGTACTGTACATAGGTGCAAAACCGAAACTATCAGCAGGAATTGTCACTCTGTCACCCTAGAAGAAGCATCAGAGGCGTTGCAGGTAGAACACAGTAAATGCTGTCCAGCATCTATGTCTTGGGCTACATACTCTTTTTAGCCTTAATTTTGGCCGAACCTGCAAGTAGGCTATCCACAGTCTTGGACATGACTTTTCTCAAGTAATTCTGGTACTTCACCAGGTATACCTGGTAATTTACAGTGTGGAGACCAAGTGTGGCTGAAGCAAATGTCCTTTACCCATAGTATCCAGTTTTCTAGTGTAAGCCCCCCCCAAATGGACTTATCTGTTGGAGCCCTGTGGCTCCAGTCTCCCCCATTGTCGCTGGTCCTATGGCTTTGGATGGGGGTTGCACCTGGCAACCTCCCAGTGGTGCGGCTTGCAGCTGTGGACGGTTTCCCTGCTGTCGCGGCTTTTTCCTTTTCAGGCTTGGGCCAAGCGGTGGGATTGTGTCTGTGCCTCCAGGGTTGGAGGGAGTGGTCTCGGGTCTGGTTTTGGAGATGGCTGGGCTCAGGACCACTCCATTTTGTAAATGAATAATTTAATGTCAATAAAGATGTCAGTCCCGCGCATTTCACATGCGCGGCCACCAAGAAAAGGAAATTTAAAGGAGTAGCTGCTCCTTTTAAGGAGAGTAGTTTCAGTGCTGGCTGGTACCATTCGGGGCACAGTATGTAAATAATTATTTAGGGACCACAAGTCCCACAAGTCTTTTGGGGGAACTGTTGTGTTAGCACCCTGGTATCAATCTGTGATTGGACCTCAGGGGGTTTTGGAGCCTTGGTGTTTAGGGGATAAAAGGGAGTGTAGGGCTAAGGAAGGGGAGATTCGAGAGAGAGAGCAGAGAGAGGAGGAGGTCGGAGCGGGGTGTTCACCTGCTCAGCCATGCAGTTGGGTGTTTGTTTTTTTGTTGGGCCATGCAGTCAGTCAGGGAGAAGGACGTGGTGGTGGCCACTGATTTGTTGAGCCCTGTTTTGGGATAGGCTGCAGATCTGGTCCCTCAGAAGGGACAGAAGAAAATGATGCTGCTTGCAAGGGAGCAAGTTTGAGCAGACAGAGACATGATGTGAGGGGTGTTATTAGGGGGCCAAGGGTCCTGGACATCCCCTAGTCCTAGTCTGCCCCTCTTGCAGGACTGTTTAGTTAAGAGTTCTATGCCCAGAAAAGGTATCTGCTTTGAGTGTGGCTGTGGACTTGGATAGCTACCCATCACGCTAAAGTGAATGTAGAAGGAGGAGCAGATGAAGTGGGTGGCCATGGCAGGGTTGGCTATCCCTTGGAAGTCTGTGCTCTTCGTTGGGATTTGGGAAAATAGAAGAAAGGAAAGCTTTTGCTGCCAGCGTGTCAAAGGCCTGATTCGGCCATGTGTTTGCTGCCTGTGTCTGAACTGCTGCCTACCCAGCCTAAAGGGTAGCTGCCTGAACTAAATTGCTCCAGTTATGACCTCCATGCTCCAGAGCACCACTAGCTTAGATGTGACCTTTTCGGTCCAGAGTAGCTATTGAGCTTCTAATGTGACCCACCAGTCCTAAGCAACCTATATGTGTTAATCTGCTCCATGGAATGACTGTTCCTGTTTTATCAACTGTTCATTAAATGGGATCCCCACTTTCTGCAGTTTGGTGTTTGCCTCATTTGTTGGAGAAACTGTTTCTGCTAAAATAAGTTTGCCTCCACAGCTATGTTCCCAGTGTGTTGCAGGGCAGGATCCCAAAAGAACCAATGTACTCTTGAGGAAGACGCCGAGAGGCCTACGTGGTGAAGACAGTCTACAAAGGCCTGCGGGTGAAGCTGGCAAGGCCAGACAGGCGAAGGTCAGTGTCCTCTCTCCAATATACCATCTCTGCATCCCCTGGAGGTCCATGGGCACTCCGATGGAGCCAGTCCATCACCTGCAACACCCGAGGGAATCCAGGTACTTTTTTCCTACATACAAATATACAACAAAGCCAGCAGAATTAGGCCTCAAAAAGACCTATCCTGTCATATTCTGGACTGTGTTTTCTGGCTGTACAGCCACCCCCTCCCACCTTTACCATCAGACATACCCCTAGACACTGAGGGGGGGCTTACACAAGATTTCTTATCGGGAGTCATGTGCTCATGTGTTGAGGCATTTTGAACCTATCATAAGTTGCAGTGACTACCACAGAGTTCATTCAGGATTCAGTAAAATAATTAGGTAATAAGATATGAGAGGCTGTGTTATTGCAGGATAACAGCATGCTTGGGGCGTGAGGCACCAAGCAATGCTGAGTGCCTTACTCACCAGAGAAGTGCCCTGATCCTAAAATAAGTCACACCCTGGAGTGCCTTATTGCAATTATAAAATTATTCATCTTGTTTTTATTTTAAAATCTAAGTAATGAGATTTAAGAACCTTAAGTGTTTTTGACATGTGCTGTTGAGCTGGAGTAATGCCGTCATATGATTGCATCTGACCAATCACAGGTCTTGTTTTTCTTACCCATTTTATATATATATTTTTTTATCCCTAGGAGACAAATGCTGCTTGGCTGCCTTCCTGGGCAAAGCTGGCAAGGTATTTGGCCTCTGCAATGCTGCCCTAATAGCATCTTCTATTACCAGACCAATGGAAGGAATCATCACTGAAGAAGCAGATGGGATCTTCAAAAAATCCGCCTAGGTTCTTTTTAAATGAAACTTCCTCTTTCTCTTTCATGAACTGCAAAGTTTTCTGGACCTGACTTATCATAGCTTGAAAGGAAGCATCCTTAAGAGAAGGCCTGGGACCATAATAAATAGGATCTGCCATGTCAGAGAAAACAGTAGACCCTGAAAAGTGTCTTACTGGAATTACCTCTATCTCATCCTCTCCACGGGGCTCCATCAGTTCAGGACTGTGCTACTTCTCCTCTTCAAAGAGAGGAAGAAGGGATTCCAGAACAGGAGCTGGGACCACTATAGGGGCAGGAGGCTGAAGAGGCCCTACTGGCACAGTGGGCTGCAGTGCCACAGGCAGGCCTGGTATCAGTGACATAGACGGTGATGATGATGACTGAGGCAACAGAGATTGTATCAGCACTGAGAACTGTGCCCAAACATCAACATTTCCTCAGTTTACTCTGGTGGGCATAGTCAATGTCAACAGCACTGGACTGGGGTCAGCGATGGCAAGTTCTGTGTCATTGTAGAAATTGCAGGCTACTGCAGCGCCATTGGCAGTGTCATGCACCCTTCTGCCCTGGGTTCTGGCTGTTCAGTAGCTTAATCTAGAAGCCTGACTTTAGTCCAGTCTTCCCACCATGGCTGTGGGGAATGATCAGAGTCTCAGCAAATGATGATGCCATTCCATAGATACTGACCACAGCCTAGATTGTGATCCCGTTGCCCTTTTTGTGGCAGCATGGTGCTGCAATAATGATTACGTCAACAGCATAGACTTTGATATTGATGACTTTTTGAAAGCAACTTCTTACCTGTAGCTGACTGTGGACCAGGCCTTTTACCTGAGACTACACGTTCCTTTTCCATATTCTTGTTGGAGAAATTACTCTAGTGACTTTCACCTGCATCTCTGTGTAGCCTGGCTGAACTCTTGGCAAACTGAACTATCCTGAACATATGACTGGTACAAAGGCTGATAACACAACAGTCACAGCCACCACTACAGGAGATCTAATTATAATGATACTTATGAAAAAGCAGCAACTTCTTTAACGACAAGGGGCGTAACAGCATGTAATGCCGAGATGAATGGTTTATGGGAAACTAGAGGATAGCATCACTTCATTTAGGTAGAAACAACAAACAGAATTGATGAAAACAGCTTCAACAGTGTTAGCAAATGATTATGAACTAGTTTCCAGTAGTCTTCCATGCACTAGGCAGTGGGTAAAATAAAGCCTCAAATGGATAAGGCAGATATTATATTGGCAATGCCATGACATCCAACATTGTATGTGGGTGTATACGACTATTTATTTATTTATTTAAAAGTTTCACCAGGAAGACATACTGAACAAAAATTGCTTGTTTCCAGATGTGTCCTGTGGGGGAGGGAAAAAGGGCAAAAATAAACAGACGATACAATGATAATAACAATGCAAAAAGGAATACAAAGTGGGGGATACAATTATATCAGCAGTGCATGTCGAGTGGCTAATAGCATTTAGAGAATTATAAGTGTTTACAGAACAGGTATAAGCTAGACTCCCAGTGTAAGGCATGGTAGCAATGAACCCATGCAGGTTTAGCACAAGGGGGATAGCGAGTAGGAGAGTATCAATAGGAGAAGGTGAAGGGTGTTAGGGGCAGTTGCAGGTGGGGGTAGTGAAGGTTTGTAGGAGGGAGGAGAGGGTGCGAAGAGGTGGGGCATTATATATGGAGGAGGGAAGCGAGTTTCAGAGCTTGGGGAAGTGGTGGGAGAAGGATGCCCAGCCGGCAGATAAGATCCTGGAAGGAATGGCAAGGGTGCGAGCATCACTATTTCTGAGGGAGGGAGAGAGAGGAGGAAGGGGGGAAGGAGAGAGAGAATGAGAGGTAAGAGGGGAGTGCTCCGAACCAGACTTTGCCAAGGAAGCTGGCACAATGAGCCAGCCGATAATCATTAAGGGAAGGGAGTGCTAGAGATTGATATAAGGAGCAATGGTTGTACAGGGAGGGCAGTCAAGAGTAAAGTGACAGAAAGAGTGGAAGAGGGTGTCCAATCTGGGTAGGGTGGTTTTGGGAGCGGCACTATAGACCACATCACTATAGGCAAATGTTGGAAGGATCATTCTCAGGAGAATTTCTCAGGGGACCGGCAAAGGGAGGATGCAATCACATTGACCCCAGTTTTGAAAATTCTCCCCCAAAGTCCTGATGCCCCCGACTTATAGTTCAGTGTATGAGACTATGGAAATAATACAGTAACTTTGAAGAACAATTACATTATATTCCTATGTTTTAATGTTCCAGTCTTCTAAGTCAGATTAGATCAAGACATAAAAATAACAGGGAACTACATGTATAATTACTAGGCAGTAGGGGATGCTCTTTATGGGCATACTGCTTTCTTCAGTCATTAATCCTGTATTCCTATAGCTCTAACTATTCTATCTATACGGAGGAAAGTGGAAAGGGTTTGGGTAGTTGCTGTTGAGGTGAAAAAAGACAATTCCTGCTAAACTGGAGACAGCAGAAATTCTTCACCCACCTTTGTGTTCTTGGTAGAGATGTTGCGCAATAAAATTTCACCAGCAAAATTGCTGCGAAATCGGCAATTTCACCATGCAAAATATTTTGCAAAATTATGCATTTCTCAAAATATTTTGTGGGTGCAAAATGTGAAATTTCACCCAAAAATTGTGAAATTTTGCCCCAGAATTCCAAAATGTCACATTTCATGGTGAAATTCTGCTGTTTTTTGGTGAACTTTCACAATTTTCAGGCAAAATTTCGCATTTTGCACCCACAAAATATTTTGTGAAATGTGCAAATTTCGTAAAATATTTTGTATAACAAAATTTCTCAGTTTCACACAACACTAGTCCATGGCATGAGTGCATGTGTGTGGAGGCATGCACGTGTTACGCACTGCGGGATGTCCCACCATACCGGTCACCTGTTACCCTCCTGTGCCACCACCGGACCGCCACCTGGAGGTAGCAGGACTGCAGGCAGAGGACCCCTCCTCCCCAGGAGAGGAGAGCCACCTTTAGGCAGCTCAATCCTGCTCCCCCCCATGCTGGCTCCCCGACTACACGAGGTCACTCCCAAGCCCGGGTCACTGGCATACTGTGAGGTAAGGCGTTCAGCGTCCCAGCCATCAGCACCACCGGGCCGGCTACATTAGCAGGTTTTAAAAGACTGCATCACACTTTTGAGGACAAATGGGACCTTTCTTCGGGCTTTATTTTGCATTAGTAGTGAATTAGACACACGCCTGAGAGAAATGCTGATGTATGGGTAGAGCATCTGATAATTCTGTACTAGTGGGTTGGTATTGGTTTGTGTTTTTTTCCATCTTTATATGGGTCCCTTAAACACTGGTAATACAGCTGGATAATGAAATCCACTTGATGTAACAAGAATTAAGATACCTCACAGCGGTAAGATTATGACTATAAAAGCAGCTGAAAGGAAAAGACTGAGCATGACCCTTCATTCACTGTCTGTAGAAACAGACTTAAAGGCACACATCCTTTTTGCAGGAGATTTGTGGATCATTGGCGCCTTGGGTAACTACAAGCCCCCTGCATGCCTATCAATTGGACATTACGGTGGTGCCCACATAAGAAATACAAGTAATTCTTCTTGAATGCACACTTTTGGGGAAAGCAGTATTTCTGCATACATTCAAAATTGCAGGTATCTAGAAAATTAACTATACATTTTAAAAGTGTGCAGGAAGGCATGTTTAGTAATACAATAATTAAATTAAAAAAAATAACTGTCTTTTTTATTCCAGGTAGGAATGCCTATGAAGCAGTTGTACTTTACGGACAGCATATTTCTATTAGGTTTTTCTGCATAAAACTTTTACTGATTCTAAGCCTCTCTCAATTTCTGTGCTTTTCCCCCCTTTATCATGTTGATCCCTACAAGATCACAAACCCAGAATTGCTTTTCACTATTATCATTATGCAAAACCAGGTCAGAGGCCAGTTTTCTATTGAGTCCCAAAGCTTTAAATTCATTACCTAATACTGTCCTGGACAGGACAACTTTGTATGCTTTTAAAGACTGATCTTTTTAGTTTTTATTTCTCATGCTGTTTGCATTTGTGATGAATAATTTTGTTAATTGTAACTGTACATTATGGCCCTGACATTGATAAATCAGCCCACGTGCAGAACAGCAGTTTGCCTGTGCTTGCGCTTCCCCTGGCACCAGCAATATTCAGACAGATAGTGCTCGCTGACAGAGTGTTGCTATTCGACTGAATATCAGTCCATGTCAGCACAGCGCTAAGGGGATCTATGCTCCCCCAACATAGATCAGAGTACTGCATATGGCCCACAAGAATAGCGCTGCCCGGAACGGGATAGTACCAGGTTCTCTGTGAGCCACATTCAGCCCAAGTATGCAAATGAGCCCACTGGGCCCACCCCGATCATCTAGTGCATCCTTTTAGTAAAGTCTCTGGTGGTCCAGTGGTTCCCCTCAGCCCCCAACCATGCGATGACCCGCCCCACCTGCTGAGGACTGCACTCCTCACCCCCTTACCCTAAAATGCCATCCTCCGACAGCAACGGTCAGCACATCCCTCCTTTTACATCCTTGGCTGGCTGCCATCTGTCAGTTTAGGGAGGCAGTATAGTGCAGTGGTTTAAGGCTCTGAGCTGCAAATCTGGAGATCTGGGTTTGAATCCTACAGCCCCCACTTGCATACTGTGTGACTCTGAGCAAGTCACTTAACTTCCCTGTGCTCCCAGGTCGAACCTGTAAACAAGCTTTCAGCTTAGTGTGCCACTCCTGGTTAAACAATTGAAAAAGAAAAAGTCTTGTAGAGTAAACATGTATGTGATTAAGCATTGGGACTGTCAGGCAGTGGCCGGCTGAGGAGATACGGAGAGGACTGTGCCAGCCGCTGCTGTTGGAGGATGGCACTTGGGGTGGAAGTGATGGTGTTGGACGGGGGTCATCAGAAGAAGGGCAGGTGGGGGGGTCACTGTATGGCTGAGCAGTGGGAAGAATCACTGGACTGCCAAGGACTTTACCAAAAGGATGTACTGGGCAATTGGGGGTGGGAGAAAAACACTAGACTACCAGGGACTTTACTAAAAGGGTGAACTAGGTGATTGGGGATGGGGGGAACCACTGGACCACCAGGGACTTTACTAAAAGGATGTACTGGGTGATCACGGATGGGGGGAACCACTGGATTACCAGGGACTTTACTAAAAGGATGTAGTGGGTGATCGGGGATGGGGGACCACTGGACCACCAGGGACTTTACTAAAAGGATGTACTGAGTGATCACGGATGGGGGGAACCACTGGATTACCAGGGACTTTACTAAAAGGATGTACTGGGTGATCAGGGATGGGGGGAACCACTGGACCACCAGAGACTTTACTAAAATGATGTACTGGGTGATCGGGGGGGTTGGGAACAACTGGACCACAAGGGACTTTACTAAAAGGCTGAATATGGCTCCTAAGGCATAGGTTAAAAAATCTTATCACATTTTTACTTCTGTGCTCAGGGAATATTGAAGGATACCCTGGCCCTTCCTTCCCCCTCACTTCCCCATCTGAATTTGCTTCAGCATCCAGCCTAAAAATGATGCTGATCAATGTCTGCAGCCTCATGAACAAACCTGATATGGTAAAAACATGGGTTTTACATACAAATCCGGACATACTAGTAATCACTGAAACGTGGCTAAAGGGCACCATTACAGATCATTACCTTCCTTCAATACCTTTAGATTGGACAGACCAACAAGGGGAGTAGGGGTAGTAATTTATGTTAATTCTAATTACCTTGCTACCGAACTCCTTGCAGTCACCAAACCTAGGGAATTTGAATCTTCAGCCGTAAGATTTACACTGCCCTTGTCTGAAGCACTCAATATTATTGGCTGCTATAGATCACTGTCCGGAGACTCAAAACTTTTATCAACCCTCAAAAATATTTTCAATACTAACACCAATGAGTCCATTATCCATGGCGACCTAAACCTGCACTGGCACACTATTAAAGCAAACACCCTAAAAGAAATCTGCAACGAGCTGGGTATCTCACAGCTTATCTCTGAGCCCAATAGAGTTAGTGTAAAATATCACACTAAAAGCTTTAGATTAGACTTGATCCTCACAAATAGACCCCACAAAATCACACACACACAGCCATTTTACATAATGACCTAAGTGACCACAATATAGTTGTCTGTACAAGAAGCTTGGAAAAATGCATCTCTTGCTCCAGATTTATCATTAAATGAAACTTCCATAAATTCAAACATGAAAACTACTTAGCTGCCCTCAGGAGCACAAACTGGCAAAACTTTTACTTGGCCCCTTCAGTGGACAAGGCTTTCAATATCCTCAATACAAACCTCATAAATCTAGCAAACAAACATGCCCCACTTATAAAATGCAGAGTGAAAAAAGCCTCTTACCCATGGTTCACTGCTGAACTCTTATCAGCACTAACTCAACAGGACAAACTCTGGGCAACAGCAAGACATACCAAAGCCCCCATAGACTGGACAGCATTCAGAACTGTGAGAAATGCTTGTACTAAGCTTATTAGAACCTCCAAAACCAACTATTATGTGAAAGCCCTAGAAGGTGCCAAGGGCAACTCAGCTAAAATATGGCAAATGCTCAAAACCGTCGAAGGTCACAGAATGCCCCCATCAATCTCAGTCAAAATTATCACTCAAGGTACCACAATCACTGATCAGGGTACTATCCTCAAAATATTGAATGCGCATTTCGTGACAGTGGGACTAGCATTTGACTCTTCCCCTGCTATTAAGCTCACAGACTGTCCCACACATAAGGATGTTCCTGTGAATCCGCAGAACCAGGACTCCTTCTGTCTCTCCCCAGGAACTTTCAAACAAGTTGAGGACCTACTAAAAAACTGGACACAAAAAATAATTCTGGCACAGATGGAATAGAGCCCACATTCTTAAAACTAGGATTCCACTTCTTAACCACCCCCATAACACATATCTTCAATCTGTCAGTCACATCTGTAATGGTACCCTCTTGCCAGAAAACAGCCTTCTTAATACCTTTGATTAAATCAGGGGACCCGAGCAAGCTAAACAACTACAGAGCTATATCCATCCTGTTGGTTCTGTCTAAGCTTCTGGAAAAGATTGTTAATAACAAGCTAAAAGAACACTGTGAAAACTGGAACTTATTTAACCCACTGCAATCAGGCTTCAGGCAAACCACAGTATGGTGTCAGCACTAGCCAAAGTAACAAATGGCTGGTTCACCGCCCTCGATAATAAACACTCCACAGGAGCCGTCTTCCTAGAACTTAGCAAAGCCTTCAATACTGTTGACCCAAGCCTCCAGCTAGTCAAACTCAAAGAACATGGCTTGAACAATTGCTCAGTAAACTGGTTCTCTAGGTATCTATCTGGTAGACTCCAACGCATTAAAGCCGACAGGCTCCTATCCTCTCCCTTATCGCTCACAAGTGGTGTACCCCAAGGCTCCATCTTAGGACCATTGCTGTTTTCAATCTACATGAACTCCCTAAGCAACAACATATGCAACTCTAAACTCCACTTTTTTGCAGACAACACGGTATCATATAGATTGAAACCCTCTCTGCCTGATATTAGCACCAAATTACAGACTGATTTTAACCAGCTACTACGCAACCTAGTAAACTCCAAATTGTTGTTAAATGCCAAAAAAATAACAAAGCAATGTTCTTCCTTCTCCCTCACCCCCCAGTATCTCTATGCAAGCAGGCCACACCTGCACTTATCACAACCCTATTAGGGGATTCACTTGTGGTAGTTGAAAAATGTAAATATCTAGGAATCTGGTTGGATAGCAGCCTGTCTTTTGGTGTCCACATTGAATCCCTCTCTAAAAAAACTAATCACTAGACTTGTTTTTTTCTACAGTAAATCCTTATTTCCCACAGATATCAGGAAAAGGCAAGCCACCTTTCCATCTCTTCTTGACTACACGGACGCAGACATCATATACAATAGTAGTTCAGTGTCTAACCTACACAAGTTGGACATCCTCCTTCACCATGCCATACATTTCCTTACCAAAGCACCATACAGAACACATCACTGTGCCCGCTACACTGCAATGGGCGGGGCATCACTTGCCACAAGAAGGATGCCCCATACTAGCACCTGGACCCTCAAAGCACTGCTGAACAAACTTCCTCTGTACATCATGTCCATATTCTACTGTTCTCACAGCTGCTGTTTCCTCAGGAAAAACTCTTTCATCCTGTTAGACGTGCCCAAATGCCATACCCATTATGGCAGAGCTGCTGTCAGTTATGCCATCTCATCCATCTGGAATAAAATACAATCATCACTCAAACTCCCAAATTAGTCTCATAGAAACATAAGAAACCGAAGTTGACAGCAGATAAGGACCACAAGGCCCATCCAGTCTGCTCATTTTTTCTACCTTATGAATGTGCCATAGGCCTTTACTCTGTCAATGGCCTATCTATTTATACTCATCTGTATTGCTCTCTTAAGCCTATTCCATGCCTGTTTGAATCCCTGCACTGTATTCATATCCACCACTTTCTGAGGTTGGCCGTTCTATGCATCCACCACCCTTTCTGTGAAAAAGAACTTCCTCACATTGCCCCTTAATCGGCCTCCCTCTAATAGCATTCTGTGTCCTCTTGTCCTGCTATTTTTCTTATATTGAAACATGTTAGACTCTTTCACCTTGTTAATGCCCTTAAGATGTTTGAATGGTTCGATCATATCACCTCTCTACCTCCTTTGCTCTAGGGTATACATATTGAGCTCCGTTAATCTATCCTCATATGTTTTCTGATGTAGTCCTTGCACCATTTTGGTTGCCCTTCTCTGGACTGCCTCCATTTTGTTAATGTCCTTGTGCAGGTGTGGCCTCCAGTACTGCACGTAGTACTCCAAATGGGGCCTAAACAGTGTCTTGTTAAGAGGGATTATTACCTCTCTCTTATGACTCGTGATACCCCTACTAATACACCCCAACATCCCTCTAGCCTTACCTACTGCTTTAGTGGTCTGCTTGGATGATTACAGGTCCTCTGTGATGAAGATGACAAAGTCTCTTTCATCCCTTGTGATTGTCAGCAACTCCCCTCCCAACCTATAGGTGGCTTCAGGGTTTCTCTTCCCTATGTGTATGATCTTGCACTTCTTTGCATTAAACCCCAGTTGCCACTCTTCCAACCATTTTGCCAGTTTATCCAGATCTCTTCTCATTCTGCCCACCCCATCTGGATTATCTACTCTGTTGCAGATCTTGGTGTCATCTGCAAACAGACAAACCTTACCCTCCAGTCCATCTGCAATGTCACTGATGAAGATATTGAAGAGGACTGGCCACAGGACTGATCCCTGAGGTACCCCGCTTGTGACTTGCATCTCTTTTGATTGTATACCATTTACCACCACTCTCTGTTTTCTGCCCACCAATCAGTTTGACACCCAGCTGACCAACTTCTGACCAACCCCGAGCCTACCCAGCTTATTAATCAATCTTCTATGTGGAACAGTATTGAAAGCTTTGCTGAAGTCAAGGTAAGCAACATCAACTGCACCCCTTTGGTCCACCACTCTGGTTACCCAGTTAAAGAAATCTATGAGATTAGTTTAACAGGACCTTTCTGCTGTAAACCCATGCTGTCTTGGATCCTGTGCTCCTATGGATTCCAGGTTTTGCACTATCTTTTCCTTAAGGGGTGCCTCCATAATCTTACCCACTACTGAGGTAAGACTGACTGGTCTACAGTTCCCTGCCTCCTCTCTGCTACCACTCTTGTGGAGTGGGGTCACAGGAGCCCTTCTCCAGTCTTCTGGGACCTCTTCTGTGCTCAGAGACTCACTAACAGTTCTGATAATGGCTCTGCTAGTTCCACCTTTAGTACCCTGGAATGTATGCCATCAGGTCCTATTGCCTTATCCACCCTGAGTTTAGCAAGCTCTTGTGGGACCCTTTCTTTTGTGAAGGGATTTGTGCATACCTCCCTCCACCCTGTGTCCATGGTTCTGAGCTGTGGGTCCTGCCCTACCTTCTTCTCAGTAAATACTGAGCAGAAGTATCTATTTAAGATAGCTGCTTTTCCTGGGTCCTCCTCCACACACTCCCCCTTATCCCCTTTGATCTTAGCAATACCCCCTCTTGACTTTCTCCTTTCAGTAATGTATCTATAGAAAGTCTTGTCACCTTCTTTTACTGTTCGTGCAAGTGTTTCCTTGGTTTAGGTCTTTACCTGCCTTACTGCATTCCCCGCTTCCCTTAGGGAAGTTTGGTATGCCTCCCTATCTTCGTCCCACTGTGTTCCCTTATATTTCCTGAAGGCCAGCCTTTTGGCTCTGGCCTTTTCTGCTACTGTTTTTGAGAACCAAAGTGATTTCCTCCTTCTTTTGCTCATGCTTTTCTCCCTAACACAATGGGATGTTGCTTCAAGTATCGCATCCTTAATGCTTGCCCACTTTGCCTGTACCCCCTTACCAGGGCTGTGTTTACATAGATAGTGCCCATAGGCTTGAAACTTCAGGTGCCCCCCCACCACCACTGACCTGTGCACCCAGTGTGCACCAGGCGTGCCCCCCCAACACACACACCCCTCCCTGCCATGTCCTGCTGAGTTACATCCACACCACAGAGTCCCTGCCTGGTCCCACTCATACCCTTTTGAAAGCTAAACTTGTATAAAACTTTTCCAGAATATGAACATTTTTACAGTCAAAATGTTAAAATTCCTTTTAATAAACTATTTACACTTATTTAGAGGTGGGAATAAAACAGTCTATCAGCAAACAAGCAAGCACAAACACTCGCTAATTTATGCATTTGATCTGAACAAGGCCAAACAGTGTGCATTCTTATTCAGAGTCTCCCTAGTTAGAAAAATAGTAATGCACTGAACAAAACAAAAGTCACTTTTACCTAAATGGTCTGAGTTCAATCACTGCAAGTCATTCAGGGGTAGCATTTTAAGGCTAAACTAAAGTTAGTGTCATAACAAACAAGCTGCAAGAATAAATGAACTGCCCAAAACTCCCCGGTTTAACTTCCTTAGGAGTTAGAGGGAAAAAAAATCTGCAGGTCATGGGGGGGGGGGGGTAGCATTTAAAATGGAGGCTAGTGTTTAAATTTTTTTTTATACAAGTGGTCCAAAGGTCAGGGGGCAGCATTTTTGTTACTAAGTGTGGTGATAACATTATTTAAGAATAAAAGCTACTGCAGTGCCAGTCAGTTTCACTGTCTGATAATAAAGAACCTGTGGGTAAACAGTCTGAACTCTGAAGCTGCTGCTATCAATTTAATTTACAGGAGAAAAAAAAACCTTCAAATTCACTGCAGGTCATGGGGTTGGGGAGGTAGCATGCATCCTGAACTTTCTAAAAAAATAATGGATACACTACAGATCAACCAGGAGCAGCATTTATTTTTGTTACTACATAACACAGACAATAAAATAAAATAAGCTTCAAACAAACTGTCAGACAACGTTGTGTGCAATAAAGCAAAAATGGTACCTGATATGCCTTGAATGATTCTGTGGGAAGGTAAATAGTCTGGCAGAAGTTGCAGGCAGCAGTTATTTATCCAGAGAAGCTGACCGACAGGACACGACAACCCAGTCCATCCGACTAGTTGTGATGAATGATGCATATGCATTGATTTGGAACACACCTAGTCTACAGCTCGCCTCACACACACACACTGGCTGGCACTGCTCACTCAAAAAGATGAAGAACAGTTCTGTTTATTTACTAAAGTAAAGTGGGTCTGGTGCTGACTGTGCGAGTCTCAGTGACCTCTTGACTTGCTTTCAAACTTCTCCCCAACCAGACCGGCCATGACTACTGGGCTGGCGGCACTGTCTGCACTCACTGTCTGGCAAGGAAGGTCCCTCTCAGTCTTTGCCCTCCAGCCTACCCGACTCCTCCACACTCGCTCAGTCAGGTCAGGAGAGGACGGAGGATTTGAATGTCTTTCACTTCATTCCACAATACAGTTAGCTGGACTAAAATTAAGTAGCTGTTGCTGGCTGGTCTAGCTGCTCCAGACTAGTACTACCGCTCCGCATCTGCTGCTTGCTTCCGATTCCCAAATCTCCTATGCAGTCACACTTGTCTTGTCTCTGCAATGGTGACTCTCCCAGACAGAGACCCAGTGGACTTGAAAACACAGTGGCTTGTGGCTTGTGGCTTGCAGCGCTCTCTCTCTCTCCCTCCCAATTCTGGCTGGCAGAGTGGCGGTTGATACAGTTCTCCTTCTATCTTCCAAGTACTTTGCTGTACTTGTACTGTGGCCATTTAAACTTGCCGCCCCTCTTACTTGAAATGGCAGCCAATCGGAAGATGCACAGCACAGTATACGCCCACCGCGGACCTAATTGAAATCCGAAATCACAAGGTCCGTGGGGCACTGCTGACTTGCTGAGGATAATAGTTTCATACAGGGGAGGGGTAGAGTGAGCCGGCGGGTGGGCACCAACAGTCGGAGTAAGTACATTGATGTCGGCGGTAGTCAGGGTCAGGTCAGCCATTGCCTAAGCGAGGGGCGCCAGCAGTCATGTACATTGATGTCACATCATCCATTGCCTAAGGGGGGGGCTTGCCATCAGCACAACAGCAGGAGCAATAAACATTTATGTCTGTCACGACAAAGGGGAGGGCGAGGAGCCAATTGTTTAAATGACGCTGGCAGGGGGTCCCTTAGTAGGAGTCTGTACTGGAATGTCTTTAGACTTTTGTGTCTTTTTTTTTGTTTTGTTTTTAGCAAGACATACTGGCAGACAACACAAGCAGCCAGCCCAGAAAAAAATGTTTTTTATTTTTTTTTGCTGCCTAATTTTGCAGGTGCCCCTAAATGGCTGGTGCCCCTAGGCTGCAGCCTAGTTAGCCTATGCACAAAAACACCTGGCCCCTTATCTGTATTTCTTCTTGCCAGGGCTAGCTTAACTCTGTTGGCCATGTTATCAAAGTCAGCTCCTCTGAAGTCCCATATTTTTGCCTTGGGATGGGATGATTTAGTTCTAGTGGCCAAATTGAACCATACCATATGATGGTCACTGGCCCCCAGGTGACCTTCTACCTGGAGATCTGTGATCCTTTCCCCCCGGTAGTCAGTACTAGATCTAGAATAGCCCTGTTTCTTGTGGGTTTTTGTACCAGTTGTTTGAGGCCCTTCCCCTGCAGGGAATCCACTATGTGTCTAGTTCTGGTGGATGTTCCTGTTATTGCTCAATCTGTATCTGGCATGTTGAAGTCTCCCATTATCAGAATCTCCCCTTTAGCTGTCATGTTTTGTATGTCTTCTAACAGTAATGTGTCTATGTTCTCCCCCTGGTCTGGAGGCCTGTAGACAACCCCAGTTCGTATGGCTGTCCCATTTCCTGTATCCAGGATGACCCACAGTTCTTCTGGCTCCTTATATGTATTCTGAATTTCTGTAGCTTTGATATTTTCATTGACATAAAGGGCCACTACCCCCCCTTCCCGCACCTCAGTCTCTTCCGAACAGTACATAGCCGAGTACTGAAGTCTCCCAAGTGTGGTTACTAGTGAACCATGTCTTGCTAATGGCTACTATGTCCAGTTTAGCCTCTGTCATTGTTGACTGCAGGTCTGGGATCTTGTTTCCCAGACTGCAGGCATTTGTGTATATAATTTTCCATTGGCCAGATTTTGATGTGTTAGTTATTGGTCGAGGTCTGGCATTTCCTCTGTGTGTTGTATGGGGAGCCAGACCTGTTTCCTTACCTGGTGATGCAAATGAACTACAAACATGCTGAACTCCTGTTTGATCACTAGCTGAGGGTGGAGGGGTGTTCTTCTCATTTGATGTATCGGGTGCTGCACCCCTCTCCCCATTTGCTAGTTTAAATATTCTGCAAAGATGTCAAACTTCTGCCCTAATGCACTGACTCCCTCCTTAGTCAGATGCAGTCCATCGAATTTCAAGAAATTTCGCTCCCAAACTGTTGCCAGTTACCTACAAATTTGTGTCTTTTTTCCTGGCACCACCCCTTGAGTCACATGTTTAGCTCTCCTATCTCCCCTTCTCTGATCTTCCATCCATCTGCCCCCCTCTCCCAGACTGGAAGGATCTCAGAGAAGGAAACGCCAGATGAAATGCATGACAGTTTGTCTCCCAGCCTGGTCAGGTGTTCCTTGGTCTCCACAACTGACCGTCTGGTGAGATCGTTAGTCCCTATGTGTACCAGGACGTCGATGTTTTCTACTGCTTCCTGTATGATTTTAGCAATGCGGTCAGTGTTTTTCCACCCTGATGTACCTGGGAGATATCTGACCGTTACCCCCAGCTGGAGGTAGATATCAACTCCCCAAATCACGGAGTCTCCTATGATCAGAATTGTTTTGAATTTCCTGTTTGCTTTTTTGTTTTGGTCCCTGTTTTGGGTGAGTTTTGTTGTGCCAGCTCCTGTGCTGCAGTGTCCTGCTCTGCAGTGCCCTCTTCCCCTTTGTTTGATTTCGGAGATAGAGGCAGATACCTGTTTGTAGTTTTTATATGGTTTGTGGAGGTGATATGTTGGAGAGCACTGAGTGATGGGGCGCCCGATTTGCCCCTTCTAACCACCTGCCAAAATCCCAGACCAACTACCCTCTGCGGTTGAGGTGCTTCTGTTGGATGTTGGGGAAATGGCGAGCAGTTCTTATAATATATTTCCTCTTGAATATGTGATTTGAGGTGTGCAATCTCTGCCCATGCTGCCTGGAGCTAAGCCCTTTGATCTCCAATGGTCCAGCATGTAGGACAGTGTCCTAAATCCTGTATAACTGCCCTTTTAAAAAATGTCCTGCAGTACCTGCAGTTAATAATATCTATTCCAGTTGAGCTGCCGAGTTTATAACCTGGTCCGAGTAATTAGAAGGAGGAAAATTAAAGCAAAAGTTTGTTTCTGTATAACTTGTTATAACAAGTTAAATTACTTGTGCCCCTGTAAGTGAGGTCACTGTGTGGAGACCTCTCTGATCCTCCCTTCCTGCTTTGCTACAGGAAATTTACAACTGTGCTATTCTATAAACGGAGTGTAGCATGGGTGGGTGGGATGGGGATGGGGTGGGTGGTTGGGCCCTTCCCCTGCCAAAAAAGAAGAACCATGGTTGAAAGAAACAAGGAGATAAGAGCAGAAACAATCAACCAACAACAAATGCAGTAGTCCTGAAAGCTTAGCCTAATGATAGATAAAACTGTAAAACCTGTAAGCACCACCTGTAACAAATTTCACAGAAGATATACCCTGCAAAAAACACTTTGCTACAGAGAAAAATAAAGCAGTAACAGAAGATATACCCTGCAAAAACAATTTGAATCAGAGAAGATTACAGCAATAATCTGTAAGCACAAAACAGTAACAAACCTGTAGGCACACCCTGTAATAATGCAGCAGAAAGTATACCCTGCGACAGCAATTTGAATCAGAGAATAATAAAGCAGTAAAATGTAAGCAAAAAAACAGTAACAAACCCTGTGAGCACAAGAAAATAGTAACACACTGTAAATCTGCCTAGCCAAAAGAAGCCTTCATGTTTATCCTTGCTCTGATAATGTTGTTCCTTGCTCTGCCCTTACAAGCAAACTTAAAAGAAAAGAGTTCAGGTGAAGCTAGGTGCCTTTGCTAGCAAACCTAGTCTTTCACCTCTGTAAACTTCTTTAAATCCTTGACCAGCAAGGCACTTAAAGAAACTTGTCAATGTCATAATAACTAACACATCTCTCCATGGCAAACTTACCAGAACTTGCACTTGTGTCAGTGGAATTTTCCTGCAAATAAACTTGAACTTGAGCTAAAAGGGTGTACTGGGCGATCAAGGATGGGGGAACCACTGGACCAGCAGGAACTTTACTAAAAGGATATACTGGGTGATCAGGGGTGTGGGGAACCACTGAACCACCAGGGACTTTACTAAAACAATGTACTAGGCAATTGGGGAAGGGGAGCCACTGAATCAGCAAAGTCTTTATTAAAAGGATGTATTGAGTGATCAAGGGTGAGGAACCACTGAACCAGCAGGGGCATTACTAAAAGGATATATTGGGCATTCATGGGTGGGAGGTAGAACCACTGGACTACCAGGGACTTTAACAAAAAGGATGTACTGGGTGACTGGGGGTGTGGGGAACCACTGGACCACCATGGACTTTACCAAAAGGATGTACTGGGCAATCAGGGATGGGGAAACCACTGAAGCAGCAGGAACTTTACTAAAGGATGTACTGGGTGTGATGCTTATACAGCTGGTTCTGATTAATCTATGATTTTTGTAATACAAAAATGTGTTATTGAGTGTCTCTCATGATACATGCTGAATCAGCCTGTAGAATGACCCCCCCCCCCCAGGTTCTGGCTACAAGATGTTACCTGGAAGGCCAAGAGATAATTACAGGCTAGAAGAGACTTAAAATTTAGGATCTACTGTTTATGTGACTAATTGCAGCTTGCCAGCTGCCAAGATAGATCATAAACATTTATGACGTTCAGAGGAAACACAGTTAATTTCACATGGTGATACAAAGCATGTTGCACTTCTGTGAGATCTGGCAGAGAGTCATAACAAGTCCTTTGATGTCCTGGAAAGGGGAAGCAGCTCATAAGATCAAAGAAAGTCATTTGAAAAAAAATGAGTATTGCTGAGGTCACAGAATTTTAATGTACCTTCTGAATAAGACATCTTGTTGGTATGATTTTTTATATTCTGACAGGGAGGAGCTAGGTGACCTCACACAAAAAGATTGGCAAAGCCAGTTTTTAAAACAGGATTTTGTTTTCCATTTAGACACATATGTTGGGACTCTTAAAAAGCAACATCAGACACTGTTAGGAGATAAGTATACATTAGAAAAGACAATTCTAAGAGTACTGTGGTAGGAGATCTTGTCTTCACTTTTAAACCTGTTTTGTTTAAGTGATGTGTATGTTTTACATAGATACATAGATACATAGACAGTGTCGGCAGATAAGGGCCTATGGCCCACCCAGTCTGCCCATTTGAGCTTGTAAGTTCAGTTTGTTTTCCTAGAAGTCTGTTGCCCCTTACCCCTGACCTCCAGAATTCCTTTATGTCTATCCCATGCATTCTTAAATCCCGTGATTGTTTCAGCCCCCACCACTTCCTCTGGCAGGGTGTTCCACTTGTCCACCACCCGTTTTGTGATATATGGTTCTGTATTTAGTTTAAATATTTTTTAACTATTTTTAAGTAAACCTCTACTTTAGAGACTACTTGGTATGCCTTTGAAATTCTTTTTCTTGACAAGTGAAGCATACATGGTTAAAGTTGACACTGTACAAAGCTTACTGGTTTTAGCAAACTGGAAAAAGGTAAGAATTATTTCTGAGGTTTTTAATAGAGTTTTAAGGGTTCATTTTGTACACCTGGTTAGGTGCCTGTAGGCGAAAGATATCTGGTCCCTCCCCCTGAAGAGCAGAATTATCTGAGCCTGTACACTGGGTACGCTAATAAGAGGTTCACAGCTTGAATCCCTCTAAGACTTGAGACCAAAGGTTGATTTAAACCCACAAAACAGACAGGAGAGTTACCCTGTTTCTGTTTCCTGTTTACAAGACTGTGCTTGGAGGTTGGCACTGTGGGAGCAGAGGGCCTGACCTGCTGAGTGGTTTTGTGACAGATTGGTTGGCAGCGGTGTGATAAATTTTGGTATTACAAGCTTTTATTGTTCAGTGTGTCAGCTTGAGACTGTCAGCTCACTTGCAAAGGAAGAAAAAGGCAGTGTTGTTTTTTTAAAAAAGGAGACAGAACTATATCACTTGGCATACAGTCAAGTTCCTACCTGTTTTATTTTTTTTTCTAAAGTGCAAGTCAGAGTAGCTGTAGTTAGGGAAGAAGATGGCTTCCAACTACAGCAGGCACACTGTAGACTACTTACAGCAGTTGTGCGGGGACAGAAGAGTCCCGTTCGAGGTGAAAGCCAGCAAACAGAACCTCATGGATGCCCTGATGGTAACAGATACCCAGAGCATTGAGTCACAGACAGTGACTGAAAAGGATCAAACCTTAAGTGTGGCAGGGCTAGCTGCCAGTGCAGTGTCCAGATCCAATGAGGAGGGCTAAAGGGCCACTGTCAGTGAAGGGCCACAGCAGCAGGGGAAGGTCACCAGTATCCTGAATCCAGAAGTACTCAGGCTGCAAACTTGAGTTGCGCAGAATGGAGCTGGAGTTCCAGAGGGAGAGGGACCGTGAACAGCGGGAGATGAACCGTGAGGCAGAGTGAGAATGCCATGAGGCAGAGCAAGAATGCCAAGAGGTAGAGTGAGAATGCCAAGATGCAGACCGTGAGGAGAAAGAGCACCAGAGGCAACACAAACTGGAGAAGTTACAACTCCAACCACTAGCACCAGAGCAGGTAAGTGGCTTGGGTTTAACTGGGACTACAGGACTGGGTTAAAAATGAATTCCAAATTGATAGCTGAATTTAAAGAGAAGGAGGATATGTATGCATTTTTAAATTCTTTAGAAAACGTTTGCATTCAGGCTAAAATTTCTAGGGAGTCCTGGAGCTTCCATCTATCCCCGCTTCTTACCGGGAAAGCTCGGGATGCACTGGGTCAAGTGGACAATGAGGACAATGATGGTTACAGCAAACTTAAAGCTGCACTGTTAAAGAAATTTGAATTAACTGCTGAATCATACAGAGCTAAATTCCATAAGCTCAGGAGAAGCCCTGATATGAGCTACAAGGAGCTAGCCACGAAACAATGTCAGTTTTAAAAATGTTGGTGGGAAGGAATTGAAGCAAACTCTGTTGATCAAATTGAAAATGTGATTCTGCTAGAACAGTTTTATTGGGCATGCCCAGCCAAGCTAGAAACCTGGCTGGAGGACCGAGATCCCAAAACAGTGCAAGAGGCTGCTGAAGTCTCGGACCGCTATGCCAAGAGCAGACCTGCTCTGAAAGTGAATGGGGCGGGCATGGCAGTGCAGAAAGGGAAATGCGCACCTTCAGGGCAGCTAAAACCCTTACTGCATCCACCAAAATCAGTTAGCCCCAGATTTCAGAGAAAAGATTTCTCTGAGAAAAGAAATGAATGTTTGCTGTGTAAAGAAACTGGGCATATTGCCAGACAGTGTCCCAGAAAGGCGAGCAATACACAATAGGGTGCTAGGAAGGAAGTGGGTTGTTTGTGTGTCCCAGGAAGCATGCCTGAGAACATGAGGGAACACATGCACCCAGTCATGGTGAATGGTGTACAGACGCAAGGGTTAAGGGACACAGGGGCATCCTTGACCTTGGTAAAAGGGGATCTAGTAGAGCCTGGTCAGCTTATACACAATAAATACGTCACTGTACAGGACTTTATTGGTGAGGCAAAAACATTGTCCCTCACTAGTGTTCTCCTAGACTGGGGTGAAACAGGGGGAACTGTGGAACAGGTGGCTATAGCCAAAACCTTAGCAGTGGATGTGATCCTGGGAAACAATCTCAAACAAGGGATGGTGTGTGCAGTTACCCATAGCTAAGCGCCAAGGGAAAATTGTAGTTCCCTGAACCCCACAGAAGCCATTGTGAAAACCACTGAGAGGCTGGCTCCCCAGCCTGTATCTCCAGATGGGGAGATGAATGAAAAGAGGGTAGAAATTTCCCCAGTAGCAAGTAACCACACAGCTATGGAGGGTTACTCTGAAGAGGAAGGGGTGACTCATTGTCAGAGGGTTGGGATTGACAATGCTCCTAAGTGCCCTGATGCTAGTGCTAGGGACCCTAGTTTGGTGACTGAAGGGGACCCGTCCCATGCCTTGGGAATGTGTGAGGGGTTTGCAGCTGCTCAGAGAAGTGACCCTAGTCTAGAGAAGCTGAGTGCTTGGGCAGACTCTGATGGCACACAGGGAGGTGACGGCAGACATAAGGTTTATTGGGAAAATGGACTTATGTATACTCAGGCTGTACAGACAGAGGGAGGGGTGCTAGGCAGGCAGCTTGTCGTTCCCCAGGGGTAACATAAGCAGTTGCTCAAGATTGCACATGATATTCCCTTGTCTGGTTATCTGGGAATTGCGTGCACTACACAGTGGTTGGCCCAGAATTTCTTTTGGCCTAACTTCACCAAGCAGGTGAAGGAGTATTGCAGGTCTTGTCACCGGTGCCAAGAAATAGGGAAGGCGGACAAGAAATCCCAAGCCGCCCTGATTCCATTGCCCATAGTAGAGGAGCCATTCCAGTGGGTGGGAATGGATATTGTGGGGCCTTTAAATACCCCCAGCTCCTCAGGGAAGAGATTCATCCTGACTGTAGTGGATTATGCCACTCAGTACCCAGAGGTAGTTGCCCTATCTTCACTGAGGACAGACAAAGTGGCAGATGCCTTACTTAGGATTTTCTCCCATGTTGGTTTTCCACAGGAGGTTATAACTGATTGAGGGGGTTCCTTCATGTTGGACCTGATGAAATGTTTGTGGGAGAATTGTGGGGTGTTGCAGAGATGCGCAACACCATATCACCCACAAGCCAATGGGCTTGTGGAAAGATTCAATGGTACCCTGAAGTCAATGCTCCGGGTGTTTGCTGAACAGCATGGGAGGGACTGGGAGAAACACCTTCTCCACCTGTTGTTTGTATACAGGGAGGTGCCCCAAGAGTCGACAGGATTTTCCCCATTCAAACTCTTATATGAACGCTGGGTACATGGGCCCCTAGACCTGATCCAGGAGGACTGGGAAGGCAAACACACCACCCAGGGAACTCCCATAGTGGATTATGTCCTTAGGTTTAGGAAAAGGCTGAAAGAGCTTATGGGGACAGCCCAGAGCAACCTGGCAGCTGCCCAACAGAAACAAAAAGTGTGGTACGACCACAGAGCCAGAACTCACTCGTACATGGTGGGTCAGGAAGTCATGGACCTTATTCCGAAAGACAAGCTGCAGGCTGAGTGGGCAGGACTGTACAAAGTGGTTAGGAAGGTAAATGACGTGAACTATATTATAGAGTTGCCTGACAGAAGACAGACAGAAAGGATGTACCATGTCAACATGATGAAGCCATATGCAAATAGGGCTGGCATGGTGTTTGCAGTGTGTAGTCCTGGGGAGGGGACGGACGAAGGAGACCCCCTTCTGGACTTGCTGGAAGAAAGCAAGTGGGAGTCCTCTGTGGAGGCAGTAAAACTGTCTCCCCAGCTGGCCCCAGGCCAGATCCATAAAGTAAGGGCGGTTTTAGCAGACTTTGCCCCAACTATTTAGCACCAAGCCTGGACTAACCCCGTTAGTGACTCATGATGTGAAGACAGGGACACAGACACCCATACGGCGGACAGCATATCGGGTGTCAGAGGCTGTCCAAAAGGACATTAGGAGGGAAATGGAGGAGATGCTGGATTTAGGGGTAATCCAGAGATCCCACAGCCCCTGGGCCTCACTCGTAGTCCTTGTACCCAAGCCAGATGGCTCTACTCATTTCTGTGTGGACTATCGTGGACTGAATGCAGTCACAAAGTCAGACACCCACCCGATGCCCTGGATGGACGAACTCCTGGACAAGTTGGGAGGGGTGACTTACCTTATGACCATTGACCTGACAAAGGGGTATTGGCAGGTAGAATTGACAGACAGAGCTAGGGAGAGGTTGACCTTCATCACTCCGATAGGCTTATTTGAATTTAAAGTAATGCCTTTCAGAATGAAGAACGCCCTTGCCACTTTCCAAAGGTTGGTGAACCAGGTGTTAAATGGTGCTGAGGAGTATGTTATGGCGTACCTGGATGACACTGCCATCTTTAGTACCAACTGGGAGGAACACCTATCCCACCTTAGGGAAATGCTGGTCAGGATACAGAGGGCTGGGCTCATTATCAAAGCCGGGAAGTACCAGGTGGCCATGGGAGAAGTGGCATACCTCGGGCATGTGGTAGGCCAGGGACAGCTCTGTCCTAACCAAATAAAAATAAAGGTCATCCGGGCATGGCCCAGGCCAGATATGCAGAAGCAGGTCAGGAGTTTTCTTGGGGCAGCAGGGTACTACAGGAAATTTGTACCAAATTACAGTGCCCTGGCTGCTCCCCTATCTGACCTGGTAAAGAAAAGGATGACAAAGAAAATTACCTGGGGACCAGCGTGTGAAGAAGCCTTTACCAGATTGAAGGAGGCACTGTGTAGTGTTCTTGTTTTGACAAGTCCTGGCTATAGCAGACCCTTTATAGTTCAGACTGATGCATCAGACATGGGTATTGGGGCAGTACTGAGTCAGACATCCAGCCAAGGGAGGGCTCACCCAATAGCATACCTGAATAAAAAGTTACTTCCCAGGGAGCAGGCATACTCCACTGTGAAAAAAGAGTGTCTTGCCATGGTGTGGGCCCTAAAGAAATTAGAGTCATACTTGTATGGGCAGCATTTTGTGGTACAGACTGACCACAACCCCCTGTTTTGGCTGTCACAGATGAGAAAAAAACAATGGTAGATTGCTAAAATGGAATCTTTCTTTGCAAGGGTATGACAAGACAATATTACATAGGGCTGGAGCCAAAAATCAGAACTCAGATGGCTTGTCTCGCACCTACGAGGAGTGAACTGATTTGGGAAGCTCATCCCATGCAGGGGATAGACCCCCCCCCCAAATTCAGTCAGGTTAGGGAGGATTGTGACGCTTGTACCAGCTGGTTCTGATTAATCTAGGATTTTTGTAATATAAAAATGTGTTATTGAGTGTCTCCCATGAGAGATGCTGAATCAGCCTGTGGAATAATGCCCCCCATGTGTTGGCTACAAGGTGTTGCCTGGAAGGCCAAGAGATAATTACAGTCTAGAAGAGACTTAAAATTTAGGATCTACTGTTTATGTGACTGATTGCAGCTTGCCAGCTGCCAAGATAGATCATAAACTTTTATGATGTTCAGAGGAAACACAGTTAATTTCACATGGTGATACAAAGCATGTTGCACCTCTGTGAGATCTTGCAGAGAGTCATAACAAGTCCTTTGAAGTCCTGGAAAGGGGAAGCTGCTCATAAGATCAAAGAAAGTCATTTGAAAAAAATGAGTTTTGCTGAGGTCACAGAATTTTAATTTACCTTCTGAATAAGACATCCTGTTGGTATGATTTTTTTATATTCTGACAGTGAGGAGCTAGGTGACCTCACGCAAAGAGGTTGGCAAAGCCAGTTTTTAAAACAGTATTCTGTTTTCCATTTAGACACATATGTTGGGACTCTTAAAAAGCAACATCAGGCACCATTAGGAGATAAGTATACATTAGAAAAGACAATTCTAAGAGTACTGTGGTAAGAGATTTTGTCTGCACTTTTAAAGCTGTTTTGCTTAAGTGATTTGTATGTTTTGTGATATATTTTATTTATTCATTTATTCATTACAAATCGGGTATATAACCTTGGAGTCAGAGACTCATTTACAAAGGCACCTCATTGCAGGGAGGGCAGACATCAAGTCAGTTATTACAGTACAGATTAAAACAGAGGATAACATTACAGGTGCAGAAAAAAGGAGCATTTAACATAGATACACTTAGGTTACATAATATCATAGTTTGTATGTTACTTAGGTTACACAATGTTACAAAATTGTGAGTTAAAATCATGGATATAGTAGGTCCTCAGTGAAGACAGTGGGTTACATCCCTATTTGGACCTAGTAGGGAAGGAGTGAGTCTGGAGGAGGGAGAGGTTGTCCAGTGGATGTTGTCGAGCTAAGGGAAAAGGCGGGCAGGTACCACGGGTTACAACAGTGGGTTAGTTGCACCTACAACAGCGGGTATTAAATATGTGGTTCCGAAGGGCTGTTTTGAAGGAGCCAATTTTTGGCAAGTTGGAGATGCATCTAGGGAGGGAGTTGAACCAGGTGGGGGGTCAGTAGAGGAAGGATCTCTGGGAAAAAGAGGTCTTGGTTCTGGGCACCTGGAAGGTGGCCTTAACAAAGCTATGGGTGGTCATGGATGATAATGACTCCTGTAGGGAGGTGGAGACCCCGGGGGGGAGAGTCCTAGCAGTGATTTCTTAGCGAGAAGGCAGGTCTGGTAGAGCAGTCTCTCCTCAAAGTTGAGCAGATTGGTGATAGTATAGAGAAGACAGGTGTGAGTGCGACTGGGGGCACCGGTCAGGAGCCTACAGGCCTTATTGATAGAGAGCTGGATTTTGGAGAGGGCAGTGTTGTCAGCTGTGGCGTAGATGGGCAAGCCATAGTCCACGAGGGACAAGACGGAGGAGGTGATGGCCAGCCTGAGGGCAACCTGATGCAGGTAGTCCCTGTGCCAGTATAGCAGGCCAATCCAAGAGTTTATGGTGGCTGACAGGGCATTAATGTGGGTGTGGAAGGAGAGGGCAGTATCGAACGTGATGCCTAGGTACTTGTATGTGGTCACTTGTTCTAGCTGGTGCAGAGTGCTGGGGATAATTAAGAGGGGGGTATTTTTAGCTTTATTTTGGTGGTGGGAGAAGAGCATTGATTTGGTTTTCTTTAGGTTAATGACCAGTCTGTGGTCACCGAATCACCTTTCGGCTTGGTTGTAAGCTTGCTGGAGGGATAATTGGAGGGAGGTGGGATTGGGATGTGAGGCAATGAGGACTGCATCATCGGCATAAAGGAGCATTTTAAAGGTACATGAGCTGGGGAGGACGTTGAGGTAGAGACTAAAAAGTACTGGACCCAGGATGGAGCGCTGAGGGACCCTGGAGTGAATGGGAAGAGTGCTGGAGAGGGAGCCGCTGACCTAGACACACTAGGATCTAGCAGAAAGGTAACTAGAGAACCAGGAAATGGGACTGTCAGAGAAGCCAAGTTGGTGGAGAGAGTCGAGTAGAAGGGGATGACAGACAGTGTCAAAGGCCTTGGAGAGGTCAATGAACACTGCTCCTGCAAGGCTGCCAGAGTTGAGAGCAGCATGCAGGTGTTGGGAGAATTCCAGGAGAGCCATGGTTGTACTGTGTCCTGGGCAGAAACCGTGCTGCTCTGGACACATAATGTTGTACTTGGTTAGGTATTCAGAGAGCTGGATCGACATCACTTTTTCAAGGGCTTTAGAGAGTGGGGGGAGGATGGAGATCAGCCGGTAATTGTTGGGGGTGGACCGGTCGCCACTCTTATGTATGGGTGTGATTTCAGCAGTTTTCCAAGCACTTGGGAACTGACCCAGGCATAGAAACCATTTTAGAAGGTCAGTCAGAGGGACCAGGACTTCGTCCACTACAATACAGAGGATCCTGGAGTCGAGGGAGTCACTGCTGGGGTTATTGCTGCCTAAGGCTTTTAGCAGGTGAGGTCTGGCTTCTTGGAGGAATAGGGTGCGCAGGTAGAATGGTGGGCGATGCAGGACCGGAGGGAGAGAGGCAGGGATTGGGTCAAAGTAGCTGCTGGGGAGGACCGAGCTTAGGTCAGAGAAGGTGGTGTTAAGGCAATCGGCTATAAGGAGCGGATCTGTGGTGGGGGTGCCATTGATGGAGAGCTGGGATGGTGGGGGGGAGCGGGACTTCCCATTTAGCTCTTTCATACTATCCCAGAAGGTCTGGGCTGAACCCCAACTGGAAGTGAGTGTGGTCTGGTAGTGCTCTGCCTTGGCCCGCCTAATGGCCCAAGTGCACTTATTGCATTCTGCATTGTAGGCCTGTCTATCAGATGCCTTTCCAGATTCTACAGCAATGTGCCAGAGATTATGTCTGTTTTTGAGTCTCTGGAGGAGGGGTGGTATGATCCATGGGGCATTGCATTTTTTGGAGTGGATCCCGGTGAGGGGGGTGAAAAGGTCACAAGCCTTACAGAAGGCATTGTGAAGTGGTCAAGCTGAGTCAATGTCAGGGGCGCACTGGATAGGAGACCAGTCTAGCTGGGCAAGGTATTGTTTTAATTTTCTGAGGCCGCCGGGGTGTAAACGGCAGCGTAGAGTGGCCTGGGACACTGACTTCAGAGTGGAGGATGACCAGAGACAGAGGACTGGGGAGTGATCACTAAGAGGGTCGGGGAGGACAGTGACATCCTGGATTTTGTAGAGGTGGTTAGATATAACAACATCTAGGAGAGTGCTGGTGCCAGTAGAGTTGTTGAATCTGGTGGGCTGGGTGACTAACTGGGACATATCCAGGGCAGCAAAGGAGTCCCTTATATGGGAGGCAGTGGAGGCAAACCAGTTAACACTGTGATCACCTAGGATGACTTGCTCCACTTTGTGAGGGAGAGATGTGAGGTAGTAAATGAGGGACTGGACCACTTGGTTTTGACTCCTTGGGGGTACGTAGGAGACCGTGAGGAAGAAGAGGGTCTTGGGCAGGGTCAGGTGTGGTTTTTAAGGTGAGGGCTTGAGCTCCATAATCAAGTTTGGGAGCTGGGAGTGTCTGACGTATAAGGGAGTCCCGTACGAGTAGTGTGCAACCACCACCGCGTTTGACTACTCAATCTTCCCTGTAGATGGTATATCCAGGGAGGGTGATAGTGGAGTGGATTTGGACAGCCTAGTCTCTATCAGTGTAATTATGTCAGGTTGATGTTGAATGACCCATCACTGGAGGGCAGCGGATTTCTTTAGGAGACTGCAAATGTTTAAGGATGCAAAGCGGAGGCCAGTTGCACTACAGGGTTTGGAAGGGCTGGAAGCCATAGGTCCTGGGTTAGGGTGTACATTACCAATCAATCAATCACTTTATTTAACAAGGCATACACACCATTGAGCAAGCTCATTTTCAAGCTGGTCCTGGGCATTAATACAATACAGTACACTTCATAAGATTACAATTACGGTGGACAACGGTGCAAAAAAAAAAAAAAAAAGAAAAACATTGTGAAGGTGCCGGTCAATATGGGCCTATACATACCGGTCAACATAATTAACATGCAAAGGTATATAATGATAAGCTTTACTGAAATGAGAAGAGACAACAATCCCATATAGTCTCCGCGAAGTAAGAGCTCATACCTAAATGATAAAAAATAAGGAAGTATTAAGGAATGGGGTAGAAATTGGGGTGAAAGAGTAGGCAGCCAAAAGGGAGGCCAGAATAGGTAAAAGGTAGAGAATAGGCAGGGCCATCTTGGATTAAGGGAACTAGGCTTGTAGGTCCTAGGTTTCTGTTGTTAGGAATGTGTGGTGGATGAGATACTTAGGCATAGGATTTGAGAGTGTCACCCGGGGCTTAGGGGTCATCGGCATCTGAAACAGTTGCATGATTCCTTCAGATAATCCGTTAATAGAGCTTTGAATGTGAAAATGCTTGGAAGTGAGGATAATTTTAATGAGTCTTGAATAGTGTTCCAAAGTGATTGAAGTGAGAAGTTGATTGCTGTTGAGCCAAGGGTAGTTTTCACTCTAGGAATCTGGAAGCAGATTAAGGAGAAGCGTCTCAGGCCATAGAAACCTTTAGCCCATTTGAAGTTGTTTGAGATGTATGCAGGGAGGTTATCAGATAATGCTCTAAAAAACAGAGGAGAGCATTCCTTTTTCTTCTAGTTGAGAGTGAGGTCCATCCCGAAACCTGGTATAGATGACAGTGATGTGTACTACAGGGTAGATATAAGATAAATCTTAAAGCCCGGTGGTAAAGGATGTCCAGTTTGTTTAGCATTGTTGATGGGCAATGACTGTAAAGGAAGTCAGCATAGTCCAGTATAGGTAGGAATGTAGTTTGTACTAGTCTCATTCTGGCTTCTAAAGTGAGTAGGTGTTTAATGCGATAGAATAAACCTAATCGCTGTTGAGGTTTCATTTAAGTGACACAGAAAGTTGAGCTTGTTATCCAGCCAGAACCCTAGGTATTTAAAGGTATCAACTACTTCAAGGGGTTCATCTAAGAGTGTTCGGATCAGTGTGATATGTGGACATCCAGAAGTAGGCTTTGGTGAGAGAATCATTGCTTTAGTCTTTTTGGCGTTGAGGAGGAGCTTGTGCGTGAGAAGGTTGTATTGGAGGGTGATGAAGTCTTTCTGTAAGTACTCATGGGCCAGATCCAAGGATGAATTTGTGGTATAGAGTACAGTATCATCTGTGAATAAGTGCACATTTGCTGTGCCCAGCTGCGAGTACCAGATACTAATAACAGCAGTGTGATTATTCTTGTTAGTGGCCGGTGGTGATGGAGACCCTTGGGTCAACACTCAGCTGAGGATTTTACAATCAGGGTGCATGGGATAGATAAAGTGTGAAGGGTAGGAATGGCAGGGGAGACCTGGGTCCAGGTTGGGTCTTGGAGGGTGGAGGAAGTGGGGGTGTTGGCAGGTTGGGGAGGTTGGGGGTTCATGGGTGTGTCGAGGGTGGGGAAGAGCCGAGTCACTGTGGGGTAGTCTGGGGATGATATTTCTAGTGTGGAGGACAGGTGCTCCGGTCGATGTGAGGTCTGTACCAAGAGGGCGAAGGAGAGCAGACTTAGTAATGGAGTGTAGGTGCCCATAGTTTTATTCCTATAGTAGACAATAAGGGTGCAGGCTGACCTTCAGTGGACTGCCACCGTGGAGTAGCGGTAGTGCTGCCGACTGTGGTGCAGAAGGTACCGGGTTCGAATACCCTGGGGGGGGTGTCTTGAAGCCTAGCAGGGAGGTTGTCTGGGGTTGCTGAGAAGACTGGGGTGTGCTAGGTTAGTGGTGAAAAAGGGGTAGAAATTGCAACTCCTAGTGGTCACAAAGGGAGCAGGTTAGGGGTTAGTTATGAAGGTGTGGTTGTCTAGGGATTGGGTAGGGAGGTTAAGTATTGAACAGAGTGGGGGGGGGTGCAGTGAGGTTTTCCAGGCAGGGGGACAGAGCAGCTGAGTAGTAGAGGAAAAGTGTCCAGGAAACAGTAAGAAGATGTAGAACAGGTTGGGGGAAAAACCCCTCTAGTGGGCAAAGAGTATAAGCTGCAAATTGGAAAAATCAGTATCAATCAGTAGAAGAGGGAGGGGGCAAAGACTGATGAATAGTGATAGACTGAACACACAATAAGCGAAATGAGACAGGAACTGTATTGTGTTGGATTGGGTAAGTGTGCTTATAACTGGGCCCTCTAGTGGCTAAAAGATATAATCTGCTAATGGAAAAGTCAGAAAAAAAAAAAAGGCAGGGAGTTTCTGAAGCAAGTTCCAACCAGTAACTTGCTTGGAGGGTGAGCTTTGGGCAGCTTCTCCTTACTCTGCTTATCAAGGGGAAACAGCCCGAAAAGGGCACATATATGATTCTGTATTTACAATTTTTTTTATCTATTTTTAAGTAAACCTCTACTGTAGAGACTACTTAGTGTGCCTTTGAAATTCTTTTTTTTTGACAAGTGAAGCATACATGGTTAAAGTTGACACTGTACAAAGCTTACTGGTTTTACCAAACTGGGAAAAGGTAAGAATTATTTCTGAGGTCTTTAATAGAGTTTTAAGGGTACATTTTGTACACCACCTGGTTAGGTGCCTGTAGGCGAAAGATATCTGCCCCCCACCTCGAAGAGCAGAATTATCTGAGCCTGTACATTGGGTATGCTAACAAGAGGATCACAGTTTGAATCCCTCAAAGACTTGAGACCAAAGGTTGATTCAAACCCACAAAACAGACAGGAGGGTTACCCTGTTTCTGTTTCCTGTTCACAAGACTGCACTCGGAGGATGGCACTGTGGGAGCAGAGGGCCTGACCTACTGAGTGGGTTTGTGACACTGTGCAATCGGTGATGGGGGAAACCACTGGACCATCAGGGACTTTACTAAAAGGATGTACTGGGTAATTGGGGATGGGGAACCACTGGAGTAGCAGAGACTTTACTAAAAGGATGTACTGGACAACCAGGGATGGTGGAACCACTGGAGCAGCAGGGACTTTACTAAAAGGATGTACTGGGCAGCTGGGGATGGGGGAACCACTGGACCAGAAGGGACTTTACTAAAAGGATGTATTGGGCAATCGGGGGTGTGGAAACTACTGGACCATCAGGAACTTTACTAAAAGGATGTACTGGGCAATTGGTGGGTGTGGGGAACCGCTGGACCAGCAGAAACTTTATGGAAAGGATGTACTGGGCAATCAGAGGTGTGGGGAACCACTTGACCAGCAGAGATTTTACTAAAAGGATGTATTGAGTGATCAGGGGTGTGGGGAACCACTGGACCACTAGGGACTTCACTAAAAGGATGTACTGGGAAACTGGGGGTGGGTGTGCAGAAACCACTGGACCACTAGGGACTTTACTAAAAGAATGTCCTGAACAATCCAGGGTGGGGGGGACCACTGGACCAGCAGAGATTTTACTAAAAGGATGTACTGGACAATCGGGGATGGTGAAACCACTGGATCACCAGGGACTTTACTAAAAGGATGTTCTGGACTTCTGGTGATGTCACAGAGTGCATGGCTGCATAGTTTGAGAGCTCTGGGAGCAGACAATGTTTTTGTCATTAAATCTAGCTGATTTACAGACGTCTATGCTCTAACCCTACTGTAGAGTGCACGGGAGATGGCGACCAAACAAGATAAAGGGGAAAAATTCCCACACTGCTAAAATTAAAGCACTGATGGAGTAAGAGAAACGCCCGGGTCTACAAACTGACTCCCAACTAGGCTCCCCAGTTTCAAGCATCGCGGACTCGGAGGACAACATGGAGCTTGGCGAGCAGCACACAATACTAACCAAGCTGGATGGCATTATTAAAACGTTACACCACGTGGAGTCTTCAGTAGCCAATCTTCATGCAGATATGAAAACAATAGACTCACGTGACACTGCAGCAGTCTAAACTGGATGATCAGGAGAACCGAGCTTGCCATAACAACTTTCGAATATACAGCATGTCAGAGGACATGGAGCAATCCGTTGCATCAGTCAAGGATTTTGTGATTGACATACTGCGAGAGGTACTTAAAATTTCAGAGAATGTCCCTCTCCCAGTCAAAAGAGCATACACTCATTAGCCCCAAAACCTAGAGGGCAGTCAGTCTACCCACTCTCGATCATTGCTAGAATGCTAAACTGCTAAGACAGGCAACTAACACTTCAAACAGCCTGGAAAGTGAAAGATTTGCAAATAGACGGCAAAAGTATATTTTTCAACTGGTATTTTTTGGATCACCTGAAGGACAAAAGGTGCCAAGTCCAAGAAAGGATAAAGCAAGCCAAAGAGTAAAAAATAAAAATCCAGCTTTACTACCCAGCACACTTGAGAATCCATAGAGAAAAGGGGCAGCTAGGCCTTCATTGTCTGGACCGCAAGCAGATATTCTGCAGCACGACATAACCCAAGCAGCTTGGCGCAGAGAAGGAAAGCCCAAACGCCCCCAATCTACCACAGTGTCTTGGCCCTCTCACCTCAGTCTGGATCTAAAGGAAATGCTGGTGAGAGAAAACATCTTGCCCCAAACAGGAGGCAGAGGAACTGAGAGGACTTTCAGCAGAGAGTTTAACCTGAAGATTTAAATGATAAAATCATGTCCCATCTGTTAAAAGGAGGAAAAGGCCTCACTGGACTGTTGGGACTCGAGTGAAAGCCGCCGCAACTCGGTTCCAGGTCAAAAAGGCCATACACCTACCTCTTCTCAGAGCTTTTCTTTATCTTAGCCCTACCTTGCTTTATGGAACACACACAGTTTGGATCCAGCGAAGGATACACTACAAAGACAAAATAGACTTCATCATACTAAACTTAAAGAATTTCTCTGAACCCTCTTTTCCCTTCACTTTATAGTTCAGTGCAGCATGCACAGTTAAGTGACAGCAATATATTTTGTTAATTTGCAGTGTGCAGGGGCTTCCTCATTGGTAAAGCATAATACTTACTGGCATAGTTAGAGGTTTCGCTCCTACATAATAGAATTTTAGGAGCAACCTAAATATAATTTGGGTCTCACAATGCCTGGGGGCTTTTAGTAGTAATAGAACATATTCAATTCAAGTTAATCGCAGTTTGAGTTATCTGATTTGATGTACTGTATGGAGAAAATTGCCCCATAGCGTCTCAGCAACCTTACAAAGAAAGTGGGGTATAAAAGCAGTATAAACATTTTTGATGTATACCTTGGTGGTCCTTCACCACCATGCTTTGTAGAGGGTACCGTAGGTGGGAGTGAGAGTTGACCTGTGGCCCCCTCCCCTATGGGAGGCCCACCAGCTATCAACTAGCATTAAATAAATACAGTTAATTAAGACAGGCAGCCCCCAAACCTCCTGCACTAGCCAATACAGTGGCAAAACTACAAACATAAACATCTTAAAGTGACGGTTTCCATTAACTGATACTTTCAGATCAGGCCTGTAGATTCTACAGGCAGAGTAGCACGTGCTACACAACCCTGGGTAACTACAGGGGACCATTGAATTTGCCTAGGAAGCTTAGATAAATAAAAGATTTTCTATTTTTTTCCTTTTTTCCTGTTAGTATTGTTTCTTCTATCTCAAGTTACCTAAGTTCATGTTGTTTAGACAGTTTCAAAATGTTGTAGTATTCGCAGTTGTGCACACAGTTTTACAAACATGATTTTATGATATGTACAGAGGATGAAGGGTAATAGGATTCATGCTGGTTAACCTTGGTGGAAGGAGGGGCAGAAGGAAAATATATGCAGAGTTGGACAAAATCGATTAAAAGATGGGATCTTTAAAATTATTGTCCTTGAATGTTCAAGGAATCAACTCCTCTATTAAGAGAACGAAAGTTTTACACTATTCAAACCAGCTTCATGCTGATATCTGTTTCCTCCAGGAAACTCGATTAACTGGGGTGGAGCACTCAAAGCTTAAAAGCTTAAAAAGTGGGTAAAGTGGTGGGCGCCTCGCACCCTTCAGGGAAAAAAAACAGGCACAGCAATCCTAATCCAGAAGAATATCCCCCTAGAAATTCTGAAAGAAGAAACTGTGGAGAATGGCAGAGGGGTAATAACCACTGGAGAGTCGTTCTCCCAGAGGCACCACCTAATAAACATCTATGCCCCTAACAATGACCCATCATTTTACCAGAACTTATTTTGTAGAATTTCAGACTTGGGAGGGGGCTTAATCCTGTTAGGGGGTGACTTCAACTGTATCCTTAACCCCCTTTTAGGCTGTTCTTCCCAGAACAGTTCCACAAATAAGAAAATGAGCAACGCAGTTGGGGGGGGGGATGCAGGAACTCACCCTTCTGGATGTACAGAGAGAATTAAATTTCTCTGCAAAAGATTTCACTTTCTACTTCAACCCCAATGACTCCTACTCAAGAATAGATTATTTTCTTTGCAGCAGCCCAGACCTGCATATAATGAAAGATTGTACTATCCAATCCAGACTGGTCTCAGACCATTCAGCAGTGACCCTAATGCTCCAGTTGGGAGATTAATGTAGGTGCACACTTTGGAGGATGAATTCCTCCTTATGGGAGAGGGAAGATTTTAAGGAACAGATATCACATACCATTGAGGATTACCAAAGAAACAACAACATGGATGAACCCGGTCCTAAATGGTACTGGGATGGATTAAAAGCTGTTATTTGAGGGGATATCATTCCCTATGCCTCTCAATTGAAAAAAAAAACAATGCAAAGAAAGGCAGTTAGTTTTGGAATTTCAATTAAAACATTTAGAAGCCATGTGTAAACAAAACCAAGAAAATAATGGTAAAGTTAAATAATACCAGAAAAAATTTACAAAATATCTTAGATCAACAGATTGAAGGAAAATTGAGGTATACCAACCAAAAATATTATGAACATGGCAATAAAGCTATCCGACTTCTGGCCTTTCGGCTCAGATAGTCCCAGGCTGACAGACATGTCAAAAAAATAAAAATGGGGTTCCCTGGGATGGAGACTACCAATGGCACCCCAAGGGAAATCACAGGTGTATTCAAGAATTATTATACATCACTCCATAAAAAAGATCTGGGGGACTTGAACTCACCACAAGAGAGACATGATTACCTAGACAAGGTTTCACTCCCTAGGCTGTCAGAGGAGGTGAAACTAAGGTTGGAATCTCCTATCACATCCCAAGAAATAGCAAACACAATCAAAAATATGAAGCCTGGGAAGCCACCTGGTCTGCATGGATTTAACATAGAATTTTACCAAAGGTTTAAGGTGCAATTAGCCCCTATTTTATTAAAACGTCTTAACTCTTGTGAGGAGGATAAAGATTTCCACCTGTCCTGGCAAGATATCTTCATTACGGTGATCCTGAAGGAAGGCAAACCCCCAGATATATGTGCATCGTATAGATCAATATCCCTTCTTAATGTCGATTCAAAAATCTTTACTAAAATACTAGCAAATAGGGTACATTTGGTCTTACCAAGCATGATCCAACAGGACCAGTGAGGTTTTGTACTAAACAGGCACCTCAGAGATAACATTAGAAGATGGCTTAATATTCTGCATTATGGGAAGATGGCCGAGGAACAAAAACTTGCAATAGTGGTGGACGCTGAAAAGGCGTTCGACCGCCATAGTTGGCACTGTCTGTTAGGGGTACTCACTAAATTTGGATTTGGGGACCAATTCAAAACCTGGATTAAAACAATATATTACAGACCCCAAGCTAGCATCAGCTGCACAATAGCAGATGGTTTGGAGATGCAAAGGGGGACCAGGCAGGGATGCCCTTTGCCCCCCATATTGTTCGCTCTAAGTATGTAGCCTTTGGCTGAAATCATTAGAACACACCCGGATTTAGAAGGGATTACAGTGGGAGGGGAAGAAAGTAGACTATTGCTTTTTGCAAACTATACCATGTTATATTTCAGAAATCCAATTAAAACATTCCCAGTTTTACATCAAATACTCAAGACATACGGCAGCTGTCAGGTTTTAAAATTAATAATGACAAGACAGAAACAATTCTAATAAATGGTCTCCTATCCATAGAACTAATACAATTGATTCCATTTTGATGGTTGTCCCTTAGTATTAGGTATTTGGGCATTGATATCCCCATGAATCTTAAACAGCTTTACCATGTTAACTATGGAAAATTGATAAAGGAAATGTTTACAGATTTAAGGGACCTCCTTCCTCTGTCCCTAATGGGTCGCGTAGACTCAGTAAGGATGAACATTCTTCTGTGCTTTCTGTTTTTGTTCAGCACTCTGCCCTTACATAGCCCCAGCTCTGAGCAGAGAAAATAAATAAAGCTCTTCAGTATATGTGGGACACACTGCTGATGGCAAAAACTGAGGAGGGCTGGGACTACCTAATTGAAAAACCTATTACCAGATGGCTCAGCTGACCCCATGGGTGGCCCATTTAAAGAGGGACCCAGCCAATACTTGGATTAAACAGGAGACGGGAAATAATCCAGGGGTTACCCCAATGTTAGACTTTGCTGGCTCCCCAGAACATATATGAAATCTTGACATACTAAACCCATGGTTGAAACAAATGTACAAGGTGTGGGGGAGGTTAAAGAGGAACTTGGTTTGAAATCTCACAACCAACAGAATGGAATTTACACATTGTGCCCACTTTACTCCATTGAGACTGGACCAATCTTTTGAAGGTTGGAAACATCAAGGTCTGGTGTTCTTCTAACAGCTCCTCTAGTAAGGGTGAATAAAAACTTTTCAATCTCTTCAACAAGAATTCCACATGCCCACTTCTCACTTTTTCAGATACCTACAAGCGGTTTCTTTTCTCTGAACTGGCACTAATTTATTAGATGCCCAAAGAACCCCTCACCCACTGGAGCAGACTATATGGGAGGCAGTGGATGGTCTCAAAGAGACACATTTGATCTCTAGATTGGTCACCAACTATATGACTATGGTAGAGCATGCCCCATCGAAATCCTGGAACACCTGGGAAAGAGAGATGGGCCTAAAATTAGATGCACAGGCCTGGCAGCAGATTTGGGAGGGAGTATTCCGCACATCAGCCTCTAACACCTGGAGGGAATTTAGATGGAAAATTCTAATAAGATTTTTTAATACCCCATCTAAAATTAAACACTATAAAGTGGGCAACTCGGAGAAGTGCTGGAGGGGCTGTGGAGGTGTTGGGACACCTTTTCACATTTTCTGGGATTGCCCAAAACTGTGGTCCTTCTGGAACGAAGTGGGACATCGATTCCAAAAGATGTCAGGAATCCAGGAACCACTTACTTTCCCTCTCATGATTTTAGCCTCCCTCCCTAAGGGCAAGCGATCCAATGGTCAGAAATCCTTTATAGGAATCCAACTAGCGGTGGCATGTAAAGCCATCACTAGATATTGGTTAAACCCTGCCCCCCCACCCTCTTGGAGTGGATAAATATAGTAAAGGATGTTTCCCAGGTGGAAAAGATCATAGCAGAACTTTGACTGAGGGGAGATAAATATAACGGAATATGGCTACCTTTCATTGCACTTGCTGGAGGACATAGAGGGAATATCCATTCTAAGAAAATACAGAATCATACATGCCCTCACAATGCAAAGCATCATGGGCTGCATATGCAAATCACCACATAATGTTATGCTGTTCCAACTATATCCATTCTATCCCAGTAAGCCTTTCCTCTGTGACTTTTTTTTTGTGTATAAACAGAAACTGAAAAAACTCTAGTCCATCCATATACATATATACATCTTAGAACAATTAAGACATAAAAAAAAATAGCCATGTAATAGTGTTGTTCTTTTCATTGAAATCGATTACTTCATTTGATGTCATGAGTTAAATCAGCTGACATAGAATGTGTATTCATTAACAATACTAATAGATGGACTGGAAAAGATAAAACACTGTTGCATAGAGCATATGGAACTTTGACTCGCAGTCTCATTTTTGAAAAAGTTCTTGGTTACTGCGCAAAGATAGCATAGAAGAAAGAAAGAAAGAATATGGTTATGGACTTCATTTGCAACAGATGAAAATGGCTGAGAAATGTATTTTGTATGTCTGGTACTTTAATTTATTGTACAATGTACTTACCTGTGTCTGATCCGAATAAACTTAAAGTTTAAAACAAAAAGATGTTCTGGGAGATCAGGGATGGGGGGGAACCACTGGACCACCAGGGACTTTACTAAAAGGATTTACTGGGCAATCAGGGTTGGGGAAACACTGGACCACCAGGGACTTTACTAAAAGGATATCCTGGGCAGTCAGGGATGGGGGAAACAGTGGACCACCAGGGACTTTACTGAAAGGATGTACTAGGCAATTGGGGGTGTGGGGAACCACTGGAGCACCAGGGACTTTACTAAAAGGATGTACTGGGTGATCAGGGGTGGGAGGAATCACTGGACCACCAGGGACTTTATCAAAGTAAAGGATGTACTGGGCAATCAGGGGAAAGCTTGACACAGGGATGGGCAGCTGCAGTGCAGCCACCCCACTTCTGGGGTTGGGGCACAGGCTTAACTCCTGGTTAAGAGGTGGTTTTTAGTGGCAGTAAACAGTGCCAGTCGGGGGGCTGTTTACCACCACTGCAGACTTTTGAAAATATGGCTGCACCGGTATGCATGAGGGGACTCCCTCATTCGCATAGGCACAGCCATATTTTAACACCTTGGTGCTGCCCAGTGTGGGAGCCCTCTGGGAGCATCTGAATATGGCCCCATCAGGAGTGCTGGAATAAGCTCATGTTAACACCGTCACTAACCATGTTTGTGCCAGTGCTAATCATTGAATATTGGGGCCTATGTGTTTTATATTATATATCCTGGCTAACCCAGAAAATGGGCAGTTTCTCTCTTAAAAAAAACATGTAAATAAAACCAATCAATCCATCACATTTTCTCTACTGTTTAAAAGGCAGCATACTGAGTGTCCAGGACGCCACACCATTAGCACCTAATTTCTCACTTAATGTGAGCAATTACCACCACAGTAGCCAGGTCAGAACACCTGAAAGGGGCCAAAAAGTTGCATGCAACCAGAATCTGACATATTTAGACAGCCCCCCCTTCAAAAAAAAAATGAACTGCAAAGAATAAGTAATGATTTGGAGTGGGACTACAGAAAAATGTGCGTACATCCAAAAATTGTAGACATCCCAATGCTATACAAGTGGAATTGACTGTACTTACAAATGTCTTCATGATGTGGCCCAAGATGTTTGTCAGATTTACTCATGGAATATTGTCCTACAAGTGCCCTTGACTCTACAGATCTAATGTCACCGGCCATTCCTAAATTCAGCCTAAAACAGTTGGTGGTAGGACTTTTGAGATTATTGCCCCCTCACTACGGAATGCCCTTCCGAAACTTTAAAGGCTTGTTAGTTTTAAAATGGCCCTGAAATCTTGGCTTTTTCTTAAGCTTTTGAATGCCTGTGATTTTAAATTGTCCGTGAGATTTTGCTTTTTAAGATGTTTGTCTAAGCATATGCCAGACATTTGTTTTGCATTGTGTAATGTAATGTATTGAACTGATGGTATACTCTGCACTGTACTCAGAGCTATTTGGATGAGTGATCTGTGTGTAAATAAAGTGGATTGGAAATGGGTTGGATTGTATATGATACAAAAATAAATCTGTTCAATAAAAAGTTGTATGGTGTCCAGTTTTACTCTATGTATGTGCTTGTAATATAATGAACCTTCCTTAAATAAATACCTGTTAAAGGAATATACCTATTAAAAAACCCTATGTAGAGTATGTGCAAGCCCCCCTCCCATCCCCATGTCTAGGAGCGAGCCAGATGGTCCTTGAGAGAAGCAGAAATACATACCAGGTCCTTAAAGTACAGTTCTTACCATAAGCTGGCTTCACTGGAAACTGGTTCTTCTGAGCCCAGAGGTGCCATACCACAGGTGGTGGGCTCTGAGGGACTTAAAGGGTTAATCAGCAATGACATTTCAAAAAAACAAAATGTCCACACTGAAAATCCAGCTAAAACGGGGATCCCAATTTAATCCGAAACATGACCAGTCTCCAACATATTTACAAAATTGATTAGATTAGGCCTAGGAGCCCACAACAGAGTTCACAAGCAGTGCATCGGTGGTTCTTCATGATCATCAAAACACTCCACCTTTTTAAAATTAATCCCTGGGCTAGGTGCCCACATATGGGTTTCCAGGCAGCAGCAGCAGCACTATGAGGCCGGGTGACCCCTATACGCTGGCGGCAGCATTTCCTCTCTCTAGCTCACTCATTTTCAATGGCAGCTTCAGGTTCCATCTCGAACGTGCGAGAGGAAAGAAAAAGGAACCTTTGCACCCTCAGGGCTACTTACACACCTCCCCTCCAAGTTCAAGACATGAGCAGGTGACTCTCCCCTACAGCCTCTCGGGGCAAATGTCCCCACCAATGGTCTCTTCCAAGTGTCCATGGTCCGGCCACTCACAGCTCCTCTCCCTGGAAGCTGCAATCCAGGCATAGCAGACCACAATGACTGCAAAGACAGGATTGGGGGATCTGTGATCCACAGCCAGGGCCCACGCATCAGTCCCTCGCTCTCCCTTCTGCTCCAACCTATAACAAGCATGATGGCTGCCTTTACTTCTTCCATGATGGACCTCAGGGCTGAAGGTTTGAATCCCGACCCCACGGAGCACCACCAATAGAATGGTCGCTGCCACATGAATACTGCTGCTACTTACCACTACTGCTCAAACTGCTGAAAACTTGGACAGGAGCAGGCAATTGTCCCTGCTCCTGCAAAACCACCCCTGCTAACCCCGCAGTGTGGGAACTCCCTTAAGGCATCAAAATCCCCAATATATACAGCCAGAGCCTTATCAGCAACCTACGACCCCCGGAGACCCCACCGATGGGTGGAAGCCATACATATTCAGAACTGATAAGGGCCAAAATAACTGGGGGAGGAAAAAATAGTAAACCCAATCCCAGAGGGGATTACATCTTCCCCCACTTTAAATGCTCACTGACTCGGTGAGCATCACTAACCAGCTACCATGGCCCTGTACCACCATGGAGCAACAAGATGCATGGCTGACTGGGAGACAGCCAGGATGGTGGGCTCCAGAACTAAAATTCTATGGAACCTAAAACAGGGCATCCCAACTCCCAAAGCTAAACTGGACCTATTACCGGGCATCCTCACCCCAAAGCTAACAGGGACCTAAACTCGGGCATCCCCAACAACTGGTGAGCCACCAGCTGTGATGCCCAGGACTGTTTATCCGGCACCACAGAGGTGGCATCCCAGTCCCAAACTAACGCTACCTACCTAATAGAAATGGAAACGCTGCCATGCTGCCTAAAGCTGCTGGGCTCTCATGACTACATTTTCTCTTTAAATAACACAACCCAAAACATTTTCAAGAGCAAGTAATACACATCTAAACATACACATTTCAATATTTCAGCTATTGGATGCAAAAGGCAACACCCTCCAAATTAATTAACACATTTTTCTTCCCCCCCCCCCCAAACAGCACTTTGGTGTAGAGTCTTGTTATTTCTGTAGTAATAGGAAACAGTCTTAACCAGAGTTGCAAGAGTCCAAGCACCGAGCAATCAAAATTACATTCCCCCTTCCTTATTTATTTTATTTATTTATTTGCTTTTGGTAACCGGGTAAGTGCACTAGGCAAACAAACCTGCCTATTTTCAGGCACAACCCGGGAGAGTACAATAGGATATACAGTAGTGACAACAATAAGGTACAAAAAGATAAACAGTAAATGCAAACAATTACATCCGCTGAGTAAGTACAGCAATTACAACAGCAACATGCTAACAACAAGAATAGAGAAGATGAGGTAGAACTACAAGTGCACAGCATCATAGCACATTAGTATCATAATAGTGAAAAATAGACTAGTGGTGCCTTGCTAGGGGAGACAAAGGCAAGTAGACACACATTCACAATAAAGGCATACATAAGGATGAGCATGATAGCCTGTAATTGAGAGACAAGCAAAAGTTAAGTGCAGTTGCAGGTATCTAGAGCATTATTCTTTGGTAACCAGGTAAGGGCCACTAGGCACAAGTGCCTGTTTTCAAGGGCATCCTGGAAGCACTGGGCGGTTAAGTGATTTGCTCAGAGGCACACAGTATGCAAGTGGAGGTTGTGAGAATCAAACCCAGGTCTGGTCTGCTGGATGTATCAAACTCATTCACACCTCGTTCCTCTAACCTCTAGGCTATACTGCCAGCCAGTAAAATGTAAATGTTCAACTGACAAATACATGCTGTTGGATCAATATGTTAAAGGCTCTGCAACCACACATAGACAGAAAAGGGACAGTGTCACCCATTTTACTGCAATCCAGTCTCAGTGCAGAGTCCTCTAGAAACAGCATCTTTAGGGGGAAGAAGGGTACACTGCAGGCCATAGAAATCTTCAGCTGTGGAAGAAATAATAGGTAGGCAGAGGCTTGGTAGAAGCCTGGTCAAAAGAGTCCACAGCTTTCACATAAGCCTTGTACCTCTTACCCATCAAATCCTAATGAGAACGTACATCTTGAATGAAGTGAGGCCATCCCATGCGTAGTGTGCACATTTGCTCTTCACCATGTTCTGAATTCGTTGGAGGGTGTAGTTGGTACTATCGGGGCCCATACGGTGTTTCTTACATAATTTGTCAAGGGTACACCAATATACCCAGTCCTGATGATGCTCTTCTATAATGTCCTACAGTCTGTCAGGGAGGTAGGGGTAAACATACTCAGGGTAGTCACAACGGATCTTCTTTCAGATGATACGTTCTGCTTGACTCCATTCTGGTAGTTGTCTTACACTGGAATGAGGGGTCTGCCTGTCCGGCAGTCACACTCCCTACCTATACCTCCTCACATTGGGTTTTCCATTGGTTATGCCCTCAAAGTCCCCTTCAATGCCAGCACTTGGCAGCTAAACTAGGCCGGTCCTTCCACACCATGATATATTGGGACTCATGTTGAGAAGGAATATCCCTTTCTAGATCACCATCACTGACATGACTCGCTCCCTCAAACAGCGGCAAGCCACTTGCCACTGCACCAGGCTTCTTGGGGTGGACAAGGAAAAGGTAGGTTCTTCTGGCTTCTCAGCTAGCTTCTCCACAGTTACAATGGCTGCGCCAGTGGGCTCAGGGGGGCACAGAAGGCAAAGGTTGGTCTGGCACTTCAAAGTCCTTTGGCATTAGGGGCTTCATGTGGGCACTGCACCAACAACCACGTCCCCGGCTGGGGGGGTGGAGGGTTCACCCCAATTGCTTCAGTTTTTGGAGTGGCAACACCACCAGGCCTCTCAACTTCGCTCATGTGCTTCTCCGTCTCAGGCTTCACAGCTGATGAGGGACGAGCTTCAGAGCCACCAATAGATGCAGTTACAGTCCACAGCCCATCCCAGCTCTCCAGTGTTGATTCTGTGGAGGTGACTGATCCCCCTAGCCCACTTAACCAGGGGAAAAACTTTGGGTCAGTTGCACCGGGATCTTTGTAGACAACTAGAACAAACCAGAAGAAATATCACCCATGGCCCCTTGGTTCTACACAGAGCACACGTTGAGACTGAAGACTTTTCAACTATAGTCCACAGCCACTTAAGCATGGTCAATGGCACAGTAATTTCTGAGGGATCTGGATCAGAAGCCATTCTCGTTCTTTTCTGTAGGCCAGCTAAAAAATAGATCTCTAGACAAATAAGCTCAGCGCCGACGTAAAGCATCCTTTCCCACTGTTACCATCTCTCTCCACCTCCCCTCCACCGGATCACAAATGTGCCCACAGCCAGCCCAACGTTTGTTTGTTTGTTTGCTTTATTTTTTTTGTTTTATTTTGTCAATAGGGTAAGGGCACTGGGACAAGCCCATTTTCAATTCCAACCCGGGCACATGTAACAATACAGATACAAATCATAAAAACATAAACAAAACAACAAATAATTAAAAACATTTACATTCATGTGAATGTAAATGTTTTTACATTTGCATATGGCTCACATGTACTAGCAAGCAGCCTCCAGTCTTCACAGACTCCACTGCACCACAGTGCTTCAGAAGGCGTGAATTTCCTCACACTGCACCATATTGTCTCTTCTTCGAATCAGTGCATAGCAAAATTGGTCACAATCCAGACTTCGCGCCTGGTACCCACTTCAGCACCAAGGCACCCCGGCAAGCCTCCCCTGCCCTTTGTGTCTAGGTGTATGCCAGATGGTACTTGAGGGGGTGAGGATCACAACAACAGAAACACATGCCAGGTCCTTAAAGTACAGTTTTTACCATAAGCTGGCTTCATGGAAATGGGTTCTTCTGAGCCAGGGGGTGGCATACCACAGGTGCTGGGCTGTGAGGGACATAAAGGGTTAATCAGCAATGACATTTCAAAAAATGGAATGTTCACACTGAAAATCTTGTTAAAATGGGGGATCCCAGTTTAATCAGAAATATGGCCAGTCTCCAACATATTTTAAAAATGTATTACTCCGGGCCTGGGAGCCCGCAACGGAGTTCACAAACAGTGCATCAGTGGTTCTTCACGGTTGTGAAGACCCTCCACCCTTTTAAAACTAATTCCTGGGCACGGTTGTCGCATATGGGTTTCCAGGCAGCAGCAGCAGAACTATGAGGCTGGGTGACCCCTATATGCTGGTGGCAGCATTTCCTCTCTCTAGCTCACTCATTTTCAATAGCAGCTTCAGGTTCCATCTCGAACATGCGATAGGATAGAAAAAGGAACCCTCACATCCTCAGAGCTACTTACACACCTCCCCTCCAAGTCCAAGACACGAGCATCTCAGGGCAGATGTCCCCACCAATGATTTCTTCCAAGTGTCCATGGTCTGGACACTCACAGCTCCTCTCCCTGGAAGCTCCAATCTGGGCACAGTGGACCACAGCAGCTGCAAAGACAGGATCGGGATCTATGATCCACAACTGGGACCCACATATCAGTCCCTCACTCTCCCTTCTGCTCCGACCTCTAACAGGCATGACGGCTCCCTTTGCTTCTTACATAATGGACCTCAGGGCTGAAGGTTTGAATCCCGACCCCATGGAACACCACCAACAGAATGGCTGCCACCATGTAAATACCACCGCTACCCTCTACTACTGCTCAGACCACCAAAACTTGAGCAGCAGCAGGCACTCACCTCTGCTCCTGCAAAACCACTGCTGCTAACCCCATGGCGTGGGAACTCCCTTAAGGTGCCAAAATCCCCAATACATACAGCCAGAGCCTCAGCAGCAACCTCCGACCCACAGAGGCCCCATCGATGGACACAGGCTATACATATTCAAAACTGATATGAGCCAAAAGGACGGGGGGACTAGTAAACCCAGCCCCAGGGGCGGATTACATATGGAACAGTTTAATGTTTTTAAGATGTAACCAGACTCACTCTTCTCCCATGTTCGAGGCAGGTTGCTACTAAGCACTTGAAGTGTTAACTTGTATCCTTAGGGTTGTTTCTTATTGGGCCACAGCTGGAGATGTGTCTGGTGGTTTGTGTCCTTGATCCTTCTGGTTTGCCATGTGGACCAGGCATGAATATTCACGACTCTGCTCTCCCCCCTTTGCCTATAGACGGAGGAGGTATCTGAACACAGTTTGGTTGGGCTGGCCAGCAGTGGGGATTTTGCCATCTTTTCTTAAAAGCCAGAAGAGGGATTAGGGAGGAGAGAGAGAGAGAGAGAGAGAGAGAGATGTTCCAGGGAAGCTATGCTTCTCCTGCTCCTCCACAGTTGGGAAGATGTCCTCGCCCAGCAGCCAAGAGAGATGATACCTGTAACCTTGCCCCAATGGGGGCATACCTGCAGACCCTCATCATCACCAAAGAGGCAGCAGAGAGTAATGGTGGGCCCACTCTCAAAGCAGGCCAGCGGGGTCATTGCAGATCCACTCCAAGTTCAGCAGTAGAGTGAAGTACAGGAGTCCATCTCAAGGAATGTACAGGTAACATAAAGTATCCTAGGTAATAATGGACAAGGAGTGTACATCCAGGGGATCCTGTAATTTATTAAACAGAACTGGGTAAGTGCAAGGACATGGATGGACCTGATAAGAGTTGGGATCAGCCAAGTCCCACTTAGTGAAAGGGAACATTGTTTAACCAGGAGTAGCACTCTAAGCTGAAGCTTGTTTCCAGATGTGACCTGGGAGCACAAGGAAGTTAAGTGACTTGCTCAGGATCACACAGTATGCACCTAGGCGGCTGTGGGATTCAAACCCAGATCTACAGCTCAGAGCCTTAACCAACTGTTCTATACTGCCTCCCAGTGTGCAAGAGCACATTTCTTAGGTCAGTTATGGCCCAAGGTCACATGGGCCAAGTGAATTATGATGATCATTATTATTAAGAATAACAATAATAATTTAAAACAAATAAAACAGAGCTGCACTTATAGGGTGATTAAGGGTTTCAGCCAGTATGAAATCATGGGACTTTTGTCTTTAAGGAGCTGCTAATGCCTCAATGGAAATTTGTATTTGGACACCATTTTGTTTATATTGTATATATTTTCTTTATTAAAATGCAAGGAAAAATCCTGAAACCTCATTGGCTGAGAGATATCACATGACAGTAGATTAAAAAGCTTGTGATGCACGGTTAGATGCCGATCATTACCAAGGCAAAAAAGCCTCATTACCTATAAAATCAGGGACTACTTCATGTATATAATTTTGCCATGTAACATCTATTTAAACAAATGCTTTTATGCAAAACAAATTAAAATAATAATGTTTCACTTTACATATAATACATACGAATAGCAAGCCCTTTTATAAGTGGAATAAGTCACTCCAGTGTGCATATTAAAGGATTTAAATGTACGTCCCAGGGGCATAAAGACACATGACCTTCGACCTCATTCCTAATGCCCCTGGGATGTGCATTACAATCCTTTAATGCATACTCTGTCATGGCTTATTACATAGAAACATAGAATTTGACGGCTGATAAGGACTGCTTGGCCCACCCAGTCTGCCCATTTCCCTGCCTACTGGATAAGCTGCAGATCCTAGTTGACCAGCAGCCTACTTCTTACTACCCCCATCCCCTAGAATCGCCTTATGACTGTCCAATGCATGCTTGAATTCCACCACTGTTTTTGACTCCACAACCTCCTCCGGAAGGCCGTTCCATGCATCCACAACCCTCTCTGTGAAAAAATACTTCCTTAAATTACCTCTGAGCCGCCTTAAATTACTTCCATATTTCTCTCTCCTTCATTCAGCAGTGTGGTCTAGGGCAAGGATTCTCAAAGGGTGAGGCCAGCCTCCCTGGGAAGGCCCCAACCTGTTCCAGGGGAGGCTCAGGCATGTCTGAAAAGTGCTGTATTGAAATTTGGGGTTTTATATATTTTGTGTGAAGAGATGAAGCAAACTGAAAGAGGATAATAGTAGGTGAATTTCATGTATTTATTTACTAACAGGTGACAAGGGAAATTTCGGGTGTACCTGAGGAAGGGTAGGGAGTGAATACATTTCAAAAGGTAACTGCAAAACAATTAAGAAATACACAGTGAACAATAGTACAAACAAATATGAACAATAAACTAATAATGAGTGGTGGTAATTGATCAATTTGTAGACTGATGGCAGAACAGCCCAAATATAAGGTCTGAACATAGACGTGCTAAGAGCAACAGCAGGAAGGAGCAAAGTAATCCCAGAGAAGTTGCTTAGGAGCAGGGAAGGAGGGGAAAAGGCAAAGTATGTAGGAAGGTTATTTCAAATAAAGAGGAAACAGAGAAAGTAGTCTGACCCATGAAGGTACTGCAACAAGGGGTAACAATGGTTCAAGAATGAAAATAGTGGAGGAAGTAGGCTGGCCTGTGGGGGGGGTACAATAAGTTGAATAATAATAATTGTTTATTTTATTTATTTATAATTTAGATAACACCTTTGAGCACAGGAACTCTTTTTCAAAGGTTCCACGTAAATATAAGACAAATAACTGAATGTGAGCCAAGTACTTAAAGGGGTTTCAATTTATTCATGGTGTTCTGTGCAAAGTACAGTATGTTATTTCTCTTTGGGGAGGCACAAGATTATTTTAGTTTTTGGGGGAGGCTCAAAATCTGTTCCATGGATTTGGGGAGGCTCACTGTGACAAAGTCTGAGAACTATTAGTCTAGGGGTTAGACAACTGACTTAGGAACCAGGACACTGCAAGCTTAAACTCCACTTAAGCCAAATATTTAATGTGACCTTGGTCAAGTCACTTAACCTCCCTGTGCTCCAGTCTCCCAATTGTGGAACTGCGAAGAAGCAGGACCCCACTGGAAACAAGATATTACATCTTAGTTGGGATATTCCAAGTAAATAAATTGCAAAAAACAACAACAAAAAGTTTGAAATGTCCTGTTTCCTGATTGCCAAATAAATTTACAAGATCTATATGTTAATTCCTCACAAATGTTCAGGGAGGGACGAGTTCAGACAGCATGATTTAGGCAAATCATATTACAATTCACAGGCCACTTCACCCATTCTTGATAACCGTCACAAACTTTTTTTTGTAAACATAGTTTATTGAGGTACTACACAACAGAAATCAATACATAATACACAGAGATAGCAGGAATATAAAGGATGGTATCGGTACATAAGTATAACCATCACTAACATGTCCACCACCTTTACTCAAAATCCTTTGACAAGGCTCTAAAAATTAAACTAAACTAAATAAAACTAAAATAAAACTGAATGTAATTACTGTCCTAATTTCCTCTCATAGTCCTCTCATAATCCTCCTTCACATGGTGTACATACACAAATAATAAAAATGAAATACTACTCAGTTTTAATTTGGAGTATTTCTCTGCTGACTATGAAACATCCACCTCCTATCCTTACATGCTTACCAGGGAAATCGCTGCTGCTCGTCCTGCCACAGATAAAACTGAGGCCACAGCTCCATATATGTGTAACCCCCCTACAAATGGGGAGTTCCCAAAGGGCTTCCATGAGCTTGCCCAATAATCGTTGCCAGGCTGGTATGCTGTGTTTAGCAATTAAAAGTATTGCCTGTGAGTGCCCGTGTGGCCTCCATGTACTATCCCTTTAAGGGCTGCCTGTTTGTAGTCATAATTAATCAAAAGGGTGGACTGTGTGTTTCCATGTCTGAGTCCTGTCCAAGCTGCTGAATACTCGCTCCATTTCTGCCATCGCTAACAGTGCAGAGTGAGCCCTGCTAAAAGATGTGGCCAAATGCTGGTGATTATTTAGAGCAGGGTTTCTCAAATGGGGAGGCCCCAACCTGTTCCAGGGGAGGCTCAAGCAAGTCTGAAAAAGTACTGTATTTAAATTTTGGGTTTTATATATTTTGTGTGAAGAGATGAAGCAAACTGAAAGAGGATAATAACAGTAGGTGAATTTTATGCATTTATTTACTAATAGGTAAAAAGGGAAGGTTAATGAGCCAAGGCTCATTTCAGGTGTAAAAGAGAAAGGGTAGGGAGTGAATACATTTCAAAAGATAACTGCAAAATAACCTAGAAATATACAATGAGCAATAGTGCAAATAAATATGAACAATAAATTAATAATGAGTGGTGGTACTTGATCAATTTGTAAACTGGTGGCAGAACAGCCCAAATACAAGGGCTGAGCATAGAAGTGCTAAGAGCAATAGCAAGAAGGAGCAGAGTAATCCCCGGGAAGTTGCTTAGGAGAAGGGGGGGGGGGGTAAAGTATGCAGGAAGGTTATTTCATATAGAGAGGGAACAGAGGAAGTAGTCTGACCCATGAAGGTACTGCAACAAGGGGTAACAATGGTTCAAGAATGAAAATAGCAGAGCAAGTAGGTTGGCCTGTGTGTGTGTGTTGGGGGGTTACAATAAGCTGTATAATAATATTTGTTTATTTTATTTATTTGTTATTCAGATAATACTTTTGAGCACAGGAGCTCTTTTTCAAAAGTTCCAAGTCAGAATAAGACAAAGAACTGAATGCGAGCCAAGTATTCAAAGGGGGTTTCAATTTATTCATGGGGTACTGCGCAAAGTACAATGTGTTATTTTTCTTTTGGGAGGCCCACGATTATTTCAATTTTTGGGGGAGGCTCAAAATCTTTTCCTTGGATTTGGGGAGGCTCACTGTGACAAAGTCTGAGAACTATTGATTTAGAGTAATAATTATAATGTGGTTTGTTCTAACTTGCCTTATTTGCAGCAAGGACTGTTCAGTTAGCATCACCATTTTGGTCCCGGACTGCTGAATTGGACCAATCAATGCGTAAGGACTCTAAAATGGAGCTTACTAACATGGGAGTGTGTGGATTACCAGTTGGGACTTGTAGTTTTGGACTGTTGGTGCCTTTTGCATCAAAAGGGGGAGCTATTACTATGACTGACAGCTGGACCCATCAATCAGACCTTTTGGATCCAAGGAACAACCCCCGAGCTGTCTGCTGGCAAGCCAGATTGAATTTGGGAGTCAAGGGGGAGAGGCCCCACTCATGATAGCTGAGCAAGCGAGTCGTAGTTCAAGTGGGAGAACTGTGCGAAGGCCCATTTAATGGCCTGCATTTCGGCTTGTAGTGTGGAGGGGCTGAGAGGGAAAGAGCGCGTTTGGATTGATTCCGAGTCTGGAGAATCCCAGCAAGTAACTAGAAAGAGACCAGGCTGCACCTGTAGAAGACCGAAGATCTTGCTGAATGCGATCAGCCTGTCAGGAACTTCAGCTGCCTCAGAGCTCCCGGTTGTTAGCAGGTACTTTGCGATCGGGATCGAGGAGCATCTGCCTGGTAAAGAAATCCTTTGTATGTATAAATGTGCTGAGGGCTGGCAGCTGTGCCCAGCTCAGATCGGACTGAATCTGCTGCTGCCTAATGCAGCTAGGCCCTGCCACAAATGCTCTGTCACCCTACCCTGCAGCACAGTGAAGAACTGTCAATGCGAGACCTGCCAGGGGATCAGCCCTGGCTCCATGCCTGAACAGGAACAACGCTGCGGTGCATTGCGTGGGCCCTGCTTTTTCTGGCAATCCAGAATCATCATCTACTGCCTCCACCATTGTCCATCCTGTGTCCAGTTTTTGGGTACCATGAGTAATCATCAGGATATCTCCCTGCAACATATAGATGAATCAAAAGTGTGTCACCTGATTGCCTGTAATTTCTTTCTTTTGCAGAAACTGGGCCCTCTGGCTCTGGATTACAATTAGGGCGTGGTGCATGTTATTTCTTCTCTTCACAGGGCCCCAACCAGCTGCAATGCCGGCCTACCCCAGGCAACGGTCCTGGCTAGCCCATCTTCCATCCCCTCAGGGTACCCAAAGAATGTAACATTTCAGGGACTCTAAATGCTCACACTGTAGAGTAAATGATAGATTAGTCCAACTAATTACCCTGTTTGTGCCCCTCCAGTGTTACTACCCCCCAAATAAATCAGATCTACTTTTTTCTGCAATTTACATTGATTGTGGTGTTAGTTTATGCTTGGAGTATTGCACTGTTGCCTGTTGTCTTGCCTGAACTCGTTTTACAGGGGATCCCCAGAGCCAAGCTGAAGAAGTCAGTCCCGGGGGTAAGTGCCAAATATATGTGTATGTGCAAAACATATCAGGGGTATTGTGAAGGTAAACATTGTGTATTTAGTGGGCCACTAGTAGGAGACAAGGGGGGGTCACAGTGTCCCAGAGGGCTGTGGCTTGGTTAGTTCGACCCATACCAACCCTGACCTTTGGGTGGAGGCATCCGTCACCGAACCTAGGCCCCTTAACCTGCTACTAGCCAAGCAGGTAGGGGTAGTAGCCCTTGAGATAGCGCCACCTAGGGGTTAAATGATGCTTTCGGTTGTGCATATGTGGAGTGGGGGTGGGGTGGGGTGGTATTCTGCAAGTGGACATGATAAAAAGGGGGATAAAACATTCTTTAGGTACATAAATGAAAAGAAGAAAAGCAAGGCAGGGATAGTAAGTCTAAAAGGGGAAGGGGGAAGTGGGGAAGAGAACCAAAAGAAATCAGACTTATTGTACAAGTACTTTTGTTCAGTATTTACAAAGGAAGGGGTAGGTGATCGGCCACAGATAGGGGAAAATGGCATTGGGGAAGGGAAGGGAAAAAGGAAAGGGAACATTGTTTAACCAGGAGCAACACACTAAGCTGAAGCTTGTTTCCAGATATGACCCGGGAGTACAAGGAAGTTAAGTGACTTGCTCAGGATCACACAGTATGCACCTATGCAGCTGTGGGATTCAAACCCAGGTCTCCAGCTCAGAGCCTTAACCCACTACGCTATACTGCCTCCTTGGGGAAGTGGACACTAGCCCTTTTACAGAAGAGAGAGCCCTCAGGGAACTAGCTAAACTAAGAGTAGACAAGGCAATGGATCTGGACAGGGTTCACCCCAGGATACTGAAGGAACTAAAGGAGGAACTGTCTGTACCTCTGACGGCCCTGTTCAGTCTATCACTGGACATGGAGGAAATTCCAGGGGACTGAAGGAGGGTGGATGTGGTCCCAGTACACAAAAGAGGGAACAGGGAGGAGGCAGGAAACTACAGACCTGTAAGCATGGCTTCGGTGATGGGCAAGGTTATGGAAACGCTACTTAAATAAAGGATTGGGGAATATCTTAAAACCAGAGAATTTCAGGATCCAAGGCAGCATGGGTTCACAAGGGGGAGATCTTGCCAAACAAACCTGATAGAGTTCTTTGACTGAGTTACCAGGGAGGTGGATCAGGGAGGAGCGGTGGATCTGGCCTACCTGTATTTCAGTAAGGCCCTTCAACACCGTTCCACACAGAAGACTGGTAAACAAGCTTGGCAGCCTGGGAGTGGGTCCAAAGATAATAAAATGGGTACCAAGTTGGCTAAGTAACAGAACTCAGAGGGTGGTGGTGAATGGAAGTCACTCTGAAGAAGGTAAGGTAACCAGCAGGGTGCCTCAAGGGTCAGTACTGGGACTGGTCCTCTTCAATGTCTTTATTAGTGACATTGCAGAGAGGCTGGAAGAAAAGGTATGACTGTTCGTGGATGACAGAAAAATCTGCAACAGAGTGGACACTTCGGGGGTGGTGGTGGAAAACATGAGGAAAGATCTGTAAAAGCTGGAAGACTGGTCAAGGGTTTGGCAACGCTTCAATGCCAAAAAGTTCAAAATTATGCACATGGGGCACAGAAACTCAAGGGCAACATACCATTTAGGGGGGACGGGTTAACAACCACAAAACAGGAAAGGGATCTGGGGATTATCATATCTGATGACCTGAAGGTAGCAAAGCAGTGTGGTAAGGCAGGTGACAGGCTAGTAGAATGCTGGGGCGAATAGAGAAGGGTATCACCAGCAAAAAGAGGGAGGTAGTGTTACCCCTGTATAGCTCAACTGTGAGGCCCCAATGGGAGCACTGTGTCCAGTTCTGGAGGCCCCATCTCAGGAAAGACATAGATTGGGAGGAGGCAGTACAGAGAAGGGCAACCAAAATGGTTCGTGGCCTGCATCAGAAGCCCTATGAGGAAAGAATCAGGGAGTTAAATATGTACTCTGTAGAGGAAAGAAGCGAAAGGAGGGACATGATAGAAACATTCAAATACCTCAAAGTTATCAATTTATTTATTTTATTTAGTTTTTGTTTACCGGATAAGGTGTCGTAGCCACAAAATATGATTATTTTCAGACACGACCCAGGAGGTTACAATACAAAATTGGCAGACAAACAAATAACAGGTATAGTTCAGAGGTAATCAACCATACAAGGAAACATCTACATGATGTTCTGTGACATAAACAGTATTGCTAATAAGACAGAGACAATGGCAGAAAAATACACAATAGTACAAAACATAATAAGCATACAATCATGGTGCAGTAGAGTTTTAACACATAATCCATGGTAAGTGCTACATATAACAGTAACAATGGTCAGAGCAAAATTCAAACATTTTGAGAGCTGAGGAAGGGGATATCAAGTACCCTATGAAATTTCAATAAGGTACAGGAGGGTGGCAATTTGCACAAAAAGAGATGCTAAGGATAAGGGGGCATGTTATGAAGCTGGAAGGGGGGAGACTTAGAGGGGATGTGAGGAAATACTTCTTTACGGAAAGGGTGGTGCATGTCTACAACAGATTCCCAGTAGAGGTCATGGGTACCGAAATGGTAACAGATTTCAAACATGCATGGGATAGACACAGGGGGACCTTAGTAACAGGGCTGGAGGGGAGGCCGATCAATTAGGGTCTATAGCAGCATTGTAGGTAGGGACCGTAGGGCAGACTAAGTGGGTAAGGAGGTCCTTTTCTGCTGACAGATTCTATGTTTCTGTCTTTCTATGAGTAGCATTTTAAATGATCAATCTATTGAATATGGAGGAATATGAAGGAAAAAGGCAGCAGGAAATATTTTATTTATTTATTTTTTGTTGACCGCGTAGGTGAACTAGACAAATTCTGCCTATTTTCAGGCATGACCCAGAGGAGGGGGATGCAGATGAATGCCAGCTGACCTTGAACCAGATTAAGCTGCTATTGGTATTTTTAGTGAATGGGGGAAAATTTGGCCAGGGCACCATGGAAATTCCCCTACTCGCCTGTGGGGGAACCTTTGTCATCCTGGTCCTTGACCAAGATGGCGGCTCCCATGGATTCTGGAGGTGGAGGTGATCATGAGCTGGCTGTGGATGCAGGGGAGCTTGCCTCTTCCTCTGTACCTAATCTCAATGAGGCTTCTTCTGTCTCTGAGAAGATGGAAGTGGATTCTAAGACACCTGATGTGGATTTAAACCTGCCTAACTCCAATGATTCGATCGTTTCTTTGGTACATGACTCTCAGAATTCTAGTGTCTGTAGTGCTCTTCCTGAGTTGCCTAACCTTTCTGATCACCTGATGTTTGGTTTGGAATTACAATCTGGTCCTCCGTTTCAGAAAAGGAGTGAGTTTCTGCAGGCACTTTTGGCCAAGGAGGAGTGCCATGAGTCCCAAGCTGATGTGCACAGCTCTGTGAGTGGCTTATCTTCGGAGACTGGGTTATAGCCTCGGAAGGCTCTTCCTCCTGATTCGTGTTCTACTTTGCTTCCCGCAGCGCTCTGCAGCCCTGGTACTGATGCGCCTCCTGCGCGAGCTGTTTGCTTTTCACCTGACCGGACTGCTGTTCCTTCAATATTACAGGAAAGTACTGATAAATTTCTACCTACTACAAATTCTTGTACTGTTGTGGAATTGGGAGGTGTTCAACAGGACCTTGAGTTCAGTGGTCAGGATTCACAGGATTTACCCTATGTTTCCGTTTCTCAACCTTCTCCTTTACCTACAGAACCAGGGGCTAAAGTTTTTCAGGATGGTCCTGATTATGATAAGAATGTTTTAGTGACTGGTCACACAGTGGCTGAGGCCTTGAAGGCTGCTGGGTGGGTTAAGCCCAGTCCTAGCCGGCCTTGGGTGTCACCTGCTAGGCCGAGTGTTGATCCAGCTGACCCTTTGGAACTTCCTCCATCTTTGGACTTTTGTGATTCCCCAATTTTATTTCCTGCTGCTAAATTTCAGCCTCTGCCTGTTTCCCCTGCAGTAGTTTCTACTGTACATGGTACCCCCTTCCTGCAAATCCTATACCTGATTCTGTGCACATTCCTCCTGAGCCTGCCCCTGATCGCTTAGCCCCCCTCCCCCTCGTCCTGCCTCAGGGTGTTTTGGGCCTCAGGATGACTCTGGCCAGGGCTCCTCTCATAGATCTTATGCAGGTCTTTTTCATGAACCTTCTGTATCTGCTAAATGTAGAAATGCAGTGCACATTAAATATAAAGGGGGTCTGGATGTATATCCTGACCGTGTATATGTGGGTTGTACTCTCTTGAAGCACAGTATGGCTTTTCAGCTCATGAGATTTATGCCTTGATACACACCTCCAGTGACCCCAGCTTAGATGCCAGTTTTAAGACTGCTGGTGGCTTGGAGTTATTTGGGGAGCGTTACCAAGGAGTTTGTAATAATCCCAAGTGGAAGGCTTTTGTCGTTATCCCTCTGACAAAACCAGCCTTCAGGACTATTACTGTGTTATTTAAAAATGAGGGGGTTGCTATCTCAGATATTTTGTTCTGGTTACAGATGAAATGCTCTATTCTAGGCCTTCTGGATCCTATTATGGATTCTGAAGATATCTGGACTGGGGGGTTGCGGATTTGAGTTAAATTGCCTCAAGACAGGGGCAGTATCCAACATCTGCCTAGCTGTTTCTATCTTGTATGAGATAGGGGCTTTATTTTTTATGCAGGTCAACCTCGATCCTGCTTTAGGTGTGGGGCATGCACCCACTTGAGCAATGCTTGTGACAGAATGAAGTGCTCCCTTTGTGGGGGTATTGGTCATGTAGCTTTTGCATGTCAGACCCCGGTGGTGTGCACTCTTTGTGATGACCTTACTCATACTTTCAAGGATTGTCCTCGGGCCTCTCACAATGCGGAAGGAGCAGTTTCTGAAGATAACATTGAGGTTGACCCTCCACAGCCCGTTGAAGATAACATTGAGGTTGACCCTCCACAGCCCGAGGCACAGTCTGGCCCTGACCTTTCTACTCGCACTTGCCTACCCCGTCTTCTGATATGGCTTCCTCTCCTGTACCTTCCCCTGTGGGGTCTGTGGTCCCTTCTCCTGTATCTGCTGAATGCATATTCAAAGGAGTTATGCTTTCTGATGGAGTTACCCAGGTGCCTGTGGAAACCCCTGGGGTATCATTTTCTCATGGATCTGATGTATTGCCCTGTGACTCTAATATACAGCCAGGCCCTTCTTCACTCCCTGTTTCTCAGATGCCCCCCCGACTGATGAATGGGAATTGCAAAAAACTAAACAGCTGACACGCAGCACTTCTCAGAAACTGAGTAAGAGTACTTGTGAAGGGAGTGATACAGGCCTTAGTGTGTCCAACCAATTTCTTCCTCTTACTAAGCGAAAGCAATGGGAGGAAGAGGAGGAAGATTCGGATTCCTCCTTCCTGATTTCTCCCCAACCTGAATATGTGACTGACACTGATACTTCCCTGGTTTCTAAGAAAGGTGGATTAAGAAAAAGGAAAAGTCAAAGCGCTCTATTGCTAAAACTGAGACAGCTGTCGTCTCTGATGTTCCGGTTGCTTCTGACACTTGACCATGGAGTGGTGCCTATCTGTGGGATCCTTGAATGTTAATAGTAATAGAAATCGAAAACAAAGGTTAACCACTTTTTCTATCCTTGCAGGTCATCAATTGGATGTTTGCCTGGTGCAGGATACTCGCCTGCATACCAACCGGGAAACCTACCAGGCATCTAAGGATTGGTTATGGGGTTCTTCTTTTTGGTCCTTGGGTGAGGATTTGTGTTCAGGGGTGGGATATCTGATCTTGAATCCTGATTTTCATTTTTCTTGCCTTATTGATTTGGTTCCTGGGAGGCCGTGTATTCTAGATGCAAGACTTGGGACTCATGATGGCATTTTATTAATATTTACAATTTTCAGACTAAATTTCAAAGGATTGCTTTACTACAGAAAATACAACCTTACTTATATACTACCAGATCTGTTTTTTGGGGGGGAGACTTTAATTGTATCCTCTCCCTTTCGGATAAGACTGACAGGACGCAAAAGCTATACTCTGATTATATTTTTTTAAACAAAATGTATATTCAAGCTAGGCTCAAAGATTGTGTGGCTGTTTTCTCAAGGTTGCCGGAGCATACATACTCTAGGGGTCATTTGTCAACATGGATTGACTTCTGGTTTGCCTCTCATTGGGTCCTGGTATGGTCTTTTTCAGTTTTCCTGGTTGAAACCTCTGACCACAGATTAATTAAAACAGTTGTGGGGCGTCCTTTAAATAAACCTGGCCCCAATCCTGTTTGGAGGATGAATTCCACCTTATTATCAGATGAAGCTGCCTGGGCTACCATTCAGGAGGAATTGGATGCCAGATTTTCTGTTTATGAGTTATATGATAATTCCCCATTTTGGTGGCAGGATACCAAACAAGATTTAAAAACTTTATGCGGTTCTTTGGCCAAGACAGCCGCAAATAATAAATATATTACTTTTTTGCATTTTAGAGATGAGCTTCAGTGGCTTTTATCTCGGTCAGTTGAAATGGGGGAAGACCTTGCTGAGGACATTCAAGCTGTTAAGGCAGAAATGTGTCAGTTTCAATATGATAGAGCCCATTCTCTTTTTTTGGAACAAAAGTTTGGTACACAGGGCAAATCACAGAATGTAAATCCTTATGATTGCTGTGCTAGACGGGTAGAGTCTAAGAGAGCATGACAGTTCACTCCTGACAATTCAAACAGCATCATTTCACTCCCAACTTTACACTCCTGCGTCAGTTCATCCCTATGACACTAGCCACCCTACGACAATTCGCTCCCACTGCAATTGGAAATTACTGAATTGAAAATGCAGCAATTTAATAACAAACTGCACTTACCAGGTTAATGCTATGTTAAGTTTTCACAGGCGCCATGTTGCTGTCAGTCTGCAGCTGTGGTTACCATCATATGACGTGTCTGTAGCCATGGTTACCAGCGTCTGACGTTGTGTGTGTGTAGCCACAGTTCAGTTCATTCAAGCAAAAAAGTGGTCGCGTAAGTTAAAAATCAATACTTTATTTTAAAATCTTAAAATCAGTGTAATTTATTTCTTTATCAGTATTCAAAGCTATGAGCAACTCCGCAGAGAAACTCGTCGTGCGGTCTGCACACTTTTCTAAAATGCAGGCAAGACGTGCAACATTATCCTGGTATACTCTCCTTGATGCAGTTGGTGGGTTACCGGCTATTATCTGCTCCACTTCAGAATCCCTTTTTCATTGTACACCCCTGAGCCCATCTATAAATTTCCACACTGTGGGGTGCGACATACGAAGCACACTCTGCATCTTACGGTGAAAGGCCTCCATGACATTATTTATTTTTGCTCATCCGTTTGACAAACTGTCTGAATGATTCCACAGTGTTATTGCATAATGTGGCTGTCTTCGTCCATTCCCTCTTCTGTTTCTCCTGCCCACCCAAGTGTCCTCAAAATAGTCCACAATAGACTGTAATTCTTCTGGGAAAATGTGTGCTGCTTCATCAGATATTTCCTCAAATCTAGGAATGACTTGGTCCGGGGGGGGTTGGGTGTAGAAAGCCAATGCTGGCAGATATTTACATTTTAAGGCAAATTCAGGGTCCTGGGCATATTTTACTGCTAGCCCTTCACTTTGAATTTCCTGGTAGATGCATTGAGTAAAATGGAAGAAACAACCAACTTGAACTGATTGAGGAAATACAGTCCTGAATGCATTTATTGTAGCTTTCTCAAAGTTAGTCATGATCAGAACAGGGTTCAAGTTAGGACACATGTCTTTTAATGCAGACAGTAGACGTTCGTAACATTCTCTTGATTTACCTGGCAGTAGCATAAATAGCTGGCTGCACATTTCCGAAGCGTTCCCCCATTATAACATATACAGTAACTGTGTGAACTGTGGTGGGGAAATGCTGAATGTGCCGTCTGCGTAACAATGTGTGCATCTCTCGAGGAAAGTTAAATTGTTATGTGTTCCAAACACTAGGATTCTATTGTGCCCAGGGCCACTGTCATACAATAAGAAAGGGACTTTGTCACCACATTCAGATGTTTTGTAGAAGCAGTATGATTCAGGGATTTGTAATTCGATTAAGTCCTTTGGGTTGGGAGCTGCACCATAAACTCACCCACTGCATAGTACGTTTTAGGTTTTTATCACATATTTTCCCCTGGGATGCAAGTGAAATTTTAGCTTTTGAATTAAGAAGCACCTGTGCTGTGGTATCTTGTGTTGCGGCAGCTCTTTCTTTTGCAGCATTTATTGCTTCTACTCTTTCAACCGCACAGGCATCAGGTGCATGTAAATGCATAGAAAATCTATGCGTAATGGTTGGGTCCTCGTAGTTTTTATTATGTATTCATGCATTGCAAAGCTTGACTTTGCATACAGCGAGCTCGCACTGCCAAATCGCCTTATTCATGTGTCCAAATTTGTGAAAGGTATATACTGTATATATTTTAAATCATCCACAAGCTTTTTTTCTCTCTCTCGGATACTATGAAGCGGCCTGTCATTGTGGAAACAGAGACAGATCTAGTGGATTCGAGGGCAAGCTGTATCGACTTTTAAACCTATGGTTACCCAGGAGTACCCACTGCTAGCTGAAATTACTATGTAAGCATGGGGGTGGTAACTATATTCGGGAGCGAATTGCCACAACCTGAGTTGTCAGAGGACTGAATTGCCACAGGAGTGTATAGTCGGGAGAGAATAGTCACGGTATGAAATCTCGGGAGCGAATTGTCATGTACCCGGAGTCTAAATATATGGAAGCATTGAAAACTGATTCTGGACTGCTTGAGGACAATGGGGAGGGAACTGAAGGTATTGTTACTGAATTTGTGGAAACTTCCTTTAGTGATAACTCCCTCCTTTGGTTGGCATTGCTGATTTTCTAAGTCAATTGGATGTGCCTGGGTTATTAGAGGCTGATAAACAAAAACTGATTTCGCCCATTTCACAGCAGGAAGTTGTAGACGTGATTGGTGAATTACATAATGGGTCCTCCCCTGGTCCTGATGGTATACCTGGGAATTCTATGAAAAAGCGGTAGGCCTTATTAGCAAATTTTTGGTTCTCATTTTTAATGATGTTGTATCTGGTACTGTCGCATTTCCTACAGCACTTGCTGACAGTCTTCTGATTTTTTTGTATAAAAAGGGAGATAAAGTTGACCTTAGAAACTGGTGTCCTATTAGTCTTCTGAATGTTGATTGGAAGATTTTGTGTAAAATTTTGTGTAACCGTTTATCTTGAGTGGCACAGGATATCATCTCCCCTGGGCAGACTTGTGCTATTCCCCAGAGGGGTATGGGAGATGTGGCTAAGCTGTTATGGGAAGTTTTTGATGAGCCTGGGACTTCAGGGTATCTGATTTCGCTAGATCAGGCTAAGGCTTTTGATGAAGTGCCTCATATTTTTTGTTCCGGGTAGTAAAATATTATGGTATTCCTCTCATTTTTGTTAATTGGCTATGGATTATTTATCAGTATGCCTCTTCTCGAACCCTGGTGAATGGTAGATTGGGGAGGTCAGTCTTGATTCAGAGAGGTGTTCACCAAGGGTGCCCATTGAGCCCGCTTCTATATGTTTTTTCTTTGGACCTTTTATTGAGAAAGTTGAATGTTGTACAGAACATTTCGCCTATGGTGGGAATAGGGGGTAGTTCTTTTCCGATTGCCTTTGCGTACGCTAATGATACTACTATTTTGGTTGCTGATCAAGTCTCAGGTGAACATGCTATGAGAGTAGTGGATTCCTTTTCTGTGATTTCTGGTTCTAGAATTAATAGGCAAAAGAGTAAAGTTCTGGGTATTCGTGTTCCTGGTGTTGTTCTGCATGAGATAAGAGGTATCCCTATATCTGATCCGCCTATCAAAGTTTTGGGGTTTTGGTTTGGAGCCAGCGATTCAGCTTTTTTGAATTGGGACCTTACCTTATCTCAGGCAGCTGAGAAAGTGGATAGATGGAAGAGTTACCCCATGACAAAAAAGAAAAGGGTTTATATGTATAAAACTTTTATTTTGCCTTTATTCTTGAATGTTAGCCATCTTTATCCTTTGCCGGTAAGGTTGGAGGTAAAAATGTACAGTGTGGCCTTTCAATTACTCTGGGGGAGCAGGCTTAACCCTATTAAGAGACACAGGTGTCCTACAGGGGTCAGTCTTAGGCCCCCTGCTATTCTCCCTGTTCATAAACAACCTCCCCCAGCACTGCGGAGGGGTGAAAATTACGCTCTATGCTGACAACGCAGTGCTGTATAGGACAGGAGAGGACACGGGGTCCCTAAACCAGGAGCTGGGCCAGGACCGCCCAGCCTTTGAATCCAGGTGTCAGATTAACAGGATGGTCCTGAATAGCAAAAAGACGAAAACCATGCTCTTTGGCCCAAAGAGACTGGGCCAAAGAGATCCAACCACCTATCACTCTCCACCAGGGATGGAATAGGGATAGAAGTTGTTGACAGCATGCAATACCTGGGAATGTACATTGACCAGGAGGTCTCCTTCAGGAAGCACATCGGCCACCTCACAAAGGTAGCAAACCAAAAACTAGGCCTCCTCTATAAACTAAACCCCTTTCTAACCAAGGAAACCAGGAAGGCAGTAGGGAACGGAACTATTCTCCCCACCCTTTTCTATGGAGCAACTCTGCTCCAGTCGCTGAGAGCTACGGAAAGACAGCGACTGAGCTCACTCTACCACAGGGTCGCCCATTTCACTGCCAGGGTGGACAGAATGGAACACCACTGCAAGGTGCTTCAGGCCCTGAAATGGCCATCCTTGGAGGCAAGACTAGCATATCCCTCCCTGTGCATGGCTTATAAGCTACAACAACCTGGGGCCCCTCTCGAGCTACAAGGCCTGCTCATTCCTAAGACTATGAGATGAGAGCTCAGATCCACCGATTGGGCACTTTTAGAAATCCCCAGGGCTAGATCATCCCTGGGTCAATGGTTGCTTAGGGTTGGCCTCCCCAAACTCTGGAACGAGCTCCCAAGACAGATATAAGACAGCCCCACCACCGAGGGTTTCAAGAAAGGGCTAAAAGCACACCTGGGGAAGGGGCCTCAGTGCCACTGCCTCACTAAGGGTCTGGCCAGGGGACCAAATGCTGGGTGAGTCCCCTGCAAAAAAACAGTAGGACACGGATGGTCAGGTCCATTCAGTCTTGGGGTAGTACTGTCCCTTGCACTTATATAGTTTTACAGCTGTCAATTGTCTGTACCTAACAAAAGTCTGGAGCATTGGTTGCATCAGCTTCTGTACTGTAATGTTTGTCCATGGATTCTATGTAAAGCCTTGCTGTACTGTACATATTCGTTTGCATTGGTTTTTCCCTTCCTCTAGGTACATGTAACTAAACCCGGGTCGCCCCAGAAAAAGGGACTGCAAGGTTCCATTGGGCCTACCCGGTTGCCAAAGTTTACATAAATAAATAAATAGTACTTACTGGCCTGTTAGTGAGGGTGGCCTGAATATGGTAAATCCTGTGCTTTTTCTTTTTACCATGTTTTTATATGCCAATTTTGTGCCAATTTTACTGCAGAAACAACTCCCTTGGGTTCCCCTGTTCCAGGATAGAGGCCAATATTTTTGGAACAGATGGGTTACTCAGCAATTGGGTGTTTTTTGGAATATCCCACCAGAATTGTCTCCTTATTTTTAGAGGTATGTAGGAAATTAAAACTTTGGCGTATTACACCTCATGATCTTTTGCACAACACTAGGAAAGCAGAATACCGATCCCTTTTACATTCTGTTTGTTTTACTACCCCCTGCCTTGTTTTCCAGACATGGTGGTACTCTCTGATGTTCTTCATCAGCTGATGAATCCCAGGATCCCTCCTAAAGTGTGGGATTCGGTTTGGCTTTGTTGCCATTCCAGATTAAATGTTCGTGGAAACCATTTTCACAAATGTATACAGGAGAGATCCTGTTTGAGGGAGGGTTGTGAGTTGGAGGTGGAAACGATGGCACATTTATTGTTTCAGTGTCCCTATATTGTAGGTTTCTGGCCCTTGTTGGCATCTTCTTGGTGTGTCCCACAGTTGCAGAACATGGATTATAATACTTTGATTTATGGGCAGTATGAAATGCAATGTTGGGGTGGTTTTCACATAGGGACGATGCGGGTTATTTTTACTCTTATGAAATGGATTATCTGGCAAACTAGATGTCAGTTCATGTTACAACAGAAACAGCTATCTTTATTGGGTATGAAACTTAAACTTGAACAGGAAATTCATAAAGTGTTTCACAAGGACAGACTTGTTCTTTCTGACTCCTCCTTTCGTTCCTGGTGGAAGGGTTGGGGTTCTCTTCCTTTTTTACAAATTTCTGATTAATTTGTTTGGGATATTTTTTCTGCCCCTTGATTTTGGGCCTTACTTTTTCTAGTTTATTAGGGAGGGGGTATGGGATTAGATAGCTATTTCTGGACCTTGTGCTTTTTTGGTTTTGATTTTAGTTTTGCGCTATGATACATTTTGAGCTATTGCTTCCTTCTGTTCTTCTGCTTTTTGTTTCCTTCATGTGGAATTTTTGGTACCGCATGTTTTTTTTCTTGTTTTAACCTAGTGGTTTTAGTTTATTGGATTGTTGTTTTTGTATTTTGTTTTGCTTGCTTTTTCTGTATACTTTTCCTTGTTTTGTTTTGCAGTTTTGTCCAATAAAAAAAAATTCCCTACTCTTTTCAAGAAGTGCCATGAGATCTTTAACATCCACCTGAACAGGCAGATGGGACCTCGGTTTAACGTCTCATCCGAAAGACGACACCTCAGGAGTGCAGCACCCCCTCATGCTGCACTATAGTGTCAGTATTGGGATATTTACCCAAGTGCCTGGTGTGGGGATAGAACCCACAGCCTTCTGATCTCCTGGCCTCACAGGCGAGTGTGCTACCTGCTGAGCCACTGACACTGACATAAAGACCAAGGAGGCATGGAAACACAGGAAAAATGGGGTGGGTGGGGAGAATGGAGGAGTTAAAAGCTAATTTAAACAAAATGTTTTGCTGAGTAAAATATTTGAAATTGGTATAGCATACCGATGCTGGGATGTAATAAGACTATTTTGGGGGTGGGGAGATTAACTTAAAAAAATCTCCAAAAATATTTTAAATTACTGTATTTTAGATTTATGATTCACTCAAAATAAATCTTGGACCCAACTGTATGTTTAAGACGCCTCAGGAAAGGTCCCTTAGGAAATCCCTGAGCAAGATGATGTTGGGACATCATAAGATGGGGAAGGGGAGCCAGGTTGTTGCTGGGAACCCTTTATGCAGTGATAGTTGCCTTAACTGATCACGTCAGTATAGGTCAGGGCTGGCATCATACCAGCGGGGTTGGTCTGGACAGGGGTCACTTTACCTCAGGGTGCAACCACCCATGTTTCAGGATCAGTACAATGACCATATACATACTGGAAAAAAGGGGGTTTGTCATGGACACAGTAACATATATAAGGGCCCACAAGAGTAAAAAAACACCCCACCCCAATGCAAGCCTGTGCCCGGGCTATCTTCCTGGGCCTCTTGCTTCTAATGGGGGATGACCTAGAGCCAGACCCCGGCCCCTCAGGGATTAGCATCCAACACTTAACACCCAGCACGCCAGAATGGGCCAATGCTAAGCGGCTGAGGGTGGGACATATGACTATTAATAGCCTAAGGCCCAAAATGCATGAACTAGAGGCCTGGGCCAGCCTATACTCCCCGGACATAATCTGTATCTCTGAAACATAGTTGAAGCCACATGAGGTCGAATTACAAAGCTTTAAAACTTTCAGGAAGGATAGGAAGAGGAAGAAGTGTGGGGGAATCCTTATATATGTAAGGTCTGTAATCAATACTACTATGATATCCACGCCGGGGTCTCGAAGAAGATGGGTGTGAAGTACTGTTTGTCAAAATACTCCTCGGAGGCTTCAAGCCACTCCTCATTGGGTGCACCTATAACACACCAAAGAAGGCCATGGAAGCCTTAAAATCACTGAAGAACATCGTACCCACCCTGCCCAACTGTGAAAAGATAATACTTGGGGATGTCAACCTAAACTGGGGGGATAAACTAGCCAGGGAGGTCAAAAACAGCCTCCAGGGAGCTAATCTCACACAGCTGATGCATGAGCCCATACGCATAAACCAAAAGATCGGGAACCATACCACACTAGACTGGATACTAGTATCTAATCCAGAAAGGGCCAAAATGGTAGGGACAGGTGCGGACTAACTCAGCGACCACACACCCACTTTTCTGGAGTGGAGGAACAACTTTCCCAAGCTACCCCCCCAGGACCTTCTGGACCAGAAATTACTCGGCACTTAACGAAGGCACCTTCCTCCAATCCCTGTCCTAAGTGGACTGGGCCCAGGCCCTCAATACCACCACAACTGATGCAGCACTTGAAGGCTTCACCAGGCATTTTCTGTCGGTAGCCAGCAAGCACACACCCCAAAAGAAGATCAGGGTCAAAGGTCAGGATGCCAGGTGGCTTAACCCTGACATCAAGAGGAGGCTGAAGGACAGAGATAAACTATGGGGGAATTACAAACACTCAGACCTACAACAGGACTGGGTGAGGTATCATGAAGCCAGAAATGGCTGCAAAAGGGAACTCAAAAATGCAGAAAAGAGTTACCTGCATGAGCTGCAATCCAAGAATTTGTCAGACCCAAAGAAGTTCTGGGGGCACATAAACACGTTGCTCAAGGGGAATAAGAGTAAGGTGACCGGGTTAATAAAAGCAAATGGGACACCACTCTCCACCCCTAAAGATACGGCCAATGTTCTCAACTAATTCTTCCTGGACCTACAGAGGTTCAGAACTGAAAATCCCAACAAAGACACAGGTAGCCAGGCAAACTCAGGGAACCCTCTCCAGGGTGACCAAGCAAACTTGGGGGACCCACATCGGGGCCCCGAATTTCACCTAAAGCTGGTATCAGCAGGGGAAGTCATGAAACTGCTCAAAGGCCTGAAACCAGAATGCACCGCAGGGCATGACAACCTGGAACCCAAGCTGCTGAATACTGGAGCCCCAGTGATCGCTGGACCAATAACCCAGCTCTTTAACAGGTCCCTGTCAGAAGAGAAAATACCAGCGTTATGGAAGGTTGGACTGGTGACCCCAATCCCAAAAAGCGGACCACATGAAGACATTGAGGATTTTAGGCCTATCTCCATTCTCTGCACCCTAAGCAAGTTACTGGAGAAGGTGGTGTACCAGCAGTTGAACAACTACTTGGAACTGCACCAACTACAAGCTGACCAACTGCATGGCTTTAGAAAAAAACATGGGACCGAAATGGCCTTAACAAACTTCACCACCGAAGTATACAAAGCCTTGGACCAGAACAAAATGCTAGGGGGCAGTCTTTATTGACCTGACCAAGGCGTTTAACCTGGTCGACAACCAGCTACTCATTGAACGCCTAAGAGGTCTGGGTCTGGATGGAAGAGCCCTGAAAAGTTTCACAGACTACCTCAGTGGCAGGTCACAAATGGTTCGGTGGAAAGGAACTAAGTCAGACGAGCGGCCAGTACCCGTAGGTGTTCCACAAGGGTCAATCTTAGGCCTTATGCTCTTCTCCTTGTTCACTAACAACCTCCCCCAACACTGTGGAGGGGCAAAAGTCATGCTCTATGCTGATGACACAGTGTTGTACAGGACAGGAAAGGACACAGGGTCCCTAAATCAGGAGTTGAAGCAGGATTTCGCTGCCCTCGAAACCTGGTGCCAGGTCAACAGGCTGGTCCTGAACAGCAAAAAGATGAAAGTCATGCTCTTTGGCCCAAAAAAACTGGGTCCTAACAGATTCAACTTCCTATCCCTCTTCACCTGTGATGGTGTAGGGATAGAAGTAGTGGACAGCATCAAGTACCTGGGTATGCACCTTGACCAGGAGGTCTTGTTCAGGAAGCACATGGACCACCTCACAAAGGCGGTAAGCCAGAAGCTGGGGCTCCTATACAGACTAAACCCCCTTCTGACCAAGGAAACAAGAATGGCGATCGTCAACAGAACAATCCTCCCCACCCTTTTCTATGGTGCAACCTTGCTCCAGTCGCTAACGGCTACAGAAAGACAGCGACTAGGCACACTCTATCACAGGGTCAGCTGGTTTACAGCTAGGGCAGAAAGGACAGAACATCACTGCCAGGTGCTCCAGGCCCTAGAATAGCCATCTCTGGAAGCCAGATTAGCTTCTCCCTCCCTGTGCATGGCTTTTAAGCTACTGCAACCCGGGGCCCCTCCTGGGCTGCGAGATCTGATTGTCCCCAAGATGATAAGACGGGAACTCAGATCTACCGATCAGACACTACTATAAATTCCCAGGGCCAGATCATCCCTAGGTCAACGATCATTCAGGGTTGCCCTCCCCAAACTCTGGAATGACCTCCCAAGAGAGATACAGGACAGCTCCACTACTGAGGTGTTCAAGAAGGGGCTAAAAGCACACCTTGGGAAGGCACCACCATGCTGCTGCTCCACCTAAGGTCCCCCAAAAGTATTCAATATAGGGTGCTATCTCTGCTGAAATAAAAGGCGTAGGAAACTGGATGGAATTGGTCCGACAGATGGATGGTAGAACCGACTTCTGCACTTGCATAGGTGTTTAACTGTTTAATGGTATGTTCCTAACAAAAGTATTGATTTGTATCAGTCCCTGTACTGTTGTGTGTTCACTCACTCGATGTAAGCCTTGCTGTACTGTACTTATCAAAAGCATTGGTTTTTCCCTCCCTTTAGGTACATGTAACTAATCTCGGGTCATCCCTGAAAAAGGGACTGTGAGGTTCCAGTAGGCCTACGCGGTCACCAAAATTTAAATAAATAACATTTTATAATCACAATAAGGCACTCTGGTGGAGGCACTGTATGTTGATAAGGGCACTTTTCACAGGGTAGAAGTCACTCATCAATGCTTTGTGCTTCACAATGCACTGGAGATATACTGTTAACACAATAACGCATAGTCTGCCATGTTGAGCTTAAATACAGTGACTGGTTGCTGAGTTTGGCACTTTTTATGTAAGAATTAACTTGAAAAAAATATGATTTGAAGAAGCACAAAGGTATACTGGAAATACAAGCAGCGATTAGTATTCTTTATTATATATCCTGTGCTTCACAACATTATGTAAAAAATGGTGACTGTATTATTTCTTAAATGTGACAGTGCTTGTGTAATTGGTATTCTTATAGCTATTGCACTAAAATTGTGCAGGGGTTGCATCATATGCCCTAAGAGGAGAGACCGAGGGATCTCATTATGTACACCCTGGAACAGAGGAGGGAGAGGGGGCGTGATAGAGACCTATAAATACCTCATGAGGGTGAACAGAGTACAGGAAGGGAGTATTGCAGAAGAGAAGGTGCACAAGGACAAGGGGGCATGCAATGAAGCTGGAAGGAGAAAGATTTAGGAGGGATGTGAGGAAGTATTTATTAACTGAAAGAGTGGTGGATACTTGGAACAGTATGCCAGTGGAGAAGGTGGGAGCAAAAACAGTGGTACAGTGGTAAGCTTCAAGCAGCCATGGGATAGGCACAAAGGAATCTTAGCCAAAAAGTAGGGGAAGGGGGAGTAGCCAGTGATCAGATAAGGTCTGTGGTGACAGTGTAGGCAGGGACAAATTAGACTGACTGGGTGTGGACCAAGCGGTCCTTATCTGCCAGCAAATTCTATGTTTCTATTAGGATTCTAGAAAAGGTTTAGAAACCTATCACATATTTGATAGCTACGCCATCTGCTGTACAAGAGGCTGAATAGCAAATTTTCACCTTTCAAGCAATTAGCAGTTAATTATTTAGTATATTTGGCAGTTTCTGGTATAGTAGAACCATGACTGATTATTGAGAATGATTGCAATAATTTAAAAAAAAAACTTAAATTTAAAGCAGCGGCTAGACAATACATGCTGAAGGGACTGTTTTCTTGTCTTTAGAAATCAAATGCTTGTCAAAGCATACTTCTTTCTTCAGCTCTGTTATGCAAATGTCAATTTGTTTCTGTTAAATTACCTGTGCCAGACTGTGAGCTCAGGTTTGATGCTGTGAAGAGCTAATGGTTTATACATTGTACCATCCAGCCATTCTTAATAAATGAACTTGCAAACCACCTCACCTGAGTCAAGGTGTAAGATTGGCTGACTACAGGGGTGATTCCTATCTCCGTCCATGACATGGAAACAAAAACCCTGTCTGCAATCCTCTGTTCTGTCATTAGGTTGTGTTCAATATGCCTTCTATGTGGAAAAATCATTCAAGAGTGATGGAAAATTCACACTGATTATATTTAATAAAATAAAAGTTAAAAGGTACTAAAAACAACAGCTTTGTGATTTTATCAAGATGCATCCTGCAAGTTAAAGACCATTGTTGCTCAAATTTACTGTTTGGTCTGTTGGTAGCTGAAGTGCTTTCTTTCATTTTTATGAGGATTTAGGCACCAGCATCCGAAAGTCAAAATATTTATTTATTCATTCATTCATGTATTCATTTTGGGACCATCTGGGCAGACTGAGTGAGCCAAGTAGTCCTTATCCACTGAAAAATTCTATGTTTCTATGTTGTTACCCACAGACTATACAATGGGCACCAAGAATCTAGTATGGCACATAAAACAATATATAGAGAATACTGGATGGGTAACCATGCAGAACCAGTGTGTTCTGCCACAGAGGGGTTCTGATTCCGTTACCTCGAGAGCGAAGCACGAGAGGTTCCAGGAAATCAGAGCCCAGAGGTGGCAGAATACACTGGTTCTGCATTGGGTTTCCCATACAGTACTTTTTATAGTGTACAGTGCCTTAAAAAATAGTTTAACCCTTAGGCTGCCAACAGACTTAGAACAGATAGGTATTTTGGACTGATATATCAGTCTGCGGCCCTGCAAGGGTTAAAGGCTTCTTCTATTTTATACTGAAAACATTTTGCTGCTTCATTTTAGTCCATATTATTGGCTGGTTGCTAGGTTCACTGGTCATTGCTAGAGAACCAAACCAGCGTACATCGCTAGTGCATCTTTCAATTAGCTGTCAGTTTAATTAGGGAGGGAGGTTAAAAAAAAAATGGCTGTCGTATTCTCGCTAAGCGAGAGACTTGCGCTTAGTGAAATAAAATATCTGGTGATCCTGCGCTCATTTTGTCTACTTATCTGGGTGATCCTGCCAGTTTGGTGTTTGTGTCCAGAATAGTTCCTGTCACCGAGGTTCCGTTGACACCAGGACTGATTATCTGTTTGATCCTGTGGTTTGTGGTGAGTGTAACGAGTGCGCAAACATTTCAAAATGCTGAAGCTTTTGAATGAGTAGAACACCGTTCTGCATGTATGGGCTGAACAGCGTTCTATGAACTTTTTTATCTGTGCTGAACAGCTGTACAATTCGCTGATGAGGCCACACCGAGAGTGCAGAGAAGAGCAACTAGGATGATCAGTGGACTGGGGGAAATGTCATATGAGGACAGACTTAGAGAGCAGAACATGTACTCCCTGGAGGACAGAACTGGTAAGGGAGATATGACTGAGGCCTTCAAATATTTGAAGGGAATCAATAGGGTAAAAACTGAGGGACTGATAAACTTGAAGGGGGGGATACATGAGGCCACAGTCATAAACTGGTATGGGAGAGGAGCAGAGGGGGTAATTATTTTATGGAGAGGCTGGTGGCACCCTGGAATGTGCTTTGGGATCAGCTGATAAAAATGGAAACTGTAGGAGGCTTCAAGAGAGGTTGGGACAGGTACAGGAACATGGTACGGGTTGGAGGAAAGAAGAACAGCAAAGGTATTCGAGGAGGAGAGTGTGGGAGTGATGGGTTAAGAAAGGGAGGTGGAGCAACTACTGTACCTTATCAGTGAGCTGTGTTCAGGAAGACATGATAGGCCATTAGGCTTAATCTGCTGACAACTATGTATGTATTTACAGTATGTAAGTAAGCTCCACACAGGGAGTGGGACCATAGCCAGTATGTTCAAGTACAGAAACCACTGGTGGATGACACAGTCAGAAGTGGAAGATACTATCACTAACCATGGTATGAGCTGCGACTGCCAGGGGGAGTGTGCAGTGACTTCCAGTGCGACCATCATGAAAATTTCAAGCAGATCAGAGTGACGACTTTATTTAAGATTTACATTGTGTGAGTGAGGGTTTTAAAAAGCGCCATGTGCTTTTCAACAGCAGTACACATGCTTACTCTGGGCATTGAGTGGAGAGTGAGACATTGAAGCCGATCACAAGTCAGTGGGGAGTGCTTGAAGCTGATCGCAGTGTTGGCTTACTTTTACAGATTTAAAAAAAAAAGTAAATATTCAACATAACTGAGTGTATTTTGTGTCATGTTAGACACAGTAAAAGTGTGGAGAATTGTTCTGGTTTCACTTTGCGGCAGTGGGAGGGAGGGATTTACATATAAAAAATAGTGAAGTGCTGACAAACTGCACAGTGGCCATGCCAAGTGTGGGCAACTTAGACATGGTATATGCAGTGATTTACTTTACATTTGATGCGGTCTTGTGTGTGCTGGAACTGGATCCGTGATGCTGTGTTGGGATAACATCACAGGCCTAGTCTCACACTAATTAATCAGATTCCAGGATTTATTCCTGCTGTTGTATAATTCTTGTTTTTCTTCCTTAAGCCCTCCCAGTCCCTCCTCCCCATGGTGCGGCCAGTGCATCTAGCAGCCCTGCATGCACACACTATCCCTGCAAAGACAGCAAGCTCACTGGCTCAGTTGCAGGGATCGCTGTGTTGCCAGAAGCCACCACCAACCCTCCCCAGCTGAAGCACCTGCCATGCAGCAGCTACTTCAGCCTGACCCGCCTCCCAGTGCTGTGAGCCGCGCTCAGGTCACCTGCGTAGCAACATGACAGGCTGCCACAGGGCGATCAGAGAGGCCACTCTTTCCTTTTTGTGAATTTACTGTACTTTGAACTCCTTGCTTGAATTTACTGTACTTTGTACTCCTTGCTGCCCAACCGGCCCCCATCAGTCTGGCCATCCCGCCCAGCACCATCACCTGCATCTCTGGGACTTACCTCCACCTTGCAGTTCCCCCAAGAATGACCCCTCCTGGGAAAGGCTGCTGGGGGGATGGCCTTTGCTCCTGCAGGCCGAGTTTTAGGTGGCAAGGGAAGAACCCCATCTGGGGTGACAGACCTGCAGCGGGTGGCAAACAGTGTCCTGGTGTGGTTGAGTGTTTTCCATTTTTCTACCCCACCCCCTAACATCAAGAGGGCCTTGCTGACACATGGTGCCATGCCACCGACGTCCCCTACTTCAGTCCATGGCTTCAGCTGCACCCCCACCTGTGGTCACTGAGGTGGCAGTGCTGCAGCGGAGATCACACTCCCCCCCAGGGGGAGGTGAGCATCCATGGGATACTCAGCCTTCCTTTCCCCCCCCACCAGGCCTCCAACAACCCAGGCTCAATCCCAAACCTGAGTCATCAGCATGGCAAGCAGCAGCACTACCACTGTGCAGGTGGGTTGGCTCGAGGCCGCTCATTCCTGTTCCTTGTGATTGTCCAGATGAATGTTTATATTTTTATCACCAGCTTAAATGTGAAAACTGATGTCTAACAACCTCTTTCACCAGCACTTCATGCATTTATAAGACTGTGGAGCACAAAAGGACATGAAAGATGCATTACTCATGAGGACGATAGGCTTTAGGTTTTTGCAATTAAGCTCTGTATAGATGCCTCTAACGTGAAACATTACCTAGGGGCATGTCTAGCATCTTTCTTAAAGAGAATGATATTTTGATAGGAAAGCATGATCTACGGTCAGTGGTACCTTATATTGACAGTAGGAGACCCTCAAGGTAATGCAGTCCTTAGTACGTGCTGCAACAAGACTGATAGTCCCTGTGGATTTCCCAGGTACAGCATATCATTTGTATAATGCCGTGATGAGCCAAGGATAATATAAGTAGTGTGGGAAGACAAAAAGCTGCAATAAGATCCATGGGTGCATTCTCTGTCCGTGGGTGTCTCCCCTGCTTTGGTGGAAATGAACTGTAATAGTACGAGTTTTACGTCAACCTTTTTTCCTGTCACTGAGATGGATAATTATAATAATTCAGTCTTTCGAGGTGAAAAAAATTACCCCACAAGGATGATCCACCTAGAAAATATAGACATCCTTCAGGGCAAGGAAGTTACTTAACTTGGGTTCTTAGCTTGATATTTTCAGGGGCTTTAAAATATTTCGTGCAAAGGACAGTATGCCAAATGTTCTCATCATTTTCAATTTGTTGTCAGTTTCGAAGCCAGCAAATGTTTAGTAACTATAAATTAGAAAAGGAAGTTTCTAAGTTCTGACAGGTCCTTAAAGGAACTGTCAGACTTTAGATTCCAACCATTTTTCCTGCATCCTTAGTGAGTGCAAAAGTCACATATGTATTGTAGTGTGTGTGTGTGTGTGTGTGTGGGGGTATCTGTGTGTGTGTGTGTGTGTGTGTGTGTGCGTATCTGTGTGTGTAAATAATTATGTTAGAAACTAATCTTAACACAATTACACTGTAAACTTCCCACATATATTTTCTAGTTAAAAACTCCATGGCAGGCCAGCCACATGTGCAGCAGTAGGGCTACCACTCACAATGTTGGTGGCCTCAGGTGCAGAGGTAGGGCTATCACTCACAATGCTGGTGGCCACAGGTGCAGTGTAAGGTCACCACTCACAATGCTGGTGACCTGGGTTGATAGACGAGCACAAGTCGATGGGGCAGGGCTGTGGGTGGGTGGGAGGGAGGGAGGAGGGAGCATCCAGGGACAGCTCTCTTCCCTTGGGGTGGCTGGATCCTGCATTTTGCTGCAATACTGCCACTGACTGGAGGCCAGGCGGCAGTGTGTGCAAGTGCCCCAGAAAGGGAAGGGTGACGAAAAAATGTTGGTATGCATGTGTGCCAAATGGGCGCGTGTGCATGCATCTTTGTACACTGATGTCCTGGAGAGGAGAAAATGGAGGGAAATGCTCTGGTTCTATCTGCAGGCACCACACAACTGATAAGGCAGGCCACCCTGTCCCATGTGTGGTCCTTGTAAGGGGTGCATAACCAGTAAGTCTATCAGACTGTCAGTGATAGGGCTGGGTAAGTGCAACTGGGACCAGGGGACTGAAGAGCAGAAACAAATAATGAAAAAAAACCTTCCACAATGACTCACATTCACACCATCTGGTTTATATGTCTGTAGGTATTGTGAGAGATGTTGCTTATGATATCAGTGTCATCTCATGCAGTTCGGGTGACAGGAGCACAAAGTGAAGCAGAGCAATTTTGTCTGCCCAAACTGTATAAGAGGATGCTTTACATCATAACAGACATATCACACAGCACATACACACTTATTATAAATCCCTCAAGTTGGCTAGAGTGATTTATTGTAAGTTATGTTAATTTTTTTTATTTAAAAAGGGGAATGTTGGGGCTGCTCCGATGGCCCCGTTGCAGTGCACTGCGCTGCCATGCTAATAACTGGAGTTCAGAAGTGGACTCTGGGCACCATGCTGGAGCACAGGCCAGGCTGCAGGCAGCTGCTAGAGGGCAGTGTGACCCAGCTAGGAAGGGCTATCAGCAGGGGTGTCATTTAAGAGTAGCCAGGGGTTGCTGCTGAGACCCCTATGATTTTTTGGAACTCCTACAGTTTCCATTGCAACCCCTAAGAACCCCTAAAACAAGGTTTCCCTAGGATTTAGTTATATCAAATTTGGTGCATGTAGGAACTTTGCAACCCCTATGGTTTCAGCGAAATGACGCTCCTGGTTGGCAGCGGGTTCCAGTGTGCAGCGACCCCTGTGGAGCTTGCTCTTTCCATATGGCTTATGCTGCCTCTCTGAGGCTGTAGGACGAGGGGCAGAGAGGAGATCAAGGGAATAACAGAGGAAGGCAAAATCCCGTGCCATCTGGACAGTACTACATAAATTGCTGGAACAGGGTATATTCCTGGGGTGATGGGAAGAAAGGGATAAAAATGTGTATGTAGAAAAAAGGGAATGTAAGGCTCCTTTCCCCACATCTGCAGTGGATTGTTTCACTTGAAAGTGCAACTATGAACTTCCAAACATGAACTTTCAGAAACATAATGTTTCAGCTATTACAGTTTACTGTAGAATATATATATATATATTTTTATTTTCAGCTTTCCTTTACTACGCCACATCTTGGTAGTGCCTAAGATGTGTATATAAAAAGCATTTACTGTCTCCAGCCGACCACATAGTGCCTTTGTTTATGACATCCCAGTGGTGACAACAAACTGTGAAGCCACAAACAGCAGGAGGTCTGCTGAGGCAGTCAGTCTTTTTGGAAAGACACAGTAAAAAAAAAAAAATTGCATTACACATCTCTAGTAGACCAAGATCAGGAGAAAGAAAAAAGGTAGAAAACACTAAAGTTAAACACAATTGTTGTAAATATAGTTTCAAGCCTTTTATTTCAGCAGCTGCTTGTTCTTTAACATTTCTGTATAAGGTTGCAACTCAATGCAGCATTATAGATCGTGGAAGCATCCCCCACCAATCACTGCACTTCCTTCAGTTGCACATGAGGAGCTCTAATTACAGTAAGAGCAGTGGCAGAACTGGGGGGGGGGCTGGGGGGTCGGTTGCACCTCCTGGCTGCCCCAGTGTGAGCAGTGTTGCCCCGCCACCATCTTTATTCACTGTTTAGTGCCCATTGTGGAGCCTGTGATTGACTGAATGGCCCCCCTCTGGCTCCCAAACACTCCCAATCCTGGCTCCGCCACTGAGTAAGAGTACCTAACGTGCAACTGAAGGAAACGTACCACAAGAGTACCTCATGCTGTGAGCCACTGTAATTGGCTTCTCGCTGATCACTTGTGCCTTCTGCATTTTAAATAATAAAAAAGGATTTTTTTATTCAATAAATTTAGCAATCTATAATGATTTTATGAGTCCGTTTGGAGGGCCTCTTATGGATCTAAGAGCGTTGCCTCCTGCATCCTTAGGAGCAAAGAGCTGCTCACCTTCAGTTCACATGCCTCTGGCCCTAAGGACATGTGAGGCAACTCTCATATCCATAAGAGGCCCTGCAATGGACCCATAAACTTATATAAGAGATCCTGGGAATCTGATCACTGATTGACTGAAATCATATAGATGATTTATAATTACTGGTGAGGCTGTTTATTAGCCCATCTACCATCCCTTTCAAAATCTGTAATGCATGGTTTTCTCCTTAATACATATCTGTGTACTATTGAAATCTGTAATCAAACCCAGCATTGTGAAATCAGGCCCAGTCTATTGCAACTAAAATACAATTTCCTCGTGTGTCTCAAACTGAAGAAACCACCATTTCCTTCATGAGCGCTACTGTCTCTATAAAGTTAACGACAAAATTCACTAAATTCAGTACAAAGAGCCATTTTTCATTATTTAAATACCCCTTAAAAAGAAATGCTTAGCTAAAATCAGCAATTAAAATAAATAAAGTATGAGAAATTGTGCTAACATTCTTATGCACCCTTGCTGTGTGATACTTTCACAAACCACTTGTGTTTCACATTTATGTGTTATTACACAAGGGGTGTAACAAAAACTTGTAGTGTGCTACACCTCTTACATTATTCTGAATATAATACAGCCCTCAAGATGTGTTAAGTGTCGAGAATATCAACTCCACCTTTAATGTACATTTTAAAGGTTACTTTCAACCCTAATTAAAAAGGGGGGGGGATCACTTGCACATTATTCAGAACAAGATGCACTTTCAGTAAATTTGGTCAAGCTGCCGTCAGATGGGAATACTAAGTAAAGACAGAGAACTAGACATGTGAGGTGAGGTGAAGAAATAAAATCTGCCTAAGTTTATACCCTGGTGGGCTTTTCTTGAGTATTAAGTTAATGCATGACCTTTGCTACACCAGGCTGAAATATTTCCGTTGCAACATGTGTTGTGTAATTTCATCTACTGAAAGTCATATAAATCACACCCTACCCTCATTTCCAGCATTATTCTTGGGAGTCAAATATTTTTCTGTTGAAATGAGGTCTATATTACAATTGCTTTCCCTTTTTACTGAATTTACAAGGACAATGTCAACTCCCTTTGGGTCTATTATTGCTTAGAATATGATTCTCTTAAAAAACACCATAACATATTTCAAATTGTTTGTACATCCGGCGCTATGGCTTGGATTATAGGATGGGTGTGTGGGTATGCTCAGTACAGGTGGCTGAGTGCTTAGTGTTTTTTTCTGAGACACAAGCAAAATGGCTAAGTGTTGCATTTTACAAAATATTTTTTAAATAATGTTTTCCATCATCCCCTTCTGTGTGTTGGATGTGGATTCAGTTCCTCATTTTTTTGTTAAACAAGGAGCAACAGGCATCAGTGGTGCTACTGTTTACAATGATGGCAACCCAGGTTCTGGAGTGAACACCAGTTATCGGGGACTAGCCAGGGGAAGGATTGAGGGTCCCAGGGACAGCGCTCCTCCTTCAGGGAGGGGGGAATGTGTGTACTGCAGTGCAATCACCACTTAGCTGAGGCAGAATGTGATCATAGTTGCGACCACCAGCAGGGGAGGTTTGCTGCCAGCTGTCAGCAGCCCCCCTCCCCCTGAGCATGCTTGTGCACAAGAAGCTTGGAGTCCTCTATCAGTGAAACTCTGTTTATTCATGCTACTAGAAAACTACTGGCACAAAGTTTTCTGCTTTCATCTTTCGATTGTTGTTTGCTTTTTTATTCTTCTGCTAATGAGGTGGCGCTGCCAAGGGCGAGGGTAGTGTACAATAAAAAAGCACAGTTTACCACATAATTGCTTCACCATAATTACTGCTGTAATTTGTTTTCTAAATTAAATTGGCCTACTTTTGAACAATGGTTTGAGTATCAAGCTACAGTACCATCCTCAAAACAAGTATACTACTGGGGCTGGCCCAAAGTCGTAGAGGGCTGAGGTGCTGCAAAGTGCCTTACCTCTCCCTTGCCAATGACCCAAGTTTCGAAATGAACTTGGGTTGCCAGGGCTCAGCCAGGGGGAGAGGAACAGGAGAAGGCAAGAGCAGCCACCTGGCAGCTCTCCTCTCCTTGGGTGGGGAGGCAAGCCATCCCGGCTCTTGGCTGCCACCGGGCGTAGGTCTGGTAATAGTGCTAACATTCTTGTGGCTGGCAATGCTCGAGATGGGTTGAATGGGGCCGGTGGTTCCACACGTGTGCATGACTGATTTTGCCACGGTCCGGGGGGGATAAAAATTGAAGGCAAATGGACAGGGGACCAGGTTTCAATGAAGCCCTGCACAAGACTAACCCCCGCTGGAACAGCAGGAAGAAGGAAAAGATGTAGGCAGTCAGTTGTCAGTGCCTGTGGAAAGGATTGATAGCCCGCCCAGTCCCAACTGAAGGCATATAAAAACCTTTATTTAAAAAAAAGTATACTATTAATTTATTACTTTCATTGTTAAATAATTTGTTCCAAGGAGGTTGGGCTCAGCTAATTCTATTACACTGCCTTGAATGCTTTCAACTAAGAGTCAGAAACCATTTCCTATACAAAGCCCCTGCAATGTTGAGTGCCTTACCTCCCTTTCTGAAGAATGCATGTTCATTGCATCATTTTGAGTACTTGCTCAAACATCACATGTAAGCTCAGCATGTTTGTGTTTGTATTTGAATTTATGGTGTTATGCTAATTTATTGTTCTTATGTATGTAAATGTTTGTTGTACCTGATCACCCTTGAAAATGGTCTTTTAGCTGAAGGGGTTACCATGTTTTCTAGAAGAAAAAAATATGACTAATTTTATAGCATGGCTGGCATCCCAAGGGGAGGAAAACCAGAGGAGAATAACCCTGGTCCACCAAGATTGATGCCAGCATCCCACCATATCCACACACCCCCGACATGGCTCCCCATCCACCACGAGTTGGTCCTGGGTAAGCGGTGTGCATGTGCGAGTCCATGAGAAGGTAGGTAATGGTGCTGGTGGGGTGCCATTGGAGGGGGTTGGCTAGGGAGCAGAAAAATTAATTGATAAAAAAAGGCACAATAGTCAAAAATGGTTCCATAGTGACATACAGAAATAACATAGTAATTTAAGGTTGAAAGGGACTCTAGGTACGTCATGTCTACCTCCCCCATTTCATAAGCAGGGATGAAGTAAGAATGCTGTGCACCCAAGTACTAATTTATATATTTTGAGTGTCCCTTTATAGGAGCTAAGAAACTGGTTTAAACAAGGAACTTTGTCATGCCCCCTTGTTTCTTTCATTCAACAAACTCCACTGTTTTGCTATGACTTGGTTGTTATTTATTCAATATATTTATCAATTTTTGCTCTTGGGGATGTCCCAAGCCCCCACCCTTCTCACTCCATAGTGCCTCCTTCCCCACATCCTGTACCTCTGCTGCAAGGGGAGATCTTCATCTATGGCCTCCCCATACCATCTGTAAAGCTTCCCCCCCACGCAAAGCTCCCAGTGGCTGGCTAGCCTGAGTGACACCTATATGTCTAACTTGCAGCATTTCGGGAAGGTGAGTCCAATAGCAGGAAAGAATTCTTTTTGCCACACAACTCAATAGATTGTCCAAAAAGATTTCTAAAATAGCATGTGATCACTCGAAAATATTGAAGAGCAATCCTATATTTAAGGACACTATTTGAGATGAACTTTTAATAGACTATTGATGGGCAGTAAGGACGTCACAGCCTGCCTGGAAGATTGCAGATTCCTGAATAATGCTCTTCATCTAAACCATGGATACTATGGAGAAGCATCACCTTCTGCTGCTCCATCTTCTCAGTCAACTCCTCCTAGGTCCATCTTTGTGGAATGTCTCCAGGCCCAAAAGCCATCGTGCACACTCCTTAAGGAGGTGCCCACCTGGGACTGCCACTCCTTGCCAGGTGCTCCCTAACTCTCTGCCATTGAAAGCAAGCTATCTGGTGCCTTTGTCCCTTGGGATCACAGAACAAAACCTTCATGAGAGTAAGAGTTCTGCGTAACGGGAACCGTGCCACCCTAGCCCACATCCTGCAGCCAGCCACTTGATGGAGCACAACTTTGTGGCCGTCCCTCTGGCACACTCAGATCCCCTGGTACCTTATATTTAAGCTGACCATGCCTGCACAAGGTCCCATACTCTGCACCAAACATGAGACACCGAGCTGATCTATCCTCCGGCCAACTGCACGAGATCTGATTCCCACCCTCCTGTGGTCAACCATCAAGCTCCTATAGATGAGGCACCATGCTAGCCTTCCTTCTTATCTCTTACAGGATGATGGGGCTGGAGGGTACCTGTGTCACTCCTGACCTGGTGCAGTCCCCTACAGTCGCTATTCCCATGGACCTGACTAGCCTTCACTTAGACCCAAACTGGAACCTTAGTAAACTGAACAGACTCTCTCAACTTCCCTCTGGAACTCTTTTTTATTCCTGTCCCTGGACTCATCTCTTTCCAACTAAAGACAGACAGGTGATGCCAAGGTAACCAGTGTTCCGATGGGCAATGCTAGTAACAACCCTGCCCCTACTCTAAGAAGGGGGTTGATAAATTTAAATTGCACAAAGAATGTGAACATCTCTAAACACTTGACAAACAGTATAAAGTAGGATGATATAATAATGCAAAGTCAACAGTAAACCAAGAACATAACAACATAAGAATGTGTTGGCAGAAGGGGACCATGCGAGCCATCTAGTCTACCCGATTTCCTACTCCCCTTCCTACTTCATTTTGGGTTTCCAGTGTATCTGTCCCAAGCTTGCTTGGACTCTTCTATTGTTTTAGCAGCTATAACCTCTTTGGTCAGGCTGTTCCTGGGTTCCACCACTCTCTCCATGAAGAAGAACTTCCTGAAGTTGCTTCTGAATCTACCTCCCTTAAGGCACATGCTGTGACCTCTTGTCCGTACCCATATATTCCTGGAAGAGGCTCTGAGCCTGTACTGTGTTTATTCCTTTGAAGTATTTGTAAGTTTCTATCGTGTCACCTCTGTTGCGCCTTTGTTCTAGGGAGCACAAGTTAAGCTGCTGGAGCCTTGCTCCTTAAGGTTCATGGTTGAGTTCCTGTACCATCTTAGTAGCCTGTCTCTGCACAGACTCCAAACAGTCTGTGTCCTTTCTTTGGTGTGGCCTCCAGAACTGCATGCAGTACTCCAAATGAGGCCTGACCAGGGATCTGTACAGTAGCATTTACAACTCATGCCTTCTGCTAGCGATAGCTCTACAAATGCAGCCCAGTATACTGTTGGCCTTTAGTGCTGCTTTTTCACGCTGCTTTCCAACTTTTAAATCGTGTGATATGATTACTCCGAGATCCCTTTCTTGTTTTGTCTCTTTTAGCTGTTCTCCATCCAGATTGTATCTATATTTTGGGTTTCACCTCCCCAGGTGCATGACTTTGCATTTCTTCACATTAAATTTTAGTTGCCAGTTTTTTGACCAGTTCTCTAGTTTTCTGAGATCAGATATCATTCCAGAGTCCTTCTTGTGTGTCTACCCTGCTGCAGAGCTTGGTATTGTCTGCAAACAGGCATTCACTCCCCTCCAGACCATTAGTGATGCTGCTGCTGAATATGTTGAAGTGGATGGGACACAGCACCAATCACCGTGGCACGCCACTGGTCACCTTTCCCCCCCCTGATAGTGTGCCATTTACTACCACCCTTTGTGTTCTTCCTTGAAGCCAATTTTTCACCCATTTGACAAACTTAGGGCCTATGCCTGTGTGCTCCAGTTTGTTAAATAGCCTCCTGTGGGGGATGGAGTTGAAGGCCTTACTGAAGTCAAGATACATCTCATCCACAGCACCGCCCTGATCATTTGTTCTTGTTACCCAGTCGAAGAACTCTATCATATATTTGTTAGGCATGACCTCCCTGAGGTGAAGCCGTGCTGTTTGGGGTCCTGTTGCCCACTGGACTGTAGGTACTCCACTATTCTTTCCTTCAATAATGACTCCATTAGTTTCCCCACAATAGAGGTAAGGCTCACTGGTAGTTAGTTCTCCGCTTCCTCTCTGCTTCCACTTTTGTACAGGGGCACTACCGTGGCTGTCTTCTAGTCATCGTGTACTGAGCTAGTCTCCAGAAACTTGTTGAAGAGGGCAGCCAGTTCTTCTCTAAGTTCTTTCAGTATTCTAGGTTGGATCCATCTGGGCCTATTGCTATGTCTATTTTCAGTTTATTTAACTCCTCTAGTACCCTTTGTTCTGTGAATGGAGATGTGTCAGCTTCCCTAGTATGTTGGACTCTTCTATATGTAGTGTGACCGTTTCGGGGTTCTTCCTGAGTGAAGATTGAGCAGAAATATTTGTTTAGGACTTCTGCTTTGTCTTCATTATTTTCAGCACGTTTACCCTCTTTAGTTACTAGCCAGACTATACCTCCTTTGGTTTTTCTTTTCTCTCAGATGTACCAGTAAAATGTCTTATCTCTCCCCTTTTTATTCCTTGTGCTATTCGTTCCTCAGTCTGTGCTTTGGCAATCTTAATTGCTTTACCAGCCTCTTTTAACTTTGCCTGGTATTCCTCCTTGTCACTATCTTACTTTGTTTCTTAGTATTTTTTAAATGCTTTTTCCTGTCTTTTATTTTAGATGCTGCCTCTTTAGATAATCACATAATTATAGTACATCACAAACATTCTAAAAACAGGAGGCTAGGACTTGGTCTGAGAAAGTTTCTCTGCATAGCTAGGTTTGCAGCTGATCCTGAAACAAGGAAAAGGTTAGAGAGTCATGACTATATGGTGAGAAGGCACTCCATTGGTATGGCCCATTTACAAGGAGAGCATGATCCCATTGTGTTTTTAACTGGGTAAGTGGTATAACAAGTACATTTTTAGACTTTAAGTGCAAAGGCCTCAAACAGGATGATCAAGGCAACAACAATGGAGTTAGGTACTGAAGTGTTAAGCTATGTAATGCCCTAGAAACAAATAAATGTATTTTGAAACCCACTCTGTTTTATCAGTAACACAACAGAGAGACATCAAAACTAGGGATATATGACTTAGTTTAAATAAGGACCTGAGTGGCAGTATTTTGTAATCTCTAAGATGTAGATAAAGTGGAATCTGAGAGGCCAGTTGATGAACAGTTATAATAACCTAAACAATTTATAATTAAGCAATAAAGCATGATCAGGGGTTATGTTAATGGTCTGTTAATCACCCTCTAGGGGTGTAATGTTGCACGTGGCATAGCCGAGTGCCACATGCCCCTAGAGGGTGATTAATTGACCATTATACATTTGAAACAGAACAAGCAATGATGAAATAACATTTTTTACACAGAAGTGCAGCAGGACAGGGTATACAATACAATTGATTAATGCACTTAATTGAATTACAGAAGTCCTCACACGATGATTAAATGATAATTCAGAGTCCAGAAAAACTCAAAGACTTTTCATACTAGATTTAGATACACTACATGTTTACCAAAATTTAAGTAAAATTCTAATACATTCTTGGTAAATATAGAGGAACCAAAAAGAATGATTCCAGTTTTTTTAACATTCAGCTAAAGGAACTGCTCACTCCTCCAACTTCCAACAGCACCAAGACACAGGCCAAAACCTTATCAACATTTTCTAGAGACTTTTCTAAAATATAAATATGCATTTCATCAGCGTAACAATAAAAAGGAACACCAAGAGTCCTTGACAATCCTCCGAGAGGAATCAAATATACATTGAACAAAATGGGTTCTAAAATGGATCTATGGGGTGTGCCTTCTGTTAAACTAGAATGAGAGGAGCGACTATTTCCTGATGCAACTTATACTGGATGAGCTGATAGACAGAACTTAAACCAAAATTACCAGTTTTTCAAGCCTGTTTAACAGTACATTGTGATTTCCAGTATCAAATGCAGCACTGAGATCTAACAACAGTAGTACTCACAAAGAACCATTTTCGGCTGCAATAAACAAACCATTAGTAACTTTTACCAACACCAAATCTCTGTTGTCATTGCATGAAAACCAGATTGGTAGTTATCCGACAGGTTATGCTGTGCAAGTCTGGCAGCCAACTGAACAGTCATAGCCATAGAAGGGAAGCTTATTTACAAGGAAAGTCAGGGCTAAAACTAGGGGTCATAGTCTAAGATTGTAGAAAGAAGTTACAAGGGCAATATGAGGGGGTGTTACTTCACTGAGAGGGTGGTGGAGTCCTGGAACAGACTGCCGGAAGAGATGGTGGGAGCTGAAATGGTGGAGGGATTCAAGAGGGCATCAGACAGACAGACATAAGGGGCTGGCCAGAGGGTAGAGTGGGATGTCTCCAGACAAAGGGGACGAGTGGGGGGTAAGGGGCAAACTCAATGGGCCAGCTGGGTCCTTTTCTGCTGTCAGATTTCTATGATTCTATGATTTTCAGTCAATTTAGATAAGTAATAAACTTGAGAAACTGTAATAAATGTATTGGATTTATATGAATCAAGATTCATTTCTTTTAAAGTTGAAGCAATTACTGCAGGTTATAACCCTGCTAGTAAAACAACTTCCTTCAAAGATAACTTTACCAATAACACAAAAAAAGGAAGCAAATAGCTGAGACTGAGCTTTTAAAAGTTGAACTGGAAATGGATCCAACTGACAAAAGGTAGCATTCACTGATGCAATTAGAGCCTAAGCATCAGCCAACATGAGTAAATGAAATTCGGAGAAATTTTCTCAAGAAAAGGTATCATACAAACCACATGGAAGAAAATCTAAAAATTCCACATCAGTTTTCTAAATTTCTAATTTGATCTTCTGAACTTTGATTGTTTTTTTAGTTGATTTATTTACTTTCCTCGACTGGGGGAAGGTTGTCCCTTTGGTTACTTCCCTGTCCAGCCAACCAGCCCGGCTGCTGCCTCAGTCACGGACAGAGCTCTGACCTCCCTGTCACTACCCTCCCTGGTTACATCACAGCAGGTACTTACCCCACCACCGCAGAGACCAGGAGGGTGGACCCAGGAGAGAGCTGACTTGCGTGTGACCGTGGCAGCGCCGGGGAGCAGCCTTCATGGTGCTGAGAATTTTCTGTAGTGGTTTCTCCTGCAGGAAGGGGTGTGCAATGATACTAATGAAAGGAGCATGCATGCTTCCACATGCGCTCTTCTGGGTGTCTGCCCTCTTTCACCCCCTTTTCTTGAGCGTTGGTGGTGCTACTCCTCAGTCTCCACCGGGGCCAGCCGTGTGCTGACTGTCGATGTCCTCCCTCCCCAGATGCTCAATCCTTCTCCAACCCTGCCAACCTTTGGCTGCCCATGCTCATTCCCAAACACGGGTCACTGGCGTAGTGCAAGGTAAGGCATCCAGCGCCACAGCCCTCAGCATCACCGGGCTGGCCTGAACGTTGTTTTTTTTAAAAATTGAAAAAACATTTCACACCGTATATCAACATTTTTGGCACAGAAGTATTATTCTTAGGTGAGAAAAGAGATTATTTTACTGTAAACAACTGGGCAGGGTTTTCTAATTCCTTAGTAATATGGTCAGAATATTAACATGCCCTATTTTCTCTTTGTTTTTCAGTATATTGCTCCTAACATCTAACCATACATGCTCATGAATCTCCAATGTGGTTTGTTTCCATTTCCTTTCTGCCTTTCTAACTTGGACCTTCACAGCTTTCAAGCTTTCCAAAAACTTCAGCAAAAATTTCTGGACTGAATTCTTTTTATTTTCACTGGGGCCAGTTGGTTCAGCATCTGATCTAAAAAAAACTGAATAAACATGTAAAGTTTTTGTTACAGAACTAAAAGGTGTAAAGTTGCAATAGTAAACCCTCATGACCTACAGTAATTGCACAGCAGTAGGTGAAATATATTTCAGTTGGTGAAATTAAATAATCCAATTTTAAGGTTTGCTAACCAAAGCGTGCGTAGATTAAACAAGTACATAAAGTAATTCAAAAGGTCTGCATCCATAACTTTCAAATATATCACCTCAACACCCTGGGTAATCCCTAAATCTAATGTGTACCCATATTTGTGAGTGGTATCATTTACAATCAGTTGTTTCTGATCAAAGTGCTCAAGAAGTGCCAAGAAGTGCAGAGCGATGCATTTAGGAGGTAAGAACCCAGGACACAATTACTGGCTGGAGGGTGTCCTGTTAATAAAATTCAAGGAGGAGAAGGATCTGGGAGTGCTGGTAACTGGGAAGATGAACCACTCTGCTCAGTGCAGGAAGGCAACAGTGAAGGCAAGCAGGATGCTAGGGTGCTTAGCAAGGGGGATTACTTCTAGGAGTGGGGAGGTCATCTTGCCCCTGTGCAGGTCCCTGGTGAGACTGCACCTAGAGTACTGTGTGCAGTTCTGGCACCCCTACTTGAAAAGGGACACCAAACTACTGGAGGAGGTACAGCACAGGGTAACAAAAATAATCCTGGGGTTGGGAGACAGACCATATGAGGAGAGACTGAGAGAGCTCAATATGTATTCCTTGGAGAAAAGAAGGGAGAGAGGGGATATGATGGAGACCTTCAAGTGCCTGAAGGGTTTGATCAGAGTAGACACCAGGTGTATGTTAAGGCGGAAGGGAAACCAGGGGACACTATGTCACAGTAAGGGTGGTGGCAGGGTGGAATGCTCTGCCAGAGGAAGTCGTATCATTGCAGAGTGTTAGGGGCTTCAAGAGGGGGTGGGACAGATTCATGGGGAGGGCACAAACAGGGAGGGGTGGGAGATGGAGGAGCGGGCATATGAGGGAAGGGGCAGCTGCAGTGTAATTGATTGAAGTGCTACACACTTGAGCAGACTAGATAGACCGAATGGCCTGTACCTGCTGGCAATTTCATATGTTCAGATGTAAGAAAGGTAGAAATTCCTGAGCCTGACTATTTACATATAAATTAATGTCTCCCATAATTAATACTCTTTTGGTGTATAAACAAGTTATAATGAGAAAATCCTTACTTCTTAGGTTGCAGGGGGATTGGCCTCAGATTTGGACAAATGTACATAAGTACATGAAATTTAACACCTGCAGGATTATGCAATTCAAGATACTTAATAATATGCACTTTGCCCCTGAAAAATACATAAAATGCAGAGGTTACAAACAGATATTTGTACCAGATGTAGTGGGTGATGGATCTAGGATGCCGGTTTGACAAAACTTTTGGTGTCAACCGGCGTTACAGCGATGGCTTTATGTCGACTGCAACTGCAGTTGGCAGAAAGTTGTCAAGTAAAAATTTTTGTTCTAGGGGCTCTGCTCCCACACACCCTGTATTTTAATATAATCATCTCCATCGGGAGGCAGTATAGCGCAGTGGTTTAAGGCTCTGAGCTGCAAATCTGGTGACATCCAGCAGACCAGACCTGGGTTTGAATCCCACAGCTTCCACTTGCATACTGTGTGACCCTGAGCAAGTCACTTAACTTCCCTGTGCTCCCAGGTTGCACCTGTAAAAAAGTTTTCAGCTTAGTGTGTCTCACCTGGTTAAATAACTAAAAAAAAAAAGGTTGATTCAGGGAGGGGGTGCAAGACCCAGAGAAGCAGTGTCGGGGTCCCACAGGTATATTACAGTGGCAACATCAAATTGGCGCTGTAATGTACTTCAGATGAAATGTCACTGTTGCATTGGCATACAGTGGGGGGCAGGGAACTCTCCTTCATATACTGTGGGATTGTCCTAAAGCACAGCCCCTTTGGCAACCAATTAAGAATAGGATAGACCCGCTCCTGAGACTGGATGAAGCTTTTACTCCTTCTGTTTTTATCCTTGGTGATTATAAGCACCAGCTATTAGGGGCACAAAAATATCACATGGCACATGCAGCTGCTTGCGATAAAAAAAGTCCCGCTATAACACTGGCTCGACCAAGAAATGCCAGCTTATTAAGAGTGGCATGCTGAGGTTTTAATTGCCCTGAAAGTAGAGAAGTCAATAGTGAGCATTAACATAGAATGAAAAGTTATGAAAAGAACTGCAAAGAGCTGTATGTGCTTCTGACTGTAGAGTAAGGAAAGGCCTCAGGGCTACAAGAACCAGTCATGTCTGGTGCGCTAAATCAAGATGTTATAAATGGGGTGTGTATTGCAAATGGTTAGCTCTGCTGGAAAGTATAGTTTAACACCTTAGTGTTCTGTTGACCCAAGATCATGTATAGCTGAATGCAGCATTTCACCTGAGATCATGTATAGCTGAATGCAGCATTTCACCTGATATCGACTGTTAACAGCTCTGTACTCTGTAAGGGGGGTGTGAGAATGTTTGTCCATATTGTCTGCTTGTTTTGTATGTTAATGTTGCTGAAAAAATCAAGAAGTACATTAAATTCAAAAAGAGGGACATCACATTTTAGTGGACAATAAACTAAACAAATTCTGATCACAGCCAAAATGACTGCTAATACATTAACTTGATAAAGGATATCCAATGCAGTGCATGGGTCCATCAGACCTTGGCATGCATCTCAACCCCTTGTGATGGAAGGCTCCCCAGTCCATCACAAGGTGTTGTCTGGGCACTAAAACACTGCTCTGTCCCTCCCTAAACTGGAGCTGGTGCCGCACGATGCAGCGCCATCTCCCTAGCCTTGGCCCATTCAGCCAGCTCACTGAGCTAGCACTCGAATGTAGGACACTGGCACAGGAAGGCAATGAGGTCCCCACTGGACAATGAATGTCACTGCGAACAACATCACTTCATACATTTTGGGGAGGCACATTTTAACCCCACATTTTCAACATAGTCTTTTTATGACATTGCTCTCTTCTGAACATGACAGGTGTCATTAATAAAATACTAGAAGAAATGTAATTTTGCACCACTAGTGCAAAAACAGATTTTGGCCAGGATTTGAAAAACGACACCATATTCAAGAGGCAGTGTGAAAAAATGGCTGTGTTGAAAATTTGCTGTCAAAATGCTGAAAATTACCAAAGTTATGAATGAGCATTGAAAAATTACAAATTACCTTCATAACTTTGTTATTGTTTTAATATTATGACCCAAATGTTCAACATAGTCTTCTTATGGCCCTACCTCATGAACCTGATAGGTGACATTTTCAAATTCCAGTCAAAACATAATTTTGTGCCACAAGTGTGAGAACAAATTTTGTATAGGATTTGAAAAATGACATCTGTCATGTTCATGAGGTGGTGTACAAAATGACTGTGTTGAAAATCTGGGGTCAAAATACTGAAAATTACCTAAGTTATGAGCAAGATTTGAAAAATGTCAATGTACCCTAATAACTTTGTTGTATTTTTAATATTTTGACCCCCTTTTTAAAAAAATAGCCTTCTTATGACCCCACCTCATGAACCCAGTAGGCAAAAAGTTTCAAATCCTGCCTGAAAGATGATTTTGCAGAGTAACTGCAAAATCAGCTTTTGGACCGGATTAGAAAACAAATCACCTTCCTTGTTCATGAGGTGGGGTACCAAAAAGGCCATGTTGAAAATTTGGGGTAAAAATATTAAAAAAATGACAAAGTTGTGAATAAAAGTTCACGATGCATTGAAATACACTAACCTCACTTACAATACTTGATATCCTCAGTTCCTGGTCTGACTTTGAAGAGTGAATGGGTGTCTCCGGTCCAGAGAGGATTATGGTGTTGGACCCCCAGTAGATAAATATATGGTAGGGGGAGTGAAAGGTGGAGCGTGCTGAGTGTGGTGCCGGGGTGGGAGTCGGGACAGCGACACAAGACAACGAGGGATCATTTTCTTTATTTCAGGTTAAAAAAAAAAAGAAAAGGACATTGAGGGATGGTTTTCTTTATGCTAGGTAGCTACCAACACTGAGGATTGGGCATCCAAGTATCAGTTTGATATTTGGAGGCACTGAGAGTGGGTACCCTGGTGTCCCTGACTATTAGACCATGGGTGGTCTACGTGGGACAGTATGAGGGTGGCGTCTTTTGTATATGGAGTCAGGATATGGCAGTGATTGGGAGAGATGGGACATTTTGCAGCAGGCAGGATCTTTTGTGGAGGTAGGACAACGCAGTGATTGGGTGGGGATGTGAGACATTTTGCAGCAAGCAGAATCTTTGTATGTTGAGCTGGTGCTGGGGCTGGGATGAAGAGTACACAGAGGGAGGGAATGGGAGTTTGTTTTTATACTGGGGGAAGAAGCACGGGGGTGCAGAGAGAGAAAAATCACAGTGATTCATAGGTACTATATGTACTTCAACTCCGGGGGGGCGTGGAGCATGGAGCAAACAATGCGATGCATTCAGTAACCTTCTTTCTTACCGTACATCAGCAATACATCAGCATAGCTTGTACTATGCAGCCATACAAAGGCTCCCTGGAGACTGAGACATTAACTCTGTAGAGTAAAATGACTGATTTCCAGCACTTATTTGTCTGTACTGATGTTCTGCCACTGGGGTAGGAAAATCACAATTCTGCCTCCTTTGTAAGTGCTTGTGTGAAAGACAAGTGAGGACTGTGCAGAAAGAAGTGCAGTACATGGGCTGTTTCCAACCTCCATGACTTCAACCCTTAGTGACTTTTTAGGGGCACCCATGGGTTGCTGCTGATGCTACCCATGCTCTCCACCACAACAGGGGCAAAAAAGGATGAGAACCACAAATGAAGACTCTCCACTTCTGCCCCTGGCTGGACAAGTGCAAGAGACTTAGTAGATCTTGGGGTCTGTTCAGATCATGTAAACTCTTCCAATGTGGCCTCTACTTCAGGCCCAAACAATTTGTCACTCTCAAAAGCTGAATTCAACACAGATTGCTGTACAGTAGGTAGCCTGGGTAGCAAACTGGCTGCACAACAGGACACAGAAGGTAATAGTGAATGGAACACATTCCAAAAAAAAAGGGGTTACTAGTGGAGTACCTCAAGGCTCAGTACTGGGTCCAGTCCTCTTTAACATCTTTATAGGTGACATTGCAGAGGGTCTGGAGGGAAAGGTATGCCTCTTTGCAGATGACACAAAGATCTGTAACAGAGTTAGTACACAAGGGGGGGGGGGTAGAAAGGATGAGAAGGGACTTGTCAAGGTTGGAGGAATGGTCAAACATATGGCAACTTATATTCAATGCAAAGAAGTGCAAAGTAATGCACCTGGGAAACAAAAACCCAGGAGAAGAGTACACAATAGCATACTAGGTACTAACAACAACAGAAATGGAAAGGGACTTGGGGGTAGTCATATCAAATGACTTAAAGGTGGGTAAGCAATGTAAGAAGTCAGTAAGGAGAGCCAGGGGGATACTAGGATGCATAGGAAGGGGCATGACAAGTAGAAAAAGGGAAGTGGTTATCCCTCTGTACAGACAGTTGGTGAGACCCCATCTGGAACACTGTGTGCAGTTTTGGAGACCCCATCTCTGCAAGGACATAGACAGGATGGAAGCAGTCCAGAGGAGGGCAACTAACATGGTGCAGGGTCTGCATCAGAAACCATATAAAGAGAGACTGAGAGAGCTTAACATGTATACCCTTGATGAAAGGAGGGACGGGGGGGACATGATAGAAACTTTCAAGTACCTCAAGGGAATCAACAAAGTCCAGGAGGGTAGCATCTTTCAGAAAAAGAGATGTGTAAGAACAAGGGGACACAATTTAAAGATGGGGGGTGGCTCAGGGGTAATATGAGGAAATGTTTTTTCACAGAGAGAGTGGTGGATGCATGGAACCGCCTTCCTGGGGAGGTTGTTGGGTCTAAAACAGTGGGGGAATTCAAACATGCATGGGACAGACATAAGGCAATTGTAGTGGCGGGTTGCAGGAAGTAGGCTGTTGGTTAACTAGAATCTGCAGCTTATCAATAGGAAGGGAAATGGGCAGACTGGGTGGGCCAAGTGGTCCTTATCTGCCGTCAAAGTCTATGTTTCTATGTAGGTGCAAACCCTACCACTCTGAGAAGGAATGTCTGTGTGTATATATACATATATATATATATATATATATATATATATATATATATATATATATGGAACTTCATTGAAAACGATCATTGCTCAATTGAATGTATCCTTTATTCTTACATGAATGAAAAATGATTTACTACTACATGTGTGTATATATATATATATATATATATATATATATATAGACACAGTAGTGCCACTATAGCTAAGCGTTATGTAGACAGTTTAATGTTAAACCTCACATTTTGCACTTTAATAACTTTGCATCCATTCAATGGATTTGCACAACATTTGGTATGTGCTGTCCTGTGGGGTAAATCTCTTGATGTGCCATGTTTTGCTCTGATCAGATTGCGATTTTTGTGCTGTGTATAGTGAAAAATGTGTAAAAGTCACTTTTTTTGCCAGTTTTGGCTGTTTTTTTCCTCATTGCGCTGTGGCACACCATTTAGGATTTAGGTCTGAAATTATCATGGTAGAAAGAGCTTGCCCAAAAGAACAACCCAGCATTGGTTTGGTGAAAAAATATGAATCCGTTCCAAAGTTATTCAATTTTGAAATGTGGGATTCTGAGCATGCTCAGTTTAGTCTTTTGGATAGCTGCACAGGTTCAAAGAGTGATTTGGGCTCGAAAAAAAGGAATTTTGACAGCTCACAAAGAGGGATTTATAAAATTCCTGTTGGTGAGAAAAAATCCCTTTTTGGGAGTCTCCATCTTGTTTTCAATTTTTGTGCCCAAACAAAATGTTATAACTTGCCCCAGGGATGTCTTCTGAAGAAAATAAAGCATGGGTTTAGTTCATGGGGACATCCTGCACACTTCTGTGCCGTTGGTTTACTTTATTTTAGTCAAAATGTGCTTGTTTTTGAAATTTAAAAAATCCTTTTCATGGCTCGCTTCTGATCCTTTTTTATGAGCTGTCAAAATCCCTTTTCAAGAGATGACAACCAGATGGCCCTACTTTGCAAAAAGGGATTTTCTTGCAAAAAATGGATTTGACCGATCGCGAAAAGGTATTTTAAAAATTAATCCCTTTTCGTGAGCTGTCAAAATCCCTTTTCGCGAGCTGTCAAAATCCCTTTTCATGAGAAATCCCTTTTTGTGAGCTGTCAAAATCCCTTTTCATGAGATGACAACCAGATGGCCCAACCTCGTGAAAAGGAATTTCAAGAAGAGGATTTTGATAGCTCACGGAAAGGATTTTAGTATCTCAGAGCTGTCAAAATCCTTCGTGATACCAACTGCCGTGAGCGTCAAAATTCCTTTCCGTGAGATGATGACCAGATGGCCCTATCTCATGAAAAGAGATTTGCTCACAAAAAGATATTCTGACAGCTGGCGAAAAGGGATTCAGTTTGCAAAAAGGATTTTGACAGCTCACAAAAAGTGATTTTAAAAAGTAATCCCTTTTCGTGTGCTGTCAAAATTCCTTTTCATGAAATGATGACCAGATGGCCCTATCTCATGAAAAGGGATTTGCTCATGAAAAGAGATTTGACAGCTTGTGAAAAGGGAATCGGGTTTGTGAAAAGGATTTTGACAGCTCGCGAAAAGGGATTTTTAAATGTTACTGTTTCTTTGGCAGTTTCTCTGCAAAGAAATTGTTTGGAATTTCAGGCTGAAATTTCCAGGGTAGAAAGGGGTTGTACCACAGATGTGACTTTTGCTGGTTTGGTGCTGAAATTTACATTGCTTCCCTAGTTATAACATTTCAAAGTTTGGAAATTTCCCATAGGATAACACTGTGGTGGACGCAGTACCTTTTAGTGCCTATATCTCAAAAACAGTTCAAGATATGGATTTTTTGCTAAACACAGCTTAGTACACCTTTAAGCATGCATGCAGGTTGCCAGGCCATGATTACAACTGCAGTAGAATTTTTCCCCATGTTCCTATGGGAACTGAAATATTGCGCCATTTGCAGTGCAGGGGTTACTTGGAATGTCTCTAGGCTTGTGCTGCATCTCTACAATTATAGGCAGATGGGAGTGCAGGGCCCAGAGGGTTCTGTGCTGCCACATATGGATACCATAATGCAGTACTGGGCATGCAGGGCCCTCCCTTATGAAGTACTGGGAGCACAGAGCCCACAGGGAGATGACAGTTCATGACAATGTCTAAACACTTATGCATAGATGGAAGCACAGGTTGCTATCACAAATGGATGCCATTATGGTCAGATGGGAGTGTGATCAGAGCACAGGGCCCAGAGGGCCCTGCACTCCCAGAGGAGATGAGGGTTGATTACAGTGTATATACTTATGGTTACATAGGACATGACGGAGGGTTCTGCACAATCACAAGACACTATAGACTGATGGAAGTGCAGGGCCCAGAGGGCCCCGTGCTTCCATAAACATATAGGGGTACACTTACACTTTCTCAAAAAGTAAGGAAATTTATTGCAAAAAACTTTGTTAATGCATCAGTTAGGGATGAATCAACAAAAGTAGGGAAATTAGGCATTAGGGTTTCCAACCCTAACACCAACAAGCAGAACTACCTGAAAGATCTCCTGGTTCCCTACTCCCCAGGTCCTCTGCTCCGATCCACCGATGAGGGATTGCTAGAGGTTCCCAGGGTTCGTTTAAAAACTTCTGGGGCTCGTGATTTTTCATTTTCAGCACCGACCCTGTGGAACTATCTACCTCATTGGTTAAGAGAATGCCTGACCGTCAGCAGTTTTAAAACTATGCTAAAAATGTATCTGTTTTCTAAGGCTTATCCAGACTGATTTTATATATTTATATTGATGTTTTTATATGATTATGCAGCACCTTGATTTTGAAAGGCACTAGATAAATAAAATATTGACTGATTGACCTCCCCCATCCCTACCACCCCACAGAACCCCCACCCTCCACACACCAACAGGCATCGGGGTGTGTCTTAGGGTTCATCAGGCCTAACTCTCACCCCATTCTCCTATACTGTGCCTTCTCAGTTTTCTTACAAATGGAATGAAGTGGGGGCCAATGATCCCAAGACACACCCAGAAGCCTGTTGGTGTGCAGAAGGGGGTTGGATGGTAGGGGTAGGGAGGTGTTAGGGTTGGAAACCCTAATGCCTCATTTCCCTACTTTTGTTGCTTCAACCCTATCTGATGCATTAATGAAGTTTTTTGCAATTACATATCTCAAAACAAATTGGTTATATTAAATGCACACTGAAACTAGAAACTAGAGTTAAAAATCGATGTTTCAACCATAGGTCTTCTTCAGGAAATATCTAAAAGAGAAGAAGCAAAGTTAGTGTAGTATGTATGTATATGTATATGTATATGTATATATATGTATATGTGTGTGTGTGTGTGTGTGTGTGTGTATATATATATACACATATACACACACACATACATACACAGTACACAGTACTAGACAGTGCTGCCATGGCCAAAGCATCAAAGGCCTCAGAAGCTGAATGGAACAGATGCATTTCTCCTTGCAAGCCCCAGGCTACAGTTTTCTTAGCCTCAGTATTGTAAGTGCCCTCAATGAGGGCATCTTTTGTTGCTGACATTCAGCACATTGTCAGGGTGAGTTCTAGTACTTAACCAAACATGCCTGATGAGTAGCAACCCAGAGTCAAGACTCGGGGCAGACTACAGGAACTTTGGTCTTTTTCTGCTATCACTGTCTTTGTTTCCATGTCTCTGAGACGTCAAAGCAAAAGACTGTTTTCCCATTATGTCCAGCTTCCTGGACTATCTGTCAGGAGGGCTGGAACTCATATGCAGGGTTAACACATAGCAGGCATGGTGTCAGGTAGAACCAGATCAGATCTGAGGGACTCTCTGTCCTTTTCTGCCTGTAAGTTTCCATTTTTCTAGGTTTATATCTTTTAGGCCTGACATGGGCTGTCATGCTTACATCTGAATAAGTTTCTGTCTGCGTAAAGTATTACTTATTGTTATCCATGGGGGTAAAATACTGTTTCTTAGCTTTTCTGGGAACAGCAGACAAGTTGCTAGGCCTCCACCAGGCTTCCATGGTAACATCTTCAATTTAAAAAGTAAACAGAACTATATAATTTTGTTTACAGTCAAAGTTCCTACCTGTTTTTTTTTTTTTTGAGTGCAAGTTAGAGTAGCGGTAGTTAGGGAAGAAGATGGCTTTCAACTACAGTGGGCACACTGCAGACTACTTGAGTCAGTTGTGCCAGGACAGAGGAGTCCAGCATGGGGGGAAGCCAACAAGCAGAACCTTGTGGATGGTCTGATAGCTGCTGATGCCCAGAGCATCGAGTCACGGTCCGTGACTGAAAAGAACAAAACCTTGGGCATGGAGGGGCTAGTGTCCAGTACAGTGTCCAGATCTGGTGAGGAGGACAGCAGGGCCAGTGCAAGCCATGGGTCACAGCAGCAGGGGAAGGTCACCAACATTCTGGAGCCAGAAGCAATCAGGCTACAGATAGAGTTGCAGAGAATGGAGTTGGAGTTCCACAGAGGAGAGCGACAGCTTCAACGAGAGGCAGAGCAAGAACGGTGAGAGGCTGAGTGAGAACAGTGAAAGGCTGAACAACAGCAGCAAGAAGCTGACCGTGAAGAATGTGAGCACCAGAGGCAACATAAACTAGAGAAGCTACGACTCCAACCACCAACACCAGAGCAGATAAGTGGCCTGGGTTTAACTGGAACTACAGGACTAGGTTACAAATTAAATTCCAAATTGATAGTTGAATTTAAAGAGGGTGAAGATATGGGTGCCTTTTTAAATTCCTTTGAAAAAGTTTGTATTCAGGCAAATATTTCTAGAGAGTCCTGGAGCTGCCAGCTATCGCTGCTACTTACCGGGAAAGCTCGGGATGCATTAGGTCAAATGGACAATGAGGACAGTAATGATTACAGCAAACTTAAAGCTGCACTTTTAAAAAAGTAAGATTCAACTGCAGAAGCATACAGAGCTAAATTCTGTAAGCTCAAGAAAAGCCCTGACTTGAACTGCGAGGAGCTAGGCATGAAACAACATCAGTTTTTAAAATGGTGGGAAGGAATTGAAGCAAACTCTGTAGATAAAATCAAAAATGCTGTATTGTTAGAACAGTTTTTTGGGGCATGCCCAGCAGAGCTGAAAACCTGGCTGGAGGACCGAGATCCCAAAACAGTGTAAGAGGCTGCTGAATTCTCGGACCGCTATGTCAGGAGCAGACCTGTTCTGAGAGTGAATGGAGCTGGTGTGGCAGTGCAGAAAGGGAAAAGCGCACCTTCAGGGCAGCTAAAACCCTTACTGCCTCCACCAAAACCAGGTAGCCCCAGGTTTCAAAGGAAGGATTTAACTGAGAAAAGACATGAATGTTGGGTTTACAAAGAAACTGGTCATATTGCCACACAGTGTCCCAAAAGGACAAGCAGTACACAATGTGGTGCTCGAAAAGAAGTGGGTTGTTTGTGTGTCCCTGAAAGCATGCCACTCAACATTAGGGAACACATGCACCCAGTCACTGTGAATGGTGTACAGACACAAAGGTTAAGAGACATGGGGGCATCCCTGACTTTGGTAAAAAGGGATCTGGTAGAGCCTGGTCTGTTTATTCCCAATCAATTTGTAACTGTACAGGGATTCACTTTGGAGGAGAAAACATTGCCACTCGCTAGTGTTTTCCTAGACTGGGGTGAGACAGGGGGAACTGTGCAACAGTTTGCTGTAGCTGAAACTCTAGAGGTTAATGTAATTCTCAGCAACAATCTCAAACAGGGGATGGTGTGTGCAGTTACCCGTAGCCAAGTGGCAAGGGGAAAATTGTAGTTCCCTGGACCCCATAGGAGCCCCTGTGAAAACCACTGAGAGGCTGGTTCCTAGCCTGTGTCTCCTGATCTGGAGAATAATGAAAAGGGGGTAGAAATTCCCCAGGTAGCAGTTAACCACATGGCTATGGAGAGTTACTCCAAGAAAGGAGGGGTGACCCATTGTCAGAGGGGTAGGGATGACAGTGATCCTGAGTGTCCTGACACTAGAGCTAGGGACCCTAGTTTAGACACTGACAGGGACCTGTCCCATGCCTTGGGAATGTGTAAGAACCTTGCAGCTGCTCAGAAAAGTGATCCTAGTCTAGAGAAGCTGAGGGCTTGGGCAGACTCTGATGGAGCACAGGGAGGTGACGGGAAACACAAAGTTTATTGTGACAATGGACTGATGTATACACAGGATGTTAAGACAGAGGGAGGGGTGATAGGCAGACAACTTGCCATTCCCCAGGGGTACCATGAGCAGTTGCTCAAGATTACACATGATATTCCCTTGTCTGGTCATCTGGGAATCGCGCGCACTATGCAGCGATTGGCCCAGAATTTCTATTGGCCCAACCTCACCCAGCAGGTGAAGAAGTATTGCAGGTCTTGCCACCAGTGCCAATAAATAGGAAAGGCAGGTAAGAATACCCAAGCTGCCCTAATTCCATTGCCCATAGTGGAGGAGCCATTCTGGAGGGTGGGAATGGATATTGTGGGGCCTTTAAATACCCCCAGCTCCTCCGGGAAGAGGGTCATCCTGACTGTGGTGGATTATGCCACCCAGTATCCAGAGGCCATCGCCCTATCCTCACTGAGGACAGACAAAGTGGCAGATGCCTTACTTGGGATTTTCTCCCATGTTGGATTTCTGCAGGAGGTTATCACCAGTTGGGAGGTTCCTTCCTGTCGGAGCTGATGAAATGTTTGTGGGAGAAGTGTGGGGTGGTGCAGGGACACACGACACCTTATCATCCACAAGCCAATGGGCTTGTGGAAAGATTTAACGGTACTCTTAAGTCGATGCAACAAACATTTGCAGCACAGCATGGGAGAGACTGGGAGAAATACCTTCCCCTCCTGTTGTTTGCATACAGGGAGGTGCTCCAAGAGTCGACAGGGTTTCCCCCCTTCCAGCTCTTATATGGACGCTGGGTACATGGACCGCTAGACTTGATCCGGGAGGACTGGGAAGACAAGTATGCCACCCAGGGAACTCCCATAGTGGATTATGTCCTTAGATTTAGGGAAAGGCTGAAGGGGCTTATGGGGACAGTCCAGATCAACCTGGCAGCTGCTCAACAGAAACAAAAAGTGTGGTACGACCGCAGAGCCAGAGCTCGCTCGTACACAGTGGGTCAGGAAGTCATGGTCCTAATCCCGGTCCTGAAAGACAAGTTGCAGGCTGAGTGGCAGGGCGCCGGAAGCGAGGCGGAGGCGTCCGCCCACAATTTCTCTGCAGTGGAGATTGTGCCCTGAGTCGACAGGTGTGACGTGCATGTCAGCATCTAAAATTTTTTTTTTTTTCATTTACTGCTCCACTCCAGCTCAGCGGACCCGATTGAGATGGCAACACATCTCTCAATCAGGTCCACTTTAACAAATTAAGAGGCGTGACTAGAGTTGGAGGCGTGACTAGAGTTGGGGGCGTGTCGCACGGGCTCTTTAAATGCCCAAGATTTTCCTGCAATTGTTCTTTCCATTCGGATTCCCATTTCCCGTTGCAACAATCGAATCGGTGAATCGGAATCCTTCCTTGACTGAGTGCTGCAGCTGCCGGCTTCTAAGGAGCGAGACGTGACGTCAGACGTGGAGCGACGAGCGACTGCGAGTTAGCGAGAGTCAGACTCAGAGAGACGTGGTGTGGCGTGTGGTCGGTGAGTACAGCAGCCAGCCCAGCAGTGGTGTGTGTGCAGTGTGCAGCGGTCTTCTTAAGTTGGCGTTGGGTTGAGAGCGCTACGTGGGGTAGTGACGCAAGCAGAGCAGCGCCTCTAACTTCTTCTGGAGGACGGAGAGTAGTCGGTTGGAGCGAAGAGCGGCAGCAGCTTTGAGTAACTTCAACTTGGAGTCTGAGTAGCCAGCTGCCAGCCTAAAGAACTTCCTGGTAGCATTGTGACTCTGAGACTTTCTGGTAAGCTGCAGTGCTGTTGTCTTTAGTTGTTTGTGTCATCTTGGCTTGCTAATCAAAGTTTTGCTGGACTTGTATATTTGCAGCCTGCTGTTTATTTGGAAGGTAGATAGCCAGCAAAGCAGTACTGTTTTCCTCTTCTCCAGGCTCTTCCCCCTCTCCAGGCTGAGGCTTTCCCCCCTCCCTCTCCATGCTCTCCCTCTCCAGGCTGAGGTTCTCCCCCTCCCTCTCCAGGCTCTCCCTCTCCAGGCCGAGGCTCTTCCCCCTCCCTCTCCAGGCTCTCCCTCTCCAGGCCAAAGCAGTACTGTTTTCCCCTTCTCCAGGCTCTCTCTCTCCAGGCTGAGGCTCTTCCCCTCCCTCTCCAGGCTCTCCCTCTCCAGGCCGAGGCTCTTCCCCCTCCCTCTCCAGGCTCTCCCTCTCCAGGCCAAAGCAGTACTGTTTTCCCCTTCTCCAGGCTCTCTCTCTCCAGGCTGAGGCTCTTCCCTCCCCTCCAGGCTCTCCTCTCCAGGCTGAGGCTTTCCCCCTCCTCTCCAGGCTGAGGCTTTCCCCCCTCCTCTCATGCTCTCCCTCTCAGGCTGAGGTTCTCCCCTCCCCTCCAGGCTCTCCCTCTCCAGGCCAAGGCTCTTCCCCTCCTCTCCAGGCTCTCCTCTCCAGGCGAGGCTCTTCCCCTCCTCTCCAGGCTCTCCTCTCCAGGCCAAAGCAGTACTGTTTTCCCCTTCTCCAGGCTCTCTCTCTCCAGGCTGAGGCTCTTCCCCTCCCTCTCCAGGCTCTCCCTCTCCCTCTCCAGGCTGAGGCTGTCCCCCCTCCCTCTCCAGGCTGAGGCTTTCCCCTCCCTCCAGGCTCTCCCTCTCCAGGCTGAGGCTTCCCCCCCCCTCTCCAGGCTGAGGCTTCCCCTCCTCTCCAGGCTCTCCCTCACCAGGCTGAGGTTCTCCTCCTCCCTCTCCAGGCTCTCCCTCTCCAGGCTGAGGTTCTCCTCCTCCCTCTCCAGGCTGAGGCTCTCCCTCTCCCTCCCTCTCCAGGATCTCCCTCTTCAGGCCGAGGCTCTTCCCCCAGGCTCTCCCTCTCCAGGCCAAAGCAGTACTGTTTTCCCGGCATATATTTACTTTAGGGGACACACCTTGGAAGTGAGTGCTCCTAGTGAGAAATACAGCCGCAGTCACTGATAAGTCACGCCCACACAGAACGACCAAAATGTGTAGTTTAAACTAACATAAAATATTCAGTTTAATTGTTTAAACATATTCCCTAGAACCAGGCGTGGGGGTGGGCGCCCACAGAACAAACGACCAAAATGTAGCTTTTTGCAATAGCAAACATGACCTGGACCGGGGGGTTGACAGGGGCCTTCACAGAACAAACGACCAAAGTGTGGCTTTTGCAATAGCAAAACATACTTAATCTTGTAATCGCTCGATTGATGATAAACTGTGCCCCAGCACATTCTCCTTTGTCATTCCATCTCTTCCACCAGCTCCATCTTCAGCAGCCAGAAACTATTGGTGTAAAATGACCTTTTTCTTATGTAAGGGAGTAGGGCGATTATTTATATTAGGGGACACATAGTGCCCTGGTTCTGTAATTTTGCAGATGCGGTACTTGTTCATCAAGCGGCGACAGTTAGCCACGCTCTCTTTCAAGCGTCAGTTCTCCCGCCCAAACACACCTCTTGCAAGCAGCACATTGGATATCTCCACGCCCATTACCTGTATTTATTTATTTAATTTACATGGTTATAAGTATTACTGAATTGCACTGCTCCTAGGTAACATCATTATGATAATCTCTCTGTCGAAATCACATGGTTAAAAATATTGCAATGCCCACAAAATGAAACTCGCTTATTCTTATACTTATACTGGACTTCTGAACATTATTTGCTAGCAGGAACAAGGGAGGCACCGGCTTTATGAAATAGTAGTTTGGGCTTTAGTACTTTGTGATAGCTTTGTTTGTTTGTTCTGTTGAGGACACCAGTGGTGTGGGAGGGCCAAGCGCCACCACAGTACAAAGATTGATGTCATTACTTTGCAGTTTGACTGTTCTGAAATTCACTTATATTTCTGTTCACCTTTGAGGACACAGGTGGGGGGAGTGTTAGTTATATTCTGATTAGCACTCGATCACTGTCCCACTTTATATTAGTAGATAATCTTGTTAGCGCTGCTAATGTTGTCTGAGTGTCACATTTTGTTCGGTTAAACCAGTATTTCCAGCAATTCTTCATGTTCAGAAGTCCAGTATAAGTGTAAGAATAATTGAGTCTCATGCTGTGATGTTGTAATACCTATTTGGGGGGGCAGTGCAGTTCAGTAACATGGGCGTGGAGATATCAGAGTTGGCTGCCTGCAAGAGGTGTGTTGGGAGGCAGGAAGAACTGACGTTGGAAAAGGGTGCGTGGCTAACTGCTGCCGTTTGGAGGAACAAGTACCGTAATCGCAGAATTCCAGATCCAGGGCACTATGTATCCCCTAATATAAATCTCCCACTGTTATGCATCTGTAAACAATGTGTGTTTTTTAATTTCTTTTCAATAAAATCCCCTTATTTTTTTTAATAAGTACAATGGGATATTTAACTTCCACCTAGACTGCGAGTGACCAGAGATAGGCAGACTTGATCTCAGTTTAATGTCTCGTCAAATGACAGTTCCTTTCAGAGCAGTAACAAACCCCCCACCTTATGCTGCACCATTGTCCATTATTGGCACAGGACTCAAAAGAGTAAAATGGCAACACCCCCTTCTGAGGCACATAAAGCACACCACCATCTTTTGGAGGGCAAAAATATGCTGCTGCCAGCAGTTTGTATGCAGTTTTGGCTTGGTGTTTCTAACACTGCTTTAACTCCTCAAAACTGTATTCAGTCCATTGTTAAGCTCCACTGGCCCCTTGAACTATGAATCGGGGACAGTGAGCATTGTACAACAATGCTGCTGAAAACATCAGGTATATTCCATTCCCATCCTGAACTACAGATAGGGGCTGGGAGCACAGTGACACGGTAGTCTTTTCCAGTTGTGCTCCAGCTGTGGGGGCATGGGGCATCCAGCTGAAATGGGTGGGTTGTTCACTTAAAAGCAGAGGGGATCTGTCTGGACCAATGACAAGCGCCAGGCAAAGTCAGCATGGTGAGCAGTAGGGTAGGGAGGCTGTTCCATTGATGGAGATGGGCATAATAGTAGGAGGTGGTAGGCTTTAGCCAGGGATGGTGTATGTGGGAGATGGGGGTGGTGCTCCAGCCAGGAAGGGTACTCAGTTTGGGTAGGGCTGGTACTGGCTCTGGAAAGATGGTCCAATAACGAGTGGGGGATTGTTCCAGCTGCAGGGAGATTTATTGAAGGCTGCTCTAAGGACTGGTAACATTGTCCAACTGCAGGAAGTGTGGCTAGTTCATAATTGAAATTGGAAATGGTAGTTTGGTGTATTCAACTCCAGGGAGGTTGGTCATCTAGGGTGAGAGGCTGGTCTGGAGGTGGAAGGGATGGTCATGCTCCTGGGAGGGTGCTCGGGGTTTGCGGGGCTGGTCCATGGTCGGGAAGGTCAAGGTGGGATGTCTGTTGGAGGTTGTTGGGGAGGAGCATGGAAGGGTACTCCAGCTGCTGGGGAGGGAAGTCCAGGGGATGTAAGGGAGGTCCAAATGCAGGGTGGGTGGTAAGGCTAGGAGCTGGTACAGGGCTTAGGATGGGTCCAGCTGTTGATACAGGGGTAGACGAGAGGGGTGCTAGTTTGTGTGGTTGGGATGTCGGCTGGAGACAGTTGTCTGCTGGAGGGAGAACACTAACAGTCTGGGAACTTGGGGTAATCCTGCTACATAGAGGTTGCATGACATGAGGTTAAATGCAGGTCCAGATGCAGGGAGAGACTGGATGGCTGGAGAAGAAGCTAGGCTATGGGGTGGTGTAGTGGCTCAGTAGGTAGTGCATTCGCCTCTGAAGCCGGGAGATCGTGGGGCTGTGGGTTCAGTTCCCATGTCTGGTACTTGGGTTAATATCCCAGTACTAACACTGTAGTGCAGCATGAGAGGGGTGCTGCACTTCTGAGGTGCCGGCTTTCTGATGAGACATTAAACCGAGGTCCCATCTGCCTGAATTGGTGGTGGTTCAGGTGGATGTTTAAAATCCCATGGCACTTATCGAAAAGAGTAGGGGAATTTCCAGCATCCTGGCCAAATTTCCATCATTCACTAAGAAATACCACCAACATCTGGTTGTCATTTGGCATTCATCTGTGTCCCCCTCTCCTGGGTCATGCCTGAAAATAGGCGGGATTTGTCAAGTACCTCAAGGGAATCAACAAAGTCCAACAGGGTAGAATCTTTCAAAAAAGGTGTGCAAGAACAAGGGGGCACAATTTGAAGATGGGGGAGAGGACTCCTAAGGCAGCAATGCATTATTGTACAGATGAAGCCTGTCTGCGATTGGTGGCTAAGCAGCTGCAGAATGCTTTTCTTGCTTTTTTTATTTTAATGAATTATTGCTTGTTTACTGAGGTGGAAAAGTCGACTGCTGTGTGGCTAGTTTTTTTTCTAAATTAAAATGCACTTACCGCCGACGTCAAGTAATGGTGGTGGTCAGGTGTCTGGTGGCGCTATATGAGGGAAAAGTGGAGGGAGGTGCATGCAAAGAGTGAGGGAACCCCAGTGTATAATGGTGAATTATAACTGGGGTTCCCTATGGGGAAAAACTCCCCAGTTATTGGGTATTTATGCTTGGAGCTCAGGAAAAGTAGTCACAACTGTAGTGCAGTGTGATTGTTATCCATTTGATTACAGCACCAGATTTTGAAACTGGAGATCAAAGGTTCAAATCCCACTATGGACACTGACTGGGATATGATCTTGGGTAGAACTAAAGCAGGAGCCCACTGTAAGTGGAATGTTGTAATAAAGCTGAGGTAGTCTGAGTAAATAAGCTGGAATGGAAATATTTGGTGGCGGAGGCATGTATAGTCTTTTTAGCACCATTTTTTATTTAGTTAACGGATCAGCCACACTAGGTTAAAGACCTGTTGACGTGTGCCATCAAAATGGACAAACAGGTCATGCTGGCTGACGCAGCTTATAAATACTGCCAGTTTATGTACAGATGTGTACAAATATTTGCATGGCTGAAACTGATGAAAATCTCCCAGGTAAACAAAGCATAGCATGTACTGAAATTGTGCAAGTAACTGTGTAATTGTTATAATAGCTTGGATTTCCAGGACTGACATCTCAGATCTAGGGAGCATGTGCATTAAAAAGTAGTGATGTACAAATGTGTCAGTAAAGTGAGCTGGGTGTGGAGGAGGCAGCTGTAAGAGTGCTTAGAATGATTAATGATGCATGTTTTACATTATTACATAGTGTGCCACTTGTTTGTGGTGGCACTGGCAGACCATGGCATGGAATCTGCCTTGCATGTTGGACTGGATTGGAGTATGGCACTGGTGTGTTTAGCGGTGGTGAATGAAGTTGGCACTTCTCATGACTTGGTTGAGACCACTGGGTGGTATAGGGAGTGTTAAAAAGCAAAACCACTGTCAAAGTTCTCTCTATGGGCACCGTTTATAAAACTGAGGTTTGATGTGATTCGTGTATAAAAACAGTTCAATGTTGGGTGAATAGCATATAGTGCATGCATGCACTGAAAGCTGGCCTCTCTGTCCCCATCCTTGGTTGAAGAGCCAGGCAGTGATAGGGAATTGCTTACTCCCCTTGCTGCTGGGTCATCTCAGACATGGAAGAGTTTGGGAAGTTGGGGGCATTTGAAAATTCTGAGTTGCAGCTGCTGGGCGAGGTTGGCTGATATGTGACGTAGGGGGAGGAGGCAAATTTCACAATACCGAAGTCATGGACATAACAAAAGCCCTGCCGTTGTAACAGTTGGGCAGCTGAGCAACAGTGTTGGTGGCATACAAAAATTTTACTGTCAGTACCAGCGTCACACTCGAGTCCACCTAGTTCCAAAAGGTTAACCTGGTTAGTAAAAAATTGGGTTTTGATCTCTACGAGAATCCAGTTGATTGGTGGCTGGACATGAAATCAGACCTCTGATACCTTTTTATTAGAGCCAGTAGATGTGTCCATTCTGAGGAGTATATAGCTTATTCGAATGTGCATAAACAAGTACAACACTTTATACTCCCTCTGGTCTTACTACACATCGCTTTACTGACCAGATTTCCCTTATTAAGCAGAATACGTCTTTTTTTTTTCCCCCTTCCTGCACTGCCGGCTTGTCTTCAGGAGGGCGCCCCAGTCCCATTCCCCAGTGTCTACAAGCCAAAGCCCCTAATAAATTTTATTGGACACTTGTCTTGTACACTGGTGGTGCAGTACACAAGCATTTTGCTGCATGGATCACTAGCCAAGAATATTTAATGTAGGCCCAGTAGTGCCGGATTGATAACTAATTGACAAAGATTGGGGGGATGAGGAAGGGCAAGATATAAAATGTTTGCCATAGAAATTTTACTGCTTGCATGCTTAATGTTCATGCTGCAGTACGTTATCAGAAGATGGTAATCGGATGGGTTCACTAAACTGTATACGCCATTCTTTCTCAGCCTGCACGGACTCACTGCATTCAAATATGCCACGGTCTGAGAGATGAAAACAACAGATGGAGAAACAACTGGCTGATATTGCTGCCAAGATGCCAAGAAAACTAAATTACTGGTTTGGGAGTGCCCAGATACCAACTGCTTCAGAGCATGCAAGGGACATCGCTGCCAAGAATACCATTGACACTGCCACAAGCACTGCAGCTGTCAGCTGTACCGGTATTGTAAGTGCCAATGTAACTGTGCATACCGCTTCGCTGCCAATGGCTTTGATAGAGTCAAATGCAGCCATATTTGTTTCAAATGCTGCATCAGTGCTAGAACTAACATGTTCCTTGCCTGATGATTGTCCTGCAGCTGCTATTCCAGTGCCCCTGGATGGTAAGGCCTGCTCTTTCTCCAATACAGAAAACAGAGCTGCAGAGCTGTTCCCCATGAACAGCAACAGTGATGGCAACATCATGCATGTCTCTGAGAATACCCAGCTCACAGCAGTTGACCCAGTGCCTGAATCTGCTGTCTCTTTGTCTCTCCCCTCCTGTTCTGAGAGAACCTGGGTAACTGCAGTTGAACCAACCATGCCTGAATCTGCTGTCTCTTTGTCTCTCCCCTCGTGTTCTGAGAAAACCTGGGTAACTGCAGTTGAACCAACCGTGTCTGAATCTGCTGTCTCTTTGTCTCTCCCCTCCTGTTCTGAGAAAACCTGGGTAACTGCAGTTGAACCAACCGTGTCTGAATCTGCTGTCTCTTTGTCTCTCCCCTCCTGTTCTGAGAAAACCTGGGTAACTGCAGTTGAACCAACCGTGTCTGAATCTGCTGTCTCTTTGTCTCTCCCCTCCTGCTCTTCTGTTTGTTGCCACAATATTAACAGTGTTTTTCAACCAAGCAGTGTTATAGACTCTTCCATCAAACGAGTCATTCTGCACACCAATGGGAGAAGTGAAACAAGAACTTGTCAAACATAGTGGTTTTCATCTTTCAACTGGCTAACATACTGTGTTTCAAAAGGATGTGTGTTCTGCTACTACTGTCGGGCAGCAGTGGAAAGAAAACTAATCACAGGCAGTCATTGTGGTGAAACTACATTCATTTCAGCAGGATTTAGTGATTGGAAGAAAGCAATTGACAAATTCAAGAAACATCAGACATCATTATTCCACCATGAAGCTGTTGAGAAGTATACTGCATTCAACAACACAAGGATGAATGTTGGTGCTCAGCTCAGCCAGCATCTTGCACAGGAACAGGCAAGAAACCGAGACCGGTTCCTGAAACAGGTAAACTGACTGGCTTCTAGGTTCGGCAAGGACTCAGCAACTGTGGCCACGCTAGAAGAACAGGAAAGCAACCTGAGGTGGAAATGCTGAGTAGGGCAGTTGACATGCCAGAACTACAGGGATGGATCCAGGAAGGAAAGTACCAGAGTTCAGATGTTGTGAATGAAGTCATGGAAATCATGGCACATCAGCTGCTGAGGAAACTTCTGGAAGAGATACGCAATGAATCAAAGCTGTATGCAATCATCGCAGATGAATCACGGGATATTAGCCAACATGAACAGATGACCATATGTATACGATGGGTTTCCCTGCCCCATTTTGTTATACATGAAGATTTTATTGGATGTATGAAATGCAAGACTGATGCAGAATCCATCACCAGTGCCATTAAGGATGTTCTAGTAAGATGTAACTTACCAATCAACAACTTGAGGGGACAGGCGTATGATGGAGCAGCAAATATGAGTGGATGCATTTCTGGAACTGCAACAAGAATTAAGAGAGAAAATCCACTAGCACTGAATGTCCATTGTGCAAGTCATTCCTTGGACCTGGTGTTGCAAAACTGTGGCAAAACGAGTGATGCCATTGACGATGCCCTCAGCTTTGTCCAGAATTTAAGTGTGTTGATTCGGGGATCCCCACAGAGGCTGGCTCTTTATGAAAATATTGCCGTGAATGACAGTGAGGACCCTCACATGATGATAGAAGGCCTGCACTTACTTTGTCCAACAAGATGGACAGCAAGAACAAAGAGTATCAAGTCGGTTCTCAAAAAATATGGAGCACTCTATGACACCTTAGAGGAGCTGAAACGAGACAAAGCTACAGATGTACGAACTAAGGTCAAAGGCCTGATGTCAGTGATGAAAAAGTTTCGGACCTATTTTGGACTGGTTGTATCATACAATATATTCAGCGTATCAGAACAAGTGGCTTCAATCCTGCAAACAAAAACACTGACAGCAGAAACTACAATGATGAGCATAAACTCCCTGAAGAAGAATTTACAACGCCAGCGTGATGACTTTGACCAGGTCTATGAAGGCATCAACGAGAGAGCCCAACTACTGAGAAAAGTGAAGGAGCCAAAACTTCCCAGACAGCACTATGTGCCAGCAAGGCTGCAACATGGTAGTGCACCGCATCACCATCCCAAATCTGCTAAGGACTGGTATCGACAGATGTACTATGAAGCCATTGATGCTTGTCTTGTTGAACTAGACCAATGTTTTGATCAAGAAACCTACAGTTTGCTGTCTTCCATGGAGAATTTGTTGCTTCAAGCAGCCAATGCAAACTTTCAGTTCCTCTTCAGATCACACAGTTGTATGGAGATAAGGACTTGGACATTGACATTCTGAATGCACAACTGAACTTGCTCCCAGGACTTGTGCAGCAGGTTTTGCCAGACGTGAGGGCAGTAACTTCAATCAACACCATTATTGATGCCTTAGTGGGAAAAGACTGCCAGCAGCAGATACTGTATTCAGAAGTAGTGAAGCTCATTCAAATTTACCTCCTCGTCCCAATGAGTACAGCAACTGGGGAGAGATAACACAGCGGAGGATAAAGTCTTACTTAAGAAGCACCATGACAGAGAAGAGGTACAATCACCTAATGCTGTTGAACATTCACAAAGAGAGAACAGACAACTTGGATCGGACACTAATTGTTTGGGAGTTTGTGCAACGAAATGAGAGACGACTTAACTTTTTTGGAAAAATGTGATACAGAAATTCTGTACTTTACAGAGAAATTCATATGATGGTAAATTGGTTGATTTTGGTGGCCACCAGGGCTTGGTGGAGGCTTGCACAGGCTTACCATACTGAAGTGGTGACCAGAGCATCAAGGATTACTTCATGGCAGAAGTGTAGATGTGATGGTAAATTGGTTGATTTTTGTGGCCACCAGGGCTTGGTGGAGGCTTGCACAGGCTTACCATCCTGAAGTGGTGACCAGAGCATCAAGGATTACTTCATGGAAGAGGTGTAGATGTGATGGTAAATTGGTTGATTTTGGTGGCCACCAGGGCTTGGTGGAGGCTTGCAAGGCTTACCAGCCTGAAGTGGTGACCAGAGCATTCATGGGATGATTTGGTGGCCACCAGGGCCTGGTGGAGGCTTGCACAGGCTTACCAGCCTGAAGTGGTGACCAGAGCATTCATGGGATGATTTAGTGGCCACAAGGGCCTGGTGGAGGCTTGCACAGACTTACCAGCCAGAAGTGGTGACCAGAGCATTCATGGGATGATTTGGTAGCCACCAGGGCTTGGTGGAGGCTTGCACAGGCTTACCAGCCTGAAGTAGTGACCAGAGCATTCATGGGATGATTTGGTGGCCACCAGGGCCTGGTGGAGGCTTGCAAGGCTAACCAGCCTGAAGTGGTGACCAGAGCATTCATGGGATGACTTGGTAGCCACCAGGGCTTGGTGGAGGCTTGCAAGGCTTACCAGCCTGAAGTGGTGACCAGAGCATCAAGGATTACTTCATGGAAGAAGTGTAGATGTGATGGTAAATTGGTTGATTTTGGTGGCCACCAGGGCTTGGTGGAGGCTTGCAAGGCTTACCAGCCTGAAGTGGTGACCAGAGCATTCATGGGATGATTTGGTGGCCACCAGGGCCTGGTGGAGACTTGCACAGGCTTACCAGCCTGAAGTGGTGACCAGAGCATTCATGGGATGATTTGGTGGCCACCAGGGCCTGGTGAGGCTTACAGGCTTACCAGCCTGAAGTGGTGACCAGAGCATTCATGGGATGATTTGGTGGCCACCAGGGCCTGGTGGAGGCTTGCAAGGCTTACCAGCCTGAAGTGGTGACCAGAGCATCAAGGATTAATTTGTGGCAGGAGCATAGATGTGATGGTAAATTGGTTGTTGGGTGAGTCTGTGCATGCAGTAGCAACAGTACAGGAATGAATGAGCAGATGTCTTTCCTCTATTGAATTCTTAGGAACAGTGGCCAATTTCCAAATGTATCCCACTCCTCCATCCATCCAGACTTTGCTGTAAAAATCTGTTTATACCCCTGTCGTTGTACAATATTTACTGTCATTGTAGACTATGATTCATTAATATACTTTACATTGTACACTGATTCATTAATAAATAAGCTGTGTAAACTTAATGGCTCTGTCATTATTTCCCCAGCCTCAGGTGATTACCTTGTCGCTGGTGGTTGGGCTTAACTGCTAACTTAATGCATGGCAGAAGTATAGATGTGATGGTAAATTTGTTGATTTTTGTGGCCACCAGGGCTTGGTGGAGGCTTGCACAGGCTTACTAGCCTGAAGTGGTGACCAGAGCATTCATGGGATGATTTGGTGGCCACCAGGGCCTGGTGGAGGCTTGCAAGGCTTACCAGCCTGAAGTGGTGACCAGAGCATCAAGGATTAATTTGTGGCAGGAGTATAGATGTGATGGTAAATTGGTTGGTTGGGTGAGTCTGTGGCATGCAGTAGCAACAGTACAGGAATGAATGAGCAGATGTCTTTCCTCTATTGAATTCTTAGGAACAGTGGCCAATTTCCAAATGTATCCCACTCCTCCATCCATCCAGACTTTGCTGTAAAAATCTGTTTATACCCCTGTCGTTGTACAATATTTACTGTCATTGTAGACTATGATTCATTAATATACTTTACATTGTACACTGATTCATTAATAAATAAGCTGTGTAAACTTAATGGCTCTGTCATTATTTCCCCAGCCTCAGGTGATTACCTTGTCGCTGGTGGTTGGGCTTAACTGCTAACTTAATGCATGGCAGAAGTATAGATGATGGTAAATTTGTTGATTTTTGGCCACCAGGGCTTGGTGGAGGTTGCACAGGCTTACCAGCCTGAAGTGGTGACCAGAGCATTCATGGGATGATTTGGTGGCTACCAGGGCCAGGTGGAGGCTTGCAAGGCTTACCAGCCTGAAGTGGTGACCAGAGCATTCATGGGATGATTTGGTGGCCACCAGGGCTTGGTGGAGGCTTGCAAGGCTTACCAGCCTGAAGTGGTGACCAGAGCATTCATGGGATGATTTGGTGGCCACCAGGGCCTGGTGGAGGCTTGCACAGGCTTACCAGCCTGAAGTGGTGACCAGAGCATTCATGGGATGATTTGGTGGCCACCAGGGCCTGGTGGAGGCTTGCACAGGCTTACCATCCAGAAGTGGTGACCAGAGTATGGCAGGAGTACAGATGTGATGGTAAATTGGCTCATTTGCAAATGTAACCCACTCCTCCATCCATCCATCCATCCAGACTTTGCTGTAAAAATCTGTTTATACCCCTGTCGTTGTACAATATTGTTTACTGTCATTGTATACTATGATTCATTAATAAATACACTTTACGATGTACACTGTGACTCATTAATAAATAAGCTGTGTAAACAAACATAATGGCTCTGTCTTTATTTCCCCAGCCTCAGGAGTTTACCTTGTCACTGGTGGTTGGAAGCAACTACTAACTTCTATCCTGAAGTTAGTGGAACCAAAACTCCTAACTCATTAGTGTGAAGACTGCATGCTTGGGACTGGTGATGCACATTACTATGGCATCTCTGTTTCACCTGGACAACCACTGTAATAGATTAAGGAATGTGTGGTTCAAACGTCATGTGGAGCTATTGGAGGAATGGGTCGACAGCAGCTTTCTTAATATAGCTGTACACTTGAGCAGACTTGGACTGGTGGTCTCTTTTGCTGGCACCTTTGTATGTCATAATTCTTCCTAAATGGGACTGCATTCTTAACGTTATGATGTGCATACATTATTTATTGTATTTTTGTATGGCAAAAACTAGTGTTGAAAGTGCCCTTTTCAACTCACAAGTGCCCCTCTGATCCTCCGCCCCCTCAGTTTTTACCATCTTCCAGCACCTATGTTGAGTGGGCAGGACTGTACAAAGTAGACAGAAAAGTAAATTACATAAACTATATAATAGAGTTACCTGTCAGGAGACTTACACAAAGAATGTACCATGTCAACATGGTGAAGCCATATGCTAATAGGGCATACATGGTGTTTGCAGTATGTAGTCCTGAGGAGGGTATGGATGAAGGAGACCCCTTTCTGGACTTGCTGGAAGAAAACAAGCAGGAATCTTCTGTGGAGGCAATTAAACTGTCACCCCAGTTGGCACTAGACCAGATCTAGGAAGTAAGGGAGGTTTTAGCAGACTTTACCCCACTGTTTAGCACCAAGTCTGGACTAACCCCCTTAGCGACGCATGATGTAGAGACAGGGACACAGATGTCCATACGGCGGACAGCATATCAGGTGTCAGAGGATATCCAAAAGGACATTAGGAGGGAGGTGGAGGAAATGCTGGATTTAGGGGTAATCCAGAAATCCCACAGTCCTTGGGCCTCACCCATAGTCCTTGTGCCCAAGCCAGATGGCTCTACTTATTTTTGTGTGGATTATCATGGACTGAATGCAGTCACAAAGTCAGACACCCACCTGATGCCATGGACGGACGAACTCCTAGACAAGTTTGGGGGGTGACATACCTCACAACTATTGACCTGATAAAGGGGTATTGGCAGGTAGAATTAACTGACAGTGCTAGGGAGAGGTCAGCCTTCATCACTCTGATAGGGTTATTTGAATTTAAAGTAATACCTTTTGGAGTGAAGAATGCCCTGGCCACTTTCCAAAGGTTGGTGAACCAGGTGTTAAATGGTGCTGAGGAGTACGCCGTGGCGTACCTGGATGACATTGCCATCTTTAGTGCCAGCTGGGAGGAACACTTGTCCCACCTTAGGGAAGTGCAGGGCAGAATACAGATGTCTGGGCTCACTGTCAAAGCTAATAAGTACCAGGTGGCCATGGCTGGGATGACATACCTCAGGCATGTTGCCAGATACAGGGTTAGCTCATTCTAATACGTAAAAACAGAGGCGACTAAGGCATGGCCCAGACCAGAAATGTGGAAACAGGTCAGGAGGTTTCTGGGGACAGCAGGGTACTATAGGAAATTTTTATCCAATTACAGTGTCCTGGCCGCTCCCCTATCTGACCTGGTAAAGAAAAGGATGCCTAAGAAAGTTACCTGGGAACCAGCCTGTGAAAAAGCCTTTACCAGACTGAAGGAGGCACTGTGCAGTGCTCCTGTATTGACAATTCCAGACTATAGCAGACCCTTTATAGTCCAGACTGACACCTCAGATGTGGGTATTGGGGCAGCTGAGCCAGACATCCAACCAAGGGAAAGATCACCCCCATAGTGTACCTGAGTAAAAAGTTACTTCCCAGGGAGCAGACTAACTCTACTATGGAAAAAGAGTGTCTGGCCATGGTGTGGGCCCTAAAGAAGTTAGAGTCATACTTATACAGGCAGCGTTTTGAGGTACAAACTGACCACAACCCCCTGGTTTTGGCTGGCACAAATGGGTAAAACGAATGGTAGACTACTAAGATGGAGTCTTGCCTTGCAAGGCTATGACATGATGGTCTACCACAGGGCAGGGGCAGCTAATGAAAAAGGTGATGGCTTGTCACATCAGTATGAGACATGAACTGACTTGGGGAGCTCATCCCATGCAGGGGATAGAGCCCCCAAATTCAGTCTAGGTGGGGAGGATTGTGATGTGCTGCCATCTACTTATGGTTATTGTATAACATTTGCATTATAAATCAATGGTCTGTGTATGTAATTGTCTCACACAAGTCAGCCTGTACTTCCATGGGTGACACACACCCCCACACACACATACACACAGGTTTCAGTGAAGCTACAGGATATGAGAAAAGACCAGAGACAAAAAAAAAAAATAATTTAACTGCCTTCCTTCCAGAAGGATAGCTTATGGCCTTCATCACCTGCTGCTGCCTTTGATGTTGGAAACTAAAAATGAGTTTTATGACATCAGGAAAAGGACGTCATTTGGCTGATTCCTGTTGGCTTTCTCACACCTTAGTGACAAATTGTAGGGTTGTAAACCTCAAAGGAAATGGTTGATCAAAGGCTGTCATATTTAGGAAATGTTTTTTTCTGATGTTACCATTAATTAAAAATATATCCTTGCAGAAATTATGCTAGAATTAATTCTAAAAGGAGGAGCTAGCTGACTCACCAAAATGGGGTGGAGAGAAGGATCATGAAAATGAAACACTGTATCTGGGAAAAGACGCATGATTTTTGGGCTCTGAGACAAAATTTCTCTAACTTAAACAGCACTTAAAAGGGTAATACTTGGAAAAGAATTAAGTATCTGAGGGTAGGAGTGTTTGTTCTGTAACTTCCTTTTTGCTTTACATTTATTTTTAATTTTTTTTATTTATTTCATTTTTGTTGACTGGGTAAGTGCACTAGACAAATTCTGCCTATTTTCAGGCACAACCCGGGGGAAGGGGATACAGATGAATGTCAATTGACCTTAAACCAGATTAAGCTGTTGGTGGTATTTTTTTAGTGAATGGGGGGAAATTAGGCCAGGACACCGGGGAAATTCCCCTACTTTGTGGAGGCAGAGGGCGCTGTGCGGCTAAGCAGCATTGCTACTCAGTGGCAACTGAGTCTTTGGCAGAGGCAGACATGCGGGAGGCTAAGGAGTGGGTCTCTTCCTTAGCTCCCTTGACAAATTTGCTATGGAGACCAGAATACAGAAGGAATCTTACCAGTAGAAGTGGCAAATGATGTGGTGGATATATCGGGGGACGCGATTCCCCATGGCCAGACAACGCAGCAGGACACCGATTTTGAAACTTCAAGTATGGAAAATGCCTTATGGTTACAACTTGCAGAAGCGGAACAGTGCTGTACGGCTGCAAGGAAGAGAGTGCAGGATGCACTGGAGCATTGGAGCATGTTAGCGAAAGTGCAGGAAGCAGAACTATGAGACAACAAGATGGCCTTGGAAAATGGAGAGGAAATGAATGAGGAGAGGGTGAGTCGGGATGGAGAGGGATTACGAGAGGTCTTGACAAATGAATCGGGGGTGAAGCAAATGGCAGGGGGACTGATGACATTGAAGCAGCAAGCGGGAGTTTCGGGGGAGGAAAACTGTGAACTGAAACTGATTACTGAAGACAAAACAGAGGCAGGTAGTGTGGACTCTACCAAACTTGTGTTGCCTGTGGTTAACTTTTCAATTGGAACCTCTGTAGGGGGCTCAAAACGACTTCTAAAAGAAGGAGGGAAAAGCAGGAAATTGCTGAATAGAGCTGTGGAGGGGCCCAGGCAAGGGCAAGATCGTTTGCTGGGTGGAAAACAAGACTCATGAAACTGGGTGGACACAGCTTTGCAAGCTGCAGGATGGGTGAAAAGCCTGACAGGGCAAGGATGGGATGCAAATCTCAATAATGATTCTTTTTTTGCAATTTCTGAACCTTTAAGACCCCCCCCTTACCCGGGATGGTGCTATCTTCTTCATTGCCCCCGGGACAAGCCTCCCCTGTAGAAGAAGAAATGATTCAACAGCAAGATGACCCTCATCCTTTACTACAGGTTATTACAGACCAAGAAGCAGATAATTTAATGGACTCAGTAGAGAGGGTTAACATAGAACAAGAGGTACATAGATACATAGACAGTGTCAGCAGATAAGGGCCTATGGCCCACCTAGTCTCCCCATTTGAGCTTGTAAGTTCAGTTTGTTTTCCTAGAAGTCTATTTCCCCTTACCCCTGACCTCTAGAATTCCTTTATGTCTATCCCATGCATTCTTAAATCCCGTGATTGTTTCAGCCCCCACCACTTCCTCTGGCAAGGTGTTCCACTTGTCCACCACCCGTTCTGTGAAGAAATTCTTTCTCATGTTTCCTCTGAATCGTCCTCCCTCCAACTTCATCCCATGCCCTCTAGTCCTGAAACATCTTTTTCGCTAAAATAGTGTTTTCCTGCACCCTGTTCCTCCCTGTAAGATACTTGTATGTCTCTATCATATCCCCTCTCCTCCTCTCCTCCAGGGAGTACATGTTCAGTTCCTTCAACCTGTCTTCATAGGACTTGTGATGCAACCCATGCACCATCTTTGTTGCCCTCCTCTGAACCTTCTCTACCCTGTCTCATGTCCTTACGTAGGTATGGTCTCCAGAACTGTACACTGTACTCCAGGTGGGGCCTCACTAGTGTCTTGTATAGCGGAATTATGACCTCCCTTTTCCTGCTGGTGATGCCCCTGCCTATACATCCCAGCATCCTATTTGCTTTACCTGATGCCTTGTCATACTGTTTCCCTACCTTGAGGTCATCAGAGATGACAACCCCAAGATCCCTTTCCTGCTTGGTGCATGCTATATCCTCACCCCTCAACTGATATATTGTGCCAGGGTTTTTGTGCCCCATATGCATTATCTTGCACTTCTTTGCATTGAATTTCAACTGCCAAACCCTTGACCATTCTTCAAGTTTCTGCAGGTCCTTCTCATTCTGTCTACACCCTCTGGTGTGTCTACTCTGTTACAGAGCTTTGTGTCATCAGCGAACAGTGAAATTCTGCCTTCTATATCCTGTGCAATGTCACTGATGAAGATGTTGAATAGGACCAGTCCCAGCACTGATCCTGTGGTACCCCACTGGTCACTCTTCCCTCTGTGGAGTGACAGCCATTTACCACCACCCTCTGTGTCCTGCCACCCAGCCAGTTACCTACCCACCACACTACTGTCCTGCCCACACCCATATTCCCCAGTTTGTGTAATAGTCTTCTATGTGGCACAGTGTCAAAGGCCTTGCTGAAGTCCAGATAGGCCATGTCCACTGCCCTCCCTGATCCACCTCCCTAGTCACCCAGTCAAAAATTCAATGAGGTTGGTCTGACATGGCCTCCCTGGTGAAACCATGCTGCCTTGGGTCCTGTAGTCCATTGACAACCAGATGTTCCACCAATCTCTCCTTCAGTAGTGCTTCCATGATCTTTCCCACTACCGAGGTGAGGCTGACTGGTCTGTAGTTCCTTCCTCTTTGTTCCCACTTTTGTATAAGGGGACTACATCTGCTGTCCTCAGTCTTTGGGTACCTCCTGTTTCCAGTGATTGGCTGAACAGGATAGCCAGAGGTTCAGCCACCACCTCTCTTAGTTCTTAAGGACCCTAGGTGCACCCATCTGGCCCCATTGCTTATCAGCTCTTATTACTTCCAGTTCCTTCAGGACCCTTTCTCGTGTAAAGGGACTTGTGTCCATTTCTGCACCATTCTCACCTTGTACTCCTTCAGACCCATTACCCCCTCTTCCTTAGTAAAGACTGAGCAGAAATACCTGTTCAATATGTCAGCTTTACTGTTGTCATCCTCCATGCGGCTCCCATCCTCCCCTTCAGTCTCACTATCCCTCCTTTGTCCTTCTTTTTCACTTATGTACCTGTAAAAGGTTTTGTCCCTTTAACCACTGATTTTGCAATGTGTTCTTCTGTCTGAGCTTTGGCTTCCTTACTGACTTCCCTGCCTCCCTTTGTTTCTCCTGGTACTTCTCCTCCCCTTCTGCCTGTGTCTTTTGTATTGCCTGAATGCAATCTTTTGGCTTTCACTTTCTTTGCTACCTCTTTGGAAAACCATAATGGTCTCCTCTTTCTTTTCCTCTTGCTAACCTGCTTAATGCATAATTCTGTTGTTCTTATAATCCCCATTTTAAATACTGCCCACTGTTCCTCAATCCCTGGTTCCTGTCATTCCCATAATGCCTCTTTCAAGCATCTCCCATTTTCCCAAAGTCTGCCCCCTAAAATCCAGGATCGTGTTTTGTGTGGTTTGGTTCTGCTCTTTCTGTGATTTCAAACCACAATGACTGGTGGTCACTGTTACCCAGGTGCTCCCCACTGTTACCCCCATCACACTGTCCCTGTTTGTGAGCACAAGGTCCAGTATTGCCTTCTGCAGGTTGGTTCCATGACCAGTTGCTTGAGGAAGGCACCTGAAGGAGTCCAGGATAAATCTGCTCCTAGTTGATGCTGCTGCTGGGATGCTCCAGTCCGTCTGGTATATTGAAGTCTCCAACCAGTACTACCTCACCCTTGTCTGCCATCCTTTGGATGGCTAGCATCAACTCCTATCTGTTTCTTCCTCCTGGGGTGGTGGTCTATAGACCACACCTGTCTGAGATAGCTGGCCCCATTTTCCTTTCCAGCTTAACCCACAGTATCTCTCCCCATTTTGTTCCTCCTGGATCTGTGTGGCCCTTATGTCATTTTTCACATACAGTGCCACTCTCCTCCTCCCTTCCTGCCTGCTCTGTCTCTTCTGAATATGTTGTAGCCAGGTATGGCCATCTCCCAGTCATGGTTATATTACACCAGGTTTCAGTGATGGCCACAATGTCCAGGTCTGACTGTACCATGACAGCCTCAGATCTTCCATCTTGTTGCTAAGGCTCCTGGCATTTGCACACATGGCTTTCCATGATTTGACCTCCTAGACTGCTTCACTGTTCTACTCCAGCCCTTCCTTGGTTGTCATTTATCCCTGGTTCTCCTTGTTGTCTGCCCTTCTGCTGAATTTTGCCTTTTCTGCTTATCCACCTTTTGGACACTAATCTCCATCTTTTGCACACTGCTTTGCAGAGATAGCCACTCCTCTGGTTCACTGGTTCCATTACTAGCTGTGGGGGTGAGCAAGTAGGTATCATCCTTGCTGGCCTGCCACCCCTCTGCTAGTTTAAATGCTGTCAATGTAGCATTTAAACTTATCATTGAGTGCTTGGATTCCCTCAGGATGGATGCAGGCCGTCAGGCTTAACAAACCTCCATCCCTCCAGATGGGTCCCCAGTCACCAATGAATCCAAACCCTTCCTCACAGCACCAGTTCTTCAACCATGAGTTAAAGTTCCTGGTGCATGCACTCCTATGCTCCTCCTTGCTCTCACAGGTAGTACTTCTGAGAAAGTGACAGAAGTAGCTGCTTGTAGAGACCCCTCCCCAGTTTCCTAAACTCTTCCTGAACTTCCTTTGGCTCCCCATTTGCCAAGTCATTAGTACCTAGATGGATAATGACATCCAGCACACCTCCTGTCTTGCCTTCCCAGTGATCCCCAGTATCTTCCTTCCATCCTCCATGCCGTGGCACCTGGTAGGCACCTCCTCCCTGTCCTCCCCTCCTGTGTTCCTAGCTGGATCCCTCTTATGATGGAGTCCCCACCAGGATTCACTTCCTCCTTCTCTGGGGTCCACTGCTTTCCCCCACTGAGGTCACCTCCTTGCCTAACCTCCACATCCTTTCCTTCCACTTCCTGGGTACCTCTATTTGGTTGTCCTCATTTGCCAGTGTGGCATATGAGTTCTTGAAGAATAGGATCTGGGATGTGCCTCTGCCTGACTGCTCTAACCTCCCTGAGCCCACTGTCATCCAAGTGCTCCTCGTTCTTGGCATCCTTGAGGCAGCTGCATTGGACTGGGTGGTTCCTGGACAGGGTGATGGTACTCCTACCCAGTTTACTTCTGCTCTGAGTCTGGCTACCTCATCCTGCAGTCCGAGAGATGCATGCAGATGGGGCAGCACCTCAGTGTCCAGAGGTCTGCCTGAATATGGCTGCCCACAGCCACTGCATTGCACCACTCCCACATTATACTGCAATTCCACTACTTATCTGCTACTGAAATCTCTTAGTTCTCTTTTATTTATTTACAGTACTAAAAATCCTGTAACTGATCCTCAGATATATTTTTTAAGGAAAAGAAACCAATAAATAAATAAATGAGTCAAAAACTTGTCGTGCTGAGGGTGGTCTTCTTCCCCTTATGCCCCTCCTACTTCACACCTCTTACTATACCCTGTGTTTAGCTCCTGTCAATCAGATTTATCAGGGCATATAATTAAGAGTTGGGGAAGGGGTGGGAGGGAAAAATTTGCAGCAATTAAAGACAGCACAGAATTACACCACCACTATTTTTTAAATTTTCAACAGCCCAAAAACAATTATAAGTAAAGACAACACAGAAAGAAAGTATAGTGTCACTACAAGCCTACCATCTAAGTTTAAAAGGAAAATACCAGTTACCAGTTACTCTGAAGCACTGAATTGAATATGTTACCTTCCTTCACCTTCTGGCTTCTTCTGTGGTGGTGCGTGAGGTGGTGCATCAGGGAGACATTTCTGTAAATATGTCTGAAAATTTTATTTTGAGGGCAAGTCCTGAAAAAGCATGGCATGGGAAAGTAGTGGAGCACTTATTTCCGGCCGATAAAGGCCCTTTGTTAGAACCTGTAGAAAGACGTAATGCTGTACGCTTAAAATTTAGGGGTGATGTAGATGCAATTCCAGATAGGAAATTTGTGGGCAGAGTATTGTTGAAAGATAGTATGAAATTTTTTGCCTATGAGATTTATGCCTTAATACATGTGCCAGGAGATGTATTATTTGATGTAAGCTTTAAACATCCAGCTGGGTTAGAAAGATTCTGGAAGCAATATCGGTTAATGAAACTTTCACCTTTATGGAAGCCTTTTTTGGCAATACCATTGACAAAACCCTTAACAAAGAAAATCACGGTTCTTTTTCGCAGTGAGGGGGTAAACGTGACAGATGTCACTTATTGGTTGCAACAGCACTGTACGGTTCAAGGGGTTCTGGAACCGATTTTGGATGAAGAACAGTTATGGACAGGGGGGTGGAAGTATCAAATAGTATTGAGATTAGTGAATGGACAAACACATCATCTACCTAATTGTTTTTTTTAGGCAGGGACAGGGGAGTGATCTTTTATCCTGGGCAGCCAAGGGCTTGTTTTAAATGTGGAGATGTGGGTCACCTGAGCAATGTCTGTGACAAACAAAAATGTGGATTATGTGGGGATTTGAGACATGTTGGGGCTCATTGTAGGCAACCTTTAAAGTGTAACCTCTGTGAGGAAAAGGGTCATTCTTTCCGTACCTGCTCCTGGGCTTCACACAATAATGTAGATACTTCGGTTCAGGCTGAGCAAGACATATACATGGCTACAGCTCAGAAAGAGAAACTGAGAATGATCGAGTTAGTCACAAAAGGTCCCATTGGTGTTCCACTGCCACAGAGGGTTTCCAGAAGGGTAGGGGAGGTAGTGACGAAAGAGAATGCAGGGGCACAAATTCTGGAAGGTATGCCTCATAATAGTAAGCCAGATGGAGGGAGGGATGTGGTGGTAGAGGAGATTGTAGAAGTTGAAGTAGTGCAGGAGGTGGACTAAGTGGAGACTATGGAGAATGAGAACGTTTCTATGCCCCCTCCCTCAGTGCAATCAGATGCAGATTTTCAAAGGGTCACTAGGTCCAAGGCAGGAAAGTTAGTAACTGCTGCCTCAAAACAAAAAAAAGAGATAGAGGAAGTGGTGGTACAGAATTTGTACGCTTTATTGTTTGAGGATGGGATGGACGAGGATGGCTGCGAGTCGGATCTTTCCTCAGTGGCCTCCTCCCAAGCAGATGGGATTTCAGAGTCAGGCCCTCCAGAAAAACCAAAAAATAGAAAGAGGAAAAAGAAAAGGTGAATGGTGTTGGATACTTTTCCTTTTATTTTTATTGGGTATTGATGGTCATAATTTTTTGTACAATCAATGTTAATAGCACTTTTTTGAGCCTCAGTACTGGGGATGGGCACGTTATCTTGTTACAAGATACTAGGCTACACTCTTTAGCTGAGGTACAAAGTGCACAGAAAGATTGGAGATGGGGGAGTTTCATTCTGGTGAATAGGTGAGGATACATGCTCTGGGATAGGGGTACTTTTTAAAAGTAATGTTCAGGTGTTACATGTGTATGATTTAATACCAGGGAGGGTCATGATTATGGATGTGGTCTTACAGAAAGAAGTGTTCTGGGTGATAAATATATATGCGCCACAAAGTAAAGCAGAGTGGTCTGGAATGTTTAGACGCATAGAGCCTTACTTACACACTTTGAAGCTGGTGTTATGGAGAGGAGATTTCAATTGTGGACTTACACATAGAGATTGGGGAAGAAGTACGCAGAAAGTATTTTGTGATACGAACTCTTTATTAACAATCATGCATCGCAATAATCTAAAAGATGTACATGATATCCTGCACTCAGAACCAAGCCATACTTTTTTTAAAAGTAAATTGTCAACCAGGATTGATTTCTGCTTAGTATCAGCATGACTAACTTGCCAAACAGTGGGTGTATGACCATTGGAAACCTCTGATTATTTAGTAGTAGTTTTAAGGTTGGGAAGAAAACAGAAATTAATGGTTGAGAGAGGGTACTGGAAAATAAATATTTCTAAATTGCAGGATGCAATGGTAGAAAAAGGTGTAAAAGCCTTGCTACAGGCAAGAAAAGATTTATGTTTTATGTATGAATGTCCAAGAGAATGGTGGGAAGATTTTAAAAGAGATTTGCAGGATTGGTATGGTGGGTTTACGAAGCAGCAAGCAAAAGACAAATATATCATTTATTTAGGATTACGGGCACAGTATCTGCAAGTTTTAGCACAGGTAGGGGATAGTGAGGGTAAACGGGCATGGATTCAAATTATAAAAAGTCAGATTACGCAGTACTTGGAAGGTGTGGTTCACAAAATGGCAGTACAGCAGAGATATAGAACGCAAGGTACGAAGGAAGATGTTAACCCCTATGAGATTACAACAAACAGGGTGGATAAAAAGACTTTGACAGGTCTTAGAGATAAACAGGGAACTCTAAAAGATCACAATCAAGATATTATGCTTATTGTACAGCAGCATATGGTGACTACTTTTCAGAAAGACAGGAAGGAAACTTCTGATTTTTTTAAGGGAATAGAGATACCAGCTTTAAGTAGAGAGGAGAAGGATGGTTTAGTTGCTCCTATTTCCCAGTTAGAAATTTTGGAGGCTATTTCACAGTCATCTACTAGGACTGTTCCAGGTCAGGATGGGATACCAAATGACTTTTATAAACATTATAGTGACATTTTAGTCTCCTGTCTTGAAGTACTCTTTAATGCCACATGGGAAGAGGGACGACTTGCCCCCTCGATGCAGATGGAAATTATGTTCTTCCTATTCAAGAAAGGGGATCCAAATGAATTACAGAATTGGAGGCCATTAACATTATTAAATACCGACTATAAAATACTTGCAAAGATACTCACCAAAAGATTAGCGCAAGTAGCACAAAAACTGATTATTCAAGAGCAGACATGTGCAATCCCAGGTAGAAATATTGTACAAAACCTGTCAATCATTAGGGAGATTGTAGAGCAAGGCTTAAGGAAGAATTTAAATGGATATTTAATGACAGTAGACCAGGAAACTGCTTTTGATGCAGTTAGTCAAGAACATCTTTGGCAGGTTTTAGGTTATTATGGAATCCCGCCAGAGTTTATAGACATAATAAAGGTTTTATATAAGGAGGCTCAAGCTGTGCCACTGGTGAATGGTTTTTTAAGGGTCCTGATTTTTTTGAAGAATGGGGTAAAACAAGGTTGCCCAATGAGCCCCTTATTGTATGTCTTTGGTTTGGACCCTTTATTGAGGAAAATTGGGCAAAACAAGGATATTGTGGCTATAAGAAATAAGGATGGGTATGAATTCTCAAAAGTCTCAGCATATGCTGATGATTGCGTTTTTACTGTAGCTGATGGGAAATACGGAATGGCAGTTTTATCAATGATACAAGCACTTTACAATACAACAGGTATCAAAGTTAATATGAATAAAAGTACTGTTCTGATTTTAGGGGATAATAATACCATAAGAGATTTTCCAATTCTGATGACAAGGGACCAAGTGAAAATTTTGGGTATATATTTTGGCACCAAGGAGTCTGAATCCCATAATTGGAATGCGGTCTATGATAAAGCACATCTTAAAGTGCAAGAATGGCTGACCTGGAAAATGTCAAATAAAAAGAAGGTGTATCTTTTAAGGGCCTATATAGCGCCTAATCTTTTGTACTTATCTCATGTACTTCCCTTGCCATATAATATGCATACTAAAGTTTTGGGTTTATTCTTTCAGTTTTTATGGGGTAGTAGGTTAAATCCGGTTAAAAGGAATCACACATATAGGGCACGAAAAGAAGGGGGGTTAAATATGATACAGCCCATAATATACCTATTTGGGAATTTTTTCTTTAGTTCTATTCTTCCTTTATTAACACAGACATCAAGTTTAGGGCAAGTTTGTATGCAGCTTTGGGGCAAGCCATTTTTTGCAGCATGGGGTAGAGGGAAATGGCACCCCACAGAGCATTTGCTTCCTAGTTATGCGCAAACAACAATTCGATATATTCAAACTTGGAAGATAGAATTAGCTTGGTGTATGGGGAAAAGGAAAAAAAGGGTTTTATCAGGCAATTTTAGACTGTTGGTATCGGGAAGACGCAGTTTTTCAGGTATCCTCTCATATTAATACTGTTTTGTTATTGGAAGGTATGATAGAGGCTAGAATTCCTTGGAAAATGCAAGATGTTGCCTGGCTCTGTGGTCATCAGAAGCTGCAAGTCAAAAGCAATCAGAAGCATAAGCAAGTGAATGAGAGAGATTGTGGAGAACAAGCATGTGCTGGGATTGTGGAGACAATGCAGCATCTTTTTTTTTGAATGTATTCATATGCAGGGTTTTTGGCAATTATTGTCAAATTTCTGGGGAGAAAAGTTAATCTTATTAATAAATTAGAATGTTTTGGTTCTAGGACAAATCACAGCTGCATGGGCAAAATGGGCAAACAGTACAGTTCATGTTATTTTGGTATGTATCAAATGGTCTATATGGCAAGCAAGATGTCTACGGTCATTACAAGGTAAAATAGTACAACAACATAACGTTTTTTTTCGAATACAGCAAGAATTGGACAGTATTTATGAGTATGAAAAACGTACTCTTGGCAAAGATGTGCTTGCAAAATTGTGGAGAAATGTTGACTGGGTGGGGTAGGGTTTTTTTAATTAGGTAGAAGGGTGTTTGGAGGTATAAAAGTGGTTTCCAAGGTTATAGTTTAGTATTTTTTCTTTTGGGGATATGACAGAGAAAGGAGAGGTTGTTATATGATTTCAGATAAAAAATGTTCCTTTTATTATTTTTCTGGTCTTTATGGCATGTGATGTTGTGTTCATTTGGATATTGTTTTTGAATTTTTGAATAAAAATTTCCCCTACTCTTTTCAGAAAGTGCCATGGGTTCTTTAACATCCACCTGAACTACCACCAGAACAGGCAGATGGGACCTTGGTTTAACGTCTCATCTGAAAGACGGCACCTCAGGAGTGCAGCACCCCCCCATGCTGCATTACAGTGTCAGTATTGGGATATTAATCCAAATGCCTGGTGTGGGGATAGAACCCACAGCCTTCTGATCTCCCAGCCTCAGAGGTGAGTGTGCTACCTGCTGAGCCACTGACACATGATTGTAAGATTTGTGATATAATTGTTCTGTGTTTGATTTTTCCTATTTTTGCCATTTTAGTAAACAACCTTTTATTTGAAATACTGCCTGTGTGTCTTCTCAGTCTTCCTTTTGCATGTGATGCTGAAACCCTGGTTTTAAGTCTGACAGCTGTTAAATGCTTGATTGTGTTACTAAGCTAAAAGGTAAGAATATACCTAAGATCTCTTATAGAGTTCTAAGGGTACATTTTGAAAAACCTGGTTGGGTGCCCCTGGGCAAAGGGTTGTACCGCATCCCCAAAGAGGGTACATATCTGAGTCTGTTAATTGGGTATGCTAGCATAAGGTTCACAGTTTGAATCCCTCCAGAACTCAAGGCTAACAGGTGTTTTGGACCCAAAGCAGACAGGAGAGTTACCCTGTCTGTTACCTGTCCACACTATTGCCCTCTGAGGTTGGCACTGTGGGAGCAGAGGGCCTGACCTGTGGAGTGCATTTGTGACAGGTTGTACTCCACTCTTCTTCTGGGGGGACGAGAAAGTTCTTCAGACTGCACAGAGACTAGAGCCGCTCAGGAAGAATGCAAAACCATAGTCATTGTAATGACTGTTGATGCAGCCACCATATACCTTTTGTGAGGAAGACAGTCTCTTAGGTCTCTTAGGTCATAGACATCAGAATCAGCATCTCATAAGATGCACCATCCATTCTGAGCATTTCCACAAAACAGAAGTCTGCTCTGGACTGACACCGGAAAGTGCAACCAGTGTACTCAGCAATGTAGCAGTAGACAAGTTTAATGGCCTCAATGGTATACAAATTGACAACATCATAGTTAGCAGTGAGGGATCTGGGACTACAAATGGCACCAAGACCAGTTTTGGCATCAGGTTTTGTCAGGCCTGATATCAGGTTTTACTTTCTCCAAGTCAGGGCTTGGTCTCAATTGGCTGGCACTGGACTGAACTGCATGTCTCTGCAACAGAATCCTTTGCCTTTCCCTCTTGGTGGGTTTGTAAAATTAAACTGGCTGGGTGGGAGGGAGGCAGAAGATAAGTAGCACATAGAGAAACTGGAGACTTGTGGCAGTGGTCGAAATGGGGCCAAGCAGAAGGGCTGCATTCTCCACCGTGTGTGCCATTTGCTAGTCTCCCATAGATACCTTTACCTTCTCTTCAGGTCTGCTGTGCCCACACTTGCTGGTCCTAACACCACCATTGCTGCACCTGTGGACCTCAACTTATTAGATCTTTCATGGAAATAACAAGATGGGCACAAAGCTGGGTTTAAGACAAGCTTTCATTATTTGACTACAGGGAGCTACAGCACACACAGAGGCATTGCCTTAAACTGGGGTTTCCTTACAGCCCCTAGGGCATTAAGGGCACTGTCAAGCAGGGTTAAAAAAGTGATCATCTGTGTTCTAAATATTTGAAGGGAGCATCAATTAAAAGGGCAGTCCCCTACATAAATGTACCTCACAATACTATAGAGCGGAAGAAATATATTGATATTTACAGACACACTTATTTAAAATCTGTTTTTTGTCACCTTCAAAGCAGCTAGAAGATAAAGTAATTAAAAAAAATAAAAAAAAATAAAAGCAGCTAAGAGATAAGCAGACCCTGTATACCTAGCAAAGTACAAAACACATAAATCCTTCTAATCAGGCTAAGACTGCACCATTTGGATGGAAGGAATGTGTTATATGGTACCTAAATGGAATTTTATCCTGCTTCAGCCTCTGACTACTGTACATACAAAAAATGTTAACAGGACACATGCTCATGTTTAACATATCTGTTGCATATTTTGTTAAAAGCGGTTCCATCCCTTTTCTTATCTTGATGCCTAATTTAAACAGCATTTAAGGTCTTGGAGCCCAATCCACAAAGGCCTCAGGATGCCCTTCGGACCTGCATAGGAGTGCGTAGGAAGACTGCGGGTGCTTTGAGGTCCTGCTCCACACATAAAGAGATCTATGCATATTCTAGGCCCACAGTGCAACCACTTGCAGAGGTCTCCCCTAACCAGATCCATGTCACTACATGGATGACTGGATCAGCTTGACTCAGGGGCATGATTTTTTTTTTGTTAGTTGTTGATTGCACTCAGTGTGATCATTTAATACTGTTTTCGTGGTATGGAGTGGGTGTAGATGCTGGCAACATTATGCAAGGGAGGGTGCAGCAGTATTGCTTGAGTGCTTTCTGTGCCAGGCCCGTCAGACCTCCTGGGAGCCAGTTAAGGTCTGCAACATGTTGCATCTAGCCCTTTGAACTGCACTGGTGGAAAACGTCCTTTAAAATGGGATACAGCAGCCCTTGGAGGACTGCATTATCCCTCAGTCCCCTACTCAGAGCACAGCAGGGGGGACACACAAGCATTGGCCTAGACTTCTGCTGTCCAGGCATGCTGTACACCCCAACATGGACCCCACCCCTCTACGATCATCTTTATGCATGGAATGGGAAGGCCAAGGTCATGAATGACACCTCTTGTGCCTTTAGTGTGTATCTGTACCATCTTTGTGACTAAAGCCCTTACCTAAAACAGAGGCACACCATTACATAATGAAACTGAGTACATAAAATGAGTATGTGTCTATTCTGTATCATGTTTCTCTTTGAAAACCTGTCATTATTATGATACTGATACTATTCAGATCAAATACAAACATAAATTGTATCTAAATCATCTGAGGCATTCATCTATCTCATATTGAGAGACTGCACATAGTATCGGAGAGAGTTGTAAAGTACAGACCTTGTGGTATTTGACCTATAGTAAGTCTAGAATCAGAGTTACTGAGATCTATCATGAACCATGAGTGTGTGCACCTACAGTATCTAGAATAATTATCTAAATTTAACAAGGAGTGAAAAGAGTGGTGCTTGAGGTATGTGATACAATTACCTGGATAATGTAACTTAATGGAAGCAAGATTAACCACTCACAGATGTATAGCTGCCTAATGTATAATGTTGCAGCACTTTTCCCACTCTTTAACAGGGTCATAAAAACATATTGTGAGCTGGGTCAACAACAGTTGTTAAAAGCGTATTGAATTTGCAATTAACAAAGGTTTTAAACAGTTAAACAAATATATGTATTAAAACCACATAACGTAATAAAATCCCCTTCTAGCTTGGCCCAGTGGCACAGGTTCAGTGCTTGGCACTCCTTTGTGGAAGACCAGAGTTTGCACCGTGAGCCAGTTCAACTGGTCTGGGCCAGTGGGATCTTGGAAGTGGTGCAGAGCTATGGCTTCAAGGCTGGGGGTGGGGGTTGCTACATAGTTCTTGGAATTAACAGTGACTCCTTTCCTTTGGTGGATGAGGTGCAGTGCTGGGCATCACGGGTGAGTTCATAATGTCCCCTCCCCCCATGTTGCCCAGCCAAGCCCCTGATATTGTGGGAGGGTCTCCTAACAGGGAAAATGCCCTGATTGGTGTATGATGCTGCAAGTTTGTCTCCCTCAACTCTTCTCCTGCAGCACTGACCTGAAGTAAGCACAGGGCCTTCTCATTGCCTACAGGGCATGCTATGATTGGGCTTTCCAATAGGGTGTTGACAGCATGGCAACCTACATGGAAGTCTTAGGCAAAGGAATGGCATGAACAAGAAAGTAAACTTGTGTCTCTTTTTTGAGATTTTATTTTAAAAGGACAAATCTCTGCCGGCCCAGTAGTACGGTGGATTGAGGCCCCAGACGCCACACCACTAATCACGTGGATGACTCAGGTTCGGCTGTGAACTCAGATCACTGGAGGTTGATGAGGGGGGGAGATGATCGAAGGGTAGAAGACTGAGGCCAGGATATTCAGACTGCACTAGGCAGTGGCACAAGCCTGGACGCAGCACAACTGGGATGCGCTGGGGCCAGGGCCAGGTGATATTCAATGGTGATGTGCCATGGCACAGCACCATTGAATATGGCACAGACAGCGCACCCACTGTGCATGGCGCAGTGGCACTGCACCAGTGCAAGCCACAGATAGGGAGCACGGAGATGCACCAGTGCAAACACAGTTCCGCTGGGTTCACAACCTGCAATATTCAGTGGAGGACATGCAAATGAGGCCATAATATATACAAGGTGCAAACTGGGCCATTTGCATGTCATTATGGGTCCATTTGCATGCCTTGTGCATGGCAGCCCGGCGACTTGTGCCTGGTGCCTTGCACAGCATGACGTGTGCAGTGGGGATCCAGGGGCATCCCCTGCCCCGTAGCCGTGATTGCAGTAAATGTAAAACAAAACATTCCCTGGTAGTCTAGTGGAACCCCCTTCCTCCCAAGTCCCTGACTCCCCGATATATGTACTATATGACCTTCCCTGGTGGTCTAGTGGTCGCCCCTCCCTCCCGTGTCCCCGATCACCGTAAACTACTGTAGAAGTCAGCCCTGGTAGTCTAGCGGTACCACCACCCCCCCGCCTGTTGCTGCGATCACAGTACATCTTCATATAAAATTTTCCTGGTGATCCGATGGCACCCCCACCCCTCTCAGCCACAGAGCACCCTTGCCACCCGCCCCCAGTCATGGGTGGGCAGCTGCAGCCTGCCTGCATACCGCCGGCCACCTGCCGAATGACAGGTACAGTATGGGCTTGCAGGGCATACCATACTAGACAGTCAGAATATGTGAATAAGTCATTCACATATCTGGGACTGTCTAATACAGTATGGGCTGCAAGCCCATACTGTACCTGTCATTCTGGTAGGTGGCGGGCGGTATGTGACAGGTTGCAGCTGCCCGATGATGATGGAAGCTGGGTGGGCAAGGGTGCTGTGTGGGTGGGGGGTGGTGGTGCCACTGGATCACAGGGAACTTATATACTTAGATGTACCACGATCGCAGCAAGCGGGGTACCACTAGACTACCAGTGACTATTTCTATGGTATTTTCCAGTGATCGGGACACAGGAGGGATGGGAAGTCACTAAACTATCAGGGAATGTTTATTGCACCATTTACCAGTGATCGGGCGCCTCGGAGTGAGGGTGGGGGGGATCCACCAGACTGCCAGGGACTGTTGATATCGCCATTCACTGGTGAACAGGCACTCGGGAAGGACGGGGTCCACTAGCCCACCAGGAAATTATGTATTCTACATTTACCAGTGATCGGGAGGGTGGGGGGTACCACTCGTCCACCAGGGAGATGTGGGAGCTTGTGGATGGTGTTCTGGGAGGGCGAGTGGCCACCCATGGCTGGTGGCTACTGTGTTGCATCCTGCAATATGGCAGCCCACCTGTGGGTGGCCAGGAGTTGCTCCAACTTTTCACGGGCTCAACTTAGAGCCCCCCTATGAGGCGCAATGCAGGGTTGTGCCAGCATATGCGCCGCCCATCCCGGGCTGAATATTGGGATGTGCCGCATATGTATGGGCATGCCCCCTGCATCTGCACCACATACATTATCATTGCACCGTGGTGCATCGGGATTTGCGCTGCACCGGGCAGCCTTCTCAATATCCCACTGGGGCGCAATGTTGGGTTGCACTGGCGCAACTCTGTTGCGCCAGGTGCAACCCCTTTGAATATCCAGGCCTGAGTGTACAATGACCGATCTCATCACCCAGGAGGGAGTGAGCTGCTGCACTGCTCCTCACTGCTACCACATGGGAGGAGTGATGAGCAAAGGCAAGCAACACAGGAAGGGGCTGGCAGGCATGGTGCTGCTTCTCCGCACACACATGCAGTTGCATCATCACACGCAAACAGGATGTGGATGGGAGAACTAGGAAAACTGGGGCAGAGCACCATGAAGCCCCACTCACCCACCCTGGCATGCATCACTACCCCAGGACACTGCCAACATCAGGATGTGGACTCTAGGGAGGAGGGTAGCCCTCTCCCTCCTAGCCCAGCAACTGGGGGCAATCAGCGGGAGACTACAGGCAGGGGTGTCCTGGGGGGAGAAGACGGCTGGTCGGAGAGATGAAAAGGGGCTGGAAGTTCCAGCCTGTACCCAGAGGGACAAATACCTTTATGGAAAAATTACATGAAAAATCAGTCACAAAAAGTGCAAAGTGCAACTATTGGAATTTAATGTGGACTCAAACTTACATTTTTGCCACTGTTAGTGTGGAAAGCCAATTTATAGTGAAAACTCCCATGAGCTGTGTGATTGCTGCCTAAGCCTATCCCATGGTGTAAAAAAACTCCACGGTTTGTCAGGGATCTACCCAAGCTTCCTGGAGATGTAGGCATAATGCTGTGGAGCATATATTAGAGAAAATGGATGAATATACTGCAGAGCCTAAAAAGTCACCAAAACCAGCACTGCCAAAACCATCAACATCAAAACTGCCAACAGCAACAAGGGGGACAATCAAAATCACCACATAAATCAACGACATGACTGATGACTAAAACCGTTGCCCAGTCTAAATCTTTCTCATCAATGGAGGTCCACTGGAGCCAGTGGGAGTTGGACTGCTTATCACTAGTCAGTCAGTCAACATCATTCCCCCAATCATCAGTGGTCCAGATTGCTGCTGTTCAAGAGGGATGGTAAGTCTGCTGGTGAAACACAAGAGTTCATCCTTACAGGGCTAGAACCCCAACCTTCAAATGGCTCGGGTCCCATAACCAAGGCACTGCAGCCTTCTACCTGAATCATAGGAATATTGTCAATAGGAACTGATCCATTCACAACAGGCATTGCAGTATCTAAGGCAGTCATTATTGCAGCCTTCTATACATCCAGTTAGCACTCCTTTATATGCAGGGAGATCAAATCTGTTAGCTGAAGTCAGGGGCCACCTGAGCTGCACCCTTCCTGCAGCCAGAAGGGCAGACAGATGAGCAGTGTGTCTCACAGTAGTGTCAGTGTTGCTTCATGACTGGCCTGTAGGGAGTGCATGAATGCTGGCTGCCCTGTGCCCTCTATCTCCAGGAGTCAAGCACTCCACATCTGCAACACACTCAGCGTCTGCATGGGTTGCAAATGCAAACCACAGTCTGCCAGCTGGTGGTATGTTGCACTATGATCATGCCACAAGGCTCACTCACAGTAATCAGTATTTAACAAACAGCACCATGATCTAATGAGCAAACTTTTATACAGATGGTGATTACTCAATAAAGTACTAAGACAATCTATTCAGCTGTTTGTATATGTAGCTGACTGGGTCCTTTATAGGTACAGTGTGAAACAGTTCAGTGAAAATGGGCCTGCTTATATTTGTGGTGCAATCTTTCCCTCCTCACAAATGTGCCTACCTTCCAACTCATTTCTTTGTGGCTCCCAAAAACAGATCATGTCCTTTCCAGAAAAAAAAGTGAAATCCAGACATGTGAACTGTCTGTAAGACAAGCGTTAGGCATGTTAACCATTAATCCACTGGATTCTGTCTGTAGAGGCAACCAAAAAGCTTAAACCTGTGAAGAGTCCTGGGGTGGATGACTTTAATTGCACTCTCTGCATGTTGTGGTAGCTTTACATGTATGAAACCTTCCAGTTTGTGAATGTTTTAAATATACCTGACTGCATTTTAAATCGTGTGTGATCTATAAATTGCTGGAGCCCTATTCTTCTGTGAATACAGGAAACAGGAAGAGGAGTGGTAGTTCTTTAGCTATTCTCAACGAACTACTACTTGTTTGGGCAATTAATCTTTTTTTACTGGGACAGTGTTACAGGGCTTCCTAGGTGTTTTAACTACACCTTATACTACATCTTATACACTCTTGCAGATATTTAACACCAAAACGCAGCGCTTTACTTCGTGACCCCGGGAAGTTCACTTCTGGGTCATGAGAATGCTATAAATTTGCTGCAACAGCGAGCAGGGTAAGCGAGAGCAGGTTGAGCGCACTGTGTCACGCTTAAAGACTCGTGTGTTTTGCGTGTCTAGCTTGGCTAGTGGGGTAAGTTGGAACTATAGTAGTATAAGGTGTTTATTTGAATCTGGGTGTGTCCCATTATTAAAATCCAGAATACAACGATATCCAACAAGGTTTACCTATAATACCTGTTTTTTTTTTTTTAAAGCATTAAAATAGCTGGCATAATTAAAATACTTGATGGAACTATTGGCATCAGATGTGTGGGTTGTAACATGTACATGTTGACAGATACTAATCTTTACAACTCTATGTTTCAATGTAATAAATGTTTACAAAATCAAGAAATGGAAGCTGAGTATATAACTCCCAACAGAGAAACAATAGTAGTGAGTGATTCAATAATTAAATATTTGGACAGAGTAATCTGTGAACTGGACAAGACTACTAGGACACTATCAAGTTATAGTGGGGCTGGGATTAGTAATATTACTCAAATGGCTAAAACATTTACTAAGAACCTTCCTGAATACCCACTTGTTATTGTACATGCCGGTGCAAATGATACCTTCAATACAACTGTTTACAATATAAAGCATGATTATGTGGCTTTAACTAACAAATTAACTGAACTCAATTGTGAAGTGGTAATTTCAGAAATTCTTCCACTTCCTAAAGCAAGTAAGGAACAACAATACAAAATTAGGGAAATAAATAATTGGATACGGTACTGGTGTTTGAAAAGAGAGATAGATTGTATTACACACTGGGAAGAATTTAATGACAGACCTGAACTGTATTGCTGGGATGGTTTACATTTAAGTAAAAGAGGTAGTAGGCTTTTTGGTGAACAATTCAGTAAATATATAAATATGCATTTAAACTAGACTGTTGGGGGAAGAACATTACATACACTTCTGCTCTAGAAACTATAGACATCTCTCAAAACTCACACTATATAAATGCAAACTTGAATCAACCTACTGCTAATAGAAACCATGGTAGTAATTAGATAATCATGTTATTAGTAAATGCACGTAGCTTAACAGCTAAAAAGGATGAACTTTCTCATAAATCTCTATCAAAGAGATTGCTTGCTTTGGGGTAACAGAAACTTGGTTCAAAGATGAAGATTGGAATATGGAATTACCAGGTTATCAATTAATAAATAAAAACAGGACAGATAAAGGAGGTGGTGGTGGTGTAGCATTCTATATTCATGAAAAATATAAAGCATATGAAATAATTAACAATACACCAACTAAAAATGAAATAATATGGATTAGCCTAGCTGGCCCAACTAAAGAACTTACTCTGGGGCTAGCATACAGGTCACCCAGTTTAAACAATGAAGTAGTATTAACATTTCTATCAGAAATAGAAAATATAAACACACAAGGTGATATTATTCTAATGGGTTACTTCAATTTTTTCAACTCTTAACTGAAAATCTGTAAAGAGAGCTAATAGTGTAGAAAATCAATTTATTGATATTACCATACAGCACAATTTTGAACAGTTAGTAACAAAGCCAACCAGAGGAAATAATATACTTGATCTAATACTGACTAATAATTCTGAAAATATTAAAGATATTCAAATATTTCCACCATTGGGAGACAGTGATCATAATATCATATTATTGGAATGTAACATTATTTCTAATTATTCCAGGGGAATTACTGTTCTAAGGGACTTCAATAAGACAAATTATGTTAAAATTAAAAAATATTTCAGTAAATGGAACTCTAAAAAATGAACTTAGAAATTAGGACTTAGAAACTACATGGGATATTATCCAAAAGAGAATCGAATACAGTATTGAACAATGGGTTCCTTTAAGAACAAAGTATAAGAATAATAGGAGAACACCTCCATGGTGGAATAAAACTATTAAAAAACAGATTAAACCAAAAAGGTACTTTATAAAAGACACACACAAAAAAATAAACTGAAGGTATCCAATTAAACTATAAAAACTCAGTTAAGATCCTTAAAAGGGTGATAAGAAAGGCTAAAGCCAGATTAGAACTAAAGCTCGCGACAAAAATTAAGGACAACTATAAACAATTTTACAATTATATCGACTCCTTAAAAGGTAAGCAGAAAAACATAGGCCCATTGAATATAGGATCGTGCAAGATATTGGATGAAAAAGAAATTGCATGTAAACTAAATGAATACTTTGCAAGTGTGTGTGAGTCTAAGGAGAATGTTGACAAACTACACTCAGAAATAAATCAAAATATTCCCACCTTTTCACCTGAGGATGTAATTGGAGTAATAGTTAAGCTTAAAAGTAACAGTGCCCCAGGTCCCGATGGTATCACTGCAAAATTCTTAAAAGAACTTAGTAATGAAATTGCTGGCCAATTATCTTGTTTATATAATAAATCAATAAAAGATGGTAAATCACACTGACAGTTTGGAAAGATGCAATAATTACCCTCATACATAAAGGTGATGTTTTAACAGATACAAACAATTATAGACCAATAGGTTTAACATCAACCATCGGGAAAATTATGGAACGACTTCTCCAGACGATTATATTACAACATATACATATAACTAAAATTGTAGACCCCACACAACATGGTTTTACTATGGGTAGATCACGCCTGACAAATCTTATTCATTTCTTTGAACCTGTAAGTGCTGCTCTTTACAAAGGGGTCTCTGCGGATGTTATCTTTCTTGACTTTGCCAAGGCATTCGACAAGGTCTCACATAGTACTCTGCTATCTTTACTAAGTAAGATCAAACTGTATCTGAATATAATTAATTGGATTAACTCGTGGCTGGATTCCTGTAGACAAAAAGTTGCCATCCAAGGTTATTATTCTAGTTGGCTGCCAGTTACTAGCAGGGTCCCTCAGGGGTTCGTACTGGGTCCGACGTTATTTAACTTACTAATATCTACACTACAGGTTCCTGGAAATGCAGACAACTGCAAATTAGGTGGATTAATACAGACTCCTGTGGATTGTAAAAAGATGCAGGCAACTCTTGATTTAATTTTTGCATGAGCCACCGAAAATAAGATGAAATTCAATGAAAACAAAAGTAAAGTGATGCATTTTGGTATTAATAATCAAAATAACATATATACACTAAACGGGATAGCATTAGAGGCTATAACAGAAACAAAGGACCTTGGAGTATGGATTAATAACAACTTAACATTTGAAAACCATACAAGAACAAAAGTTAAGAGATGTCAAAAGATATTGGGGTGTATGTTGAAAAATATTAAGTCAAGAAAAAATGAAATACTACTACCGCTGTATAAGAGTTTGGTGCGTCCGCACATAGAATATTGTGTGTAGTTTTGTGCACCTCACACAGTAAGAAGTAACGTTGATGGAGGGAGTTCAAAGAAAATTAACTAAAAAAATTAATAACATTAAGAATCTGAGTTATAACCAAAGGTTAAATTCTCTTGGGTTGCATTCAATGAAATATGGGCAACTAAGAGGTGATCTTTGTTTAGCTTATAAAGCCACCTGAGATCCAGTTTTGAAAGAAACTATTGGTTTAGTACGACACGACACGCAGATACAAACAAGAACACATACACTAAAACTTATAGGTGAGAGATGTGTAACAAAAAAAAGAATTGGATTTTTTACCCAAAGAATAGCTAACCAATGGAATACTCTACCTCAAGATATTGTGGATAGCCCAAATATAACAATATTTAAACATAGGTTAGATAAATATAACGGAAAACATGTTTTAGACTTCCACCCGTGATTCCTGGGTGGCGAATTCATAAAAGGCATTCTTGTCTACTGAATTTGTAACTAACTATGAAACTATGGATGCACCCATTTCATTAAAAACTGAGGGATCAGGGAATAATACAGCTTCTTGTGAGAGCATTCAACCATGCAATGATAAGGAGGGCCCTGGCACCAATTTAGGACTGGGCTGTGATCTCTGTTAACCCTAAGGAGGGTAAGAACCACTCACATTGTGAATTATAATACCGTATGTAAGCAATAATACCCGACAGTGTGGGTGGTATAGGTTATACCAAACCAACAGGCCTTATAGCTCCTGGAAGTCCAGTATAGCCCATACCGCCCACCCTGGAGGGTATTATTGTGCTTAAAAAATGGTGTACATGTGGCATTTTTATATGGGCTTTAAAAAAAATAAACATTTATAAAAAAGTAAAAATTAAATATGTCTCCTCCCCTTCCTGTCTAGGGGATTGGATTTTAAGTTCATGGGGAAGGGGGGGGGGGCACGTTACCGCCAGAAACATAGTAAAGAAATATTATAGATGAAATGTTTGATACCTGGATTCCACGGTGTTGCGTGATGGATTGAATCCGCTGGGGTGCTTTTCCTGTCAGAAGGGATACAGCCAGCAGTCTCTGGGGGGCCAAAACTTGTTAGCAGAAAATTAATCAGCCAGGCATTCATTCACCTCAGGATTAAGAATACAGAAAACAGGGCACTGTCCAGGCTAAAACTAATTTAAAAACCTTATGGATTTATTTTGTAACAGTTTCTGAATTAAAATTGATTAAAGGCTCAAGCCACAATATCATCAGTTCCGTGGAGCATTGAGGGGATCATTTTATTACAGTCTCTCAGAATTCTGTGGCTACAGCCATGGTGCATTACTTTTACGATAGGGGACACACAGTCCACGATACCCCTCCTACGAAGCAAGCAAGCTCCAAACATTGAGGGGTGATGGCAGCAACTCTGAACTGATTTTTGAAAAACCTTTTAACCCACACAGTCCAATCCCCACGATGCAGCCAGGACCATAAAGAACACGTGGCAAAGCACACTCCAATCCCCTGCAAGCCTGATGCCAGCACCCATGATGCAGCCCCAACAAGGGAATCTCTGCCATCGCAGTCCCACACCACTTTCTGCAGCATTGCTGGCCTGTACTGGGCTCTTGCTTCACCAGGTGAACACTCTGGTGAACATGGAACATTAGGCTATGGAGCCCTGAGCTGCCACCTCGAGCCTTCCACAGTCCAACCTCTCACTCTCCATGCTGTGGCCTCACATGGCAGCCACTGGCACCTTCCAACCCTGTGGGCTCCCTTGCCTGCCTGTCCCAGTGTCCAGGGTCATGGCGACAGACCTCCTGCCAGGCCTCAGCTCCTCCTCCATCAGCAAAAGGAACCCAAAGGGCTCAGGCGGAGCATGGACTGCACACCATCTTCCTTTGATGAGGAATGCGCTTTCTCTAGGGGGGGATGGGGTGACTATTGCCCCACCCCAACCCTGGGCCTACTGCCCTACTCCTGGTCCTTGAACTCACCTCCACCAACAACCCCAACTCTCTTGAACTCGAACTTGACCCCTGTTTTCTCACCGCACGGCTGCTTTTATTCCTCGGTGCCAGGTTCCCCCCCCCTTCAACTAGGGGTTCTGGCACCCATATCTGCCCTGGTACCTGATGGGCAATGTAGTAAGCTCCACGGGGGGGGGGTTGACAGGTTTTTATTTCTTTCTTAACACTTATCTTACTGGTTGTCTTTTCCCAGTTGCCTTCATCTCCCCTCATTTTGTTTTTTTATGTGTTATCCCTCCCCCCCTGTAAGCCCTGTTACCTCCCTTGTACTATAATTAATAAGGACTGTATCAGGATCAGGCAGGGTGGCTGACTGAAAAGACAAAATCATGAGGTTATTTTTTTTTTTTTTGATTATTTTTTAATGTGCCAGCATCTTTTTCTCCTATGACAGAAATAACATGCAGGAGGCAGGGGTGGGGGATGGGGCATTAGATGTGGAAAAAATGGCTGGGTGGGATACTACTGCTGCTACAGAAAGTGTCACATTGAAGGCATGTGCTGTTAAATTGTCAATTGGGAGCATAGCTGCGAGCAGGGGAAGAGATCTGGACTGAGAGTGTGCCAAAAGTAAATAATTCAAAATGCCTTCTGGGTTGAAATTGTAGTAGTGGCTACTGTTGGGGGGAAGGGGGAACAAGATGACCAGTGTTTTCTTGAGTCTGTCTCCCACTGATGGATATATGCTGCCGGCTTGCGGTATTTAAGCAAGCGGGTGGTAGGCTGGATGAGGAAGTACTGCGTAGTGGTCAGTGCTAACAATGCTTTGTACCAGCAGAAAATGGTAACGTTTTCAAAAAGCCTTTGTTTCTTTTCGGGGAGTTAGTGGCACTTTCTTACTAGAGAAAATGATTTGGGAGAATTCTGCAGGGGGAGGTCTTGTCTGACTCAATAAGTGAGAGACAAAAATGCCGGCTATTTAACATTGAAAATTCCATGGGCACAGTGATACTACAAGGTAATCAGGAAGCCAGAGACTGGGATTAGTTATTTCCCCGGTCTATGTTGCCTGATGTGGATCAGTCACTTGGTAGCATTAGCCAATCAGCAGCGATAATTCTCACTGCCCATTTTCTAATTCAGTTTTAAATGTTGATAATAAAACATGTATGGCCATTCTGACGCATAGGCTGAAAAATGTTTACCACAGCTGAAACATTTTGACCCAATTAGGTTTATCAGTTTGACACAAACATCAAATAATGTGTGTGGGCAGTGGATATTCTTGATCATCTTGGAGATACCAGATTCTCAGCAGTGTTGAAGGACTAGATGCTGAACAGGCTTTTGATAAGGTACTTTGGCCTTATCTACAGTATATGCAGTCCTTGACAGTTTTGGGTTTATGGAGGGATTTGTGGGTATAACTGAGAGTATACATAAGGCACTGAAAGACTTTGTCAAAGTCAATGGTAGAGTTTTAGGCACTTTAATTTCACCTGGAGAACATGGGAGGATTGTCTTCTAGCACCCAGCTTGCTGCACTATATGCAGAGCCACTGTGGCAGTGGAGTCAACTAAATCCTCAAAATAAGAGGTATCCAGATTGAGACAGAGACTTAGAAGGTGACAGCCTACAGCAGTAATCCTCAGACCGTGGCGCTCTACAGCCTCATGTGGCTCTTCAGCTTATCACCTGTGGTTCTTCCCAGTAAGTGATGCAAATAGTTCCCACACTATACAGTATTAACCAACCAGGATGCACTATAATACCACTACATTGTACAACAGCAAGCATTATTTTCGAAGATTATTGCAAATTTTCTTGCAAGCTACATACTGTCAGACTGTGCAAATGTTAACTAATGTTTAATAAATGGAATAATGAAATGAAAGAAATGTTTAGTAATTGAAATATTTTCTTTTACACTGGAGTGTGTTTTCCAAGATTTACTAGGAAGTGTATATTGTGGCTCCTTGGCTAACATGACTGTTCATGTGGCTCCTGAGCCGGTCAGGACTGAGTATTACTGGCCTACAGAGATGATGTCCTCCTGTTTCGGGGGGATCCAGAAAGTTCCATATGAAAAGTTTTTAAGGGTTTGCAACAGTCTGGGAAATTACCAGGTTCTGTTCTGAATCTAAATGAGGCTGGAATTACGATGTAAATACATGGCTTCTCAGAGCCTGAGAAACAAATGGCAAGCAACTGAGTTGGGAACAAGGGCTTATTAAATATTCAAGGGTTCACATTTCATGAGTTAGTTCAGAGAATTATAAAAATAAGTTTGAGCCCATGCTCCATGCTTTAAAAGATTATTTGGATATTTGGGAAATATTAAACCTCTGTTTTTGTTTGCTAGGATTTATTCTATCTGAATGAATTTTTTACCCAGGTTGCGACATTTGATGCAGCCACTGCCAGTAGAGATATGTAAGTGGCATGTGCGACTGCACTTTTAAACACTACTGTCTCTCCATCTGATGGTCCTTTTTCTATGGTGTGATCCAAAGTAATGGTTTTCCATGGGAAATCCAAAATCACAAACGGAATAGTTGACATCAGCAAACGGAGTTTTGGATTTATACTGTGCTGCATACCCATTACTAAACCTGATAATTTTCTTGATGTTCCAATTTCTTGTAGTCTGAAGGAATTAACGGCCTGATGCATGAAATGGTGAACAGCATCACTCTCCTGAGTTAGATCCTCAGACACTAACACAAGTGATTCTCTGCAGTTCAGTCCACAGTTGAAAGGACATTGGTATGTACAGACAATGGGGGGGGGGGGGGAGTAACCTGTGTCTGAGACCAGTGGGCAGACTGCATCTCCCTCTGAAAATGACATACATAATTTTCTCAGAAATCAAGTACCATTACCACTGCATCTTGTGGTGGATTTTGTGAAATAAAAGAGTACTGCTGTTGCTGCCAGCTAGCAACAGATAGATGCCTTGTCATGCCTATTAACTCCATTTGTAGTTTGTCTAATACTGTAATTCATTCAGAGAGCATATTATTGGTGGCAACGTTTTTTCTTTGAATGACTTTACCATTGTAATTGCCTCTAACAGCCTCCAAGCTCTGCCACATAACACTGGTCAGTGATACTTCATTCTGCAATAAAGGACGCAACTATTTTTGAAGTAGTTGGATTCCATATCAGGTGCAAGCTCTGTCCGCACAGATCATCTTATGTTTGGCATTCTCACCCCTTGGAAACAGTGTCATGTTGATGGCATCATAATGCTCATGTATCTCAATTCTGATTGATCTCAAAAAAAGACTGTAAACATTTCACCTTCAGCTTTACGTTTTCACAATATTCATACAGTTTACAAATGTTCCATGTCTGGTGATCCTTACATTCTTGGGCCACCATTTGCAAAATGTACTGAATGCTATCATGCTGTTATTTTGTGCAGTATGCACAGAATGTGCACTTTTTAACGTGCATTCCAACATGTGCTTAGGTTTTGCCGTTTTCCTGCTGACCAATTTTTTCATCGGCAGTTTACGCACAATGTTTCCACTTTTATAAAATGTTGTCACTTGTTCGATTTCCTCTTGCGAGATGGTGTCTGAGCATTTTTTCCTATAAGGCTCTGATTGCTGTACACATTTTTGAAGATAAGCACAAAAGTAATTTAGAGCCACATTTCAGTAACTTGTACTTTTTCAATATAGTGCCTACACAGTTTTTCAATATAGTGCTTTTTTTTGAAATAGTGCCTACACAGTTTGCAATTACTTTTCTTTCTTTAGATTTTGTTGTTGAATTGAGTTTTAAATGTAGGCCATCCACAAAGGCATCGTAAACTGTCAGTTTTCGCTTAAGATCAGGGCTTACAATACCAACTTGCTGTACAGCAGCCTGTTTGCATGGTGAGGCACAATACATTCATTTTTTTATTAGCAAGGCAAACTTTGACTTGGTCAACTACAAGCTCCTATTACTACAATTATACTCCCTTGCCCTTGACACTAGTGCCTTAACTTGGCTCTAATGCTACCATACTGACCACACACAAAGGATCAAGTGGGCCGGATCTCTCTCTGACCTCAGATCTATAACCCACGGTGTCCCCCAGGGATCCATCCTGAGCCCATTACTATTCTCCCTCTTTATTAATGAATTACCATACAACTGCGGAGGGGCCTCTGTGCATACGTGGATGATGCCATTGTTTACTGATCTTTATCAGACGTTGGGTGGTACAACAGTATGCTAGTGTAACCCCCCCTGCCAATTGGGGCTCCTAAAAAGCCTGCTTGGGCTTACCTGCCACCTTAGCCCTGCCATTCCCTGTCTCCTTCCTGCTGTATCTCCTGGGCTTCTCCCGATCTTCCTGCCAATTTTTTATTGGTCCCCCAGGTCTTGTTCCTGCCTCTGGTGCCCCAGCCCACATCTCGAATGAAAATCCAGCCCCTCAGGGCTCCAAATGCTACTTTTGATCTCCTGCTGCAGTAGTGCTGTCCCCAGGGCAGTGAGAATCACATTGGTGCGAAAAGCGCCTTTAATCTCAAACCACTTCATTTTGCAGTCACCTCAGGGACTGTGCTGTCGATCCTGGGATCCCACCCACCTATTTGGGACCCAGTGACCATGGACAGCCTGCTGGGGAGCCACTCCTGTTAAAAATAAAGGAGTTTTGTGAGGTGTTAGACTGGAGCTCATTTAAATATTCATGAGCTGAGCCCCGGTCTGCTGAATAATTCAATAATGTGTCTGGCTGCTCCCAGGGTAGCTGTTCGTGGCTTCAGCTGAAAAAAGAAAGAAAAAATTGTTGTTTTAAATTGTAACCTGCTGCTGCATATTGGGGAGTTACTGCACATGTGGGGGAGAGGATTTAAATTAAAATAGATGCAATTCCCTGGAAAAATCAGAACTTTGGGACTCTATGTCTCAGCCTGTCAGCAGCTGCAGGGGATCTTAAATATTTGCAGTAGCAACAGAAAAACCAGCTGAGCCACACCCTTTATCTGTACAGTGACAGCAAGAATACCATCAGGGCTGAATGACTGTGGGGCATTAGGGCAAATATTTATTTATTCCTGACTGCACCAGAACTTTATTTAGGACTGTATTCAATCTGCTAGAAGGGACAGTGAGTTAAGCAGCCATTGCAAGCAGCCACATCCAATTGGAAAGCTAGGAAAACAAAGCCAGGACTTGTGGGACATTCTCAACACCTCATGAGAAAATGCCAAGTGCTCATGGAGACTTACAGGGACATCATTTTAGGCACCAATTCACCAGACCAACTGTGCCTCGAGTTATGTGAGTGACAGATCTTACATCCATTCGGAGGCCAATCACCCCATCTTCTCAGCCAATCAGAAATCATAAAAGAGCCTTATAACAGACAGTTTTTGCCAGCATTTCTTCAGTTCGAGACAGAGGAGAGCAGATTAAAGTCTGCTGGGAGCCCCCCAGAGGGGTGGGGCCTCAGGCCCCTGCCATGCTTCCAGGCCTGGGCATTCTAGTTCAGCCCCTCCAGCCTGGAGGGGGTAGTTGCTATGTTATTCAAAGTGAAGTAATTTAGTTTGTTTACCTGTTAGTCTGGAGGTTGCCAGAACTGTCCTCCAGGGACTAGCCCTCCCTCCCACATCAGGGAAAGATGTGGACCGAAGACCAGATGACACCAGCCTTCAGTTATGCCAGATGACTGAAGACACCAGGACGCCTTCTAGTGTGGATACCACCCATGGAGGACCTGCGTGAGTATCTTTGTATCCCTCGGTGCAAGGGAGAAGTTCTACCTGTAACCTTTGGGCCTCAAGCCCGTCTTTCTGAATATGCTAATCTTTTGAATCATTTGGTAAGACCTTAAAAACTATCAGTCTGGGCCGCCAAGCCCCAAAAGACTGCATTGTTTGGAGACTGTTTGGATGCATGTTGTCTGCTGCCCAAATGGCCCAGTGCAGGTACATTAAGATGTTTGGTAGTTAATCATATAAATGTGCTGATATTCATCTGTGCCCTGTGAGTTAGTTTCTGTTCTCTTGGAGTTGCCAGCCAAAGTTGCGTTGTTGCGTCATGGGACAGGAGGCCATAGAGCTCATTTCGTCTGTATTATGCCTGGAAATAACCTGTTTCCAACTTTGCTGGATTTTGTCTGAGAAAGGAATGCTTGATAAAAGTGTTTAATATCTGAAAGTATTGGAAGAGACTCCACTTCTATTAACGATGCCTTCTTTGGTATTTAAATGTACTGAATGAGACTTTGCCTAGAGTAAAGATGCCTTTGTTTGGTATTTAAATGTACTGGATGTGACTTTGTTCTGATAAGTAAGGATGCTTGATAAAAGCATCGCCATCTAACTATGCCGGATGTGACTTTGATTGTATTGTGCCGAATGTTCAGAATGTGAAACCCAAGATCTACCCATGTTGCTTGTCCTGGAATATTCAGTTTCTGTGATATGCAGGGCAATCCCTGCCTGTCTGTGACCAGCAGGGCCAATCCTGCTACTTCTGTCAAAAAAGGGCAATTCCTGCCTTCATCTTCTTTAGGATCTACAGCCACTGTAGAAATATAGCTTTCCAGATTTGCCCCTTCCTTTGAAACAAAGCTGGCCAATTCGACCAGCTGCAACTTTCACCAGGCCTGCAACATCCAGGACTTTGGTATCTGGGTACCCAGTGTGTAGTGTGAGATTGCGGGGTTTCATACTGTTCTGGGACTTTTACCAGTGTGGGGGAAATAATTGTTAATGTAACATCTAATTTTATCAGACAGCTGTTAGATAGCCAGGACTCTGGGTATCAATGTCAAATTGAGAATGTGATTGCCTTTTCTATTAGTATAGTAACCACCCAGCTGGAGGTTTCACCAGCAAAATCCAAATCAAACATGTGTACATATGTAAATAGCGAATCAGTATAACCTCTATTCCATTTCCCCATTCCTAATTCCTGTGTCCCCTAAATAAATCAATTGTTACAGTTTTGAAAAAAATCATCATCTGTGGGTGAGCATATTATTAGAGAGAGTCATTAAATGTTAAATATTGAAGTGTGGAAAAATATCTATTGGGCCATGTCTGGGGAAGGTAACTGGTAATTGCGGGTGGTATAACATCTCAGGTGGTTATACCTGTTAACAGCTAGCCCACGAAAAGCACACTCTGAGTGGAAGCACTGCGCATCATTTAGAATTGTGATCAGTTATTGAACCCAAACCCTCAGTCTAGCTTGTAAGTAGCAGGCAGGGGTGTAAAACTAGGGGTAGCACCACCTAGGGGTTACACTAGCATCGGACTTCTGAACTCTCAAGGGCTGGTTTCTAGAAAACCATTTAGTTCTCAACACCAAAAAAAAAATGCATGCTGTTCTCTAACCCCTCCTCCACACCTCTCCTATCCCCTCTTGTGATACTCTCCCACAATGGTGATGCCCTTGAATCCATCCAATCCTTTAAATATTTGGGTGTCACCTTAAACACCTCTCTTTCCATGGACACTCATGTCACCCTCCTAACCAAAGCTCTAAACCAAAAGCTGGACCTACTTCATCACATCCGTCCCTTCCTGTCATCAGCTTTCTGCCACAAGATCACGGTCGCCACCCTCCTTCCCCTCCTTACTTATGGCACCCCGCTACTACTCACAACCATCTTATTTCACCTCAAACAGGCTTATCATAGGGTGGGAAGGTTTGCCTTGGGGCTAAATGCCCGTCACCACCATTGTGATGTCCTCTCCTTCCTGGGCTGGCTATCATATGAATCTACACTCCAGTAGCCACCCTGAGTCTAGTGTACAAGCTGATCCACTGTTACACCCCTCCTTACCTTGGTGAACTTATTCAGCTCTGGCAACCACCGTGTGCTCTAAGATCCACCTCCCTCCCCCTTCTTGTAATGCCCAAACCATGGTTAGCTGTGGCTCAGAGATCATTCACCTTCTCGGCGGTGTCTGGCTGAAACTTACTACCACATTCTACCTTATACTGTTCCTCGCTTGCTAAGTTTCAATCCCCCTTATTACTCCACCTCTCTGCCTCTTCACTTTGCTCCTGCTTCCAATGACTCTTATTCCTGCTTCCCAAACTCAATGAATAATTATCCCCACTCTCTGAACCTCTTATGTATAAGTATCCCTACTCGCCAAACCTTTTATGTCTTTGTAAATGTAATTTGTAAGCGTATCTGTAAATGATGTAATTTGTAAATCTGTGAATGATGTAAATGTACCCATTGTAACTACCATGTCTTTGTCAATGTACTTCACTTCCTGGGTCACCCCTGAAAAAGGGACTGTAATGTCTCAGCGGGCTCACCTGGTTACCAAAATTCAAATAAATAAATAATAATTTAGTTGTTCTTGATGGCAGTCTATGATTCAAGCTCTCTATTCTTCTACAGACTGCTGCACTGGTGTCTGTGAATAATCAGTATTTGATTGTTTCTTGGGTTGTCCTGCGTTTTGCCTTCTAGTTTCTGCTTTATCTTTTCTTCAGGCTGAATCTCACTCCCTCTGTGTCCTATGCTGCTGTGGTGTCATATTTTGTGGTTGCTCCCTTTTTTGAGGCTCCAATATTCATGCATTTTTTTTTTGTTGTCTTGTTTTAGGTGTTGGTTTCCATATTTCATTGACAGTTGATGCATTTAACTTTTGTCTTTCTCTTAGTCTTCTCTGTTTCTCACGGCATAGCATTCTTGCTCTCTCTCACTGCTCTTCCATCATGTTCCATCGTGCATCTCTTGCACGTGTGATATTATATTCCCGATAAGCCTTAAATCTGTCTGGATCTTCCTGTAAATGCTGATGGTACAACTTCATCCAATCCGCATGACATGGGATTTTTCACAGGAACTGGTGCTTTTGGAGTGCGTGGAAGAAGTTGAAACATCAAACCTAAAAAATTATTCAAAAATTGTGTCCTTAGTCAGTGCACAATATACAGTATACAGAGTCACAGCACAAATTGTGAACTGACTTGCTCACAGCCTTGTCAGATGTAGCGCCAGTCAGTTCTGACAGTGGACAAACTTCAAAACCAAATGTTCAGGCACAAGGAAACAGCTGAAGGAATTTGAAGCCATCATGATAATGACTTGGATGGTGAGACTAGAGACACTGTGTCCATAGACATCCAATGCTGTGAGCGGACTTGAAGTGAACCCTGTTACTAACCATCAGTTGTACTTTTGGGGAAATACAAGGTAACATTTGGGGCACACAAACCCAGGGGAGGAGTACATGATGGGGATGAGGTATTGATGACAACCAAACCAGAAAGTTAGCTGGGAGTAATCCTATCTGGTGACCTAAAGGAGACCAAGCATTGTGAAAAGACTCTGGGAACAGCCAGTGGGATGCTGGGGTGCATAAGGAGAGGTATCATCAGCATAAAAAAGGAGGTGGTGATACCACAGTACAGATCATTGTTGGGACCCCATCTGGAGTACTGTGTCCAGTTCTGGAGTCCACATCTCCAGCAGAACATAGACAGAATAGAGGCAGTTCAGAGAAGGCACACAAAACAGGTGCTGGGTCTGCACCACAAGTCATTTAATGAGGGACCTTAATATGTCTGGAAAAGAGGACTGAGGGGATGATATGATAGAGACCGTCAAATACCTCAAGGGCATAAATAAGTTATAAAAGGGTAGTATCTTTCATAAAAAAAATATGTTCAAGAACAAGGGGTCATAATATGAGGCTGAGGGGGTAGACTCATGGGTAATGTGAGGAAGTAATTTTTCACAGAAAGGGTGGTGGATGCATGTAACAGCCACTCAGTGGTGGTGGTGGAGCAAAAATGGTGGGGGAATTCAAGAATTCATCGGATAGGTGCAAGGGAAAACTAGCAGTAGGAAAGGAAAGGGGAAATTGTTTAACCAGGGAAGGCACACTAAGCCGAAGCTTGTTTACAGGTGTGACCTAGGAGCACAAGAAAGTTAAGTGACTTGCTCAGGGTCACACAGTACAAGTGGGGGCTGTGGGATTCAAACCCAGGTCTCAAGGTTTGCAGCTCAAAGCCCTAAACCTCTGCGATAAAAGTTAGGGACTGAGTGGGATCTGCGGTATTTCAGCAGGTCCAGGAAAATGGGCCGACTAGGTGGGCCACGCAGTCCTCATCTGCCGTCAGTTTCTATGTTTCTATGACACATCACTGAGGTGTGCTATGTTGCATTTATAACATATATGGAAATTATAACAGGACTAGAGATTATATTGTGAAAAAAATACCAACAGTACTCATTGACTGATGTGTATGCTATTTTTGTCATGATTACTTTCATTTAAGCATACAAGTCCTTCTATATCATCAGCATGCAGTGGTGTCCAGTGAAAGTACAAAGATGGGAGACTATGGGGAGTCTCTTAAAATGTTGTTTTTAAAATGTAGGACAGTGACTCTCAGAAAGTACTGCTGGACTATAATGTGGGGCACTTTACATCAAGTGCTCGCAGCCTGGAGTCTAGTTGGAGAAGGGGTGGTAGCGACTCACATTGAGTCTACTGTGTGGTACATAATATTGTAATGCCAGGTGCAAGGCCTTAAGGAGCTGTTAGTCACACCTGGCTATCTGGCACAATGAAAGAGATTAATAGCTAATTATCCTGGTCAAGTATGCCAGGGAGGACCTGCTCTGATAAAATTGTCTTCACTACACAGCTGCAATGCATGCATAGGGATGGAGCACACACTGAATAAACCATGTGCTTTCACAGGAAAAGTGAGGTGGTGCTGCCACGATGAATGGCCTATAGGACCTCACCTTGAGTACGGTGTCCAGTTCTAGAGACCACATCTCAGGCAGGACACAGGCAGAGTGGAGTTGGTCCAGAGGAGGGCTACCAAAATGGTGCATTATCTGAATCAAAATCCCTATGAGGAGCGGCTTAAGGAGCTAAACATGTACACCCTGGAGAAAGAAGAGAGAAGGGATATGATACAGACCTTTAAATCCCTCACAGGGATTAATAAGGTATAAAAGGGGGGCTTTTTCAGAGTGACAAGGTGCTCTAGAACAAGGGGGCATGCTATGAAGCTGGAGGTGGGTACATTCAGCTGGGATGTGAGCAAGTACTTCTTCACAGAAAGGGTGGTGGATGTGTGGCACAGCCTTGCACTGGAGGTAGTGGATGCAAAAACAGAGGTGTGGTTAGCAAATGCCTGAGAAAGGCAAAACTGAATTGTAGGGGCAAGAAAGGGTGGAGAAGAGATGGCACCATAAATCTAACTGGGTCTGCTTCATAAAAATAATGAAGGTTAAAAAAAGGGCTGACTGGGTGGGTGTCAGTGATGCTTCTCCCTATGCACCTCGGCATCTGACTGGCCATGCATACTTCCTTAACACATTGCCCCTCTACAGTGATGAAACAGCTGATAGTGGGTGAGCACCCCTTCCAGCCTAATTCTTCCATCACTGCAACACCTGGTAGCCCACCACTCCCACCCGTCATTCAATAATGAACGAGTAGCATGTGCCCTCTGATCACCACCAAGGGCAGCTGATGTCTTACTGACAGGCAGTGACTACACAACCCCTGTAGAAGCCACAGTATGGCATGGAATCCTGTGGACCAGGAAAGTGAGTGGGGGTTACAGGAGTGGGTGCTGTGGACACAGAGTAGGTGCGGCCGGGATGGTGTGTTAGTGGGTATTGGCGGGTGTTCCTACCCCCTTCCAGCCTGTACTATTTTTGGGAGAAATTGTTTAACCAGGAAAGGCACACTAAGCCAGAGCTTCTTTCCAGGTGTGACCTGGGAGCACAAGGAAGTTTAACTGACATGTTCATGATCAAACAGTATGCAAGAGGGGGCTGACTGAAGTTAAACACAGGTCTCCAGGTTCACAGCTCAGTGCCCTTAAATACACTATACTGCCTCCATGTTAAGGCATGGGATTTAGATACATAGATACATAGACAGTGTCGGCAGATAAGGGCCTATGGCCCACCCAGTCTGCCCATTTGAGCTTGTAAGTTCAGTTTATGTTTTCCTAGAAGTTTGTTGCCCCTTACCTTTGACCTCCAGAATTCCTTTATGTCTATCCCATGCATTCTTAAATCCTGTGATTGTTTCAGCCCCCACCACTTCCTCTGGCAGGGTGTTCCACTTGTCCACCACCATTCTGTGAAGAAATTCTTCCTCACGTTTCCTCTGAATCGTCCTCCTTCCAACTTCATCCCATTCCCTCTAGTCCTGGAACATCTTTTTTGCTTAAAAATTGTGTATTCCTGCACCCTGTTCCTCCCTGTAAGATACTTGTATGTCTCTATCATATCCCCTCTCTCCCTCCTCTCCTCCAGGGAGTACATGTTCAGTTCCTTCAACCTGTCCTCATAGGACTTGTGATGCAATCCATGCACCATCTTTGTTGCCCTCCTCTGAACCTTCTCTACCCTGTCTATGTCCTTATGTAGGTAAGATCTCCAGAACTGTACACTGTACACTGTACTCCAGGTGGGGCCTCACTAGTGCAGCACACACTTAAGTTGTAAAGGAGCCATGACGGAGGAAAAACCTGAAAACTGGCAATTAAAAATATCAAACTTCTGCCCCCTCTGTGGGGAAAAACAGCACGGCTTCCACCTGCAAATAAAAAGCACACCAACAGACATCCCCATTTTAAAAATCAATTTTTTTAGAATTCATCATTTTAGAATTCATCACAATATTTTTAACAGTGTACATAGATATTGATAGATATTGATTATGACACAAACACTATTGAATGCCTTTGTGCATTTCGGCAGCATGCAATGCTTTTCACTGCTGTCCAGGAGAAACCAATGTTAACGCTGGTTTGTGTTTCCTACAAACGAATAACAAATGTCTGCTTTCCTAAACAGAAGTTCATTTTCATAATATTTTCCTGAGTTTTTCAACTAAGTGTTTTTATTTGCCATCTTATTTATCTTGTTAAATACTGAATGCTATGAAGATACAATCCAATAAACGGCCGATTAAGTTACTGTAAAATGATGAAAATTAAATAACTGCAACCAAGCCTGAAATGCTCCTCGTATCACTTCTGAATAGCCATCACTTGTGAATATATTTATATACTACAGCAATGGAATTCAAGTTGAACTTGCTGTGTTATGTGGACGTTATGTGGGATATGCACAGAATGAAGACAAAGGGAGTCCATAAAAGCATGTGCTAATCCAGAGGTGCACATCAGCAGTGCTTAGAGCTAAAAGCCTGACTACATCCTCCATTTAAAATGTGTACTGTTCATTGTTTGCATTTATTTCTGTAAAACTTGCTTGCAGTGTATACAAATCCCCAGTTCAAGTACATACATCTCGTATGGGATAGGGCACTTAATTCCACTGCCCAAAAACGTGCTGCATAAAAACTACACAAGTTGCTTTAAAAAAAATATATAAGTAAACAACAATCCAGTACAAAACCGAAAGTCACTAGACTGCAAACTTCAGGCTAATGTACTGGATTTGTTTTAAATTCCAGTTTGGGCAACAATGAGTAACTGCAGTGAGTCGAACTTTGGGGTATAGGAGGTCAAGCACAAACATAAGGACACCAAATTATAGTTGCTTGAAAAATAAAGACTAAACAAACTTTTTCATATATATGCCACTAACTACTCATATAAATCTGGGTGGAGACCTTTTTGGGGAGCTGGGTTTTCATAAAGAAATATTGTTTTCTACAAGGATTATTAACCAGCGCTATTACTTTGTTGTCCTGCATAAAAAGCAAACACACACACTGTACCACTAGGATAAGTGGGTAGAAATGTCCACAGTGAAAAACTGATTATGGGAACTGGATAAAAATGGAACAGAACACTTGGCTGTGTTTCTTCCCAATATTGAGAGATCCTGGGTTTGATTTTATTTCACTGTACAAGCACACATGTTTGCAGAGACTACGTGGCTTAAAGTCTGCATCCAGTCCACTGAACCAGGCAGAGCAGAGCTGAATAGAATTTGATGGCAGATAAAGACCGATTGGCTCACCTAGTCTGCCCATTTCCCTACCTGATGGATAAGCTGCAGATTCTAGTTAACCAACAGCTTACTTTCTCCTACCCCCCCACTAGAATTGCTTTATGTCTGTCCCATGCATTCTTGAATTCTCCCACTGTTGACTCCACAACCTCCTCAGCAAGGCTGTCCCATGCATCCACAACCCTCTCTGTGAAAAAATCCTTTCTAACATTACCTCTGAGCTGTGCCCTCTCTGTCTTCAAATTGTACCCCTTTGTTCTTGCACATCTCTTTTTCTGAAAGATGCTACCCTCTTCGACTTTGTTAATTCCCTCCTTGAGGTACTTGAAAGTTTCTATCATGTCCCCCCTCTCCCTCCTTTCCTTGAGGATATACATAGTAAGCTGCTTTAGTCTCTCTTCATATGCCTTCTGGTGCAGACCCTGCACCATTTTGGTTGCCCTCCTCTGAACAGCTTCCACTCTGTCTATGTCTTTGTGGAGATGGGGTCTCCAGAACTGCGTGCAGTACTCCAGATGGGGTCTCACCAACTGTCTGTACAGAGGGATAACAACTTCCTGTTTTCTACTGCTGATGCCTCTCCCTATGCATCCCAGTATCCCCCAGCCCTCCTTACTGCCTTCTCACATTGCTTGCCCACCTTAAGGTCATCTGATATAATTACTCCCAGGTCCCTTTCGATTTTTGTTTTTGTTAGTATCTCACCCCACACTGTGTACTATTCCCCTGAGTTTTTGTTCTGGTTTGTAAATAGTTTAGAATCAGGGATAACTTACAATTGTTGCAGATGTTCAGTACATTGCACCTTTCAGAGGGGAAACACAGTTAAAATGCTTTAAGAAGCAATATGGGTTGATGGTCAACATTTAATGGAAACACTACCGAATGTTTTGAATGGGGAAGTTCAACTCAAAGCCATAACTTGCAATCAAGGCACTCAGCATTTAACAAACAAAAATACTTTTTTAATCCTGGCAAATAAAGGTGTTGCATTGCTGACTGCTTATAAAGCACAGTACTAGACAGGGATTATCATTTAACATTTTCTGTTTTTCTGCAATCTAGTTTTCACACTCGGGTGTTAGCATGGGACCACATGGCTTATACTGACCATTGCCGTCCACTAAAACAAGCACACCAAAACCAAGTATTTCTGAATAAGGGTGTTTCTCATTGAAAAAAGGCAAATACATTTCTTTTTCCATTTGAAATGGCACAAGAAAAGAGAAAATTATATTTAAACTGTGTTGAAGAATGTGTATTTGAGGCTGTGTATGCACAGATGTTAGGGCTGGACACGTGGTCCCACAAACAAAGGATGGAGTCTGAAAAAATGCACAATCCATTCACAGGGTGCAACTACATTTCCAAGAATCACAGGACCTGGAAAATTAGTCTAGACATTCTAGCAACATCTACATTTATGGAATACAAGTCTGGCATTAGTAAAACATGTGCAACACTGTAAAACAGCAGCTCAGAGCATGTCATTTGAAGGGATGCCCATAAAAGCCTCTGACCACACATTCGGGATCAGTAGGCTCTGCATTTGGGAAGGTAAGCGATGGGGTCCAACAGCTTTCAGGAACAGTGTACATTGCAAACATGTGTGTAGAGAGTACACAGGGAAGGACAAAAAAAGACCTGTAACTAACTGCGTTGGTCATCACAGAGACCCACTTCTCAGGCCAAGCGTGTGGCAGCCAAGACAAAATACCATAAAAAATGGTTTCAACTTCCATACTGTCCCAGACCAAAAAAATAAACAATATACCAATATCAAACATCAGTCTAGAGAGAATCATTATTTGTGAGGCTAGTCAGTTACTATGATTTTCAATCAGATCACATACCAAGCATTGTAGTTGGACTGCTCACCAAAGTCATCTCCCTCACGTCTGAGGTAACCTCTGGCTGGGACATTTAAGCAATAAGGCATGATAAGGTGTGTGTTATCGTGTAATAACGTCACTCCTGGGGTTGGTTGAAACATGAGGCAAAGCCGAGTGCTTTCACCACCCCAGGAGTGACATTATTACACAATAGCACACACACCTTGGAATGCCTTATTGCAATTATACAATGGCTCACTGTTATACAAAATAAAAAAAAATATAAAAATATTTTTAGTAGATTTTTAATATATCTTTGTTTCTGAAGAGGAGATACACGGAAATATGTTGCAGCTCCAATAAATCAGTACAGTGATGTTATACTGAGACATCGTCACTGTCTCAGGCACACACTGATCAATCTGAGTCCAGGACATTTTCTTTCCATTGCATAATGTTGAATTAACTATTGCTTTTTTCAAACAAAAAAAAGTATTCACTTTGGATAGTGGTTGGTTTCGACACATTTATTTATTTATTTAGTTTTTGTTGACCGGGTAAGTGCACTAGACAAATCCTGCCTATTTTCAGGCATGACCCAGGGGAAGGGGATACAGATGAATGCCAACTGACCTTGAACCTGATTAAGCTGTTGGTGGTATTTTTAGTGAATGAGGGAAATTTGGCCAGGACACCGGGGAAATTCCCCTACTCTTTTCGATAAGTGCCATGGGATCTTTACCATCCACCTGAACTACCACCAATCCAGGCAGATGGGACCTCGGTTTAACATCTCATCCGAAAGACGGCACCTCAGAAGTGCAGCACCCCTCTCATGCTGCACTACAGTGTCAGTACTGGGATATTAACCCAAGTGCCAGATGTGGAAACTGAACCCACAGCCCTCTGATCTCCTGGCCTCAGAGGCAAGTGCGCTACCTACTGAGCCACTGACACTGATAGTGACAAATGGCAATGCAGTAGTTTAAAAGTGAGTGCCTTTTAAACAAAAGTTTTTTTAAGCAGTTTGGCTCTGAATTTCGTGTTTCTCTCTTGCTGAGATGTTGGTCCTGTCTGGATAGATGCTTCTCTCACTCTCACAGATCATGTTACAGTACCTGCACACAAATTTATAGCACCCTCATTCCACCTCCTATGCTGTGTTTGCATTTGATGACAACTTTCTAGTCCTGTGTGAAAGCATCCAAATGGGCCACATGAAAGAAGGTTGTTTTTGGACAGAAGGGATGTTAAGAGTCACACAAACTGACTTTCTGATTAGAAGATTTAAAAACAAATCTTTTAAAGGAGATTTCTAAAGTTAGACTATATTATAAAGAAAAACCATAAAAAGCAATCAAAAAAAGGCTTTTGTTTTACAACTGAATAATTCACTTTTTATTGACGGTTGCACTGGGGACATAGCCTGTAACCTGTGATATATACTTTTTCTTTTTAACATAAAATAAATAAGAAATAGATTTTATTGTTTGAAAACAATATTTATTTAGACTTTGAGAGGTTGTCTTTCAATTAATGTGTGAAGGGAACTGAAAAGGGAAAAAGTTTAAATGGAAATCAACTACAAAAAAAGGATGTGTCTGAACGTCACAGTAAAACACAAAGGAATGACAACAGTTTTTTGAAGTCTTTTATCGAGAAAACAGATATTAACAATCCAAATCTTTTTAAACTGTAACATTTATTTATTTATAGGAAAATTAAGCTTTTAACAACAACAACAAAAAAAGAACAATGTAATGCCATTTGTTACAAATTCAGCTTCCACAACAGTGGGACGCTGCATGGCCTAGTCTTACTTGAGAATGGCTAAAGAATCTGCGCTCGATGACTGTATTACTTTAGATGGTTATCATCACTACTACAGAGACAGGCTAAAGGGAAAAGGGGGAGGGCTTATAATTTATGTGAAGGACAAAATCCAGGTGGAACAAGCTATAGACACTGCAAACACTGGATCAGCAGAACATCTAACAGTTAAACTTTAGCTGGGTGATACCAAAGGTACGGTAGTTTATTTTACTGCAGTATATCTCCCTCCTAAAACAGCTAAGACAGATATTTCTGTATTAGAAGAAGCCTTGGTAAAGGTGTGTAACAGCTACAAGGAGCATATAATAGTGGAAGACTTTAATGTCAAACTGGAAAGCCTTGAAAAATAAAAACAAAGATAGAGATATATTACTGGCAAGCAGCTACTATCAGGTAATGAATGAACAGGCTAGAACAAACTACAAAACTGGTGGAGGAACAACAATAGATTGGGTGTAAACTAAGAGATTGGATTTACTGGAAGGATCTGGAACCCTAACTGATACAGTATCAGACCATGGTCCTGTCTTCCTAGTCAGGAAAAAATGTAAAGTTAAAACTAATAAAACTACACTAACAGAAGTCAGAGGCTTTAAAGATCTAACAGACATGGTATTCATCAGGGAACTTGACAAGATAGACTGGTCGGCCCTTTATGAACTAACATCAGCTGAAGATGCAACAAACCTGTTTAATCAGTACTTACTTAGTATAATAAATTACTTTGCACCAATTAAAAAGCAAAGGCAAAGAGAAGACCACGTACTGTGGCTAAACAAAAATCTGCTCAAAATAATTAGAGCAAGGAATTCACAGTGGAAAAAATTCAAAAAAGACAGGTCTTGTAAGTGACTTAAATGCATATCGAAGACTTTTAAATGTCTGTAAAAGTGAGCTTAAAAAGGCAAAGTAGATGTTTTACGAAATTAAGCAGTTGAGGGACCTATCAAATCTATGACTGTTTTGGAACTCATTTAGGGATCCTTACCAACCTCTTAAAAATAGTAATAGACAGTATAAATAACAGAGAACAGTTGCTGCAGGACAGCCAGGAAATATCTGAAGCCTTCAATTACTTCTTTGCAAACCTGTCAACGTATAAAGAACAAATAGACAAGAACTACATAGGAAAGGAAATGCTGATTAACAAAAAAGACAATGTAAAAACATTTAACTTTATGAGCGTGTCTGTAAAACAAGTACAGCATTTACTGGTAAGTTTAGGAGCAAATAAAGGGCAGGAGAAGATGGTCTATTGCCAAGATTACTGAAAGCAGGAGCCAAACAGCTGGCTAAACCTGCTACATTTCTCTTTAACTTGTCATTGTGCACAAACAAACTCCTAAGTTGCTGGAAAACTGTGGTCGTAGCACTCATCTTTATGTCAGGAGATAAACAGCTGATAAACTACAGATCAATTTCTCTCCTCCTGGAGTTAGCAAAACTCCTGAAGAGAGTGGTTTTCTATCAGTTAACAAATCACTTAGAAGAAGGAAACTTACTCACAAAAGACCAATATGGCTTCTGCAAGGGGTACAGCACATTGATTGCCTTGGTCAGGCTGACTATAGCTATATATGACAACATAGACAAAGGGATGCTCACAAGAGATATTTTTGCTGTCCTGACCAAGGCCTTTGACCTGGTGGAACATAACCTGCTACTAGGAAAATTGCAAACACTTGGGAGTGGGAGATTACACATTAAACTGGTTTAAAACCTACTTAACTGAGTCCAAATGGTTAAAAATGGGTCCAAGAAATTGGGGGTGAAAATCATTGATGGGGGGTACCTCAGGGTCCTGTCCTGGGCCCACTCTTGTTCTCCATATTTATAAACTAATTACCAGAGATCTGTGATGACATCAGTAATAATGTACGCTGATGACACAGTACTTTACTGTGAAGGTCAAAACAGGAGTGGACCTGCAGGAGAACCTCCAGCCCCTATACAGTGCTTTGCAAACATGTTTTTTGACAACAAACTGCTGATGAATGAGAAGAAAACCAAAGTAATGGCTCTTGGGACATGACAAATGTAGGAAAAATAGGAAACAACCTAAGAATTACATGGTTTAATGGTTATTAGCTTGTAGTAAGTGACCACATAACAAAAGTCACAAAGAAGATACATAATACACTTGGGTTCTTGTACAGAATCAAAAACAGCCTAACAAATGATGCTAAAAGAACCACTGCAAAGCAAGTCCTACTACCTGCTTTAGAATACAGTATTCTATAAACTGACATTAGGAAGTATGAGATTACATTTAACAACATCATTCACTTTGCTACAGACACAGGAAGGTTGGAACACCATTGCGTTTTATATAGGAATTTGACATTCTGTCTCCAAAACTTTGAATCCTTAATTCAGTCCTAGTTTTCATCTATAGACTTTTGAATATACAAACACCTAGGGAACTCAGTGTAAAATGTATGGAGGCTGAATTTCCTTAGCTAGCTCCCTATAAACCTCTCTCCCTGGTTTGGCGGCCTGTATGCCACACCTATCCTTACTACCCCCCCAGTCCTCTTAGTTATCATGACCCAGAGAATCTAAGCTGATCCCTGTCCTTCCCCACTCACTGTTGCTCTTATCCCATCCCTTATGTATAGAGCGACCCCATCCCCATTTTTCCCTCTCCTGTCCCTCCTGTGTAGATCATACCCTGGTACTTCCACTTCCCAACTGTGGTTATCAGTCCACCATGTCTCAGTTACCACTCTCAGGTCCAGGTCTTCCGCTCCCACCACTGCCTCCAAGTCCCCCATCTTATTCCCCAGACTCCTAGCATTTGCCAGTAGGCACTTTCACCTATCCCCTGCTCCTCCATTCCCCTTCCTTCTGTCATTCCCTGACCCGACTCATGGGGCAGTTTGAGTTAGGCAAGTCCCACTATCTACTTTCCCTGATCTGCCCCTAGCTTCGTACTACCCTTCCTTAGTTGACATCGTTCCCTAGTGTTTTATCTATATACCCCTGCAGCTTCCTCCTTAATTGCCTAGCTACCTCATCATTTAAATGTAGTCTGTGCCTTGCATACAGGTGTATGTCTACCCACGTGTCCCCCCATCCCCCATGCATGCATATTCCTCCCTTCTGCACTACTGCCTTAGCCAGTGATTAAACTCTCTGATTCTTAGCTGCCTGGCCGTACTTGCACAGTGTACCGGCAGACGTTCTGAAAAAGCCAGGGAACTGACTAACCTCTTACACCCCCTGGCTAACTCCCTGAATCTCCTTTGTACCTCATCCACTTCCTCCCCTGCTAGGTCATTTGTTCTGAGGTTAAGGACTAGGTGTGGTTTACCTACAAGTAACCCAAAGTTTTCTATGATTCTAGGTAATGCTCTGCTTGCCTCCATCCCTGGGTCACAGAAAATTTAATTCCCTTTATATGCCATTACTCTGGGGGTATCTTGGTGAAGACATTACATGTTTTAACTCATACCTTCATTGAAAGTCTCTGAATTCAATGCAGACAAATTGTGGGCTGTTATCTGTTACAGGTATTTCTGGAATACCACGTCTTGCACATTGTGATTTAATATGGTTAATCACCGTTTCGCTTGTTGCATTTTGCAACTTGGATATCTCAATGTATTTGGAATAGTAATCAACCATTGCCAGATAATTTTCCCTTTCAAATTCAAATAGGTCCGCCTCAAACTTTTGCCAAGGTCTGTCTGGTATCTCTTGTGGCTGCAGCATTGGTTCTCTAAATTGTGCTTTCCTGAATTGATGGCAAATGCCACACTTGGCCACCATGTCACTAATCTGACTGTTCATCCCTAGCCAGAATAAAAGATCTCTGGCCCTGCACTTGTATTTTTCGATGCCCAAGTGGCAGCTGTGTAATCTAGTAAACATTCTGATCTCACTGACATGGGGACTATCTGTCTCTTCCTCTTCAGCAAAAGTCAATTTTCTATCGAGATTTCATCTCTGAACTGCCAGTACTGCCTTATCTCGGGACGCACTAATGTTTTCTCCTGGGGCCACCCATTCAAAACAGTGTCTTTCAACTTGACCAGTGCTGAATCATTATCCGTCTCTCACCAAAACAATTTCAATTTTTCATCACTGGTTGACATATAGTCCACCATGTGAACCTCATATTTGTCCATTTCAGTTTCTGGCACAGAATTTTCTCCCACAGCCCTACTCAGGGCTTCTGCTATATGTGTTCTTTACCTGTTTTGTACTGTACTCGCAAATCATACCTTTGCAGTTTTAGCATCATGCGTTGAATTCTCGGTGGGGCTGTGGCCAGAGTTTTTTTGAAATGGCTTTCTAGGGGCTTGTGGTCTGATACAATATGGACCCGAGGTCTGCCATAAATATGTTGGTGGAACTTTTAACAACCAAACACAATAGCTAGCATTTCCTTCTCAATTTGTGCATAATTTCTCTCAGTTTTGTTAAGTGATCTAGAAGCAAAAGCAACAGGCCTGCCTTCCTGCAGCAGAAAGGCACCCAGCCCTTCAGAGAATGCATCAACAGATAATTCAACAGGTTTTCTTAAGTCATAGTAGGCCAGCACCGGGGGATTAGTAACAACTGTTTTTAGCTCTTGAAAGGCCTGTTGGTGGTGATCCTCCCAGTGCCATGCTGTTTCTTTCTCTAGTAACTCTCTCAATGGCTTATTTACAGTTGATAGGTTTGGAATAAACTTTGCCAAGTAGTTTACCATGCCCATAAATATCTGTAAGTCAGTCTTATTTTGGGGAACTGACATCTAGGTAGTTGCTTTAATCTTCTTGGGGTCTGCCAACAACCCATTGTTACTTATCCTCTTTCCGATATATTGGACCTCTATCATTTTGATTTTGAATTTCTTTAGAGTTAGAGACAAATGCTTATCTCTGGCTGTTTGTAGAACATGCCGTAACCTCTCATTGTGCTCTTGTACATTAGTTCCCCATATTAGGATATCATCCATAATGACCTCTGTGCCCTTGAGCCCTTCAAAAACGAGTGGAATTTTCTTTTGGAAGACTTCTGGTGCTGAGCAAATCCCAAAGGAGAGACGCTTGAACTTGTACCTCCCAAAAGGTGTATTAAAAGTCATTAGATCAAAGCTAGGCCCCTCCAGTTTAATCTGCCAGAAAGCATACCCAGCATCTAACACTCTGAATACTTCGGCCCCTGCTAGCTTGGCTACAACCTCTTCAACTGTTTTCATCGGGTAGTGTTCCCTTTAATTGCTCTATTAAGATCTCTGGGATCTATGCAAATTTGTACTTTGGTTGGTTTTTCTACAACCACCATCGAGTTGACTCAACTCATGGGGTTCTCCAACTTCTCAATAACCCCCAATCTTTCCATGTTCTCTAGTTCAGTTTTTACTTTGTCTTGTAATGCGAAAGGTATTTTCCTGGGGGGGGATCACAGGGCTGACTGTTTAATCTATTTTAACGTGGCATTCACCTAAGCATCCCAATTCCTCAAATACATCAGCAAATTCAGCCAGTATTCCTTCTGTGGTTTCCCCTGCACTTCCATTTGCAGCATCTACTGAAAATAGCTTCTTTATAAGCTTCATTTCCAAGCAAGAAGACAGGCCCAACACTGGGGTTACGTTTGCATTAACCACTTGAAATGGCAGCAGGTAATACTTTTGCTTAAAACATGTTAGCAACATCACTTTGCCTTTTACATCCAGTTTATGCCCGGGAAAAGGAAACCAGTCTATCTGATGACCTTTGAAGAACTCCAGACAGTGTCTTATACATCTGAATAGGCATCACATTACACTGTGCTCCTGGGTCTAATTTGAACGTCTCCATTTTCTCATTTAGATTTAGATTTAGGCCTTGTTCACACTAGTGTGTTTTAAAGGGTTTAACGAGCTTATACCGTTTTAAAGAGCCCTAGCACGGTTTGCGTTCGCACTACACACGCTTGCTAATCCGTTTTTTAAAACCATATTTAAACCCTGATAAAACCTAAGCTTAAACACAGTTTTAAAAACATTTCAGGAGTTAAATTGGACTAACCTGCAGTGCTAACACTCTGGTATGGTTTCCTTTCGTGAAGCCAGATGTCCCCGATTGGGAACCCGGTTGATGGTTAATCCGGTCCTGAGGCAGTAGTGCGGATGCTGTAAACCATTTGTAATAACAGTTTACAACATACTACTGCCAGTGTGAACACAAAAACACAGATGCTACAGCACGGTAATTAATCCGTATTAAAAAACTATCTAAATTACCGTGCTGTAGTGTGAACAAGGCCTTACTTTCCAATCAGTCTCTGGCTTATAGGTAGTCACAGTTTCAATGCTGGAAGTACTTTCATTCTCCTGAGCATCTTCTCTAACAACATGGATCTCACTGCGTTTGCCCACATGACATACCCTAGCAAAGTGATTTTTTCTCTGTCACAATCTACAAAACTGTCCATATGCTGGGCATTTATTTATCTCGTGCTCACAACCACGCTTTTCACATTTGGCTTTATTTGCTTGAAGTGTATAACTCCCCTTGCTCACATTGGCACTTGCTTTGACTATTTCTTCATGGTCAACTGCTACTTGCACTGCGCTTTCATTCTGAGCATTCCCACTTAAGCATTTAATCTGCACTTCACTCAGTTCAGCGGCCCTGCATATATCTATGGCATCATCTAATGTTAAGTCCACTTTTCTCAACAGTCTGCATCTCACATGCTCACTCTGTATGCCACATACAATTCGATCTCTGATCAACGATTCAGTTGATTCTCCAAGTGCACAAGATGTAGCCTTTAGCCTCAGTTCAGTTACATATGAATCAACTGACTCACCCAGATTCTGGTTCCTCATATGGAACAAATGTATTTCATAAGTCACATTCTTTCTTGGGTTACAATACCTCTCAAATTGTCCCATAATTTTATTCAGCTGCCCCTTCTCTTCCTCGTTTTCCCAAACAAAAATTTTGAATACCGCGAATGCATGAGGGCCTGCCACATGCAAGAAGGTCATTGCCTGGATGTTCTAAGATTTTTCAGTGAGTCCACTGGCAACTGAGAACATTTCAGATTGCTGCTTAAATCTTCTGCAGTTTTTAGATGCATTTCCATGTAAAGTGAGAGCTGTGGGAGGCTGCAGGTGGTCCATTCTGACACCATGTAATAATCACACAGACACCAACATGGAGTGAGCTGTTAAGTTTATTGTATGAAACACACACTTGAAACAACTGCAGAAAACATGTGTTTCTGCCAAGGATTTATATATACTGTACATGTTAGCACATGCGCATTAGTAAAGCAGATGCAAATCGCGTATGCTAATTAACTTCCTTAAACACACATCACTGGTGTTCCAAGCAGCAGTGCTGTGGTTGCACCAACAGGCCATCTTGCTTCAGTTTTCTAAATTAGAACTGTAATAAATGCAGCAAAACTCTTTACTGCTGAAACACTAATGGAGTCCTACTGATGTGTGGGTTACATAATTGAGAATTTATAATAGCTGCTGTTGGTTTAACCACATCTGATTATTTTTTGATTGGTTTAACATATTTGTTACTTTTGTATTTATGTACTGCTTTAAAATTGAGGTCTGGTCCTTTCAAGTTTATTTATGATGATACCATATTTTTTCAAGCACACACAGTGATTGGTTTTTGCTATTATCACTGTTTTTATAATATGGTATATGTCTTTAAATGCTTGATTTAAGTATTGGGTGTCACATAATGTGGGACACTCCCTGAAGATGCTGTTGTGAAACCAGTAGGAGCTGGTGGGGTCCTGCTGGCATTTCCCCAGTTTTCATGTTTTACATTTTTACACGAGGTCCCTGCACCCTAATTGATACCCTCAGAGGTACACCATAGACAGTTAACACTTAAGTATATGTTATACTAACATATAGGGCTAAGGACATCTACCGTACAAGAGTAGATGTCAGGATATGTACGCATATTGTTGTAATACACTTCGCTTGCTAATACATATATTCTGCTACGTATTTTCTGTGTATTTCTTACTTGCAAGATGCCAAGGCACCTATGTCCTTGGAATAATTATGATATGTAAGTCGGCATTGCCACCTTTTGGTGATTTGTACTACTACACTGAGTTATGTAAGACTCTGTATAAGAACTCTTTTGTTCACAAACTGATGACTATTACAAATTGTGTAATGTTATCGTGGACCATGGAGCCACCTCTAATTTAGCCAATAGGGCCCACCTTTGTAACTAGAAATGTTTCTATCTTACAGTAACCATAGTAATTATCATAGGCATATAATGTGATACACTAGTCTTGTACCTTGGAGATCCCAAGAGACACAAAGAAACCTCGAGGTATAGGGAATGCTTAGCACTGGCTCCCGGTTCGTATTGGTAAGAATTGCTTAGGGCAACTGTGATTTTATCCTTTTTGGTAGTAATAAACAAGTTTATTACTCTTATGCAATGTGTCTGTGATTACTTGCATTCCCAATATTGCCAAGAACCTGAAAGTGAGGTTTAGACCTCCTGACAACATGGTGTGAGGTCAGCACTTTTTCATGCATTAAGCTGCATTTATTTACATAATTTCTAGATTTTTTTGGTGTTATTTAGTGGTGGGTGGTGTTGGATTCTTTGGTTACTCACCAAGGAAAATATACATTAGTTAAAATAATACGGACTAGCAAAGCAGCCCAATGAACTACTGCAAAAGCATATGTGTAAGTTTGATGATGGTTAAACAGAATGGTGTGCCACAACCATGTGACTCAGTCCAGCACATGAGGGTGGGAGTGCTAGGCAGAATTTACTTACCTTGAATATGTGATGCACATGTCTGGGAAGGAGCATGTGCTAGAAAGAAATGTCTCACTTTGTTCCTCACCATCAGTCAGTTGGTAATAGGGCTCATTTAGGAGGAAGTTACTTGCCTTTCTGATTAGTGTGTGGTGCACATGCATGTGTGGTTAAGAGGAAAGTCACTCGCCTTTGTGATCAGTATCTGCATGAGGAGGAAATGGCTAGAGGTCATGCTAGGAGCATGTTACTGCATTAGTGATGAGTGATCAGTCTCCCTAGTGATAAGTAGATGCCTCATTTGTTTCATATTACAATGGACACATCCTATTTTTTTACCCCATCCAAAGTGTTCAGACCCAAATGGATAATGTACTGTCCCACATAGAGAATGTGAGGTTTCACATTGTAAACTCAAATTTAAAGGTAAGAAATCATTATATTCTAGTATATCAAATCAAAATGAAGGCTTACATAAATAAAAGCACTAGTTTCCAGTGTCTGGAGTTTGTTTCTTCACATTTGATATGTCACACATGTCTGTGACAAAAGGTAGAGAAATTATTATAAACATATTCACTCACTAAGTCTCCACTCTCACCACCCCAGATTTATTTAAGAGGAGATAGCATGAGACCATGAGTTGTCTCTGGCACAGCAACCTCTCACCACCAGATGGCGCTTCTCATATTGTGTCTTTCACATGACTGTATGACATTGTATATTTACTGTATATCTTCAATAAAAAAATAATTAACAAATATTGCTCTATGATGAAATATAGTACTCCAGAAGATCTACTTTTACTGGCAAGTAATGAACCTATCTTCTTGAAGGGTATCCCCTCATAGAGCCATAATATACTGGATGATTACCATACACAAAAACTTCATCATGGGAGGTCAAGAAATCTGAGGACCACATACCAAGGAAGTAGATCTCTTGGAACAGGGAGGCTATATCCAGCTCTCATTGGATAGGAAGACCAGGTTACAGGGTGGATCAAAAGTATGGTCCTACTCTAGGCAGCAACAATATAGATAGAGGACTTGAAAGGAACCTCTGAGGGGGCCAAATGCCTGGTGGAATTCCCAGGAACAGTGCCGGACAAATCCTTTCAGCTTGCTGGCAACAGACGGGATAAAAAAACATAAGGGGAACACTGTTTAGAGACTGGTGCACACAATGTGCCTGGAGCATCTAGGACAAACAGCTGAGAGGACTGGACAAAGACCTCAGTGTGATCCAGCAATAGAGGTCTCCTCACCAAAATCCTGTAGCTCCAATACCAGTGGGCAGAGGTAAAGGCCACTGTAAACAAGGGTCACCAGCATGAAGTTGGTGCAGAGGGAGCCCAGGCTAGGTCTCAAGCACCAGAGGCAACTCTCAGACCAAGATGGACATGTAGATTGGTCACAACATATGGCAAAACTACAACCCACACCCAGCTGAAACACAGGAAGAACATCTGAGGTGAAGCCTGTCACCAAGTAACAGTGAAGGCCAGCCTTGGACATTAATCACTGATCACTAGGTATATGCTGAGCTAAGTCCAGAGTACTGGTGAAATAGTAACTAAGTAAATTATGGCCTAAACACCATACCTACGTAATGGCATAAAAGATATATATTAAGTAAAAGTCTTGCCAGGCTTCACAGAGGACAGCTGAATCCAAGCATGTGTTGTAAGGATGGTAGGTCAGAATATAGCCAATGTCCAAGGACAGATACCCAGATGGACGACAGAAGAAATAGTTGGAAACCTGGTGAGACCCAGGGTGAGCACCCCAACCGAGGGGTGAGGAAAGCTGAAGTTGCTACTACAGGAAGGGATGAGGAAGGGGATGGTTTCCTAGAAGTTCCCTTTGACTGTCACTACTTCAGGGTACTGTGCAAAAAGATAGAAACAGTAGGCAGCTGGGCAGGAACTGTAGTGCCTGAGACCATAGGGCTGTTAGTATTCAATGTGGAATGCATATTTGCAGCCAGCCTTGTATACCATGAAAAAAAAGGTTTCCATAAAACCAAATAATCTGAGCAGTGGTTTTGACAGAGAGTCATTGTTGGTGATGACCTGAGTTGCCTGCACCATTAGATCTGATGTCAAGGGCATGACCACCTTGAAAACATCCTGTATTACACTGGCATCTCTGGCATTGGACAAGTTCAGATTGTACTGCATTAACCAGACCACCAAGGCTGCCCAGCCACTGTCTTGTATGAACCAGGGCAAGTGCTCTCTGGGCATTTGGAAGGGCCCTGCAGAAAACAGCCCCCTTAACTGGAGATACAGGTCCTCTAGGCCAAAGTGTAGACAGTGTCAGCAGTTAGATTTAAGTAAAATAAGCAAGTATGTGATCTTGCCTAGCCAGAGTGCACAACCAGTGTGCTCACATCGGAGAGAGGTGAGAGTTTAGGAATAACATGAGGACCAGTATCATACTCTACATGCCTGGTCACAGGCTTGAGGACAGGATGAGAGTGATGATAGTCCCACACTCATCTGGAGACAAGACAGCACCAGAAGTGCAAACCTGTGCAGCATGAGCTGAGGTACCCATGTAATGACCCATATCTGCAATAATACTTGCCTAATCCCAGGAAGCAGAGCTATAGAAGGCTGCTGACCATGCATGTGCAATGATGGTTAAAACAGGCCCAAAAATGTCTTGGCAAATCAGACATAAGTCATAATTATATCCTGCAGGCCTTCTGGCTGGTCAGGGATGAATATAAAATGGTTGTATCCAGTGCACCCCCAAAGCCACAGGAACTGAGGCAATGAACATATGCCCAGGGCACCCACAGAAAGGAAACTGAGGGTGCAAAATGACCTCAAGAGAGTAGCTCAAATGGATACACACCAGAGGTTAGAGGACATGAGTGCATCAGACTGAAGTGTCCACAGAGCTCCACTGACCACATAGCTAGAAGAAGATGAAAAGCTAGGCACCCCACAGGGTCACCCATGGAAAAACTGTCCCACAGATAGGTGGGTCAAAAATCGGCCATGCACCACAGGTCAGAGGAAAGTGTGCATTGGACTGAATTTTCCACAAAGCTCCTTGGACCAGGCAACCAGTGGGAGATGGTGATTGGTTACTGTATTGAGATACCCACTGGAGATCCTTTACACAGGAAGGAAACTCCAAAACCAGTACCATGCAGAGATGGCAGGAGGTGAAATGGCAACAGGTATGCAACCAGGACTCCCTAATCAAGGCAAAAGTGGGAGATGCACTCATCTGTTTTTTTTTTTGTTTGTTTGTTTTGGCAGGAAGGTATCTGCAGCTGAAGCACTGTACCAGCACATGATGACAAGAGACTAACACCCACACAGCATGTATGTGGCATTGTGTACAATGGAAACTTTGATCTAGTTACAGCCCAGCAATAAGGGTCCCCCACCACAGTATTTATTTATTTAAAAGTTGATAACCGGAAAAGGCACCATGAGCAGAAGTTCATTTCCAGATGCGACCCATGGAGGGGGTACAGAGGAATAAAATACAGCAATTGATAATACAACATTGACAGAAAAGTTGTTACAAAAAGTAGGAAATTTACATAATAAAAAAGAATGTTTTATACACTGAAGAAAAATATCTTGTATATACAAAACAATATTTATATTGATCATATACAATGAATTATATACAATGAATTGCAGCAAGTGGAGAGGGGAACAAATAATCAGAGGAAAGTGAGTACTAGGAAGGGGAGCAGATACAGGAAGTAGTAGGAGGAGTTGGTTTGAGTAGACGCTTGAGGGCAGGGAAGGAGGGAGAAAGATGAATTTGGCAGAGAACACTATTCCAGAAGAAAGGAAGTCTATAGGAGAAAGAAAGTTTGCCAGCAGATGTGCGTAGGCATGGGAGGGAAAAGGTGCAGGCGCAGTCTGACCGCGAGTTGTAGAGTGAGGGGTTAGCTGGATTAAGGGTGGAGGTGAGGTAGGGTGGAAGGGTTCCAAACCAGTATTTAGCGATGAAGGTGGAACAGTGTGAGAAGCATCTCTGAGTGAGGGACTGGAGAAGTATAGGACACAGTGGTGAGTTAAGAAGGGGGAGTTAGAGGCGAACCTAGAGAAAACATGAAACAGGACATCAAGTTTGGCAAGGTAGGTGGCTTGGGCAGCACTGTAAACTATGTCCCCATAGTCAAAAACTGGGAGGATCCATTTAATCATGAGATCACATGTTACAGGGAGGGAGAGACTGGCTTTATGGTGGTAAAGTAGCCCAAATTTAGGGCACAGATTGCAGTGTAGAGCACTAAAGTGGGAAGAGAAGTCAAGAGAGGGATCGAACCAGACCCCTAGGTACTTGTAGTTGAGGACATTGTCTAGAGGGGAGTGGACAGCAGAGAAGAAGACTGGGAGGGTGGGAAGCCTGGTGAGTTTTTGTTTAGATCTAAAGGGCATGGCTAAGATTTTTTTATATTTAGTTTCAGGCAGTTGGCATGGAACCAGGCTGTGACTGCTATGAGATCACTTTGAAGGGGGGTTGGATGGCTTGGACAGATGGCCAGACAGAAAAAGTATAGTATCATCCACATACATGTGACTATTGGCATGGGTGCAGACTGAGGGGAGATCATTAATAAAGAAGGAGAATAGAACAAGCCCAAGAATAGATCCCTGAGGCACACCTGCGAGGATGGGGAGGGAGGGGGATAAGACATTGTTAATAGAGACTGACTAGGAACAGCCATTAAGGTAGGAGCTGAACCAGGACATAGAGGCAGGGGAAAGGCCAGCAAGGCATAGTTTATTTAGTAGAAGAGGATGGGAAACAGAGTCAAAGGCCTTGGCCAGGTCAATGAAGATAGCCGAGGTGATCTGGCCAAGGTCCATAGCAGAATGAACTGCATCAGTAAAGCGTAAGAGGGAGGAGGTGACAGAGTGAAATTTCCTAAAGCCTGATTGGAATGGGGAGAAGGTGTTGGAAGCAAGAAGGAATTAATTGAGCCTTGAGAGACTAAGGGACTCTTGGACTTTGGCGAGGGAGGGGAGAAGGGAAATGGGGCGGTAATTTCCAGGGACAGTGGGGTCACCACCTTTGAAGAGGGGGAGGTCTGTGGCAGACTTCCAAGCTGTGGGGAAAGTAGCTGTGAAGAGTGAAAGATTTAAGATGAAGGTTAAAGGGGTAACAATAGAGGAGGCCGAGATTTTGAGGAACCTAGGGTGCAGACCATCGGGGCTTGACTTAGAGGGGTTAAGTGAAGCAAGAACACTTAGAACTTCTGACAGCGAAATTAGTGATAGTTTAAAACTGGTCCTCTGTGACGGGGCTTGGAGGGTGCAGTGTGGAGAAGCAGGGAGCTCCTGAAGAATAGCACAGGATGTAAAGAACTTATTTAGGGCCTTGGCAACAAGGGAGGGTTCCGGGATTAGAGAATCTGACACGTGAATAGAGGGAGGAGGAGATTCAGTAGGGAGGGGTGCAGAAGCAAGCAGAGATCCTGCTAGAAGGAGGAAGGGGTACTATTTGAGGGGTGCAAGTGTGCCTTAAAGAAGTCAGATTTGGCACGGCGAATACTGTTAGTGCAACTACTGCAGAGGATGCAAAAAGCTTGGAAGGAGGCCTGGTTACCTGAGGATTTAAAGTGGTGCCAAACAAGATCGCACTCTCTGCACATGGCCAAAATGTCAGGGGTGATCCAGGGATGGTGGTTGCATTTTACTCATTTAGTTCTAAGCAGGGCATGGACATCCCAGACTTCTAAGAAGATGGATATGAAGTGAGTGAGGGCAATGTCTACAGAGAGGGAAGAGAAGACAGGAGACCAGTTTGACCGAGCCAGGTCATGGAGTAGTTTACTCACATCAAAGATTTGAGGGTGCAGTATTGCATTTATTTTGTGGGGGTGGGGGGAGGGCGAGACTTCCTAATGCAGTGGTCGCTGAGCACAATGGGTAAGATACCAGCAGAGCAGATACAGTGGGTGTGGGTTGAGAGCACCCAGTCCAGTAGGGAATGAGTATTAGATATGGGGTTAGAATGGGTGGGCTATTTGATCAGCTGGGTGAGGTTTAGAGCTTCGATCTGGTGACATGAATTAAGTGACAAGGGGAAGAGCCAGTCGAGATTGAACTCACCAATAAGAATACGTTTGCCTGCAGGAGTGAGGGCAGAAACTGCGGAGATGCAGGAGATAAGGGATGAGGGGGGAAGTTTCAGGGAGGCATATAAAACAAATAAAACCCATATGAAAAGGGGAGTGGAAGCTGGGAAAGCTAGATTTGCTAAGAGGAGTTCGTGGGAGCTGGGGATTGCTTCATGATGGGAGATAGTGCACTTTAAGTAGTAGCGGGAGTAGATAGCCACCCCACCTCCGCGTTTTCCACAGTCTTGCCGATAGGGGTTAAAGCCAGGGAGGGCCAGATGGGAGTCACAGATATGGGAGGACAACCATGTTTCAGTTATGCAGAGTATGTCAGGGGAGTACTGAGTGACCCACATTTTTAGTTCATCCAATTTGGCGAGTAGGCTATAGGCGTTGATGTGGAAAATCCACAAACCTTTGGGGAGGGTCTGTGGGGGGGGTGTAGGGCTTGCCGGGCCAGGATTGAGCTCAACGTCCCTGCAAGGAGTAGTAGAAAGACTAAATGGTGTAGGTGAGGGGCATGATTCTTACACCTGGTTCGATAAACTTGGAGGAGGGCATACAAGGGAGGTTTGGGGGAGTGTAATTGACAAATGGCCACTAAGTGTAAAATGGAGCAGCTGAGTAACCCTGGGTGGATTAGGATGTGGAGGTGGGAAGTGTGGGGGGGTGAGAGGTGTCTGTGGGAATACAGAAGTTGCTGGGTGGGCAGAAGGCAAAAGGGAAAGTGTAGGAGATTGATGGGGCAGAGGGAGTAGAGAGGACAGAGGGAGAAAGGAAAATAAGGACTAGGAAGAGGCTGAGAAGAGCATGAGGGGAGCTCATGGATGTAATGAAGGTGAAGTGGGGTAGTGAGGTGGGTGCCATAGAGATTTTATGGGAATCGTCTGTATGAGGCGAAATAAGGAGTCACAACTATGACACCAGTGAGGCCAGGTAGAGGAAGAAAACTAGTGAGAAAGATGAGAGACACAAAACAGTAGTTACAATTGGAGCTACTGCAATAGTGCAGTGGTAATGTTGCCGCCTCCGGTGCCAGAGGTCAGGGATTTAAGAACGGGGGTGATGGGTACACAGAGAAAAGGGGGGATAAAGAAATGTAGGCAGAAAAGGAAGGGATAAGCAGGAGTAGGTTATAGAAGGGAAATAGGAAGGAGCTAAGAAGAAGGGAGTTGAGGGGTGCACACTAGTGACTCCTAGTGGTGGCTTAGAATAAATAACAAATGGAAAAGTAAGGAGATAGAATCTGGCGTAGAAGTTACATGACCCATCATGTGACAGGAAATGAGCTATAAATCTAGAGTCTGACCGGGGGTGAGGCAATCGGAGCACAGCGTTGGCGGGCTAACAGAGTTCACATTTCAATCTCCCCCAAGGACAGAGTGTGCTTTTCTGGCAAATACCTGCTGCTCAGGGCTCTTCTGTTGCCTGCTGCAGTGTGCAGCCTGGTGGAAGGGAAGGGAAGGTGCTTTCAGAGAGCCTGGGGAGAAACACAAAAGGGAGTGAGTGACTCAGGAGTTCTTCACAAAGGAACGGGATTGAACTGGATTCAGTGTAACTATTGTGGTGGCCAGAGACAGAACAAAGAACATGCATGACATTGGGCTCTACACATTCAAAATCAGATTAAACAACAGGCAGGCTGCTTCTCCCAACACAATACACAGTCTTAAAAGCGCTTTGAGAAATTCAGTAAAATACACAGGCAGTTCATGCAAATAAAAAACTATCAGTGACACTCTGCCAAATTTAAATTAATTAAGGCCGAAAGGGACCTGGGGGTGGTGGTGGATGTCAAGATGAACAACTCAGAGACTTGTAGGAGGGCAGCAGCCAAGGCCTACAGGATGCTGGGATGCATCGCTAGGGGGATCACCTCCAGAAGGAGGGAAGTGATACTCCCTCTGTATAACCGCTTGGTGAGGCTGCACCTTGAGTACTACATGCATTGTTGGAAGCCACACTTAAAGAGGGACATTAAACTCCTGGAGAGGGTCCAGACGAGGGCAACCAAAATGATTTGGGGCCTGCGGGACAGGACCTATGGGGAGAGGCTTGAAGAGCTAAATATGTACACATTGGAAGAGAAAAGGGACCGGGGGGACATGATAGAGGTCTTCAGGTACATGAAGGGGATAAATAGGGGAGGAGCAGTCAGGGTGCTTCAAAGGAAGGAGAAGGGGGCAACTAGAGGGCATGTGTGGAAGCTGGAGGGGGGAAGATTCAGGGGAGAAAGGAGGAGCTGCTACTTCACTGAGAGGGTGGTGGAGCCATGGAATGCGCTGCCTAGGGGGCTGGTGGAGGCAGAGATGGTGGAGTGGTTCAAGATGGGGTGGGACAGGTACATGGGAAGGGTTCTGAAAGCAAAATCCAATGCAGCGAGAATATCCGGAACTGGGAAGGGAGAAGCCAGCGAAGGCGAGGGGGCAGCAAGATCAGCTCCCAGGGTGGGGGCTGACCAAACGAGCAGACACGAAAGACCGTTAGGCCTATTCTGCTGGCATTTAGTATGTTAGTAAGGTAACAATTACACAGAGTTACACAGCTGCACTGTGCAGAAAGCAAATTTAATTTCTTAAATCATTAGTCCTCAAATGTTATCCTAGTGAGCCTCCCTGACCCTAATTTACTGATAGGGCATCACACCTCCCAATAGAAACAATATCATAAAATACTTTGCTCTGTAAACCAGAAATAACATGAAACAGACCTCTCAACTGCTATGAATTCCGCATTGCACTATGATTTTCACACTCAAATTTACCCTTGCTCTGCACAGGTTTACTGATGTTACTCATGATGTTAGAGCTATTTCTGGACACATAAACTATTAAATCATTGAACTAAGTTGATAGAAACATTCCTTATCACGAACTCTATGGGGCCCACTATCTGTAGACATAATATTGTTTAAAATAAGAAAGTGCTCCATATTCTGGCCCTTTGCTAGGATTTTTGAAGGCCAGTGCTACGATTTTTAATGCTGAGAGGTTTAGAGGTATGACATGAAATGTCATTGAATAAATGACTGTGTTTGTTCACTTGGGACTATTTACATTCAGTTTCCTCATTGTTTCAAAAAAACATCAATAACTCAAAATTTAAAGCAACACTGCATGTCACGGTAAACATTTTGAACCTATTCTTTTTTACTCCATTTTAGATTACCGTTTTCTTCAGTTTTGTAATAGCCTTTTTATCTCTTGGCTTTGGTATTTTGTTTAGAGTAGAAAGAATAAAGGTAGAACTTTGTTTAAAATAACTATCCCTAGGTTTTCAGCACTATTTTCAGCTGTTTACGAATACCCATAATTTAATATCTCCTTTCTTGCGACTTTGGTCAACTAGCATGCAACAAACTCTGTACCCTGAACATATGAGACAATGGCTGCTCAAACATAGCTGGGAATATGGATAAAAACCTAAGGCTAGCCATATTAAAAGAATCACTGTTTTTAATTATTTAAAATCTTAAACACTAAAGCAGACTTAACATTTGAGACAAAGAGCATCATACAAGACAGAAGAAAAGGGTTACCTACAACAGAATAACATGTTACACACTCACAATTGTTACTGTAATTTTCATTTCTGTTTTTGGTACAGGATTTTGTAAGGCTTGACTGGGCCTCCTCTGGGGCAGGTTGGGGCCTCCCCAGTGAGGCTGGCCTCACCCTTTGAGAAACACTGCCTTAAATCATACCTCTCAATCTCCCTCATCACAAATCAGGGACAAGGCTTAAAATGATCAGGGACAAATGACCAAAATCAGGGACACATCTCAAAAAATAATAATGTTAGTTCCAAAAACTGTGTACAATTGGAAGTCTATGCCTGTAGTTCAATGGGCAAGCAACCAGCCACTCCCCCTTCCTGTGCTACATAATCAGTTCCTCTGAGCCTCTCTCTCAAGCACTTTTTCTTTGCAGCCAGAGGTTCTTGCAGCTGCTGGGGCTTGCCCCCCCCACCTTGCTGTGTTTTGGCCTTTGCTTGTTTTTTGCTGGACTTCTGTTTTCTGTTCTCCTGCATTTAATTAGTATTGCTTGTCTCCGGCTGTGTGCTTCTTGTGTTGCTTGTTCCCTGTTCTTCTGTGTTTTTGTGTCTTTTGTTTTGCATTCTTTTTGGGGAGCTTCTGTTCCTAAACTACTTGAATTTTTGCTAATCCAGAGCTCATGCTACTGTACTTGCTCCCATTTATTCACAATGCAACTGCAATCGTTATCTGTATGTTTCAGCTCAAGCTGCTTCCCTGCTACTGCTCTCCATGCTATGCACCTTAATTGTTTTCACCTGGTTCAGGCTCATTCTGAACCCTAGCCCTTGCAGCTCAATCCTGCTTCCTGAACTTATACTACATACCTCATTGCTGCTGTTTTCACTGCACTGCCTAGCCATTTTGCTGCTTTCAGAGCATTTCCTCGCTACAGTCTATGTTCATTCAAAATGCTACCCCTGTAACTCATAATTACTCAATACCGATGCTGCTCTATTACATTTGCACACTGCTATTACACACTGGAAGTCAGCTAAGCTACCGCTGATGCTGTAAACTAGTTTTAATATCTGCATGTGAGTCATGGCGCCTTACCATCACTTTCTTGTTTTTCCTATCGCAGGGGACTGGAGGTGTTTTTGAGAAGCCATGGCCCTGTGTGGCATACTTAACTCATGTTTGAATCCTGCCTTTGTTACTAAAATCCTCTGAGTATTTCGTCACCTTTCATTGGCTTCCTTGATGGCCTGGCTGGCTTGCCTTGCTGCTCCTTCAACCTCCTTGCAGGTCTGACCATTTGCTTACTCTGCTTACTGACCTACGTGCAAGTCCACTCATTGCTTATGCAATTCATTTGCTCATCGCTTGCTACTACCATGTCCAACCTACATGAGGGTCCAGCACTCAATGCTTCATTCAGCTCCTCCTCAGTTGTCTCCTGGGACATGCTAGCCATAACCATTTCATGACACAGGGCCTCCCTGCAGCCGACGGACTTGTTCTGTACCTATGAAGTCCATATCTTGAGCATGCCTGACTTGGGGCAGGGTCCTTCTCACCTGGCCCATAGCTGGGAATGTCCTTGCTCCAGGCCTGGCTTTAGCTGTTTGAGACTCGACGGCAGCTACTGGTGTAGAATTTAAGACTAGCCATGAAGGGTGATTACAGTGATCTCCTTTGGCTGTAGTATTCAATTAGCAAGGCACCTTCACCACATTCTCCCTATGACTGCCTCTGATTATATTGATAGGATAAAAGAAGCCAAGCATTCCTGGGTTCCCTTATCCTAAGCATGACAAAATGTCAACAGAGTTCATAAAAGATCCAGATTGATGGTACTATCGCACGTACGTTTATCTTAGAATGCATTTTCAAAAGAAAAAAAAATAATCACACCATGGTCACACATAAAAACAAATAATTGTTTTTAACTGTAGATGGTAAACTCTCTCAAAAACAGCTGTAATTTTTCTTTTTAACAGTACATTATATACATATATATATATATAAAATACAGGGGATGGTGAGTAACCCCCCTCCTTAAGCACCTTGCGTAGTATAGGAATCACGTAATATTGCTCATAAACAAACAGCCATATGGAAATTAAATGTCTGTGAAGGAAGGCATTGGGCTTGGTGTTAGATTAGCCAGTAAGTTTTGTCTGCAAGCCCAGAAGAAAATGTCTGTCCTTTTTTACTCAGAGTGCCAGTAGTGTAGAAAAAACAAAAGCAAAATTGTAGGGTTCACCCTTGGTGTGCTTCCATGTAAACATACATTTTGTGTGAAAAGCTGTGCTTTAGGTAGGGAACACACATCAAGTTTGAACTGGTAGCAACATAACATTTTGAAACACAAGAAGGTCAAGTAACATGCAAAAGGTTACACCGTGTGCACGAAAGGGTCGCTCAAACCCATCTGTTTCTGTAGTGTCCTTGAACACTACTGATATTAAAGTGTCTTTTAATAATAATAGAGCACAAAGTAAAGCTGCTGGCTAAGACAGTATACGCATAAAAATGCTTAACATAAAATAAGACTGGCACATTATTTGAGACCAATTCACTGAAGTAATGCTCATAGTTTCATTAGAAAACTGTAAGAGTTTTAGATATGTGCTGCCTATCTTGTAACAAACTACAATTAACTTAAACCGACAAATTTATATATCTCCATGCCACATCTTTTCAAAATGAAACTTTTCAAACACCTTCTAACTACTTTATAAAATGAAAATTCCTTATTTCTGTTTATTTGAAGCCAAACAAGGGGCCAGATATTCAAAGCTTTGCGCCGGGCACAATACTTTTGCGCCGGTTTAGCGCGGGATTAGCACAGGTCTGCTATATTCAAAAGGCTGAATAGTGCAGGCAAACAGCATCAGCGCCAGGCAAACTATAATTATATGCAAGGGGCAAAGTGAACATGAATACAGGTGCAATGAGATATTCAGCGACTAGCGCCGCGCTAAGGTGTTTAGCGCGACATAGCATGACCCATAGCGCAGTACAATTTACCGCCCAGAAAAAGCTGGTCTTAACCCTGAGCAAACAGCTTTGTGCACTTTGAACGGTGCTATCATAGCATTGGCGTGGCTTGCGCAGCCCTAACATATCAGTATGACACTTAGAAACAGCCAGACATGGAAGACACATGCTGCACATTGCTGGCACCACAATGATGCCATCAACTGCCACCAGTCCGAGCCAAGCACAGACAGTGATGGGTGATCTGACCCACAGGGGACATCATGGTAGTGTGGCCATAGAGCACACACCTGCAGACCATACATCTGTGGTGTGTAACAGATGCCAGCACAGACATGCAGCACTGTGGGCATGGTGGCCAGTGAGGGTAGGGTGTATGGGTGGCCAGACCTCACCACAGCCCACATGTGGCCACAAGGCTGGGACACATCGCTCAGTGCACATAGGCAAGTAGTGGGATTATGACACCACCTGTGTGCCTGTCAGCTCCTACATGCCCCCAAGCCACCTACCACACAACTGTACAGATGTCACAGCACACACACGCCAGCCATATACATGACACTGTGTGCATCCCATGTCACAGCTGCAGCATCTGTGGATCACACACTGCTATTACACACTGGAAGTCAGCTAAGCTATCGCTGATGCTGTAAACTAGTTTTAATATCTGCATGTGAGTCATGGCGCCTTACCATCACTTTCTTGTTTTTCCTATCGCAGGGGACTGGAGGTGTGCGTGAACAGCGTGATAGTACTGTCCACTGTCAGTAATTACCTGCAAGCTGTGCCTGGCACTGTGTACAGTGCAGTGGTCATCACTGCCCTACATACCATAGGCAGTGTTGTGTCCCTCACACTACCAGCCCTCTTGCTACTGTAGTGTCTGCTGTGCACTGTAGCATGACTTACAATGTGATGGTTACATGCAGCACTACCACCACCTGTGCCTATGCTGTGTTGTCCCCTGGGGTACGATATGCTATGCTATGCTGTACTGTTTACATGAAGCCTGCAGCTATCATCATGCACTGCCTGACTGACCTACAGGTGGAGCTGTGGGACCTTACAGTAACGCTGTGCAAACTGCATGCAAATCAGGGCATGATGAGATGCTAATATGGCAGTTTGCCCACAGACTATCTAAGTAGGCTCATTTGCATGTCACCTTTGAATATGGCAAAGCTTAGCATGGGGCTAACGTGTTTGCACCGGGCACACCGCTTAGCTCCTCACTAAAGCCACGCTAACATGTTAGTGCAGTGCTACTGGTTTGGGGAATATTATACAGTTCTGAGCACAGTTTTTCCATGTGTGCTGCTGCCTGCAGCTGTACTGGATCCCTGCATTTGCCAGAACACACATTGGCCACATAGTTCCTCTCTACCTACCCTCACATCTCTGTGCACTGTGTTGTTGTTGTGGTTTGCACTTCCTAGTTGCTGTATTCAGTGCTGTCTTATTCCAGGGCTACGTTTGCCCTGCACTCCCAGACCAGTTTGCACGACCTCATTCCCATGCTATATTCAGAAGCTGTTTGCCCTGGGCTATTCCTTTTAAATATAGCTTGCTTTGTGCTCCAGGCTAAGTTTGCCCGCCGGGCAGTGCTAATTTTGCCCCGGGGCAAAGTTTTGAATATCTGGCCCCAGATCTTATTTGAAAATACAGTACAACACACTATCTGTAAGTGAAGACTCATCTTGGAGACCATGGTTACACCTTTTGGTGCATAGCCAAAATATGGCACTCAGCCATTTTGAAATCTTCGTGACAAACATTTTACTTCTCTTTAGCAAAAAGTTTCTGGTTTTAACTAGAGGTATAATAAAAGCCATTCATAGCTGTTAACACATTACAGCTTCACCTAGCAATTGCCTGACACATTGTCTGAAAACCACAAATCTTTTTACACATTGCAATCTATGACGTCATATCTCTTCCCTCTCAAAACCACTTGCTCCGACCAACAACTACATATGAAAGTTTCTAAATAATCCTATCCAGGCAGCACAAATCTTTCATAAAAAAAAAAACTAAGAGTCAGATAAAAACCAGAGAACTCGCTCTTTTTTTTTCTTTTGTATTGTAACATGCTTTGCTCCGGAAGCAGTCCGTGTTATCTTTACAACAACCTTGAGAGCAGAACATAACCACAAACCACAAATATACACTGGAAAAATAAAAAGGAAAGAAAAAGAGAGACATCATTACTTGCTTCAGTGTGTGTATTGCAGATATGAAACGGACAGACAACAATTAAAAAAAAACACTTTTAAAACAAAATACATAGACTTAACCTGTGCCGTCAAGGTATTTTCCTTTCTTCTGTCCTGATACACCGGTCTGATCCAGAAGAACGACTGCAAAACCTTGGTGATTACCTCCAAGTGCTGCAGCTATTAAGTCTTTCAAAGCAGCTTTCCTGTAGGCCATTTCAGTAACCTTGCAAACCAAGTCTTTTCCCAGAGCTCTGGTTTACAGTTTGACAATAAAATCTGTAGCAGTACTAGGTACTGGGTTGAAATCCAACTGCTGGAGTACCCCAGTACCTGGGTTTGGGATCAAATGTTCCAGCCACAATAGGAGGCAAAGGAACTTGAAATTGAGACAAAAAAAAAAACAAAAAAAAACTTAAAGCTGCACAGATAGTGAACATTGGGGGGGGATTCTTAAATCAACCCCTCTGTAGTCACCCCTACTGTGTATGCATCCATGGTGGTTTGCTTTTCTTTTTCTAAATATTGCTTATCTAATGTCACTTGATCAGACACCACTTTCCTAGTAAAAGCAGCCTGAACTGTGAAAGCCATCATCGGCTTTACTTCCTCTTTTCTCTGACCTGCTATCTAGCAGGCACAAATTACAAGGGCAGTTTCCCTTGCTTGTTTGAGAGACTTTCCTTTAATAAATCTCTCCACATATCCCTAAACTTGCCCCCTTGGGTCCTCGGACACTTACATACATTTAATTAAATCCGGGTCACATTTACCCCTACCCAGCTTTTAGCTGCTCTATAGACTTTTTCTTGTAGGTTCAAGTCCACTTGAACACTCAGAGTCTGTTACAGACTATTTTTCCCAGTCCCACAGTTAGGTTATGATCCTTACCTACCCGGACCCTGTCTAGAATAAACACTAGGCTTTACAGAGACCAGAACCAAACCACTCCATGGCTGGCTTGACCAATTTGTAAACAAACTATACCACACTGATGACAGTGAGGTAGTAAATGTACAAGGTTCGTGGTTAGTGGTCCCAGTAATCCAATAAAACCACCTTACCAGATGTTGTTTTAAATTAGTTGCAATTTATTAATAGCCAAATAAACCCTAGCAAAATTACCTCTAACATGATTATGTCTAAACAGCTGATGGCTTTCCACCACCAGGGCTACAGGTGTACAGAGGAAATTAAGCAATACTGCTCTCTTTCCTCTGGGTGTCTCAAAGCATCCATGGCATGGATATTTCCTCTTGGACACACAGGATCTACAGTTTAAGTCTTATTTGTACACTGATTGTTTACAAAAACATGCAGAGAAGGGGAATTCCAAGTTTATTAAAACCTTTTAGCCCCAAAAAAGGCAAAAAAAGTAAGTCATGAGATAGGGGCCCAGGATGCACTCATCACAAGATACGTCTGTCAGCAGTTACCACATAAAAAGTTTCATTTGACATTTGATTTAGACAGAAAACATTATTTGTCACAGGTCATAAGGGGAACTTACATTATTAAAAATAACCTAAGAAGGCAGAAAAGTCAATGCCTCAAGACAAGAACATAGTGGATAGTCACTGACTCCTGCTTTATAATTTACATTTTAGACATAAACAACATAAAATAGGGGAGTGGACCGGGCAACTCTACACATACTCTCTTATTCTGTTTGCACAGCTGTCTAGGCTGGCTAAATTTAAGTTTAGCCATGACCTTTTATTTTGCACCAAAAGAATAATGTGCTTTGTACAAAATATTCCTGTCAAGCACAGTAAATTTGCCTTGATTAGAACATCTGCTTTGAATGCAACACATGCTCCTTCACCCCATTCTGCTTTTAACATACCATTTTACCTGACCATAACACTTTAGTTGAAACCTATTTAACACTTATAACACTTTTATAGCATTCCTGCCATAATACCACAGTATACACATATAACACTTTTGTATCATTCCTGCCATAATACAACAAGCAGAGCCATCACTAAACAAAACATACCAAGCCTGGAGGGAAGGTGACCTAGGCCTTGGATCCCCAGAGATTTCCTACTCAAAGGTTTTTTTTTTCTCTCCTCCATGCCTCAGGTCATAAACATTAGTGTTCCCTAGTTCCTTTAGGTAGGTTCCACTGTTGAATGGAGGTGGACGGTGTCCCCACTTGCCATTCCCTCTCTCCTTAGGAGGCTCCCTTAGTCTCCAGTGCAACCCATTGTACTCATGCAACTGCTAGCCTGTGCATCTCATTACGTTATCAAGCTGCCTGGTGCCTAATCTACTACTATGCCTCACAGCTACTGATTGCTAACATGCTTTCTTACTACTACATTTCTTTTTGGGGATGCTTCCTAAGGTACCTTTAGCCAAGGGAATCATCCTGCGGCACCTCTGGGGTGGAACCCTCTTTGAGGGTTCCTTGCCTTTGGTACCCCTACAGAGTGGTAATTCCTCTGGAATAGAGAGCGCGAATGGTCAAACCAAGTAACACAGTTGCACAAGCATAACATCACGCTGGCTGCATAGGCCATTGGACATGCTTCTTAGTATGAATAGCATTTTCTTAATGAGAACTAGACTATAACATGGGTGCTGATAGGCATACGCACTGTACTTAGTACAGTACAGTAAAAAAAATCGGGCAGGGGCAAAAAAAAAAGAGGAAAGCAAGGACGTTGTGAGTCACAATGTGTCTGTGTGGCATTGAGCCCTTTTGCCTTTGTTGTTCACTGTGGGGCACTGATGCCACCAGCCAAATACACAAACAAGACCAACTTACCAGGCAGGCAGAAAAACAAAGAAAGGAGGATTACAGGAAGAAACTGTTTATTTGAACTCAGACATGGCAAACGGGGTGGGCTACTGTTGGTGTGGCACGCAATGCATATTTTGGTTTATGTTATGTGGAAGGGAAGGTGCTTTCAGAGAGCTTGCTGCTCAGGGCTCTTCTGCTGCCTGCTAAGGCAGTGCACAGCACATCCCCGCCTTGAGACAACAGGGATGGCCAAATACTGGGCACCCAAGTCATGCCTCTGAAAGGGCAGAAGCACCAAAAAGGCCACTGATCATGGTGATCAGAACAAACGGCATAAGAAGAGCAGCACCCCAACTGGAGAACAGAAAACGATGGCACTCCAGCACACTGTCTTGAAAGGAAATGGCCCACACAGTAAAAAAAAAAAGGGTGAGGTGCGGAATCCAAACTGGCAATATCAAGTAAGGCCCATGCCATGCCCACTGAAGCTTTGGACATGCTCCCAGTCCAAATAAAAATGGCAGCATCCTCCATCAAAAATAGGGCGATACCAACACAGGACAGGGAAGGGGAAAAAATAAACCATAGTGTTCATCAGTAGAGCAGCTGGCTGACTCTTTTCTTTCTTTTTAAACACTTGAAATACAAAAACAGACAAAAATACCAGCACACTTTGGGGGGAAGGAGCTGCAGAGGCAGCATGCTGGAGAAAGCCATGTCGCTTAAATAGGTAGCACATATAGTAGGTCTGTGTAATAAGAACTGTCTGTATGTGAATGGCATGTCTTACTTGGGGCCATCCACAGTCCTTTCATAGGAAAATCACAGGACTGCAGGAGGCTGTGCTGGTGCAGGTAAGCTACAGGTACTGTAACTAGTAGACCTGTCAAAACTTGGTAACTGTGTGGGTGACTTCACATTTGTGGTAATTGATTAATGTAACCCTGGCACCATTATACCAAGGGCTACTACCCCTGCATGCTTCCCTAACTGCAGGTTGAGGGGCTTGGGTTTGGAAATTAACTGCTACTGGGGTCTCCCTACCTTCAGTGTACATATGATTATGGTGCCTCCACCCAGAGTAATACTTAAGTAAGTTCCTAACAGAATTGGTACAGCCCTCTGGGAAGCTATAACCACCCACAATTCCACCTAGTGACCTTGTACACTTAGTTTCACAATTGCAACATGTCATACCTAGAATACAGTCTACTACTGCCATTAATAATATGCTCGTGTACAATCCACTTACCAGCAGGGTTCAGTCTACCGGCAGTCGCCCTGCAACCCCCTGTAAGACACAGTTTCAATAACATGAACATGCACTTTTAGAATGCCTTGCAATATTTCACTAACTTTATACCGGGCAATGATATGCTCACAAGCCAGGTTAACAGTAAGCAATAAATCAGGTGCTTTCAGCAGATGGGCTCTGACACTGGAGGTTAGGATGCAGGAAAAGCTAACAGCCAGCCCCCTATACTGACTGCAAGATCTTACAGCTTTTGAGGTGGAAACGTACACCTTGACTTCTGTTGGCAGTGCCCCTTTTCTGGGCGGAAATCACTCAGGACTGGGACCAGGGCTGGTACATTTCAACCCCACATCTGGGCTATACCCCTTGTGGAAATGCATATGGCAGCACCCCTAAGTGGCACACTACCAGGCTGTGTCCCAAGCCTCATTCAAGATGGTCACATGGCATTCAGCACATTTAACATATTAGCACATTTATACTTTTTGTTCACAGAGCTTCAACCATGGGCCAACATGTCCACCATGGTCCTTTAGTTCTCAGATACAGACTTTCACCAGGATGGGTACTTTTTCCCCTAAGGCTAGGGTGACCCAACTGCTTACAGTCCATTCTAGACAATTACAGTTTCTTTAATACACTTTAACCAGACAGTGCTTAAGGCAAGGCTCACTACCACTTGAGACAATTTGAGCTAGACAAAGCCTGAGCCATGGCTTTCCATCCTTTCTCAGGCTTTACTTGGTTGCAAAGCTAAACTGTAACCTTCTCACTTGAGACACTTTAAGTCTTGGCAAAACGTATCTCTGCAGCTCTCTTAGGCTCACAACAGCTTCTACGCAGTCCCTTATGGCATTGCTGGCATTGGCGGCCCCAACTGGACAATTACTGGACCTCCCAGGCAATGTCAGGAAGAGCCACATGCTTTGGGTACTCCCCTTCCAGTCCTGTGGGCATTCCCACAAAAGTAACATTTAATACTTTTTTTAATCTGGACCCTTCTCTGGTCATTTAGCAGATGTCCACCCTCTCTCAGTGTTAGACAGATGCAGGGTGCAGACAGACAGTCATTTTCTAAACTTGCTGGACTTCACTGCCCCTTACAGATCTCTTAAAGCCGTCTCAGGCAAGTAGCAGTTTACTCACTCAGATTACTTGCAGAATGGCTTTCTTTTCTCTGATGGTTTCAGGCTTCATCAGCACTCTCACTGCTGAGGCAGAACGTGCTTGCAGCTTTCTCACAGCTGAAGGCTCAGGTTCACCCACGTTTTCCCAAAATGTGGAAAGGCACTTGCCAGCCGTGGAGGACAATTTCTAGCAATCCCCAGGCTAGCACCTTCTGTTGCCTGCAGCCACTTGTCTCTCTTGACAGAAGAAAGGTCCCCTTCCTGGTGAGGGGCGTGTACTGGATTGCAAGGCCCATTCTGTTTGCTGGGGCCTGAGCCCCCTCCTCTGTGGGGGGCTCTTGCTTGAACTCCTGCTCAGCCTGAAAAACAGTCTTTTATGGAATCCATCTGTGGCTCCCCATTGGCTGAACTCACTTGCTGCTCCCACAATAATTGACTGAAAATACCTGTCAGTCCATAAAATGAATATTCATTAGTCTCACTCAATGCACAATTGGCTCCTCCTTTTGGCATGTAAATTAGGTCCCTGCATTTTCCCCATAAGCACTAGGCTAACACCCACAAGTCTCTGACACTGTGCCAAGAATCCTTGCTTGAAATCCTGCCTTTCCGATTGGCTCTTTCTGCACAGAAATAGCTGCTAAACAAACAGTCTCTTTGCAGTTTTAACACAGTCCCAAATATAAAGTTCTGGTACAGCCAGGTTAAATATTTAATTCCCTTTCTTGCTACACTGTTTTATAGCCACAAGAGTGCCTTCTTAAATGCTGCCCTGATCAAACATTTTGTTTCAGTCCTTAGCTTGTCACTGCTGCCTAAATAGAGTGCCCCTATGCAGCAGACAGGTAAAGTTATGAGTCCCAACATTACGCTCTGGTGCAGCCAGGATAACATTATTTTATTTTATCTATACTCCCCTTTGTTTAGTAGCCCCTGTAATGTCCTTGCAGATGCTACCCTCTGTTTACATTTATTTACAAATCCTTGCCCGTCACTAGTGCCAATATTTGTGATCCTCTTGCACTAATATTCATAGGGCTCTCAGGACTCTCATTAATATTCATGAGCCCTTTGGACTGAGCACTCATAGCGCTCCTTATGTATTAAAAGAAGAGGGCTCTCTTAGCCCTTGCTGAGGTCACCAGTCCCCGTACTGCCCCAAGCGAGGACCAGGACTGCTGAGCTACCTCCCATTTAACCACAAAGTTGATGGTTGGAGTTCAAAGGTGCAGTTCACAGATGCATGTGTGCCACTTGCTCCGAGAAGCATTAGCAACAGCGGTGGCTCATGAAGCACGATTTTTGGCCAAAATTGGGCCAAAACAACACTGGAACTGTCCTGGAGATCCATCTGGATACACCAGGACTTGGGCTACATGGCAGTGAGAACAGGGAACACTTTGGAGACCCTGCAGGTATTTGGAGGCACTCCAAAGAGTGGGAGCAGAATGGGAAGAGACGGGCAATTAAGGTAAGCCTCCATTTGGGGGGGTGGCATTTCATTAAGTACTTTGTAAGTTTATTGTATTTAAACTACTAAGTAATTTGCAGCCTTTGCTAACTGCCTATCTAGGGTAGGGGTTCAAGGAAGTAGCCAAAAGTGGTACAGCCAGGAAAGGAGAGGAAATGATGACCTGGTGGCACCTGGGGAGAAGCAAAAGGAAGTCAGCAAGGAGTGTGTTAGTCATTGGGGACTTAATGATTAAGGGAGGTTGAGAAGGTGGTGTTCAGGGGCGAGGGGCATGGTCAGGTGCCTTCATGGTGCCATCTGAAATATAGATAGGATAGAGAGGATGGTGGAGAAGGGGGACTAGGGGTGCTGCTACATTTGGGTGCCAATGATCTGGAAAACCAGCCTGTGGAAACAGTGAATAATAACTTTCAAAGGCTGGGGGGACAGATCGAACATGCACTTGGCTTCCCTAACCTTTTCCAAGGTCCTCCCTTTGTGAGGTAGGGGGAATGGATATGATCAAGTAAGGAAGAAGGAGACTGAGAAGTTTAATAGTTGGCTGAGAGGATGGTACCGGGAGGAGGGTACTACTTTGAGGGGGACTATGGGGGCTCTAGGACAATAGACTTTTCAATGATGATAGTCTTCATCTAATAAGAGAAGGGCCAGTATGCCAGGGCAGAAGTTTGATGTCTACATTGGTGGACAGTTTAACTGACTGCTGGGAAGGCTGAGGCTAGGGGAACTACTTAGAAGTAATAAGAGAGTTGGGAACCTAGCTAGTTCTCCCCCTGAACTGGGGACTAGTAGTAGTTGGAAGAGAAACAAAAAGGTTGAAGTTCAAATTAGGTTAGGGGAAGAGGCAAAAGAGAGAGGACTTGCAAGGCCAGTAAACAACAGGAAATGCAAAAAATTAAGGAGGTTAAGAAAAAAAATAAGAGGGAAGAACCAGTGCAAGGTAAGAGAGGATTGGGAGCAAGATGAAAAGTGGGATGTCTTAATGCCAGAAGCCTATGAAATAAAATCAGTGAGCTACAAGCAAGGACAGACACAGAGCTGGACCTCACAGTCATTACAGAAACTTGAGCCACACAGAATAATAATTGGGACCTGCCAGTCCCAGGCTACACCATTTTAAGGTGGGATACAGGTAAACAAGGAGCAGGAATAGCTATCTGTATCTGGGAAAGACACAGAGGCAGTGGAGGATGGCTATATCAGGGAAGGAAACGGGGAAACAGAATCACTGTGGGTTCAGTCCATGGCAGCCACCAGAAGAGGGGAAAAGAGTGATATGGAACTAGGGGGAGAAGTAGAGGGGGGGGCAATGGGGAGGGTTGGTGTGGGGGATCTCATACCTTTAACAAAGCCCAGGGCTACTGGGTAAAATGCTGGGTTAGGTCATGGAGACTTATTGCGCTGCTTGCACTACAATAAACTTATTTTTTAAATCTGCATCAACTACAAATGCTTGGAGGCATGTGCTGTTTTGCCTGGCTAGGATTTTCCTGCAGGGGATCTCAACCTACCCAGTATTGATTGAGACATTCCAGCAGCTAGGAGCACCAGAAGTTAGGCCCTGCTAGATTCATTGCAGGACTACCTGCTGGTGTAGCTGGTTAAGGAACCCACAAGGCAGACTGCCATTCTTGATGTGGTGCTCACCCACTCAAAACTGGTGGGAGGAGTGCAGGTTGGGGAGCCGCTATGGTCCAACGACCATAACACCATATGGCTTGAGCCAACCTTTGTAATCAGTAAGTCATCATCAAAGGTTGAAGTTCTGGATTTCAGAAGAGCAGACTTTGACTAGATTAGGTAATTAGCATGGGGAAAGTTAGTTGGAGTAGACAGCATCGGGAGAATGGAGGAAAGATGGGGAGAAATTAAGGGGACCATTCTCGAGAAAACAAAGTCATGCATGAGAGTGGTAACTAAAAGAAACTGGTACCAGAGATCAATATGGTTTTCTGAAAAGGTCAAGGAGGCAATAAGGGCCAAAAAGAAGGCCTTCACCAGGTAACAAGGGAAAACAGGTGGAAGATGTATGGGCGGAGTACCAAGTGAGAACTAGGAAAGCCAAGAGAGCAGGCAGGGATGCAAAAGCAGACACAGCTGCATATTGCAGAGTAAGTCAAGGGTGGGAAGAAATAGTTCTTCAGATATAGTATGGAAAAAAAGAAAGTTGGAAGGGAGACATGTTAGGCTAACAGAGGGATGCAGGGTAAAAGAGGAAGATGAGCTAAATGAGGCCATTCTTAATGACTACTTCTGGTGTGCATTCACAAGGGAGGCCAGTGGGCCTCTGTCACAGAGTGGCATAAAGGCTGCTGTAAGGGGGTTCCCAGAGATAAGGCAGCAGGTATTTACTAGGGAAGGGTCTGAAAATGGATAGCAACCTTAAAAATAGATAAGACCCTGGGGCCAGCTGAGATGCATCCAAGAGTGCTCAAGAAGTTGGAATCAGAAATAATAAATACTTATTGTAACAGTAGATCTTTGAGAAAGTCTCCTCCATTGAGTCACATCATTGAAATGTAAGCCATCAGCATCAGAACCAGCAAGAAATGTCTGCTGGCTGGAAGGCAGGACCTAATCAATGACCCTGAGTAAGAACTCCTTGCAGAACAGGGAGGCCAAAGCTAGCACATCTTCAAAAGACAATGCCCAGACTGCAACGTTTAGTAAATGTATGAACAGTACTCCAAGTGGCACCAGCACATATGTCAGCCGCGTACACACTGAGGAACAAGCCACTGATGTAGCCACCCCTAAGGGTGGAGTGAGCATAGACAAGACCAGGAAACTGTTTATCACACTCTTAGTAACAGAAAGTGATACAACTGGCTAACCATTTGGATATGCCCTGTTTATAAATAAAGGAGTCCACTATCTAGGGGACAAAAGCCAGAAACAGTTGGGAGGAGAGGATTTTCTACAATCCTTAGTATGATCCGAGGACCAGCACAGCATCCTGCAGATGTTTAGTGTGTGTGTGTGTATATATATATATATATATATATATATATGACATTCCCCACTATCCATGGGAATCAAAAAACAAACAGGAAGGGCAATAGTCTGATTTAGTGTTCTCTTAGACACAACCTTCGAGGAAAGGAGGAGAGGGGACATGATAGAAACTTTCAAGTACCTCAAGGGAATCAACAAAGTCCAAGAGGGTAGCATCTTTCAAAAAAAGAGGTGTGCAAGAACAAGGGGGCACAATTTGAAGATGGGGGGGTGGCTCAGAGGTAATTTAAGGAAGTATTTTTTCACAGAGAGGGTTATGGATGCATGGAACGGTCTTCCGGAGGAGGTTGTGGAGTCAAAAACAGTGGTGCAATTCAAGCATGCATGGGACAGTCATAAGGCAATTCTAGGGGGTGGGGGTAGGAAGAAGTAGGCTGCTGGTTAACTAGGATCTGCAGCTTATCCAATAGGTAGGGAAATGGGCAGACTGGGTGGGCCACCGGTCCTTATCTGCTGTCAAATTCTATGTTTCTATGTTTCTATGAAACGAGGATTAGTACTTAATGTAACTCTATCCTTGTGGAAAATAAGAACAGGAGGATCTGCAACCAGAGCCTGTAACTCAAAAACGCATCTAGCAGACATCACAGTCACTAGGAGTGGTGTTTCCCAAGAGAGGAGGCCTAGCTCACAAGTAGCAGCAGACTCAAAGTGAGGCATAATTAGGGTTTCTAGCACCAAATTAAAGTCCCTCACTGAAACTGGATTGCCGACCAGAGGGTGCAGAAAAAGGATACCTCTAAGCAACCTACAGGAAACCTCGAGTTGGGCCACTCTCTTTTCTCTATGAGGGAATGAAAAGTTGACACTATGACCAAGTGGATCTTAACAGAGGAATGCCCCAAGCCCAAGTCCTTAAGGGGCAAGATGTAGTTCAGCACCTGATTAATTGGACAAGTGAAAGAATCCAGCCAGGGCATGTACAGTACACCAAACTGTAAAACATTTCCATTTTTGTAAGTGTACTGCACAGATGGCTTTCTTGCTACTAGTAGAACAGCAGAAACTGCCAGGGGAACCCTGAATCAGGGAACTCTGTGTCCTCAGGAGTCAGGCGTGGTGGTACAGGGACCCGATCGGATACAGCAGAGCACCCTGCTACTGTGTCAGAAGTCCCAGCCTTAATGGGAGCAGGACAGGGGGTTTCACTGCCAATTGCTGGAGCAGAGGGAACCAAATGTGCCTGGGTCAGTAAGGAGTCACCAGAATCAGGGTGACTGACTTGGCCTGTAGCTTGACCAGGTCCCTCTGTATGAGATGGAATGGGGGGAAGCATGTAGGAATCTTCCATTACAGGAGAGGGATAATGTGTCTCAAAAAAAACTCCAGGCCGTGGAGTGAGCAAAAATGCAGCAGTATTGTGCTGCATGGAAATGCAAATAGGTCTATGTCTGAGTGACCCCATTTTCTGAAGAGGTCATCCATAAGGAGTTTAAGAGTTCCCACTCATGACAGAATGCCCTGGAATGTGTGAGGCGATCCGCTAGGGCATTCAAGGTACCAGGCAGAAACACTGCTGACAAAAATATGTTGCGTTCTTCTGCCCAGTGCCAAACTCTCATTGCCTCTCTGCAGAGAGGATACATGTGGACACCACCCTGTCAGATGATGCAGTACATTACTGAAATATTGTCTGTGTGGATCAGTAGCTGATGCCCTGGAAGAAGGGTGGTGAAGACCTGTAGGCCACGCAGAACAGCCCTCCTCTCCAGAGCGTTGCTGTGGAGAACCATATCCAGTGGGTTCCACTGGCCCAGAGTTTTGAAGGGGCCTAGATGGGCACCTCAGCCCAAACTCAAGGTGTCTGTGGATGGATGGATGGTTGGATGGATGGAGGACTGGGACCCCATCTCTAGGTTGGAGTGGTCTAACCACCACAGCAGTGAGCAACAGAGTGGAGGAGTCACTTGCATGAGACATTCCAACTTGTTGGAATATTGCACCCACTGTGCTTGGAGGAACTACTGATGGATCTTCATGTGCAGACAGGCTAGTGGGCTGGTCAGTATTGTAGCTGCCATGAGGCCGATGAGCTGTAAGAGGCATCTGGCCAAAACAAAGTCACTGGATTACACCAGCTGTGCCTAGGCCACCAGTACCATAGCACGGTCTGAAGACAGAAATGCCCAGCCCAGTGCTGTGTCCAGGGCAGCCCATATGTACTGGAGCTGCTGGCATGGGGTGAGAACTGGTTTTGGTTCACTGACCAGTATACCCAACTGGTCAAACAACTGTCTGGTCTGAAAGAGTGCACATTCTATGGCCTCCTGGATGGGGCTATCAGAAGCCAATCGTCTATGTATGGGAAGACATAGAAACCCTCCCTGTGAGGGGCAGCTGCCACCATGGCAAAGCCCTTGATAAAGACACATGGTGCAGAAGATAAGCCACAGGGCAAGACACAAAACTGATAGTGCCACCCTTGGGGCACGAAATGCAGGTACTTTTGAAGAGAATTGCAGATCTTGACATGAAGGTAGGCGTTCTTCATGTCCAGAGCCACCATCCAATCCCTTTTTAGTAAAAGGGGGAGAAGGGACTGAAGAGATACCATTCAAACCTTTTTGTATTCAATGAATAGATTCTGTCCTTGAAGATCTAATGTGGGCCTCAGATCCCGTCCATTTTGGTACCTGAAAGTAGTAGGAGTAATAGTTATGGTTCTGTTCTGAAACTGGGAATAGTTCTGTAGCCCACAGAGGACAGTTGGAACTTCCTCCAGTAAGAGGGCAAGAAGCCCTGGACAATCCATTTGGCAATGGGGGGAAGGGTCACTAGAGGAACAGAAAGGAGCTGTTGGGCATGTACATGTGAACTACTTCCAGGACCCTAGCATCAGCTGTGATCTCCTTCCACTTCTGTAGAAAGAGGCAGATTCATCCTCCCACCAAAACTTCCAGAGGCAGTGAGGCTGGAGGAAGGGGAAGGGAGTTAGAAAATGGGGTGCTAGTAATGGTTTGACCTTTGTAATTCTAGCATGGGCACTGGGAGGCATGTTTGAGGCCTGGGAAGTGGAACACTGAGGTCTCTGGGAACCACATCCTAGATCTCTGGAATATCCATGGCCTGGACATGTGTAAGGCCTGTGAAAAGGACCGCTGTCTCTACCATGGGACTTAGGGTTCAGAGTATGCAGGGATCTCAAAGTCATTTGAGGACTGTAGATCCATCAAAGCATTTCCACATCTGATCCTAAGACTTGCTTTCCTCTGAATAGAGCATTAAGTACTGATTGTTGGACATTAGAGACAAGACTGCCACCTACAGCCACAAGAGGCAATAGAGGCAAATCTCCAAAGCTGCAGCATGGGCTGAAGCATCAGAGGCATCATAAGCAGACCAGAGCAGGTGCTTTCTGCTTTCCTGTCCATTAGCAACCATCTGCTGAGCCAATATTTGGCAGTAAAGCAGTGTTTGTGGCAGTAAGAAAAAGAGGTCAGCCTACAACAAATACAGAATGAACCAAAGGGAGGAAGACAGGAAGGACTACCAGAAGATGGCTAACTTAGCAGGTAATGTAATCTGGTGGGGTAAAGCCCGGAAGGAACTGCGGTTAGCAGAGGGAATTAATAAGTGGGAAAGGCATTTTTTTGCTATATTAGCAAGAAAAAGGACAAGAAAGGTGGGATTGTTAGGATCAGAAAAAGGGATGGGTGGGTGGGTGGAGGAATGGATGTAAAGCAGAGGTAGTACTAAATGAGTACTTGTGTTCCGTCTTCCCCAGTCAGAGAGACGGACCAGTGCTACTAGGGAGAAGGAGAGGAAAGGGGGCAGAAGCAAAAGATGGTTTGATAGAGGTGGACAGGGTGAAGACAGGTTTGCTAGCATTAAGGGAAGATAAATCCCCAGGCCCAGACAGCATACACCCAAGGGTGCTGAAGAAGCAGATGGAGGAGCTTGCAGATCCTTTTGATTGACCTCTTCAATAGGCCACAGAAGCTAGGCATGGCAATGCAGGACTGGAGAAAGGCACATGTAGTGCCCCTCCATAAAAGCTATCCCAGGGGTGGTCCAGGGAACTACAGACAAGTCAATCTGATCTCAGTCATGTACAAGTTCATGGAGATCATGCTTAATTTTATTTATTTTATTTAAAAGTTGATAACCGGGAAAAGCACCATGAACAGAAGCTTGTTTCCAGATGTGACCCAGGGGAGGGGATACAGGAGTAAGGCAAGTAAGACAAAGATACAACAACGTACAGACAGCATACATCACAATTGCTACTTACAATAGGGAGTCAAATAAATACAAACTATAATTTCATTGGTATATACAGTGAGTATCAGTAAAAGAAGTGGGGAATAGCCATACTGAGGTAAGCGAGGTCTAGGAAGGACAGCAGATGCAGGTAGTGCTAGGTGTTGGTTTGAGTAAGTGTTTAAGAGTGGGGAAGGAGGAAGACAGGAGGAATTGTGAGGGAAGGCTGTTCCAGAGGGAAGGAAATCTATAGGAGAAAGATAGTTTGCCTGCTGAGGTACGGACACAGTGGAGGGAAAAGGTTCAGGCACAGCTCGACTGCGAGTTGTAGGGTGAGGAGGTAGCAAGGTTAAGGAGAGAAGCAAGGTAGGATGGAAGAAACCCAAACCAGAATTTACCAATGCAGGTGAAGCAGTGAGAGGAACACCTCTGTGCAAGTGACAGGAGGGAAAGGGAAGAGTAGAGGTCACAGTGGTGAGTTAAGGGGAGGGAGTTGGAAGCGAACCTACAAAAGGCTTGAAACAGAACATCAAGTCTGGCAAGGGAGATGGCTGGAGCAGTACAGTAAACTATGACTGCACAATCGTTCTCCTTCTCTGCTGTCTCCCCTGATGAAACACTAACAGCCCTTCTTTCTCTTTCACAACCCTCCCAAAGGCTCCTCTCTGGATGACCTTGACCCTAAACTCCTTTACCTTTCTGTTCCTGCTATTGCCTACCCTCTCGCCCTAATTCTAAACTTTTCCTTTTCGTCCTCATCTATCCCTTCATCCTGGAAACATGCTGTGGTCCTCCCTCTCCCAAAGAGTGATGACCCATCTTCCCCTGGCAACTATCATCCAATCTGTCTCTCCTTCCCACCCTTGCCAAACTCCAAGAACACCAGGTTCTCTCCCAACTAACTTCATTTCTCTCTGCCTCCTCATTTTCACCCTGTTCCAATCTGGCTTTCAGAAGAACGACTCCACCACCACCTCCCTTCTCAGGCTCATTGATTCTATCCTCATTGGGATGGACAATGGCCTCATCACCGCTGTCATTTTCATTGTTCCTAGCCAAGGCTTTCAGCACAGTCTCCCATGCCCTGCTCCTTGACTCCTTACTGCTGCTGGATTGTTCACCGCCTATAGCTGGTTTAGAGCTTATCTCTCAGGCAGAACACAATCAGTCAAGATTCAGGACACAATCCCCTCATCAATTCCACAGGAGTCCCACCGGGCTCTGTGCTTGGTCCCATTCTATTTTCCATCTTTCTCAATGACTCGCTCATAGTTTGCTCCCCCTCCTCCTCCTCTATCCACATGTATGCCAATGACACTGTCCTGTTCACCTCTGGGAAATGCCCCACTGATGTAGCAACCACCCTTCAGCATGACTTCCATCAGGTTCGGCTATGGTTTGCCTCACATCAGTTATTTCTAAACACCAAGAAGACTGTCTCAATGACCTTTGGCACTAGGCAGAGACTCTCTAGGCTCCATCCCTTACCCTCCTTCCACACCCTGGATGGGACAATTCTTGAGGACACCTCCTCATTCAGATACTTTGATGTCTGATTAGACCAACATCTCAACTTCTCTAGCCACATTGTTGCCATCCTGAAAAAACTGCACCCCAAACGTGGTGCCTTATTCAGGAACTGTAGTTGCATCCCACCTATGACACGGTGCGAACTAGTCCAGATGATGATCCTCCCTATTTTTGACTACTGTGACGTAGTCTATGGAGCCACTCCCAAATCCTCCCTGACCAGATTGGACACTCTTTTCAACTCCTTCTGTCGCTTTGTGCTTGATGCTGCTTCCCGCTCTCATCACTGTGACCTCTACCATACCCTGTCCTTTCCCCCGCTTGCCAATAGGCACCTCGCTCATTGTGTCAAATTCACTTCCAAATTGTGGCTCAGGGAACTTCCTCCCTACCTCTCATGTTCCCTGTCCTCTCCCCTTCTCCCTCCATTCCTCAGACACCCATACTTTACTGGTCCCCCAACGATCCACGCTCATCGGACAGACTGGTTTCACTCACCGCTTCCTGAAACTCTGGAACCCCCCCACCTTACATAACTTCCTCTCCGCAAGCTGCTCCTGCTTTATTCTGCCTTAACTTTTCCCAATGAGCCTGTACCACTGCATATACCCAGTCTCTCCACCCTCTCCTAAATTTATCCCTCTCTATTGAACAGGCTCCCCAGCACGTTGCTCAACCACCACCACCCCCGGATTACCCCCTAGCTTCTACCACTAACCTTTACTTGCCCCTCTCCATTCTCTCTTACCAACTCTCCATAGCACAGTACTGCCCCCTAACAGGGTTCCCAGCATCTTGGTGGGGACTAGTCTAGGCAACTCTCTCCTCAACCTCTTCCTCATCACCCTTTATATCTGTCTTACCTACTTGCCCTTGAGTAGTACTGCCCCTTCACAGGGTTCTCAACATCCTGGAGGGAAGTCTAGTCTAGGCAAGCCCTTCCTTCCCTCCCTCCTTCTCCTCCCCCCTCCATTTCCTCTCATACCTACTTGTACTTGCTTAGTTCTGCCCATGGCAGGGTTCTCAGCATCCTGGAAGGGGCTAGTTCCAGGCATAATTTCTCCCTCCCCACCTCGAAACTTCCACCCTCCCTTTCACTCCTCTGTCTTTCCCCTGTCCCTCCTCCTCTTTCCCCTTTCCAAAGCCTTGTCTAAATATGCCACAGGCAGGGTTCCCAGCATCCGGGTGGGGTTAACTCTAGTCACACCTCCCCTTTCCCAACCTATTTCCCTCACCTACTCCTCTCTCCTCCTCTCGTCTGTATCCCTATGCACTTAAACTGAATTCCCTAGTTCCTATATGCACTGACCAAATTTGCTCACGCTTTGTTCTGCCTGAGCTTCTACTCCAACCCGCACTTAGTCCACGTTAAAATGCCTCACACTACATGCTACCACCCCAGCTATTGTTTTACTAGGTACTGTCCTGGTCCCCCCGGCTTACTTGTTTCTTCCCCCCACAACTGGCACCCCCTATCCCCCTGTTCCACTGCTACCCAGTTGCTACAGTTCTGATCACCAGTCTCTTAATTGCAGTGCCATTCCAGCAGTGTGATGGCGATAATGTGGTTTTTAATTTCTGTACGTTACTCGCCACGTATGCCAAATGTAATAGAATGTTCAGTTTACTGTATTAATTAATGTTGCTTCTGCTCTTTTCACTTGTCTCATAATTGTAATGCCATTCCAGCAGGGTGATTGTGACAGTGATGTTTTATTTCTGTACATTCTCATCATGTGTACTAAATGTAATTGCATGTTTAAATACCGTTTGTCCATCCAACTGTACTCCTCCCCCCAAGTCATACTGGGAGAAGAACAACTTGTTGTTCAGTGTGCCTTCCTGGTGAAACCTTTTTAATAAATAAGATAAATAAAAATCTAAGGCTGGAAGGATCCATTTAACTAAGATCGCATCTTACGGGGAGGGAGAGACTGGTCTTGTGATGGTAGAGTAACCGAGTTTAGGGCATAATTTGGTGTGTTTTGCACTGAAGTGGGAGGAGAAATCAAGGGAGGGATCAAGCCAGACACCAAGGTACTTGTATGTAAGGACATTGTCAAGCAGAGTGTTAGCTGCAGGGGAGAAAACTGGTAGGGTAGGAAGCCTGTTAAGTTTTTGTTTAGAACCAAAGGTCATGGCAACAGTTTTTTTGGCGTTCAATTTTAGGCAGTTGGCATCAAACCAAGCTGTAACCAAAGTGAGATTGCGTTGAAGGTGGGTTTGGACAGATTGGGTGGATGGGCTGGACAGGAAAAGGACAGTGTCATCTGCGTACATATGACTATTAGCATGGATGCACACAGAGGGGAGATCATTAATAAAGAGGGAAAAGAGAACAGATCCGAGGATAGATCCCTGGAGCACATCAGAGTGGATGGAGAGTGAGGAGGATAGGATGTTGTTAATTGAAACTGACTGTGAATGGCCAGTTAGATAGGAGCTGAACCAGGGCACTGAAGAAGGGGATAGGCCAATGGAGCCTAATTTATTAAGTAGGAGAGAGTGTGAAACAGAGTCAAAGGCCTTTGCCAGATTGATGAATATAGCTGAGGTGATCTGGCCAAGATCCATGGCAGAGTGAACGGGGTTAGTAAAGCGAAGGAGGGAGGAGGTCGCTGAATGGAATTTCCTGAAACTTGATTGGAACAGGGAGCAAGTGTTAGAAGTAAGTAGGAAATTGTTGAGCCTAGACAGGAGTAGGGATTCTTGGACTTTGGCGAGGACAGGGAGAAGGGAGATGGGGTGGTAGTTTTCAGGAATGGTGGGATCACCTCCTTTGAAGAGGGAGAGGACCGTGGAAGACTTCCAAGCTATGGAAACAGTGGTCGAGGAGAGTAACAGATTTAGGATGAAGTTTAGAGGGGTAACAATTGCAGGAACAGAGATTTTGAGGAGCCTAGGGTGCAGACCATTGTGGCTTTACTTGGCAGGGTTAAGTGATGTAAGAGCTCTCAGAACTTCAGATGGTAAGATGGGTGGTAGTGGAAAGCCTAAGGGATGTGAGGGGGGGTTGAGGAGAACAAGTTGGATATGTGAGGGGCCTTGGTGGAACTGCACATGATGTGAAATACTTATTTAGGGCTTCGGCAACAAGGGAGGGATCGGAGATAAGTTAACCTGCCTTGCGGATTGAGGGGGGGATTCAGAGTGGGGGTGCAGGAGCAAGCAGAGATCCTGCCAGAAGGAGGATGGAGTAATATCTTGGGGGTGCAAATGAGATTTAAAGAAGTCAGATTTGGCATGACGGATGCTTATGGTAAAATTGTTGCAGAGGGTTTCTTAAGGAAAGGTTGTTAGAGTATCTGGATGAGAATGGTCTGCAGAATAACAGGCAACATGGGTTTATGAGAGGAAGGTCACGTCAAACAAATCTGATTGACTTCTTTGACTGGGTTACTAAAACAGAGAACAGGGGCCAAGCAGTGGATATCTTTTATTTATTTATTTCTTAGATTTGTTAACTGAGTAAGAACCCAAGAGCATCAAACACCCATTCTCATGGGAGACCCCAGAACATCCTTTACCTGGACTTCAGCAAAACCTGTGGCTCTGTACCCCAAAACAGTTTGATCAGGAAGTTGGTGGATCTAGGGGTTGATGAGAAGTTGACTGGGTGGGTGGAAAACTGGCTGAGGGGCAGTACCTAGAGCGTGGTGGTGGGAGGTGAGCTTCCCAACAGCAGGAAGGTCATGAGTAGGGTCCCACAGGGCTTAGTGCTCAGAACGGTGCTGTTCAACTTCTTCATCAATGATATTGGGGTGGTATTAAGGGCAAAATTTGTCTGTTCACAGATGACACCAAGCTCTGCGGGAGGGTGGACACAGAAGAAGGGATATAAGACCTAAAGGAAGATCCAAAAAAGCTAGAGAAGTGATCGGGGATTTGGCAGCTTCGCTTCAGTGCAAAGAAATGCAAAGTTATGCACATTGGAGCCAAGAACCCCAGGACTGAGTGCAGCCTGGGAAGGGTATGGAGATCTGCATCAGTGGAGAAGAAGGACCCGGGAGTGATGACTAGTAGTGACCTGAAACATTCTACACAATGTATGAAAGCAGCAGCAAAGGCAAATAAAATGTTGAGCTGCACCGCCAGAGGAGTCTGTAGCAGGCGAGAGGAGGTAATACAGCCCTTGTACAGGTCATGAGTTAGACCACATCAGGAGTGCAGTGTACACTACTAGTGCCCATACCTCAAAAAGAACATAAACTTGCTAGAAACCTGTACAAAAGAAGGCAACAAAGATGATCATGGGTCAACAGGGCAGGACGTATGAAGAGATGTTGAGGGCACTAAACATGTACTCCCTGAAGGAGAGGAGGGAGAGAGGGTACATTACTGAGACATTCAAGTATTTGAAAGGAATAAAAAGGGTGGACAAAGAGGGTCTCTTCAAACTGAGTGGGAACCGAAACATGAGGGGACACAGTCTCAAGTTGGAGGGGGGAGGGTTAGAACAGTGGCTAGGAGCCACTTCTTCACTGAGAGGGTGGTGGTGGGTTGGAATGTACTTCCAGAGGAGGTGGCTTCATTGAAAATGGTAGATAGCTTCAAGAGAGGCTGGGACAGAGTTAAGAGAAAAATAAGGTTCAACAGAGGGCACGGGTGGATTGGGGGGGCAGGGTCAGTAGTTTAATGAGGGCCCTGCATTGTGAGCAGACTAGACAGACCTAATGGCCTTATTCTGCTGGCTTTGTGATATGTTCATATCTTGTCAGGGCCAACTGGCATTTTATCAGCCAGGGAGGCCATTGCCTTCAATAGACAATTCTGATACTTTTACCATTTGGCAACTGAACAGGTCTATACCAGACAGCCAAAGTAGCATCCTCTAGTGCTGAATAGGCAGGAGGGATGAAGACAGTAGGGGAGGCAGTCACCTCCAAAAACTCCTAAGGGCTCTTTTTGGAGGAATCCTCCTCTTCTGCTTCAAAACCCAGTTTAGCCTGGACCAGTTTGAGGAAGGCCTGAAATGAAGCATCCTTGGGAGAGACCTAGGAGTGTTTTTCACACAGTCTCTTCGGAGCAGGAAGAAAGAGTAGAACTAGAGCTAACTACGTCTAACACTTCCCCTTTTTCATCCATGGCCATCTCCTCCTCTTCCATATATTCTGGATTGTACTCCAGTTGATTGATGTTGACCATCATTGGGAGAGGGTCAACAGGATGATGAGATAATGAAGGAGGATCTGCAGACAGGCGTACCATCAACAAAAAGTCATTCATGGCCCGGAACAATGACAGTGACTGAGAACTGCTGTGTCAATGGTAAGGTCAATGGCAGCAGCACCAAGTGTGCCAATGGAGGCAGTGACGATGGAAGCATAAGATGCTAAAATAGCTCTGACAACATTTTATAAAGGAACTGTACATCAACAGTCCCCAAAGGGGTCAATGATGGCAGAATGGTCAACAGGACTGTGCCCAGAGGTTGTAAGGGCTATGAATCTCCCAGTGGGGAAGGCAAGCCAGTGCCAGACCCTGACCAAGGCATCTATGAGATGGTCGGGGGTGGCATGACCCTAAATCTTACCCTGGGACCTGTCTTTTTCAGACGACTTGCCTCTTTTCAGAGGAGAGCACATTCTGGAGAAGTGGCCTTTTCTCTATGCCACTTCTCCTTCTCTGAGTGATGGTGTTTCTCCATCAATTTGGAGAACTTGTCCTTTTTCTTAGTCAAATCAGCAATGGATGCTATTGACCATGGGAAGTGGCAGGTCAATGGTGAACCTGGAAGAGAGATAGTTGACAACAATACCACCTCAACGTAGCCTGTTTCTCTTCCATTTTTTAGCTTCAGATGACTTTTTAAGCTTTCTTGCAATGTCTCCTGGTTGTCTGATTAATGCCCTGGCAAATAGAGCAGGTTTTAATGTTGTGTTCTGTGCCTAGGCAATGAATAAACATAGATTGATCATCATCTCTGTAGATTTTAACATCACCGCAATGGCAGCTTTGGAACAATGGTTCTTGTCTTTCAGCAGCAACATAGCATTTTTAAAATAAACCTGTAAATGTAGCAGCATTAGCAAAACTTTTCAAAGTTCAATGGCATTTTTCCGTAGTGGTATACCAAAAAGCGGCTGATAGCAGGAGGAGGAACTGAGGTGTGCTGCAGATGCTCACGTTATATAGGGGCCAACAAGGCACAATGATGTGGGCAGCCCCAGCCAGCAAAAATTTACGTGGTCCTGATGTTAATGGCTTACAGTTCCATGATGTGTCTCAATGGAGGGAGATATCCTTGAAGAAGATCTAGCTGAACACCTGCTAGGGATATTCAAAAGCTCAATTCAGAAAGGCTTAGTTCCAAAAAACTGGAGGGTAGCACACACAGTTCTGCTCCACAAAGGTAGGGAAACAAAGAGCAGGTAATTACAGACCTGTCAGTCTTACCTCAGTTGTAGGTAAACTGATGGAGACACTAGTCAAAAAGGACCTAGTGGACAACCTGGAGAGAAACTGACTCCAGGATAGTAAACAGCATGAGTTCATGGAAGGGAAGTCTTGTCAGACCAACCTGACAGTATTCTCTGATGGGGTAATGAGGGTAGTGGATAAGAAGCATGTTATTGATTTACTCTACTTTGATTTCAACACGGCTTTCAACTCAGTGCGTCACAGAAGGTTGCTGAAGAAGTTAAAGGATCTGGGTGCTCAAAGGACACAGATGGGTGAGAAATTGGTTGGAAGAGAGACAGTAGAGGATTGTGGTAAATGGCATCAAATCCATGGAGAGGGAGGTCACCAGTGGCATGCTATAGGAATCGGTCCTGAGGCCAGTTCTTTTTAACATGTTTATCAGCAATGTAGGAGTAGGAATTCAGGGCAAGCCATGTCTTTTCGCAGATGGCATTAAGTTCTGCGGTAGAGTAGAGAGTAAGAAGGGGATTAGAGAAAAGCAAAAGGATCTACAAAGGCTAGACAGGTAGTCCAAGGTGTAAGGTAATGAACACAGGGAACAAGAACCCCAAGACAGAGTACCAGATAGGAGGTGTTGGGCAATACTTTTGAAGAAAGAGACCGAGGGGAGTTGTACGAACATACAAACCTACGAATGTGCCAGCAGAAAGAGACCACCTGATCTAGCTAAGTCTGCTCGAGTGTACAACTAGCACCCCTAGTTTGCAGCTGCCCCACCCCTCACCTTTGTCATCCCACTGCCACTCCCCACCTCCCCACCCTCACTCTCCCCTGTTCGCTGTCCCATGCCCTTTTGAAGCTGTTCACAGATTTACATGATACCACCCATTCTGGTAGGGTGTTCCATTTTGCTACCACTCTCTCTGTGAAATACTGTCTCCTCATTTCCTTCCTAAATCTTCCCTCCTCTAATCTTAGCCCATGCCCACTGGTGACCCTCCCCCTTCTTAACTTAAAGACCCCATCTGCCCCATCCTTATTGATTCCTCTCACATACTTGAATGTCTCTATCATGTCCTCCCTGTCCCTTCTATCCTCCAGGGTGTACATATTCAGGTCTCCCAGCCTGCTCTCATAGTCTGTCCCCTCCATTCCACATATCATCTTTGTTGCCTTCCTCTGCACCCCCTCCAGTAGCCTGATATCACACTTTAGATATGGCCTCCAAAACTGCACACCATACTCTAAGTGTGGTCTTACCAGTGACCTGTAGAGGGGCAAGATCACCTCTCTTCACCTGGCCAAAAAAACCCTCTCTATGCACCCCAGCATTTTGTTCACTTTTGCAGCCACTCTCCTGCACTGGGCAGTGTTGTTCATGGTCCCTGTTATCAATACCCCTAGGTCCTTCTCCTCCTCAGTGATCCCCAGCTTAACCCTTCCCCCACCAGTATTCCCTCCCTGGGTTCTTCACCCCAAAGTGCATAACCTTTCACTTATTTGCATTAAACCCCAGCTGCCACCTCTCTGACCACTCCTCTAGCTTGCTTAGGTCTCCCTGCAGCTGCTTCCATTCCTCCTCTCCATCCACCACTGCTCTGATTTTGGTGTCATCAGTGAACAGATTTACCTTACTCACCACCCCATGTGCAATGTCTGATATGAAGAGCCCAAATAATATTGGCCCCAACACACAGCTTTATGGCACCCCACTCATTACTGGCCTTAGAGTTGAGAGCTCCCCTCTCACCATCATCTGTTGCAGCCTCCCACTCAGCCAGCTTGTAATCCAGTTCATCATTTTTGCCCCTATCTCCATACCAGTTAGCTTCCCCCCAAGCTGCCCGTGAGGCACAGAATCGAAGGCCTTGCTGAAGTCGAAGTAAAGAACATCCATCGCATGACCCTTATCCAACAGACCTTTCACCTAGTCATAATATTGTATGAGGTTGGTTTGATAACACTTCCCTGAAACAAATCCATGCTGCCTCACATCTTGGAGGCCATTGTCCTCCAGGTACAACACCAGTCTTTCCTTTAGTATTGTTTCCATGAGCTTGCACACTATGGAGGTGAGACTTACCAGACTTACCGGGTGATAATTACCCGGTTCATCCCTTGGCCCGCTCTTGTGTAATGGTACTACATGTGCCATCCTCCAGTCTACTGGCACACATCCCAACTTCAGTGAGGTGCTGTATAGATCCACCAGTGACTCCACCAACACCTCCGCCATCTCCCTCAGCACCCTGGTGTGGATACCATCTGGCCCTGGTGCCTTGTCTACCTTCAGTGCCCTCAGTTCCTCTAGGACTCTACTTGCCTCAATTCTTCCATCTGTTGCCTCCTCCCCTGTCCCCACCCTCCCAGCCCATGGTGGTAGCGGTCCCCCCTTTTTTTCCATGAACACTGGGCAAAAGTATTCATTCAGTGCTTCTGCCTGCTCCTCCCCCTTTTCCGTCCACTCCCCACCCCTTTTTAGCCTCACTGTTGTCTCCTTGCACTTCCTTTTCTCCCTGATGTATCTGAAAAAGTCTTTCTCCCCCCCATTAATTCCCTCTGCTAATCTCAGCTCCCTCTGGGCCTTGGCTTCTCTCACTTTTCTGGTCACCTCCCTGGACCATCTTGCATACTCCTCCCTGTCCACTTCCTTCCCTGTCCTCCTATACCTCTGGTGCACCTCTCATTTTGCTATCACCACCTCCACTACCTCGCTGTTCAACCAGCATGGTTTTCTTGCTCTGCTCCTCTTACTCTGTGTTTTGGTGCAGGCTTCTGTTGCCTCTGTAATCTCCCATTTAATAATATCCCATTTCTGCACTACATCCACCTCCTGCCTTATGCCCTCTAGTTTCCCTTTAAGTACTTTCTGCATCCTCCCAAAATCTGTCCCCCTGATGTTTACCACCTGAGTAACTGATTTCTCTGGCTCCCCACACATCGTGATATTAAACCACAATGTTTGGTGATCGCTGTCGGCTAGTTGGTCTGCCACCTTTATTTCCCTTACTGCCTCTCCATTTGACAACACCAGATCTAAAGTGTTCTTTAACCTAGTAGGTACACTAACCAACTGTGCCAGGAGACCCTCCTCGATCGTATCCAGGAGCACTTGATCCCTAGCACTGGAGGTGACCGGAATGCTCCAGTCAACCCCCAGGAAGTTGAAATCCCCCACGATGACCACCTTCCCTTTTCTACATACCTCTCTGATTTGTCCTTCTAATTCACTGTCAAGCTCTTCAGACTGGGACAGTGGCATGTATACCACCCCAAACCTCAGTTTCCTACCCCTTGAGTCTAGGAGCTGCAGCCAGATTGCCTCTGTTCTCCTTTCTTTCCCCTCATCCCTTGTGCATTTGATCCCATCCCTCACATAGACTGCCACCCCAATGCCCCTCCCTTCCTTATGGTCTTTCCTGTATAATTTGCATCCTGGGATTGCCAGATCCCAGTCCTGGTGCTCAGTTGCCCACGTTTCCATGACAGATGCAATATCCACCCTCCACACTGCTAAGAGTGCCTGTAGCTCAGCTGATTTGTTGCCTAAGCTTCTTGCATTCAAAGGGACCACCCTCCATCCTGCCCCCTTCCCTTCATTGGCCTCCATTTCCTTCCTTCTACTCCCTCCTTTTTCGGCCACCCCAAGTCCTTCCCTGCTAGTCTGGGGGGTAGGCTGTGACTCCACTCTATCAGATCCCTGCCTACCTGCTGTCTACTTGCAACCCCCCATCTAGTTTAAATCCACCTTTGTCTCAATATTACCTCCCCAGTCTTTGCTTTAATACCTCCTTCCCCTCCCCACTCAGGTGCAACCTATCCCTTGCAAACAGATTGTTATTATCCCAGGTACTGCCCCAGCTGCCCACAACCCCATATTCCTTAGTTTGACACCATTCTACCAACCAAGTGTTCAACTTCCTAATCATCTCCTTTCTTGCTGTGCTTGCGCAGGGTACTGGGAGCACCTCAGAGAATGACACAGACTCCCCAGTCTCCTCACACAACCTTCCCACTTCCTCAGTCCTCTCCTTTGTTACCGCCACCATTTCCCCCGGTAGGTCATTTGTCCCCACATGAACCACAATGTGTGATTTCCTCCTATCCCACCTTACGCACCTTAGGATTGCCTGTCCTGCCTTGTCTGCCTTTAATCCTGGTATGAACTCCACCCATTTCCGACTGTGCCTCTCCCCCTTGCCTCCCCATCTGATCCCCTTGAGTATGGAGTCCCCCAACACCAGTATACCTCTCTCCCCTTTTCTTGTGCCCATCACCACCACCCCCACCCAGGTTCTCATTTCTGGGGCCACTCAAGACAGTGCTGTTACAATGTGTCCCAGTGTCTTCTCCCTTGCCCTTCTCAATTGAAACTCTTCCCCATCCTCCTGTTTGACTGCCAACCTTCCTCTCTCTCCTTACCTCTCTGAGTATTATCCCTTCCCCACCATGCCATGCTTAATCTCTCCACTAGTAATGCCTTTTCTCCCTTCTCTTTGTGAGTACTATCCCTTGTGCAATCTCCTCCTGCGTCCTCTTTCCCATGTGTTGCTAGTACAGCAAACATGTTCCCTCCCTCCCTCCTTTTCCTTACTGTGTGTTTCCTCCTCCCTCCTGCCCACTGCTGCTACTCTTTTTCTAGGTCCTGCTAGAGTCCACCCTTCATCAGCTGGCTTCCTGTCTACTGTGCCCCCCTTCCCCTGACCCCTCCCTTGCCCCACTGTTTCTTCTCTGTGGTGTCCATGTCAGCCCTCCTACCAACGCAATCCTCCCCTCATCCCTCAACCTCCCCAGCTCCCTGCCAAGCCATTGAACCTCTTCCTCAAGCCTCCTTAGCCTGTGGCATATTGGGCACCCTCCCAGCCTCCACAGTATGTGCATATGCACTGCTGCCCCACAACCATTGCATCCTATAATCCTACCCATGTTCCACACTACCTATACAGCCTCTCCACACCAACACTTCCTACAGCAAGTAGAATTAACTAATCATGGCTCAGCCTCTAGCAAAAATTGTTATCCTAAATGCCCTTGCATGCAGCAAAAGAAGCCAACTACAGTACTAACTGGAAACCACAATCCTACTCATAAGGACAATAAATCTTCTCATATGTTTCATATATTTATATGTCTTTAAGAATTAGCTCATATGGCTGTTCCTTGTTTCCTCCTTCCTGGCCTGTTCTGAGGGCTCAGGTCAGTTTGCAGCTCTCCAAGCATCTCCCTCACAGCCTTCAAACCCAACCCCCAGTGGTATTTCAGTATTTAAGAAAGGATGGTGGAAGGGGTGGGTAGGAGGGCCTTTACAGTCACTCCAGCCACAGAAACCTTTAAGCTAAATTCCACTTTAAGCTAAATTAAAAATAAAATAAAACAATATCAAAACTTATAAAAATATTCCATACATTAACTCCCTCAACAGCAAGTAGAATTAACTAATCCTTCTCTCCTGTAGTTTAAAAAACAGTAGCAAAACTTACATAAATCTTCTCCACAACCAGCAAGCAGACTTAGCCAATTCTTCTCTCCTGCAGTTTGGTGGTTCAGTCAGAATTTAAAGGCTATGTGGGTGGGCAAGTCTGGGCATGCCCTGTGCGGTTACTCCAGCCAGAGAAACCTTTAAGCTACATTTCACTTTAAGCTAAATTAAAAAGAAAATGAAGCAGTATCAAAACTTACAAAAACCCTCTATACATTAACTCCCTCAACAGCAAGTAGAATTAACTAATCCTTCTCTCCTGTAGGTTAAAAAACAATAGCAAAATTTAAAAAAATCTTCTCCACAGCCAGCAAGCAGACTTAACTAACCCTTATCATATATGACTCTCTTAAAGAATCTAGTCAATGTAACAAGGCCTACAGTAAGGCAACCAGGATGATGGGGTGCATCGGGAAGGGTACAGACTGCAGAAGAAAGGAGGTATTTCTATCTCTCTATAGGCCACTGGTGAGGCTGAACCTGGAGTACTGTTCCCAGTTCGGAAGTCCTTACCTAAGGAAAGATAAGGACAGGCTGGAGATGGTACAATGCAGGGTAACCAAAATGATTCAGGGACAGCATAGCAGCATTTACAAAGATCAGCATAAGGCACTGAACATGTACTCACTGGAGGTCAGATGGGAGAGTGGAAATATGACAGAGGTACACACTGGAGGGTTCCTCCAGTCTCTACACTGGCCTATAGGCATGCAGTTACCAAAGTCAGTTAAAGCAGGACCTGAAAGCAACATGGAAAGGAAAAAATGACTCCCACAGCAACCAGTAGTATTCCAAATCAAATCTTCAATTTATTTAAAATTTCATGAACTCGTCACAACCACATAACATGCCCATTTCCTTAATGTTCCATGACCTTTTTTAAAGGACGTGGTCTATTAGATAAAAATAATTTTTCTTTTCATTCAAGTTGGCAAAACAAAGTTTCATTTACAACTTAATATCCCAATAAGAATTCCTATTTCACTCACCAAAACAGTTAGAAGCTAATGCCCTTTAGTAAAGGAATAATATTGCATGTTATTCATAAGTTCTAGCATTTCATGATGCCCTGGCAAACTTTTTAAACAGCTGCCATTCCTCGACATGTCTGGATTAACTTGCCTCCTCCCTTTGAAGCTCCACATCAGCCAGAGTGTGAGCATGCTGTAAAACGATGCACATGTGCAGCAGTGGTTCGGTAACATCACTGGTAGCCGGCTTGAGTGGCTCTAACAGGGAGCCGCTCTGCCCTAAGACACACCCATGGAGCGTGTCAATACTAATGGGTGCTCAGAAAGCTGAGCACACACACCTCCCCAGTGTACCACTGAACCTTGTTTTATGTGGTTCCAAATCCAAACACTTAATTATAATACTTGGTACAATACTTTTTTTTGTTAGACAGAAGAAGGTCTTTGCCCATTATGTACTGTCTCCACTCCTCATGGGCATAGCTAATTCCCTTGTTTCCAATTATGTATTCATCAATCTTTGTTTTAAAACTCTGAAAGGACTCTGCATCCACCACCACCTCCCTTGTCAACATATTCCATATCCTCATTGCTCTCTGCGTAAACAATTTCTTCCTTGTATTCATATGCACAAGCTCCTGTTTAAGTTGCCTCTTGTGTGACCATAAATCTAATCCCATCTATGTCTTGTATGCCAATTTCAGTTATCAGTTCATTGTCTCCCACAGTGTTATACAGTTGTAACATATTTCCTCTAAATCTTCTCTCCTCCAATGTAAAACCCCCAATTTTGCCTCCCTTTGCTCATATGTAATCCTTCTTAAATATGAAAGCAGTCATGTTGCCCTTTGCTGTATCCTCTCCAGCATTTCCACGTCTCTCTTCAAATAAGGACTCCAAAAGGGAATTCCACTATCCACATGTGGCCTTACATTTGTCTTGTACAACATCATCATCATGCGATGATCGTTCCTAGTGATAAAGGACTTTTCTAAGTAGCTAACTATTCTATTTGCTGTTATAGTTTCCTTCCTACTTTGTTTTTTATTTGACAAATTGTTACATATTATTACACCCAAGTCCTTCTCGGTTTCACCTTCTTCAGCATCTTCCCCTCTATACTGTAATCTCTCCTTGGATTATTTTGTCCCAGATGTAAAACAACAAATTTTTCTGCATTAAACACCATTTTACGATTGTTTGCCCAATACTCAACTATCTTTAAGTGATACATACTTGCTATCCATATTTACCTCCCCCCCCAACTTGGTACCATCTGCAAATTTCTTAATCCAATTATCAGTGTTGTTTTGCATGTCACTAATGTATAGAATGTCTGACTCTGGTTATTGCCTGGTTAAATAAAGTTTTTTGATTTGATTGATAGAGAAGAAAGTGCCAGCCCCAAGACTGAACCCTGGAACATCCCACTAGTGACCTCTCCCATATCCAATAATGCATCCTTTATTCTAATCTATTGAGTTCTATTGTGTAGCCATTTGTTTACCCGTGCTCTTATCTTACTATTTAACTCCATTTGTTCCATCTTCCTTATTAATTCGAGGTGGGGTACTTTGTCAAAAGTCTTAGAAAAGTCAAGAAAAATCACATCTACTGGGATATTTCTATCTAAACTATTACTAACTTTTTCATAGAAAACAATCAAATTTGTCGTGCATGATTTGCTAGACACAAAACCATGCTGTGAACAGTCCATTAACCCCATTTCCTTGATTTCTTTCATTAGTTTCTTTTTTGCTAATGTTTCCAGTACTTTGCATAGAATAGCTGTCAAACTGACAGGCCTGTAATTTTCTACCAAATCTCTTTTTCCTTTCTTAAAAATTGGGACAACTGTAGCATGTCTCCAGTCTTCAGGGACCTCTCTACTGTTATAAGATATATTCTACAGCCTGGTTATAGGTCCTATAATGCAATCACATGTTTCTTTCAGTAATCTGGGTTGTATTCTGTCTGGGACTGCAGATTTATTAGGTTTGATTTTAGACAGTACTGACAATACTTCACTTTCTGCAAACATATCCATACTACTGTACTATAAGTCAATCTCGGTCTTCACAGAGTTAACTACACACAATGTGCTTTAAAGGTACATTGGGGCAGAGAAAGATTTACCCAAAATTTAAAATCTAAAAAGGACAAAGAGTGAGTCAACAGATCCCAGGAGCTCAGAGTCAAACCGGAGATCAGAGGTTGATGTGCACAATTAAAACTGGCCAATGCCAGCCTTGATGTGCATATCAATCCAATAAACAGTATAAAATATACTGGAGTAGAAAACTAACATAATTATGAAAAAAGGAAACATACATAGAAAGTATGTAATGAAAGTAAATAGAAAATAGTAATAAAATCAAGACTCATATAATGTTACACAGTATATAAGCCCTATATGTACCGTATGATGGGCTAAGTTCATAAATTGAGTCCCCAATCGATTTCTTCATTTATGCACCAGCTACTGTCTATGGGGGCCAAACTTGTCTATCCACTGTGCTTTCCTTGTGAGCAACAAGCTCTCCCAGATATCACCTCTTTTGGGTGGGTGCACCCTCTCCCGACCAAAAAAAAACACAGGGAGGAGAGCTGGTGGTTTTCCAGGTTAAAATGCATTGCTTCAGTTGACTACTGTGATTTACAATGTATATCAAATTTGTGTTCAGACATCCTTTGTTTTCAAAAGTTGACTAGTCTTTCCCACATAGGTCTTATCACAGAGACAGTATAGGATATGCATAATATGGGTGCTGGAACATGGTATGCGCTAAGAGTTTTATGTTTTCATTCCTATGAGGATAATTAATAACTAGTATTCTCCAGAAGTTAGAACACTGGGCACAATTGCCACATGGGAAATTCCCAATTAGTGGAGGTTCATAACTATAGCCTCTTTTCATGGGATCTAGTCTCATGTTCGAATGGAACAGTTTGTCCCTGAGTGTGGTACTTTTTCTGGCTATAATCATGGTAGTGTATTGAATAAATCCCTTTCCCCTTTGTGTGGTTGACAGAATTTGCCAGTATTTTCATATGAAATTCACTATCTTCCCAAATTCTTGGGAGAATGCAGTAGAGAGCACTGTTCTTTTAGTCAAGCCCTGACTTCTGGGTCTTGCTGTCCTCAACAGTATAAGTCTGTCAAAGTTTCTCGCTCTATCCAACAATTCCTGCATAACTGGTTTGGGATAACCCCTCTCAATGAAATGATTAGTCATGACTTGTATTTCCCTTTCAAAACCTTCTTGTCCTGAGCAGTTTCTGTGTGCCCTCAGAAACTGACCATATGGGATGTTTGGGTCAGTTTCTTAGGGTAAGTGTCCCTTCACAAAATCGTATTTCTTTCTGTTGGATTTCTGTAAAACCTGGACCCAAATTTGCCATTCGAAATTTATACCTCAGTATCTAAATATGGGAGACACAACTGATTAAATTCTAACGTGAACCTTAAATTTGAGTTGCAATCATTTAAGTATCTGTGAAACGCTTTCAAAGAGAGGAGGTGAGCTAACCCAAAACAGACACATTGAGGCAAGGCAACGTAATTTTATTTATATGGCACATAATCCCAAAAGCTCTGGGTAACTTACAATACAAGACAATTCAGTAAAATCCTTTATAAATAAAATTATATTAAAATATTGTTTCACAGAAATTAACCAGCAGTGCCATGCCCAAAACTCAATATAACAGTTTCTAAATGAGATTTAAACAAGGCCAGGGAAGGAGCACCTCTCATCTCAGGGAGATGGGCATCCCATAGAATAGGGGCAGCCTTGCTAAATTCCCTATCCCTTGAGGACTTAAGATGGGATCTAGGTATGGACAAGAGGCTTGCCCCTGCTGACCGGAGGGGGCAGCCAGTAGCATAAGGAGTCAGGAGGTTTTTCAGGTATCCCAGATCCAAACCATGCCGGGCCTTGTAAGTTAAACACACCTTGAAGTTAATGCACCACCACACTAGCAACCCATGCAGAACATGGAGAACTGGTGTGACATGCCTGAACCGGGAGGTACCAGCAACCAGCCAAGCTGCTGCATTCTGGACCAGTTGCAACTAATGTAACAACTTTGCAGGTAATCCAAGGTGTAGAGCATTACAGTAATCCAATCTAGACATAACCAGGGCGAGCATCAGGGTTAACAGATCATCCAGTTCAAGAAAGGGTTTGTTTTAAGAGATACTCTGGAGATGGTAAGAGCCACTGTGGACAACAGCTGACACCTGATTTTCTAAGTTCAGTTTGGAGTCCATAATGACCCCCAAATTCCTCATACTATCTATTGCTCCAAGCATTACGCCATCCAAAGAGGGGAAGGACAGCACCACTGCTTGTCGTCACCAAACCAAACTGACCCAGCTAAACTAGTAGCATCTCCATCTTTGATAGGTTAAGTCTAAGCCAGCTGGCTGCCATCCACTCCTGAATTTCCCTAAGGTACTCAATCAGTTCCAAAACAACCATATCGTTTTCAGGTGCACAAGACGTACAGCTGGGTGTCATCAGCATAACAATGAAAACCCAAACCAGTGTCTAATGATCTCTCCCAACAACAGTATGTACATGGTGAACAACAAGTGAGCTAAAATTGATTCCTGAGGCACAACACAAGAGGGCACAGTACTGCTCAAGATTAAAGAGCCAAGTGCCACCAGCTGCACCCTGCCAGATAAGTAGAACTCAAACCATTACAGCACCATACCTGCGGCTCCTACATAGTGCCTCAGATGAGGCAATAACACTCCATGGTCCACGTGGTCAAAAGCTGAAGAAAGTCGAGCAGGACAAGGATGAACCAACTTCCGCTATCTCTTACTAGCAGGAGTTCATGGTGTACCTTGACTAGTGCTGTCTCTGAACTATAACAAGGCCGGAAACTGGACTGGAGAGGCTCATAGATGTCATATTCCTCCAGGTGTTATTCCAGCTGTACTGCCACCACCTTCTGAACTTCCCCAAAAAGGGAAGGTTCCAGACAGTTCTGTAGTTTGAGAGAACATTAGGGTTCAATTATGTTTTTCAAGGTGAGCATTAACCACCACCCATATCAGCGTAGAAAGAAAAATCCCTTTCCTAAGAGAATACCCAACTATCTCCATGTAAACTGGGCCAAGCATCCCCAGCACTCTAAAAGAAGTTGGGTTGGCCCAGGATCCAATATACAGTAGGTGAGACGCAGTCCAGAAACCACCCAGAGGACATCATCCACCAACACTGGCTTAAACTCCACCCACAAGGACAGAGTGCCGCTATCCATCAAAGACTGGACACTGCTGGTTAATTATAGCCTGTTTGAGGATATCCCCACATGAATGGAAAACACCTTGTCCAGAAGGAACTGATTAATCTCATTACACCTATCTGTAGAAAAGGCTCTGCAGGACTGCAGACAGGTTGGATTTAATAACAAGTCCACAGTATTGAAGAGCTGAACTGGCTGGTTTATTTCAGCAGAGATTACCTCTGACTGGAATACTAATTCAGAGTTATTGCGCACTGGTACTCATCATAAGGAGCCCACAGCATCAATTTATCCTCCTCCAACTGGGACCTGCACCAGCAATCCTCCAAACTCCAACCCTTTGTCTTCAACCTCCACAGATCATCATCAAACCATGGTGACCTGTGGCATGAAATTAAGAAGCAGACACAGAGAGGTCCTAGGGAGTCAAATGCCACTGTAAGAGCCACATTATAGCCCTCCATGGCTGCCTCAGCTTCAATCACACAAGCCATCTCCATGCCCAAGAGATCTAGCACTGCCAGGAGACTCTTAGATTCCAGATTACAAACAGGGTGGTAGCTGATCCTCTCCACCGGGGTGGTTAAACGGGAAGCCCTGCAAAGGAACTGCATGGCATAATGATCCAACCAAACAACTAGATCAACCTTGACATTATTACTATCAAGACCCAACAAGAAAATGAGATCCAACATGTGGCTGTGCTCATGAGTGCCAGTGGCAACTGCCTGTACGAAGCCCAGTGAAGACATCAAGTGGAGCAAGTGCTTTCCAAACAAAGGTGTTTCATCATTGACTCAAGCATTGAAGTCACGCAAAACAAGTTTAGGTGGCTCCAACACCAGATCTGCCATGAAACTCTTTAGTTCCTGCAAGAATTCACTTCCATATCCTGGGGGCTGGTATATGAGAAAGATCTTGCAACTTGTACTAGGCTCCCCTTTTACCACCACACATTCAAATAACTTGGTCTCTCCCATGGGGGTACACCATCATTCCCAATGCAGACCTAAAACAAATGACTACTCTGCCACTCCTGCACTTCCAGGTAGAACAATGCACCATGGAGTATGAATGGATGCCTCAAATACAGGGCCACGTCTTCCCCCTTCCTGCCCAGTTTTTAACTACCCTTAAGCCCTTTCCTACACCAGTCCTAAAGGAATCGTGCACCTGTCTATGATAAACATCCTTATCCACTGCAGGCAGCCTTCTGTGAGTTGGCCTAGAAACCCTACACTAGCACTTACTATACTTCCATACCTTACCCCAATCCACCATTTTCCTATACATATCCTCTCCCCCTCTTTCCCCTCCATCTCTAGGAATGTGTGTACTATGACATGGGTTAGGGTGCATGACCCGAACTGTGGGGTACATATTTCCTTCCATCTATCTTTGTCTTGTTCTGTCCCCTACTCTAATACTACGCTTCCCTACCATTCCTCTTTCCTTCACCCTATCCTCCCTCCCATCCCCCTTGCTCCCTTCCTCATGCTTATTAGTAATTGTACATGCCTTATGGCAGGACAATGTGTGCTGTCTGGTTGGTTGGGTACATGCTGCTACTTTCCTCTACCCTACTAGAACTATTAATGTGGTATTACCTGTTAGCCTTTGTTTATAGCTTCTAGATATTCCTATAGCATACATTAGATGGAACTATGACCTGTATTTACCCCCATGTAGTTGTATTAGTTCTCTTTAAATCCTTTTATTGTTTATTGTCATGTATCTATGCCATCCAGGACCAGCTTGTAAATGAGCTCACTCAAAGGTGCAAAGCCTGGTTAAATAAAGTTTTTTAATTGATTGACTTGATGTATACCAGATATGCCAAGGAATCCATAATGAAAACCTTTGTCATGGCTGTTTTATTCCTTAGAGATCTGGTGTTACAAATAACTGTTTTAAGGGAAGGAGCCAAGTCGGCTGGTCCATTAGCTACCTGTTAATGAGAAACTCAAGAATCATGGGAACAAGATTCAAGCAAGGAGGACCACTTGCCTGGCAAAGTCTATGCCCAGGGTGACTTCGTGACTACACACTTCTGATCCTGCCTCCTCTGTCCACCCTCATAACTAATCTCTATTTTGAGCAGTGACTCTGGAGAACCCCCAACCCCCCTGTAGTGATTAATCACCACTGCATGCAGGGTGCAAGGGAGCCCTGCAAAGGGACACCACTCCCGTAGCTGATCTTTTTTATTTATTTATTTATTTCTAGGAAGTACCTTTGAGTGAAAGGCTCTTTTACAGAGGTTCCATGTCATAGTAATACATGGGCATTACATCATTTACAATGGTTACAAGTACATAAGCAGATACAAGGTGGTTCCACGCCTAGAAAGACATGAGTACATCAGGTTACAGAGGTTACATAGTTACAATAACAGTGAGTACAGAAGTAAAAATATACAGACACATAATTTAAAGCAGTCTAGGCTGACAGGTTGTTAAGTGAACAACCTGAGATTCTACAGGATATAGAATGAATCAGGTAGGGAGCAGAGGATGATATAGTCTGTAAAATAATTAACTAATACTATATGCAAGGAGGTGAGAACCTGACGGGCAGCAGTTCTTTTGTCATAAGTGCTAAAGAGTGTAGTCATAAAGGAGGGCTAGACTCACTGTGGGGGGAAGTGCTGAGGTGGGGACCTGGAGCCTACTAGGGGAGTGTTAGTTAGCAAGAAGAGAGGAGAGGCAAGGGTGCAGGTTAGAATGAGGGTAGCAGGAAAGAGGAGGGGAGAGTGTGGGGGAGTTCAGGTCTCACAATCACTGTTCCTGTTTGTGGCGAAGGCCACTCGGAGTTTATCTTTAAAGGGGCCTATTTTGTCCTCTTTTGTGATGCCTAGATCAGTGTTTGCCAAAGTGAAGCCCGGTATTCGTGAGAGGACCGTTGGCCTTGTGTGGTTCTATGGAAAGGGATGCAGAGAGCCGAGTTGTTTGTACTCCTACTGCATCTGATGGAATTAGGTTGGCTAAGGAGGCTTTGCAGGCCTGGGGTGATAAGTCCTAACATAGACTTCTTGGCAAGCATGCATACTTGATACTGGAGGTGATTGTCAAGGTTGAGCCATTTTGTTTGAGTGTACAACTTGCAGGTGTGAGTGAGATGGGATACACCTAGGACTAAAAGACACACTTTATTTAGTGTTGTTTTGATATGTTTCAAAGCAGTTTGGGAGGCAGCCCCATATACTGTTAGACTATAGTCTATCACTGAGAGGACTGAGCTATTTATAGCGGTTTTGAGTGCCTCAGAAGTCAGGCCTTTTTGGTGTCTGTACAGTAATCCTAATTTTGCATTTGACGACTTTGCGACTGCGTCTACATGTTGGTTAAATGACAGGGTGCAGTCCAGTGTCAGTCCTAGGTATTTAAATGTTTGAACCACCTCCAGGGAAGTATTCTGATTGTTCTGAATGCAAAGTTGGTGAGTGCGATGTTTGTTATGTGATGATGTGAATAACATAGTCTTAGTTTTTTTATAATTGAGGAGCAGTTTTGATTGAAGGAACCAGTGCTCAGCTGTGGTGAAATTAGTCTGGGTTTGCTTTTCCAGTATGTAGGGGTCAGAATTACATGAATATAGGACTGCATCTTCTGCATACAGTAGTAGCTGGTCATTTACCGAATGAGGGAGGTTGTTTAAGAACAGGCTGAACAGTAGAGGGCCAAGGATAGACCCTTGAGGAACGCCTGTGTTAACACTAAGGATGTCAGAGAAGGTGTACAGGATTTTCACTTTTTGGACTCTCCCAGGGAGGTAGCTTCTGAATCATGCTACTGTTGCAGGGGAGAGGCCAGTACTGGAGAGCTGATCCAGGAGCAGATTGTGATTGACTGTGTCAAAGGCCTTGGTAAGATCAATATATGTTGCCCCCACCAAGAGCCCTCTGTCTACAGCATGGAGTATAAGGCCTGGGTGCTGTATGACACATGCTAAAAACAATGCCAACCAAAAATAAAATAATGTTCACTCCCACTACATAAATTGAACCTCCCCACACTACTACCCAATTAAATCACACAGACTTACAAAATCACACAACCAATCAATCCAAAGTAAACTATACATGCAAGTATCTAACTGTACAGAGTCACACACACAGCACATTCCTAAATTTAAAATACATAAAAATTAACTAAAATGAAATCGAACACAATCAGCAAAAGAGTTCTACAGCAAATCAATGAAAAAGTCAGAAATGATGAAATGGCATTTAAGTATTACAGTCACAAAATGTCCAGGAAGTCCAGCAAAATCAAACAGACAGATTAAACCAAATAGTGCACTGTGAATCAAAGTCCTACATAGGAATGAAACTGCTCCTTTCCCTTTCTCACAGGGTGCAAGAAAACTATTCGCTCACGAAAAGATGAATGGTCCAATGAGGCCAGGTCCAGAAATTTAGCGTCTTCTTCCTCCTCGCCTGCTCTGACCAGGAGCTAGAGAGAAGCAGTGGATTGTATCCAAGAAAGCTCACTCTCTCATCAAGAGCCTCTGGCATCAAAAAGGTTATCAGGGACAAGATGATGACAGCCCTTTGAAAAGTTCACTGAGGCATCATGAGATGCTAGAACTTATGAATAAAATGGAATAATATTCCTTACTAAAAGGCATTATATTCTAATTCTTTTGGTGATCGAATTAGGAATTCTTTATTGAGCTATCAAGTTGTAAATGAAACTTTGTTTTGCTTACTTGAATGAAAAGTTAAATTATTTTTTATCTAATGGGACCATATCCCTTGAAAAAGCACATGGAACATGAGTGAAACATCAGGCATGTGCTGCGTAGTGGTAAAGAGCTGATGAAATATTAAATACTTTGAAGATTTGATTTGGAATACTACTGGCTGCTGTGGGAGTCATTGTTTTCCTTTCCATATTGAGATATGATGGACACTTTCAGGTTCTTGAGAGGAATGAACAAAGTGAACTACGAGGAGCTATTCAGCAAGAATAGCAGAGCAAGAACATGGGGACATGGAGGGGCTCAGAAGGGACGTGAGAAAGTTTTATTTTACAGAGAGGGTAGTTGAGCCATGGAGCAGACAGTCTGCCAGATGTGCTTGTTGCCAAACCCATTACTGGTTTCCAGCACGGCTGGGACAGAGTGAAGAGCTTAGTAGTTACTCAGAGTAGCAGCAGTAAAATGAGAAGCATCATTGGAGGGATACTGTGGGCTAAAACCTTTTTGCAACATGGCTAACAAAAAGGGTTGCACCTGACTGGCGCAAAGACAGCAGCTGACCATGGATTAGTTCTCAATTATGCCACGGTTACTGCTGCAGCAATACGCAGAGCAGCCAGTGCTGTGTGTGGCTCAGTACAGTGTGAAACCCTGCTGCAGATAGCATTTGCTTACAACACACACTGTTTAGAAACACAATTTTTTTTTGGGGGGGGGGAGATAGGAACATTCTGGGATTGGATGAGGGACATCTGAGAGAGGTGTATGTTAAGCTATGTGCCGTTTGTCAGTTAGGAGGTGGCAGGATGTTCCCCTTCTGTCTTGTTTGTGATTCATCCACACAGACTTGCTAAAAGGCAGCAGTCATCTTTATTATAGTAACAGTGGTGTACAAGATTAATCAGAAAGCTATTTAGCATAAGACAGTCTTTTCAGCCTGCATCTCGTGTAGTCTCCAGCTCAAACTCCCTGCTTCAGCTAGGGAGTGTATGTCTCCCTTCCTGTGGAATACATACATCAAGGTCACTGTCTTAAATCTTAACTCTCAGGACACCTTCTAAGTAGAACCAGGACATCGCTCTCTCAGTGCTGCATCCCATGTCGCTCTTATCCCCAAAGATGGTTCACCGGATCACCCATGCCGGATCTCCCTGCTGCCTGTAGACCAAACCTTCCATCACTCTCTTCATGCTGCATCCCATCTCCCTGTCACCCCCCAGAGATGGTTCACCTCCATGCTTCCCATAAAGTAACTCTTCCATCACTCTCTCCATGCTGCATGCCATCTCCCTCTTATCCCCAGAGATGTCTCACTGGATCACCCATGCCAGATCTCCGTGCTTCCCATAAAGCAACAATTCATTGTGTCTCTGAATCATGAGGGGCAGAAGGAGAGGCCAATTGCTGCTCCCTTGCATATAAGCAAACCAACTGCATGGCAGTGAGGCAGCGGCACCGGAGAGTAGCCATGGTCACAGAGTGGCTCTGTGCTGGCCTGACCGATGCAACATAGCCCAGCAATCAGCCAGGAGATGAAGTGTGTCCCCCACATCATGCCACCAAATCAGCAGGCTCCTGCCACTCTGAGGTCCCCCCCCAGGCCCCGGAGTAAAGACACCCTCAGAAAGCCACTACTTGGCACCTCGCTACTCCAGAGAACTGTTGTAGGGATTGGAACTGCTTGTTTGTAAAACACAAAACTGTGAGATGTAGCCAAGGTGCACATTGGAGAGTGAGAGCAAGAGAGAGGGGACACTACTACAATTATGAATTTGAAGTCCCACTCTGCGTCTCCCTCTCAGTGTGTCTTGATCTCTCTCTCTCTGTGTCTCTTATGATCAGCTGGGATATGAAGTGTGTCCCCTGCATCATTCCACCAAGTCAGCAGGCTCCTGCTGCTCAAGGTCTGTCCTCCAGCCCCAGAGCAAAGACACCCCCAGAATGCTGCTACCTGGCACCTTGCTGCTCTGGAGGACTGTTGTGGTTATCGGAATGGCTTGTTTGTAAAACCCAAAACTGTGAGACGGAGTTGAGGTGCACATTGGAAAGAGAGAGAGCAGGAGAGAGGGGACACTACTGCAATTATGAATTTGAAGTCCCATTCTGCGTCTCACTCTCAGTGTGTCCCTGTGCTCTCTCTCTCTCTCTCTCTCTCTCTCTCTCTCTCTCTGTCTCTCGGTCTGCGGCTGTCAGCATCAGTTTCTGCACTGTCCCTCAACCTGTTTGTAACATGGCTAACAACAGAGAGTTTGTCTGTGGAATGCTAAAACAGTGCTGAACCCTTTTTGTTAGCCATGTTGCAAGTGAATTAACCCATTCCAAAGTGTGGGTCTACTTGAGAATTAATCCATGCCTGGGTGGTTGGAGGCACTTGGCCTGTGGCCTCGTACCCCAACCCCCTCCCCCCCCGGCATGGATTAATTCTCAAATAGACCCATGCTCTGTCGTGAGTTAATCCTTAAGTATAGACAAAAGGTTTCAGGGTATGAGAGGGTATTATGGGCAGAGTCGATGGACCAATGGTCTTTTTTGCCATCATTGTCTATATTTCTATGTTTCGGAAAACAAAATGGACCTCCCCCCCCCACAAGAAGAATAAACTATAAGTTACAGAAGAAAGGAAAACAATCTGAGTAACAAGATGCAAACAGAGCAAGGGTAAAATCCAACCATAGTTGAACCACTTTTTTTTTTCCGCTCCCATGGCTCAGGTACACACTCTTTTGGGAATCCTACATGCCACACCCCCTGCTGCCACCAGACTCACCCTGCACTGTTGAACCTGCTGCTAATCCCCAAATCCAAAGTACAGTGGAGATTCCTGCTTATCCCAGTTCAGGCACTCCTGCTTTCACCACAACAGAAGCACCTTGATCAGTCTGCTGACAGTGGGTGTAGTAGGCCAACACATTTAGGAGCCTGGTGGCATGGGAGGGATACCAGAGCGACCATCATCTAACATGCCCAGCAACATCCCTTCTACCATTTTGAGGCCCTGATCACCACCCACATGCATTCTACCATGTAGTGTCCTGTGGCATGGATGCCCTGCAGTGTTTGGCCACCCACGCCAGGAGTACCTCTACAGTGCCACCAGCAGGAACCGCTAGACAGAGTTGTGCCGTCCAGGAGGAAAGCATCTGAATGATGCTCTAGATCCTTCCCTGCTGGCTTCTGTTCCTGGAGAAAGAGGCTCCGGGCATGAACCCAGGTCACCTCCATACCAAAGTGACGCACCATCACTCACCGCCACAAGGTCAGATTTTATCACTTCTAATCACTTTTCAACACTTTATAACAAGCTACAGTGGAAACAACTGTCAATCTGCAGAGATAGCCTACCTTGCAACAAATACAGCACAGATTAGCAGGGCAGGGAAATACAGGTGGAACAATGAGTAATGTGCTGCTCACGTACAAGTTTAAAATTGCACTGACAGAGTGTAGCTCAGTACCAAAATCTGGTCTGAAGACCTAGCATAGCTGTTAGAGTCAAACTGAAAAAAAAACAAGCATTTTTCAATGCCAAATGTTGCTTGTTTGTATGTGCTTTTTAGGTATTTGGAAGTTATTGGAGTGCAAATATTGAAAATTCGCGAACTTACAAGCGTGCGTAGGAACTGCGCAACGCACGCTCGTAAAACAGTCATTTTTAGAATTTTTCACCAATTTCAACATAGCCATTTAAGACCTCTGCTCATGAACAGTGTCACTGTGATTTTCTTGAATATGTACCATACATGGATTTAGCACACCGACTGCGCCATTGTGAGCCACATGGGCAGAAACATGTTTTGGGCAAGATGAAAATGACAGCTATATCAAGCTTATAAGGAGGTGGTAAAATGGCAATGTTGAAAATCTGGAGTGAAAATATTGAAAAATCGCAAATTTACGAGCGTGCGTAGGAACTGCACAACGCGTGCTCGAAAAACAGTCATTTTTAGGAATTTTTTCACCAAATTTTCAACATAGGCTTTTTGAAAGCCCACCTTATGAACACTGGCAGTGCAAGAATTTATGAGGAGGGGTCCCCAAAACCCCATGTTGAAAATTTGGGCCCAGAATTCCCAAAAATGCCTGAGATATGCAACAAAGTTGAAAAAACCCTATCTATTACATTATACAGCTTACTAGCATTTCCTCAGTTCGAGGTCAGCTTTGAAGAGTGCAGACGTGTTCCCGGTCCACCGATGATTGTCGCGCTGAGCTCCGGAGGTAAGTATGGGGTGAGGGGGTGTGGAGAGGCAGGGTGGGAGCAGAGAGACTGCGAGGGACTGTTTTTTTATTTACAGTTTTTTTTTTTTTAATTAAGACGACGAGGGACGTTTGCCATGCTGGGGTGGGCTTCCAGCGTGGCAGTTGGAAAGGCTGTTTGGGGGGGCTGGAGCTGATGGGGGATTGGGCACCCCCGTCAGCTATAACAAGATTTTCCATGCTGGGTGGGCTCCCAGTGTGGCACCTGGACAGGTTTTTCTGGGGGCGTGTTGCGGGAGCCAAAGGGATTGGGCACCACCGTTGGCTATAACATTTTTGCCACGCTGGGGTGGGCTCCCAGCATGGCACCTGGACAGCTTTTGGGGGGTGGAGCTGACGGGATTGGGCACCCCTTCAGCCACAGTGTGTGCGTGGGGAGGGAGCGATCAGCACGCAATATGCGTGCTTGTGTTCGTGAATGTGTGTGGGGGGGGCTCTGCTCACTGAAGCTGAGCTCTCCCTTTCAACTGTATGCCACTGCATTTTGACTGCTGTCATAGACAGCTGCAGCAGTCATTGCAGAACTGCGGCCCCGCCTGCAAACTCACTGACTGAACTGGAAGACTGGGTGCCACACCTCCGAAAACTCAGATGATGGCACTATGTTTCTTGCACATGCATGCAAGCAACATAATAAATGCTGCAACTAAATAAAAACTGTAAAACAGCCAGATGGGGTGGTTGTCTAGAGGGGGAAACATTCACAAAAAGTGTATCTGTAGGCCTCATTCTGCAGCGCAGATAACGGAAAACAAACATACCACAGGGACAGAATGCTTACTAGAGAAAAGAAAAAGAACAACAAATAAAACAGGTGAAAAGTCAGAGAGAACACCTGACAGAGACCAGGGGACTGATATTCAAAATCGCGCAAAGTGGAGTGCAAAAAGTTGTGTGCCACCTTACGAGTGCCCAAAGATGCTTTATTCAGTGGAATAGTGCACTGGCACTATTTGACTGAATATAGGGCCATGCTTGCCCCCCTCTAAGCCACTTAGCACTGCCCTGACATAGCTCAGGAAGTATGGCACCACAATGGATAGCACTGGAGCGCAATTTGCTATATTCAAAGGGACCCGTGCAAATGAGTCCATTGGGCATGTAAGGCACTAAGAGGCCACTTGCATGCCCATTATGGGATCATTTGCATGGGTAGCCAGGCATATTTGTGTAGCACTGCCCCACCAATTACCTGGACCCAGGGGACTAGCTATCCCTGGTTCTAGTGGTCCCCTTTGCAATCCCATACCTGTAAAGTGTACAACATTTCCCTGGTGCTCTTGGTGCCACCCTCCATCTGATGCCATCTCTGCATTTCCTATACAGTTCCCTGGTGCCAGTGGTCCCCTCCCACCCTCTGATGCCATCCCCATGATTTCAAAATGATTTCATGGTATCCAGTGTCCCCCCAATTCCCTGTTCCATACTGACACAACCCTCCTGGTGTCCAGTGGTCCCTCTCCCCCACCCAATCCCTCGCCTGGTAAATGCCAACATATTCCCTGGTGTCTAGTTGTCCCTGCTCCCATCCCCACCCATGCCCAGTAAATGCCAACATATTCCCTTGTGTCTTGTGGTCTCTCCCCCCACTCACACCCATGCATGATGGTCAATAGTTTAGTCTCTGGTGCCTAGTAGTCCCCCCCCACCTAATGCCCTGCCCAAGTACTAAAAGAATATTCTACCTGGTGTCCAGTGATCACTCTCCCTGTCAGATCCCTGTTTCTGTACTGGTGACATTAGTGCAAATAATGGCCCCCCCGCAACAACACAGCCCCATCCCTGACTACCAGTCCCTCGAACTCCCCAGCCCATTCCCTGTTGCCGTCTAGTGGCCCCCACCAGCACCGACAAGCCTCCCCCTCCCAGTCTCCCTTACCTGACAATCTGTGCCGCGGTTCAGCAAAGGCAAGTGAAACAGCCCTCCACACATCACCTTGGCCGCCCACCATCTGACAGAAGCAGGGTGTATGCTGCTTATTTATAGGCACTTGCCCAATAAATAAGCATCGTGTTCCCTGCTTCTGTCAGATGGTGGGTGGCCGAGGTGATGTATGGAGGGCTGTGTCGCTAGCCGTCACTGCACCATGGCACCAATAGTCAGATAATGGATACTGGGGGGTTGTCAGTGCCATGGGAGGGAAGGGTGCCTCTAGACCCCAATGGGGAATGGGCTGGGTGGGTTCGAGGGAACAGTAGTCGGGGACAGGGATGGGGCTGTGTTGTTTAGGGTGGCATTACATGCACCAATGTCACTGGGGACCGGGATCAGACGGGGGGTGCAACCACTGGACACCAGGTAGAATATTATTTTAGTACTTGGGCAGGGCATCAAGTGGGGAAGGGGACACTAGACAGCAGGGAATGAGGTATTGACCATCAGGCATGGATGCAGGTGGGGGGAAGGACCACTAGACACCAGGGAATATATTGGCATTTACCGGGCAAGGGATCAGGTCGGGGGAGGGACCACTGAACACATGGAACACTGTTTCTGTGGATTAGGACCAGCATGGGGGGAGGGGCACCACACTTCCTCTGCCAACTGCTAGGGTTGTGCAGGAGTAAGTCATTGTCTTTGTTGGCAGTATTTGCGCCACGCAAGGGGACTGGACAAAATACCCTTGCATGGCGCAAATACTCTGAATATCAGACTGTGCCAATATTCATGTCCCTGCCCCTCCAACTGTATTGCACCCCCTCCACAGTTTGCCCAGGCACAAGTTCTGTTTGCGCACTCAAACTGGACTTTTGTATATAGGAAATCCGAGCAAAGCCCAGTTTGCACACGCAAACCACGATTCGAGCCAGGGCAAACCTTTGAATATCAGGCCCCTGATGTCTATACTTCATAGCCAGATAAAAAGAACTCTAAGGTGATGGGGCCAGCCCACCTTATAAAGGCATAGCAACAGGGGAGGGTTCCAGCCAGCATAAGGTAGATGGCCCCAGCTATAGAAAAATTCCCATGGAGTCCTAGTGCCTGCCAGCTCTAGTCAAATGTAGTATGGCCTTAAGGAGATACTTTCAAGGATCAAATAATTTGTGCCACTCAAGTTAGTAAACTCTGCCATAGAAGCAGAGATGCCCAGATGCAGAAATTGGGACCGAAGTGCACAGAGAAGATGGGCCCTGATGCTGCAATACCACAGGGGCTAGTGCTAGGTCCACAGCTATTTCTGTACTGAAAGGTTAAATCTGCTTCCTCTCTGTTGTGTGTCTGTATATGCCTGCCCTTTGAAAAGCATGAAAGCACTTTTCCTTTATCAAATAACACCGTTACTTAAAACTATTGAATTACATTATAGAAACAGAGAAACATAGGAGTTGTCAGCAGAGAAGGCCCTCTTGGCCCAACCTAGTCTGCTCTAAATTCCCTACCTACTGTGCCAGCGCAGATCCTACTCAATCTCTAGTCCTCTCCTCCACTTGCCTTACTTCTAAGGTCCCCTTGTGTCTATCCCATGCATGCTTGAATCCTGTTACCATTTTGGCACACACCACCTCTGCTGGGAAGTCGTTGAAGGTGTCCACCACCCTTTCATAAAGAAGTGTTTCCTCACATCCCCTCTGATTCCCCCCCCCAGCTTCATGTCATGGCCCCTTGTCCTCAAGCATCTCTTTCTGTGTAAAATGCTACCCTCCTGTATCTTACTAATATCTTTGAGGAATTTGAAGGTTTCTATCATATCCCTCCTTTCCCTCCTTTCCTCTTGAGAGTACATATTTAATTCCTTGAGTCCTTCTTCGTAGGGCTTTTGATGCAGACCATGCACCATTTTGGTTGCTGTCTTCTGTACCGCTTCCACACTGTCTCTGTCCTTCCACAGATAGGCACTCCAGTACTGGACAAACTACTCTAGGTGGGCCCTCACCACTGATCTATGCAGATAACACTACCTCCCTCTTTCTACTGGTGATGCCCCTCCCTATGCACCCGAGCATTCCGCCAGCTTTTCCCACTGCCTCATCACACTGCTTTGCTACCTTCATGTCGTCAGATGTGATGACCCCAAGTCCATTTCCTGTTTTGTTGTTGCCAATATCTCCCCACTGAACTTGAACGTTGCCCTTGGGTTTCTGTGCCTCATGTACATAATTTTGCACTTTTTGGCATTGAAGCGCAGTTGCCAAATCCTTGACCAGTTTTCCAGCTTTTTCATATAATCCCTCATCCCCCCCACCCGTGTGTCCACTCTGGCTATAATGAAATCTATATACTTTAATGCTTAACAGAGTTCAACCAAGTTACTTTGGTGAAATTGCAGTTGTCTGCTTTGATTATACACATGATTATTCATTATTTTAAAATATATTTTGGCTATTAGGGTTTGTCTAGTCATTTGACCTTTGAACAATTATCTTGACCTCCCTATTTATATCTGTGCTTTTCTTTTTTCTTTATTATTTTTCATTATATACACTTTTTTTTTTATTATTTGCAGGTTTTACGGTGTTTGGTATTATGGTTCCTGGTTGCTTTGATGAATGGTATCTCTGTATTATGGAAAAAAAACAAGCATTTGTCAATGCCGAATGTTGCTTGCTTCTATGCGCTGTTTAGGAATTTGGAAGTCATTGGAGTGCAAATATTGAAAATTCGCGAACTTACGAGCGTGCGTAGGAACTGCGCAATGCACGCTTGTAAAACAGTCATTTTTAGGAATTGTTTCACCAAATTTTCAACATAGCCATTTTAAGACCTCTGCTCATGAACAGTGTCACTGTGATTTTCTTAATGTGTCCCATACATTGATTTCGCACACCGACTGTGCCATTGTGCACTACATGGGCGGAAACACGTTTTCTGCTAGATGTGAAAAATGACAGCCTTACTGCTCATAAGGAGGTGTGATAAATGGCAATGTTGAAAATCTGGTGTGAAAATCTTGAAATTTCACAAACTTACGAGCGTGCGTAGGAACTGCACAACGCACGCTCATAAAACAGTCATTTTTAGGAATTTTTCCACCAAATTTTCAAAATAGGCATTTTGAGAGCCCACCTTATTAACACTGGCAGTGTCATTTCATTAATCATTCTGGAAAGGTGATTTCGCGCAGTGGCTGCAAAATCACCCTTCAGGCCCGAGTTACGCCATGACAGTGCAAGAATTCATGAGGAGGGGTCCCAAAAAGCCCATGTTGAAAATTTGGTGCAAAAATTCCAAAAAATGCCTGAGATATGCAACAAAGCTGAAAAAACCCTATCTATCCCATTATACACCTTACCGGCATTTCCTCAGTTCGCGGTCGGCTTTGAAGAGTGCAGAGCGTATTTCCCCGGTCCACGAAGATTGTTGCACAGGACTCGGAGGTATGGGGTGGGGGGGTGGGAGGTGGGGTGCGGTTGTGGAGGGCAGAGAGACTTCGTGGGACTGTTTTTTTCTTTACAGTTTTTTTTTTTAAATGATGATGCGGGACGTTTGCCATGCTGGGGTGGGCTCCCAGCGTGGCAGAAGAATGGCTGGGGGGGCATGGAGCCGACAGGGGATTGGACACCCCTGTCAGCCATGGCATCTGTTGCCATGCTGGGGTGGGCTCCCAGTGTGGTACGCTATACTGGGTGGAGGGGGAGACAGTGGAGCCGACGGGGGATTGGGCACCCCCATCGGCCATAACATGATTTTGCCACACTGGGGTGGGCTCAGTGTGGCACCTGGATGCTTTGGGGGGCATGGAGCTGACGGGGGATTGGGCACCTCCATCGGCCGTAGAGTGAGGGGGAAGGTGCATGAGCACGCAGTGTGCGTGCACGCACAGGTGTGTGTGTGTGTGTGTGTGTGTGTGTGTGTGTGTGTGTGTGTGTGGGAGGGTGTAGAGCCTTGCTCACTCAGGCAGAGCTCTCCGTTTCAACTGTATGCCACTGCATTTTCAGCTTGTCATAGACAGCTGCAGCAGGGATTGGGGAACTGGGGCCGTGCCTGCAAACACACTGACTGCATTGGAAGACGGGCTGACACACCTCCGAAAACTCGTATGATGGCACTATGTTTCTTGCACACGCGTGCAAGCAACATAATGAACTATGATGCACTGTCACTTTAAGGATTTTAAAATAAAAGAGAGATCCTGAGCACTAGGACCCCACCTCTTGACGAAGTGTCCCGGAGTGGACACAAAGTGCTGAGGGTGTTAGTGCTGTGGATTTGTTTGATCCCAATGTGATGCTTCTGGTGTGCTTATTTGGCTGGTGGAGCGCTTGTTTATTTGTGACTTTCTTTAAGGTCATCAGATATGATGACCCCCAAGTCCATTTCCTGTTTTGTGGTTGGCAATATCTCCCCACTGAATTGGAACGTTGCCCTTGTGTTTCTGTGCCCCATGTGCATCATTTTACACTTTTTAGCATTGAAGCCCAGTTGCCAAATCTTTGACTAGCCGTTCAGCTTTTTCATATCATCCCTCACCCCCCCAACCCTGTGTGTCCACCCTGTTGCAGATTTTCGTGTAATCTGTGAACAGGCATACTTTCCTTTGCAATGTCGCTAATAAAGACATTGAGGAGGACTGGGCCTAGTACTGACCCCTGCAGCACCCCACTGATCACCTTGGCTTCTTCAGAGTGAACATCATTTCCCACCACCCTTTGACTCTTGTTGTTTAGCCAACTTTGTACCAATTTTACTACTTTTGGACCCACTCCCAGGCTGTCCAGCTTGTTAACCAGCTGTCTGTGTGGAACGGTGTCAGAGGCTTTACTGAAATCCAGGTCTGCCACATCCACGACCCCATCCTGATCCACTTCCCTGGTCACCCAGTCAAAGAACTTGATCAGGATTGTTTGGCAAGATCTCCCCCATGTGAACCCATGCTGCCTCACATCCTGTAATCCACTGGTCACAAAGTATTCCCCAATCCCACGTATTTTTATTCAGGTCTGAAGAAAATGACTACATACATATTTCTACACTTTGGTACATCTGAAAACACTTTCCAAATAATAACAGGATGACAGAAAGCAGTTCAGCTTTATTTTCTGCTTAACAGGTTAGCTCCTTTACTTGCACATTCCTGCCCTCTTGTGGCTGAAGAGCATTTCTGCTATCATACAGAGGGTTATCAGAAAGGGCATCCAAATCTACCATTACTAAGTTACCTGCAGGTAAGACAGCACGAGTACTTTTATCATTTTTAGATGCAGTCTATTATGGGAGGAAGGGGATTACAACTGGATCCACTGGAGCTGGCAATCTGCTTCCTGTCACCTCCCCAATGTGCTGCTAAAGTTCACACTCCCCCCCCAAATTGATTTTTTTGTGACATCCAGGTATGGACAGTATGCCCCTCTGGATTACTGAGTAAATATTTTAAGAATGTCAGTTTGCTTTTCAAACTTATGCCACAGTTCAAGTAACAAAGCCACATTATTTGAATGGTGGCTTCCATCTGCAAAGAAGAAAAATCTGAATAGACACAGAAACATAGACACTGACAACAGATAAGAACCACTTGGCCCACCTAGTCTGCCCATTTGCACTACCTACAGTAACACCACAGACCCTACTTAATCTCCAGCTTTACACCCCCCCCACACACACACAGTTTTTGCCCCCACTACCTCTGCTAGGAAACTGTTCCAGGCATCCACCACTCTTTCTGTGAAGAAGTACTTCCTCATGCTTCCTTAAGTCTACCCCCTCCAGCTTCATGGCATGACCCCTTGTACTTGAGCATCTTTTTTTTCTGAAAAATACTTCCTTCTTGAACCCTATTTATACCCATGAAGTGAAAGCCTCTATCATATCCCCCCTCTCCCTCCTTTCCTCCAGAGTGTACATATTGAGGTCCTTTCGTCTCTCCCCATAGGACTTCTGATGCAGACCCTGCACCATTTTAGTTGCCATCCTCTGGACCGCCTCTGCTCTATTTATGTTCTTCCAAAGATGTGCTCTTCAGATCTGGGCACAGTACTCTAGGTGAGGTCTCACCAGTGATCTATACAGCAGTAACACCACTTCTCTCTTTTTGCTGGTGATACCCCTCCTTCTGCACCCTAGCATCCCACTAGCTCTCACCACTGGCTTGTCACACTGTCTGGCCACCTTTAGGTCATCAGGTATGAGTATCCTCAGGTCACTTTCCTGTTTGGTGGTTGTTAAAACCACTGCCCCCATTCTACACTCCACCACTAGGTTTCTGTGCCCCAAGTGCATGATTTTGCACTTCTTCACATTGAAACTTAGCGGCCATACCCTTGACCACTCCTCTAGCTTTCTTAGATCACTATTCATTTTTCCACCACCCCAGCATGTCAACCCTATTGCAGATTTTAGTGTTATCTGCAAAGAGGCATACCTTCCCTTCTAGCCCCTCTACAATGTCGCTAATAAGACATTAAAGAGGACCAGTCCCAGTACTGATCTCTGTGGCACCCTGCTGGTCATCCTCCTTTCCTCGAAGTGAACTCCGTTCTCTGCCACCCTCTGTCTCTTGTCTCCTAATGAATTCCTTACCCATAGTTCCCAAACAGAAACTGCACTCCTGGGATAAAGGGGGTGCAAAGCAAGGGGTAGCTATCCCCAAAGTTCCAACCGGTTCCAAAATTGTGCACACCAAGAATAACTTTCTTTTTTGCCAGAATACTTTTCAAATTAATTTTACTTGCAATAGTTCAAAGTGCCTTGGCCAGTCACCGATTTTAGATGCTCACCCCAGTGCTTTGCCTTCCAAACAAGGCTTCGTCAGGGGTCTAATGAAGCCCTGTTTCAAAGCCGAAGCACTGGGGTGAGTATCTAATAACGGAGACTGGCCATGGCACTGTGAACTATTGTAAGTAAAATTAATTTGAAAAGTATTCTTGCAAAAAAGAAAGCCTCTTCATTATTCTCATTGGTGTGCACAATTTTGGAACCAGTTCCTTACCAAGTTTACTACCTTTGGACCCTCTCCTAGGCTGCCCAGCTTGTTTGCAAGTCTCCTATGTGAAGCAGTGTCAAAGGCCTTACTGAACTCTAGGTAGGCCTCATCCACCGCTCCACCCTGATCTAATTCCCTGGTCACCCAAAGAAATCTATCAGATTTGTTTGACATGACCTCCCCCCAGTGACTCCATTCTGCCTCAGATCCTGCAAGTCAGTGAATTCAAGATATTTCACAATCCTTTCCTTCAGTATTAATTCCCACACCACTGAAGTCAGGCTAAATGACCTGTAATTGCCAGCCTCCTCCTCGCTACCACTTTCATGAAGTGGGACTACATCTGCCCTCCTCCAGTCTTCTAGAACCACTCCATCTCCAGTTAGTGGTTGAACAGGGCTATCAGAGGTACAGCCAGTACCTTTCTGAGCTCCCTCAATATCCTTGGATGCACTCAGTCTGGTCCCATTACCTAGTCAACTGTCAGATTTGCGAGTTCCTTCAGGACTCTGTCCTTTGCAAATGGACCAATGTCCACCTCCTTTCCTTCGATGCACCTGGCACTTATCTGTGGTCCCTCACCTGCACCCTCCTCTGTGAACACTGAACAAAAGTATTTGTTCATGATATCCACTTTTCCTGGTCCCATTCCATGCACTCCCCCCCCAAGCCTTACTATCCCGCCACATGTTTTTCTTTTATTGCTTACATACCTAAAAAATATCTTGTCCTCTTTCTTTACTGCCTGGACATTTTTCTACTCCGCTTGCACTTTTGCACTCCTAATTGATTTCCCTGACCCCCTCTGTTTCTCCTGATACACATCCTTATCCTCCTCTCTGTGTGTCTCCTTATACCTCCTGAATGCTAACTTGTTTGCCCTTACCTTCCCAGCCACCTCCTTTGAGAACCACAGTGGTCTCTTTTTCCTTCTTGCTTTTGCTTACTTGCCTGATGCAGGGGTTTGTTGCCTTCTCTCTCCCCTCTTTAAGTTAGCCCACTGTTCCTCCACTCTACCCAAGTCCTCCCCCTTGCCAGTGCATCCCCCATCTTTTTAAAATCACCTATCTGAAGTCCAGGACCCTCACCTTTGTGTGGTTCAATTCTGCCACAATACTTATATTGAGCCACACCATACGGTGATCACTGGTCCCCAGGTGGCCACCCATTGTGATGTCTGCAAGACTGTCCCTGTTGGTGAGTAGCAGGTCCAGTACTTCCTCCTCATGAGTGGGCTCTTTTATTAGTTGCTGAAGGAAAGAATAGTCGAGTACCTAGAGGCCAGTGGAGCACAGGACCCAAGGCAGCATGGGTTCACAGCAGGAAGGTCATGTCAGACGAATCTAATAGATTTCTTTGACTAGGTGACCAAAGTAGTAGACCAGGGAGGGGCTGTGGACATGGCCTACCTAGACTTTAGCAAGGCATTTTGACACAGTCCCACACAAAGATTAATAGTCAAATTAACCAGCCTGGGAGTGGGACCCAGGGTAGTAGCCTGGGTAAAACATTGGCTGGACAACAGGACACAGAAGGTAATTGTAAATGGAGTCCATTCTGAAGAAAGGGGTTACTTGGGGAACCACAGGGTTCAGTATTGGGTCCAGTCCTTTTAATGTCTTCATCAGTGACATTGCAGAGGACTGGAAGGAAAAGTATGCCTTTGCAGATGACACAAAAATCTGCAACAGGGTTGATACACAAGGGCGTGGAAAGGATGAAAAGGACTTGGCAAGGTTGGAGGAATGGTCAGAAGTATGGCAGCTAGGATTCAATGCAAAGAAGTGCAAAATAATGCACCTGGGAAACAAGAACCCAGGGAAGAATACACAATGGGTGGGAGGTAGTAACAACAACAAAAAGGGAAGGGACCTGGGGTAATCATATCAGATGACCTTAAGGTTGAGCAAGCAATGTGAGAAGGCAGTAGGGAGGGCTGGGGTATACTGGGATGTGGTAGGAGAGGCATCAGCAGCAGAAGACATGAAGTTGTTATCCTCTGTACAGACAGTTGGTGAGACCCCATCTGAGTACTGTGTCCAGTTCTGAGACCCCATCTCCGCAAGGACATAGACAGGATAGAGGCAGTCCAGAGGAGGGCACTAAAATGGTGCAGGGTCTGCAAGAGAAGCCATATGAGGAGAGACTAAAGGAGCTTAATATGTATACCCTTGAGGAAAGAAGGGAGAGGGGACATGATAGAAACGTTTAAGTACCTCAGTGGAATCAACAAAGTCCAAGAGGGTAGCATTTTTCAGAAAAGAGACTTGCAAGAACAAGGGACACAATTTAAAGATAGAAGGAGGGCGGTTCAGGGGCAATGTGAGGGAAGTATTATTTCAGCAGAGAGGGTAGTGGATGCATGGAACAGCCTTCCTGAGGAGGTTAGGGAGTCTAAAACTGTGGGAGAATTCAAGAATGCATGGGACAGACATAAGGCAATTCTTGTGGGGGGTTGGATGAAATAGGCTGTTGGTTAACTAGGATCTGAGGCCTATCCTGTAGGTAGGGAAATGGGCAGACTAGATGGGTCTAGTGGTCCTTATCTGCTGTCAAAGTCTATGTTCTATGATTCTATGTTTCTATGAATACTCCCTTCAGGGAGTCCAGGATGTCTCTGCTCCTAGCTGAAACTGCAGCTGGGATGCTCCAATCTACATCCAGCAGATTGAAGTCCCACCAGCACCTCTGCCTTGTTTACCATGCCTTGGATGGCTTCCACAAGAACCTTATCCAACCCCCCCCATGCTGGAGGTCTGTAGATTACACTTGTGTGACTAGCAGCTACCTTCCCCATTTCTAGGGTGACCCACAGTACCTCCACACCTTCCTGTATTCCCTGTATCTCAGTTGCTTTTATGCTATCCCTCACATAAAGAGCCACTCCTCCCTCTTTCTTTCTTTCCCACTCAGTCCTTCCTGAACACAGCATAGCCTGGTATGGCCATATCCCAGTTATGGTTCTCATTGCACCATGACTTGGTAATGATGACAATGTCCAGGTCAGCCTTTGCCATAAGAGCTTCTAGGTCCAGGATTTTACTTCCCAGATTTCATGCATTTGCACACATGGCCTTCCAGAGTCTTCTATCAGCCCTGCTTGCCACTCCGCCTTTCCCTTTTGCCTTCTCTCCTTACCCCCTCTGCTCTTATCCCCAGCTCTCTTCATTTCCATTTAGTTTTTTCTGTTGTTGGGTACCCCTGAGGATTTCTCTTCCTTAGGATTCTCCCTACTGACTACTTCAGCTTGTGGGGGGGGGGGGCAGTTTATGTCTCCCCATTTCCTTCCACCACCACCCTCAGCTAGTTTAAATGCTCGCCAATGTAACATTCAAACCTTTCACTGAGGACTTTGGTTCCCCCTCCTGGATGGATGCAGGCCAACTCCCCTGTATGGGCCCTTATCTCTCCAGGTGGGACCCCAGTCCCCAATGTAGCTGCACCCCTCCTCTCTGCACCACACCTTCAAAAATGAGTTGAAGCTCCAGGTATGGAGTACCCTATACTCTCCCCCCATCATAGACAGGCAGCACCTCAGAAAAGACCACTGAGCATGCTACCGGTCTAAGACCCCTGCTCAACTCCCTGAACTCCTTCTGCACTATCCTAGCCTCATCCCATGCCAGGTCATTAGTCTCTAGAGAGACAATGACATCCAGCTTTCCCTCCCATCCTGCTGCGATAATGATCCTCAGGATCTGCTTCCCATCCCTCCAAGCAGTGGTGCCAGGTAGACACCTAACCACCCTATCCCCCTCCCTTTCTGTCACCAAATATATCCCCCTCACAATGGAGTCCCCCACCAGGAGTTGCTTCCTCCCACTCTGGGGTTCTATTTCATCCTCCTTGGGGTCTCCACTATGCAGGATCCCAATATCCTCCCTAGTCACTACTGTCACTCCTTAGTCACTACCCCCATGGGACAGTCTTACCCTGCCAGAGCAGTGTAGGAATTGTGTAGTGGTACCATATGGGGAATGTGTCTCTGACCCACCACCTTCACCCTTCCTGAGCTTACCATAGTCCAGCCTCTCCTCCTCCTTGGCATTCTTTGAGGCAGTGATAGCAGACTTGGTTGTCCATGGGTAGCGGAGGAGGAGGTCCCCCCGGATCCTGGCCAACTCGGCCTGAAGTCTAGCAACCTCCTCCATCAGCCCAGAGAGGTGCATGCAGCTGAGGCAGCACCACAGTCTCCAGAAGGTCTACTTGAAAACTGCCACCCAACAGCCACTGCACTGCACCACTCCTAGCATAATTTCTTACTCTGTCTCCCCTTGAAATACCTGGTCCCTTTCCCCCTGCTAGGGTTTGCCCTATTACTCTGATCAGTTAGTAGTACCCTATAGTATTTGTTTTTCTGTATCCCCTTCTGCTTTACCTGCACTTATGACTCCCTTAGCCTTGCTTCCAGGTAGTGTCTCCCCTTGACTCCTTTTTTGAACCCTTTTGGCTTTTCACCTATCTCCAATTTTAGACTACCCCTGACTTACCACACTCCTATGTAGTGTGTGTTCTACATCGGGAGTGGACAGGATTCTAACCTCCATTATCAGATAGATCTCCTGCTTCCCTGCCTCCTCCTTTGCTGCCTGCTGACATTGGACACCTGTTCTACTCCTCTCCTGGGCTGCTGGACACCCCATCAAACTTAGTACAGTGATAGTGTACATAGGGTAAAATGAGCAGACTAGGTGGGCCAACCAGTCCTTACCTGCGGGCAGATTCTGCATTCTATGTTTCTATGGGTGAATATTATAGCATCTGAACACAGGACATGGCAGCACAGTCAGGAAGTGAAAGGGACTAGGTTGCCACCTTCACAGGGTGAAATACAAACCCTTCCCTTTAGTAAAGTACTTCTACAGTTTTAAAACAAGCATTTGTCAATGTCAGATGTTTGCTTGCTTGTGTTCTTAAACTGCAGGCTGCCAGCTACCTTGCTGGCTTTTGGCAGGCTGACAAAGGACAAGATTTCAGGCTGGCTAACTAGCCATTCAAATATGATGACCTGACTTGTTGTGACAGGGTCTAGTAGACTGCTGTCTGCCCTCACTCCCCATACCTACACTCTGTTTGCAGCCTCTGCCTTTCTTCCCTCTCTTTTCCAGACTCTTCATTATTTGATCTCTCTCTCTCTCTCTGTCTCTCTTCCACTCTTAACATAGAAACATGGAATTTGCCAGCAGATAAGGACTGCTTGGCCCACACAGTCGGCCAATTTTCCCTGCCTACTGTAACACCACAGACCCTACTTGATCTCTGACTTTACCCCCCCTTCCTACCACAAGGTTCTCTTATGACTATACCATGCCTCCTTGAATCCCATTACAGCTTTTGCCCCTACCACCTCCTCTGGGAGGCTGTTCCAGGTATCCACCACTCTTTCTGTGAAGAAGTACTTTCTTACATCTTCCTGAGTCTATCCCTTCAGCTTCATAGTATGGCCCCTAGTTCTTGAACATCTTATGCTCTGAAAAAGGCTTTATTCTTGAACCTTATTTCTACCCATGAGGTATTTGAAAGTCTCTATCCAGAGTGTACATATTGAGGTGATTTAATTTCTAGAGCTTTTGGTGCAGACCCTGAACCATTTTAGTTGCCCTTCTCTGGACCACCTCTAGTCTGTCTGTGTCCTTCTGAAGATGTGGTGTCCGGAACTGGATACAGTACTCTAGATGAAGTCTCACCAATGATTTGTACTGTGGTATCAGCACCTCCTTCTTTCTGCTGGTGATACCTAGCTGTGCACACTAGCATTCCACTGGCTTGTCCCACTACCTTGTCACACTGGTCATCTTTAGGTAATCAGATATGATTACCCCTAAGTCTCTTTCCTGTTTGGTGGTCACCAGTACCACTACCCCCGTGTTTATACTCCGACCCTATGTTTCTGCAACCCCAGTGCATGATTTTGCACTTTTTCACATTGAAATGCAGTTGCCACATTCTTGAATACTTGTCAAGTTTTCCTAGATCTCTCTTCATTTAATCTTATTCCCTCTTTTTTCTTTATAGTCTTTTCCAGATATTGCTCCAATCCAATCTTGTCCTCCTCCCATTTATCAACAAACTGCCAAATGTTGGGAGCATGTTGTGATGGTGAAAAAGGGACCGTTACTTGCACAAATGGTGCCCCAGTTCTTCCTTAGGATGAATTATACAATTGTGGTAATATAATTGTAATGGCTATACTGTACTCCATAATAAAACAATGCACGGTTCAGTGATAATCGGCTAATTAGTAAACCGGTTATTACTAGTACTGTACATAATCTCTGCTCATGGAATCCTGCATTGCAGATTTGAGGAAGAGCACTGACAATATGTTGGGGTACATCATTTCCTTTTCTGTGTAGACATTCTGCTGCTTCTTGTTTTTTAGTCAAATTCATGTTTGCCGTCATTCTTAATTACTGAGGCCATATGTATGGCCACAGGGCCCAATGCTCAGCTGCAAGGTACTGGGGCACAATGTACAACCAGCCCTTTGCCTGCAGCCCCAACAAGGTGTACTCAGACATGCCAGACAGCCATTCCCCACCAGTGTACAGCAAAGTGCACTGATGCACAGAAGGGGGCGACACTAGTGTGTATTTATTTACTTTTTGTTGACCAGGAAAGGAGGGCTAGGCAATCGCCTATTTTTAGCTGTGTGCCAGGGTCGAGGGGAGATACGGATAAAAACTGACATACTAAATCAAGTAAAGCTATTTGTGTTTTTTGTTTTTTTTTTAGATGTAACCCCTCACCCCTGCCTTTTTAGGAAAATGACAGGTGGCATGCTGTTGAAGCTGACAGCAGTACCTGGTGGGGACCTGGGTTCGGGGAGGATGAGGTTACTCGGCACAGGGGGACCTAGGTTTGGCTATCCTGCACAGGGGCACCCAAGTAAATCCAAACACAGGAAGCAATAACTGTAATGTCCGGGACCAGGAATGGGATTCTACAGTGTGGCTTTTATTCACATACTAGCTGAACAAACAAAGCATAGACGGACCCCCATGGGGTTACATTTCCTGGTAATGCAGATTAGAGACTACAGAACACTTTATCACCATTTTCAGCCCTCAGGCTCTGAACCCACCAGACACACAGCCTGGACTTGCACGCAGCTTTGGGTACACAGCCTGATTTGTACACACTTAGGTTTTCCCATGGGCCCAGCTCCCCCACCAGCCACTTGATCTGCGGTCCATTGGAAGAATGAACCAATTATCCAATTTGCGGTCCATTGGAAGAATGAACCAATTATCCTGTCGTGGCTCCCCACACCACACTAGAGTCTGTGACTCCTAGAGAGAAATTTCCTTACAATCCCACATCTGGGTACTTCCCCCATCACTGGCCAAGTGCCTGAGGTAAAGTAGAAACCACAGAAGAAATCCGTAGAGGTGAACCTGGTCACTAAAGATGGGGGCCACCCAACTCCAGCTCCCACAGCCCATACCTGGCCATTTCTCTGGAAAACTGAACCATTCCATTGCTGAACTCCTAAATGTAGATTAAGGGTAGACATCTGTCACATCTCCTCTACATATTATTTGCATCTCACAAAACTCTGGGATTTGACACTACTTTTACTTGTTGGCCCATTTCTCTAGGCTTGCAATATGTAGTTCAATCCCTAGATTTCCACCTAGTCCCAGGGTGGAAAACATATGCCCTTTTCCAGAGCAGACACTCACCCTTAAGTTGCAGGTGCCCCACAGGCGACTCACAAATCTTCCATCTTCCAAAATAAATCTTGGACTAAACAGGCAGCTTTTCCTTAACCTAGCAGGATTAAGGGTATTACCCCAGGAAACTGCTGGGAATCTTTACCTCCCCCCCGGGGCACTGAGACCCGGATACAGTGGTCTCCACCACTTGAGTACAAACTTCACTCTCTCAAGCCAAACTGCAGACTCTCACTTTTAAAACTCCCAACGTTCTATCTAACTACCTTTGCTGCAGATTCCAATGTGGCTTATGCAGCTGCGAAAGTTCTATTGGTGATGTCATCCCTCAATCTCAGCTGAGACTGAGAACAGAGTGAGACAGTGTGAAACCCATTTAACTGGAGTTTCACAAGCTGCCTTCCCTGCCTACCACTAGGTCTAACTGGGATTCTAGTAACCCCGGGTAACAAGGGGGTTACATAGAGAATGGGGGAAATGTGGCCAGGACACTATGTATACATGGTATGCTTTGTCATTCACATAGCACAGAGGAAAAAATTACTCCCCGTAGTAATGTTGTTTCTTCTTAAGGGATCCCTCACTATGCTTACTCTTTATGCATTATTTTTAATGGGCAGACTGGATGGGCCAAGTGGTCCTTACTTGCCATCAAATTCTGTTTTTCTATGCAGTCATCTCAGCCGAGAGTGATGCCCTGGAGACAGAATTTATGCAAACTTACAAATCTAGAATGTAGGTTCAAACTCTGTAACCATGCTCCACTCTGACTATTGTTCAGAGCTGTTTCCAAGCCAGAGTGAAGTGGTGGCTAGTGAAACTAGCTAAAAGTTTGCCAAATAATAAAAACATTTTTTAAACAATTTAAAGAACACCAAACAAACTGAAAGCAGACTTGAGAAAAAATGTGTCATACAGCTTAACAATGAACTTACAGTTATTTATAGGAACTGCAATAGTTATGCTCAAGCAACTTCAATGAAAAATAACCGATTCTTTTGTGAACCTATTTCAGGTCCTGGAAGGGGATGCCCAGTAAAGACTGTAAACATAGTGAGAGATCCGTGAAGAAGAAACAACATTACTACAGTGAGTATTTTTTTCTTCTAACCCCAGAAACCCCTCACTGAGATGTTTACACTTTATGCAGACTCTGTAGCAGTACCTTGGAAGGCTGGGTCCAGGACCTAGGTAGGAAAAAGGTTCTGCAAGACAGCAGTTCCAAAGCTGGCATCCCTTCTATACTGTATATCTGGACAGTAGTGCTTTGTGGAGGTGTGTACTGTTTTCAATGTAGCTGCTTTGCAAATGTCTAACACTGGGATGTCCTTTGAGGATGCGAGCGAGGCAGAGGTAACCCTAGTGGAGTGCACTCTTAAGCATCTTGGTGGCATTCTTCCAGCTTTTTCACAGCAGAACTGAATGCAAGAGACAATCCAGTGAGAAACTGATCTCTTTGTACCTGGTTTGCCTTTGCCAGCCTCATCATAGGTAATGAAAATCTGTGTACTCTTGGACTTGACCGCTTTTGCCCGGTCCATGTAGATAGACAGAACTTGTTTTAGCTCTAGGCTGTGCAACCTTTCCTTACCTGGATTAGAATGCTCTCGATAGAATACAGGGAGGGTCACTGGCTGATCCAGGTGAAATTCAGATACCACTTTAGGATGGCATTTTCTGTTTATTCTAAGAACTACTTTATCCCTGTGGTGAATTGTGTAATTTGGCTCTGTACAGAGGGCTCCTAGTAGAGGATGTTGCAACCAGAAATATGGTTTTCCATGTGACATACTTCAGGTCAGAAGACTCAGCAGTTTCTGTGGCTTGAAAGGAGCTTCCATTAGCTGGGCAAGGCATATGCTGAGATTTCAGGGTGGGACAGGCTCCCTGACTGGTGGGTACAAGTAATTTAGGCCTTTATAAAACCTTTTTAAAATGGGTTGTGAGGCTACAGCCTTTTCCTTGCCAGCTGATATGTATGCTGATACTGCTGTTAGTGAATCTTTAAAGTTGAGGGCTGTAGGCCTAATGACTGCAGGTGTACTAGGTATTGTAGAACTATAGGCAACCCTGCCTCTGTATACTTTTTCAGTACTATTTTCACTCCTCTATATACTTTTTCAGTACCATTTTCACTCCCTCTGTGTTCCTTTTCAGTACCATTTTCACTCCTCTTGTGTTCTTTTCAGTACCATTTTCACTCTCTGTATACCTTTCAGTACCATTTTCACTCTCTCTGTATACCTTTCAGTACCATTTTCAGTGCCACTGTATACTTTTTCAGTACCATTTTCACTCCCTCTATATTCCTTTCAGTACCATTTTCACCTCCTCTATATTCCTTTCAGTACCATTTTCACTCCCTCTGTATACCTTTCAGTACCATTTTCACTCCCTCTGTATACCTTTCAGTACCATTTTCACTCCTCTGTATACTTTTTCAGTACCATTTTCACTCCCTCTGTGTTCTTTTCCAGTACCATTTTCAGTGCCACTGTATATTTTTCAGTACTATTTTCACTCCCTCTATATACTTTTTCAGTACCATTTTCACTCCTCTGTATACCTTTCAGTACCATTTTCACTCCCTCTGTATACCTTTCAGTACCATTTTCACTCCCTCTGTATACCTTTCAGTACCATTTTCAGTGTCACTGTATATTTTTTCAGTACTATTTTCACTCCTCTATATACTTTTTAGTACCATTTTCACTCCCTCTGTATTCCTTTCAGTACCATTTTTCACTCCCTCTGTGTTCTTTTTCAGTACCATTTTCAGTGCCACTGTATACTTTTTCAGTACCATTTTCACTCCCTCTATATTCCTTTCAGTACCATTTTCACTCTCTCTGTATACCTTTCAGTACCATTTTCACTCCCTCTGTGTTCTTTTTCAGTACCATTTTCACTCCTCTGTATACCTTTCAGTACCATTTTCACTCCCTCTGTGTTCTTTTTCAGTACCATTTTCACTCCTCTGTATAGCTTTCAGTACCATTTTCACTCCCTCTGTATATCTTTCAGTACCATTTTCACTCCCTCTGTATACCTTTCAGTACCATTTTCACTCCCTCTGTATACTTTTTCAGTACTATTTTCACTCCCTCTATATACTTTTTCAGGACCATTTTCACTCCCTCTGTATTCCTTTCAGTACCATTTACACTCCCTCTGTGTTCTTTTCAGTACCATTTTCACTCTCTCTGTATACTTTTTCAGTACTATTTTCACTCTCTCTGTATACCTTTCAGTACCATTTTCACTCTCTCTGTATACCTTTCAGTACCATTTTCACTCTCTCTGTTTTTTTTTCAGTACCATTTTCACTCCCTCTGTATACTTTTCAGTACCATTTTCACTCCCTCTATATTCTTTCAGTACCATTTTCACTCCCTCTATATTCCTTTCAGTACCATTTTCACTCCTCTGTGTTCTTTTCAGTACCATTTTCACTCCCTCTGTATTCCTTTCAGTACCATTTTCACTCCTTCTGTGTTCTTTTTCAGTACCATTTTCACTCCCTCTGTATACCTTTCAGTACCATTTTCACTCTCTCTGTATACCTTTCAGTACCATTTTCACTCCCTCTGTGTTCTTTTTCAGTACCATTTTCACTCCTCTGTGTTCTTTTCAGTACCATTTTCACTCCCTCTGTAAACTTTTCAGTACCATTTTCACTCCCTCTGGTTCTTTCAGTACCATTTCTCTCCCTCTATATTCCTTTCAGTACCATTTTCACTCCCTCTGTGTTCTTTTCAGTACCATTTTCAGTGCCACTGTATACCTTTCAGTACCATTTTCCCTCTCTCTGTATACTTTTTCAGTACCATTTTCACTCCCTCTGTGTTCTTTTTCAGTACCATTTTCACTCCCTCTGTATACTTTTTCAGTACCATTTTCACTCTCTCTGTATACTTTTTCAGTAGCATTTTCACTCCCTCTGTGTTCTTTTTCAGTACCATTTTCACTCTCTCTGTATACCTTTCAGTACCATTTTCACTCCTCTGTATACTTTTCAGTACCATTTTCACTCTCTCTATATTCCTTTCAGTACCATTTTCACTCTCTCTGTATACATTTCAGTACCATTTTCACTCTCTCTATATTCCTTTCAGTACCATTTTCACTCCCTCTATAATCCTTTCAGTACCATTTTCACTCCCTCTGTATACTTTTCAGTACCATTTTCACTCCCTCTGTATACTTTTTCAGTACCATTTTCACTCCCTCTGTATACCTTTCAGTACTATTTTTCACTCTCTGTATACCTTTCAGTACCATTTTCACTCTCTCTGTATACCTTTCAGTACCATTTTCACTCCCTCTGTATTCTTTTTCATTACCATTTTCAGTGCCACTGTATACTTGTTCAGGACCATTTTCACTCTCTCTGTATACCTTTCAGTACCATTTTCACTCCCTCTGTGTTCTTTTTCAGTACCATTTTCCCTCCCTCTGTATACTTTTCAGTACCATTTTCAGTGCCACTGTATACTTTTTCAGTACCATTTTCACTCCCTCTATAGTCCTTTCAGTACCATTTTCACTCCCTCTATATTCCTTTCAGTACCATTTTCACTCCCTCTGTGTTCTTTTTCAGTACTATTTTCGCTCCCTCTGTATACCTTTCCATTGCCATTTCACTCCTCTGTATCTTTTTCAGTACCATTTTCTCTCTGTATACCTTTCAGTACCATTTTCACTCCCTCTGTATACTTTTTCAGTACCATTTTCACTCTCTCTGTATACCTTTCAGTACCATTTTCACTCTCTCTGTATACTTTTTCAGTACCATTTTCACTCCCTCTGTGTTCTTTTTCAGTACCATTCACTCTACCTCTGTATACTTTTTCAGTACCATTTTCACTCCCTCTATATACTTTTTCAGTACCATTTTCACTCCCTCTGTATCTTTTCCAGTACCATTTTCACTCCTCTGTATACCTTTCAGTACCATTTTCAGTGCCACTGTATACTTTTTCAGTACTATTTTCACTCCCTCTATATACTTTTTCAGTACCATTTTCACTCCCTCTGTATTCCTTTCAGTACCATTTTTCACTCCCTCTGTGTTCTTTTTCAGTACCATTTTCAGTGCCACTGTATCTTTTTCAGTACCATTTTCACTCTCTCTGTATACTTTTCAGTACCATTTTCAGTGCCACTGTACACTTTTTCAGTACCATTTTCACTCCCTCTGTATACTTTTTCAGTACTATTTTCACTCTCTCTGTATACCTTTCAGTACCATTTTCACTCTCTCTGTATACCTTTCAGTACCATTTTCACTCTCTCTGTGTTCTTTTTCAGTACCATTTTCACTCCCTCTGTATACTTTTCAGTACCATTTTCACTCCCTCTATATTCCTTTCAGAACCATTTTCACTCCCTCTATATTCCTTTCAGTACCATTTTCCCTCCCTCTGTATTCTTTTCAGTACCATTTTCACTCCCTCTATATTCCTTTCAGTACCATTTTCACTCCCTCTGTGTTCTTTTTCAGTACCATTTTCACTCCCTCTGTACACCTTTCAGTACCATTTTCACTCCTCTGTATACCTTTCAGTACCATTTTCACTCCCTCTGTGTTCTTTTTCAGTACCATTTTCACTCCCTCTGTGTTCTTTTTCAGTACCATTTTCACTCCCTCTGTAAACTTTTCAGTACCATTTTCACTCCCTCTGTGTTCTTTTTCAGTACCATTTTCACTCCCTCTATATTCCTTTCAGTACCATTTTCACTCCCTCTGTGTTCTTTTTCAGTACCATTTTCAGTGCCACTGTATACTTTTTCAGTACCATTTTCACTCCCTCTGTGTTCTTTTCAGTACCATTTTCACTCTCTCTGTTATCTTTTTCAGTACCATTTTCACTCTCTCTGTATACTTTTTCAGTACCATTTTCACTCCCTCTGTGTTAATTTTCAGTACCATTTTCACTCTCTCTGTATACCTTTCAGTACCATTTTCACTCCCTCTGTATACTTTTTCAGTACCATTTTCCCTCTCTCTGTATTCCTTTCAGTACCATTTTCACTCTCTCTGTATACTTTTCAGTACCATTTTCCCTCTCTCTATATTCCTTTCAGTACCATTTTCCCTCCCACTATATTCCTTTCAGTACCATTTTCACTCCCTCTGTGTTTCTTTTTCAGTACCATTTTCACTCCCTCTGTATACTTTTTTCAGTACCATTTTCACTCCCTCTGTATACCTTTCAGTACCATTTTCACTCCCTCTGTATACCTTTCAGTACCATTTTCACTCTCTCTGTATACCTTTCAGTACCATTTTCACTCTCTCTGTATTCTTTCCAGTACCATTTTCAGTGCCACTGTATACTTGTTCAGGACCATTTTCACTCTCTCTGTATACCTTTCAGTACCAATTTCACTCCCTCTGTGTTCTTTTTCAGTACCATTTTCCCTCCCTCTGTATACTTTTCAGTACCATTTTCAGTGCCACTGTATACTTTTCAGTACCATTTTCACTCCCTCTATATTCCTTTCAGTACCATTTTCTCTCCCTCTATATTCCTTTCAGTACCATTTTCACTCCCTCTGTGTTCTTTTCAGTACCATTTTTCACTCCTCTGTATACCTTTCCAGTTACCATTTCACTCCCTCCATTATGCTTTTTCAGTTCCGTTTCACTCTCTGTGTACCTTCGAGTTACCATTTTACTCCTCTGTATACTTTTCAGTACCATTTTCACTCTCTGTATACCTTTCAGTACCATTTGACTCTCTCTGTATACTTTTCAGTACTCATTTCCTCTCTCTGTCTTCTTTTTCAGTACCATTTTCAGTGCCACTGTATACTTTTTCAGTACCATTTTCTCTCCCTCTATACTTTTCAGTACCATTTTCACTCCCTCTGTATACTTTTTCAGTACCATTTTCCCTCCCTCTGTATACCTTTCAGTACCATTTTCATTCTCTCTGTGTTCTTTTTCAGTACCATTTTCACTCTCTCTCAGTGTTCTTTTTCAGTACCATTTTCACTCCCTCTGAGTTCTTTTTCAGGACCATTTTCACTCCCTCTGTATACTTTTTCAGTACCATTTTCACTCCCAGTGTATTCCTTTCAGTACCATTTTCACTCTCTCTGTATAGCTTTCAGTACTATTTTTCACTCCATCTAAATTCCTTTCAATACCATTTACACTCTCTCTGTATACCTTTCAGTACCATTTTCAGTGCCACTGTATACTTTTTCAGTACCATTTTCACTCCCTCTGTGTTCTTTTCAGTACCATTTTCACTCCCTCTATATACTATTTCAGTACCATTTTCACTCCCTCTGTATACCTTTCAGTACCATTTTCACTCCCTCTGTGTTCTTTTTCAGTACCATTTTCACTCCCTCTGTGTTCTTTTTCAGTACCATTTTCACTCCCTCTGTATACCTTTCAGTACCATTTTCACTCCCTCTGTATACCTTTCAGTACCATTTTCACTCTCTCTGTATACCTTTCAGTACCATTTTCACTCACTCTGTGTTCTTTTCAGTACCATTTTCACTCCTCTATATTCCTTTCAGTACCATTTTCACTCCCTCTATATACCTTTCAGTACCATTTTCACTCCCTCTATATTCCTTTCATTACCATTTTTCACTCCCTCTGTGTTCCTTTCAGTACCATTTTCACTCCCTCTGTGTTCTTTTCAGTACCATTTTCACTCCCTCTGTATACCTTTCAATTACCATTTCACTCCTCTGTGTTCTTTTTCAGTACCATTTTCCTCCCTCTATATTCCTTTCAATTTACCTTTCACTCCCTCTGTGTTCTTTTTCAATTTTCATTTCAATTGCCACTGTATTCTTTTCCAGTACCATTTTTCACTCCCTCTGTGTTCTTTTTCAGTACCATTTTCACTCTCTCTGTATACTTTCAGTACCATTTTCCCTCTCTCTGTATACTTTTTCAGTACCATTTTCACTCCCTGTGTTCTTTTCAGTACCATTTTCACTCTCTGTATACCTTTCAGTACCATTTTCACTCCCTCTGTATACTTTTTCAGTACCATTTTCCCTCTCTCTATATTCCTTTCAGTACCATTTTCACTCTCTCTATACATTTCAGTACCATTTTCACTCTCTCTATATTCCTTTCAGTACCATTTTCACTCCCTCTATATTCCTTTCAGTACCATTTTCACTCCTCTGTGTTCTTTTCCAGTACCATTTTCCCTCCCTCTGTATACTTTTTCAGTACCATTTTCACTCCCTCTGTATATCTTTCAGTACTATTTTCACTCTCTCTGTATACCTTTCAGTACCATTTTCACTCTCTCTGTATACCTTTCAGTACCATTTTCACTCCCTCTGTATTCTTTCAGTACCATTTTCAATGCCACTGTATACGTGTTCATGACCATTTTCACTCTCTCTGTATACCTTTCAGTACCATTTTCCCTCCCTCAGTGTCCTTTTTCAGTACCATTTTCACTCCCTCTGTATACTTTTCAGTACCATTTTCAGTGCCACTGTATACTTTTTCAGTACCATTTTCACTCCCTATATATTCCTTTCAGTACCATTTTCACTCCCTCTATATTCCTTTCAGTACCATTTTCACTCCTCTGTGTTCTTTTCAGTACCATTTTCACTCCCTCTGTATACCTTTCAGTACCATTTTCACTCCCTCTGTATACTTTTTCAATACCGTTTTCACTCTCTCTGTATACCTTTCAGTACCATTTTCACTCCCTCTGTATACTTTTTCAGTACCATTTTCACTCTCTGTACTTTTTCAGTACCATTTTCACTCTCTCAGTGTTCTTTTTCAGTACCATTTTCAGTGCCACTGTATACTTTTCAGTACCATTTTCTCCCTCTATATCTTTTTCAGTACCATTTTTCACTCCCCTCTGTATACTTTTCAGTACCATTTTCCTCCTCTGTATGCCTTTCGTACCATTTCATCTCTCTGTGCAATATCGGTAGTATCTAGAAATTATCTGGTCTCCAGTAGCAGGGTGTGGCAAATCTGGACTCATCCTCCTTCTCCATTGAACTATCAGAGTCTTTCTTCTTACAGGTTCCTCTTTGAAAGGATGAGGTTCTTCACCAGCTCAACAGCATATCCACCTCTGTTCTCCAAATCACTATCTGGAAAAGAGGCACAATAGCCTCTTCCCAAGAGTAGGGGAATGCTTATTAATACGATATCAAAAATACACTAATAGTGTTCACACAAACTCATACTACAAAATTAAATATAAAAACAAACACATAATACCTGTTTAGTTACATTTTTCCAAATACTTGACAAATGGATAATAAGGCTATAGGCTGGTAATTATTCAGTTCTGCATATCCCTTTATGAATGGGGATAATCTTACTTTCTCCCCAAGATATGGGAAAGTAGTTAGACTCTAAGCTCCAATTAGAGATGTAAGTTATAATTGGAACAATATAGTCTGCTGCTAACTTAAGAAATCTGCCTCAATTTCATCTGGCCCTGTTGACTTATGGGCATTTATGGACCTTTGATTCCCTGCAAACTTCCGATATTTTTAAGGCCTTAAATCACAATGGTGGCAAACTAAGTGGCTTCTCTATTTGTATAGGCAGTATGTCCCCAGGCCTGGAACCATCTATCCCATTATAACCTGGTACATCTACAAAAAGTTGTTTAAGGCCTCAGAGGTACTCTCAAGTTCATCTGTTAAATTTGCCCAACCCGTAAAATCAAATTATTTTGTGTTCCAGACTTACCAGGATTTGTTAAATGATTAATTGTATGCCAAAACTTACGTGGGTCAGAATTACAACTAATTTTATAATAATGGGCCCTAACCTTTCTTATAAGGTGTTTACATGCATTTCATTTAGTTTTAAACCATTCCCAATCATAGGTTAATTTAGATTTTATAGCCTTCTTCCACAATCTGTTTTTAACTGTAATATTTTTCAAAGTCTTATCATTAATCCATGGTAACCGAATTTGCTTATTACAAGATTTGGATTTAGGTGCATGGTAATCACATATCATGTGAAAGGCAGTAGAAAAATATTCTACTGCTTGATCCAACTCTGGTACTAGCCTATATCTTTCCCACTTTTCATTTGCCACACTTTGCAGAAATCTCTGTTCAGAGCAGGAGGGGTGGAGTTGGCAACCGGGTTCCAAATGCGGTGCCATACCTCCGAGAGTTGGACTGCCTCTTGTGGACAAGTGGACAGGAGACTGTATTAGCGCCATTTGCTGGGTTGCAGTCCTAGGAGCGGAGTGAGTTCTGGTCACTGACTGCAGTGAGTGTTTTTGCAGAGGAAGAGCGGAGCATAATTAAAAAACTGAAAAAGCACAAAATCTAAAAGCTCTTTTAAGAGTTCAGCTGAGCACTGTGGTGCATTTCAATTGTTGGTGCTTGTGGGGATGCTCAGCGGAGCAGGTTTTAGAGATTGGGGTGCAGGCCAAGTTCAGTTTCCTCGTGTGAGTAAGTCATGTGGAGACTCAAAGTGGAGACTAGAGATTGGAAGAGTGGTGCATGGGACTGGGCTGGGGAGGGAGACAGGAGCTGAAAGGTGTTCAGGGTGGGAAAGAAGACTGAGTGCAAAAAATAGAGAAAAATGAAAGGTACTGAGTTACTGAGTGTGGCTTGTTTCAAAAGCTTCGCTGTTGGTGTGTTGCAGGCTAAATGGGTTGAGGAGACACAGTGAGGAGTTGGGACAGCGGCTGAGCATCCGTGGGAGAACTGTGTGACTGACTGGTCAGTGGCAACATTAAGGCACCCTGTCCCTGACAACAAAAGTAAAATCTCATAAAAAGGGCTCTAATTCAGTTTAAGCTGTGTAACAATTACAGATCCATCCACAGTGTGTACAGACTACACAGCTTTTTTTTTAAAGAACAAATGATACACCAGCCAAGCAGGAGGCAGCACTTCTGCTGATCTGAGACAAGTGTTGCTGTGCTGAAGCCAGGAGAAGAAGAGGGGAGATATTTCAGAAGAGAACTCTAGTCTCTTCCTGAGTCCTCAATAACATTTAAAAGACTTAAAAAAAAAAAAAAACAACAGTAAAGTAAATACAGCCTGAGCTACTGATGACTGCTAGTTGCAGCAGCACAAATGTAATTCTGAGACTTCAGTGAACCAGCTGTGAAGGGGAGTCTAACACGTCACAGAAGCAGGCAGCAGCTAGCATTTATCTGTGGCTGTCTGAGCCATACAGCAAAACAAAGTAAACTGTAAAACAGTAATGGTAAACAACGCAGAAAGACAAAAAAATACAGTTGTGTTGATCTGAAACAGGACAGGAGGGAGCAGAGAGAGAGGACAGGACAGGAGGGGGAGAGATTTGAACTCCAGTCTCCACAAGACCACAACAGCATTGTTTTTACTGCTGGTAGTGGCTGCTGAGTGTGATTGTGAGAGAGACATTAGTCAAGTGCAGCCAAGCTAGTATAGCAGCACCCTAAGAGAGAGAGACACTACTTAAACAATCACGACATGCATGCACCATCCATTTTCTGACTTGCCCTCTAAAAAGCAAGATCACTGTCTGTGGGTGCTGCAGCTCTCTCTGTTTTTTGGTTTTGGCATAAAAGCATTAATATAATTTTGAAGTTAAAATGTGAGCCACAGACCAGAATCAAATCACGTAACACTAAACTCAACAATTTGTTGAACGTCAATTAGGTTTGCGTCAAATTCCTGGACAACAGAAAGCTTGCGCCGGGCAACTAAATTTAGGTTCAAGGTTGTCCGTGGGCAACTAAATTAAAAAAGAAAATTCTGAGCCTGCCTACACAAAAGGGGACCAGTCTACCTGCAAGATCTCCTTGTGCCCCATCGTCTGTTCTGGGCTCTGTTCTACTAAGGGTTGCCTCCTTAGTGTTCCCAGGGTTAGTTTGCAGCATTCTGGTGATCAAGCATTTTCAGTGGCTGCACCTACCATGTGGAACTCTTTACCTAACCAACTGCGGGAGGCACCTTCGGTAGAAACCATTAAAAATGGACTAAAAACTGTTTTAATCAATCAGGCTTTTAATGGATAAATATTTTGATTTACTGCTTATTTTATGGTTAGATAGTTTTTATGTATATTGCTGTTTGCTCCAACTGGATTGTTAATGAATTGATTGTTCAATTTGTTGTATTGTGTTTTAAAGCAGCAGTACCAGATTTAAAAAAAATTATCTTTTGCAACAGTTTTCTGTGCTCTGTTGAGCACTTGCCTGGTAATCTGTCTTGTTTTTTCTGTACTATCACCCGTAATTTGCTAAATTTTTTTTTTTTGTTTACTTTTCTCCAACCCGCCATTTTGAATTAGAACCCTCTGCTGCCAACCACACATGCGCATGACTCGAGCACTACACAGGACAGCGGGAACATGCAGGACAGGGTCCCATGAAAGTAAACAAAGATGAAATGTGATGTGAGAGGAGAGTTCAGCTGCAGATTAGGCAGCAGCCATATTTACTGTGAATCCACAACAATGGAAATACATTTGAAATATCTAAAAAACTAAATATCACTAGAAAAAAATATTTACATATATGGAAACCAAAATTCAAACAACATGAAGTCTTGCTATATTATAGACATTAGCAGTTTGATCCAGCTCTGGAACTGCCCTGGAGTGAAATGGTTAAAACCATTCCAAAATAGAATTTTGGCACGAGAGCAGCTCTATCTGTGTCATTTCAAACTTGAACTGTCAGATTCTTTACTCCGCCTCAGTGAACAGTCGCTCCGGAGATTTCTCCTTCTGCTCGGTTCATTTCTCGGTTTAAAAGTGTTTTCTCGGTTGGATTTAACCGAGAATAGTTTTATTTTAACCGCAAAACCGTTCGGTTCAAGCTCTATCTGTGGTAACCGTAAGTAAATGAAGGTTTTGTCTGTGTGGAACTTGTAAGTTATCGGTTCGGTTTTGAACCGATCAGTGGGTTTAAACTCATTTAAAACTAAAAGTTACTATTTTAGAGTGTGTTCTTGTTCTTATCGGTTCTAAAAAACGGATTTATTACGCTTTTTCAATACCGTGACACGTTAGGAACCGAGTAAGGGTGTCTTGCCTGGCACTGCTGTTAAAAGGGCAAGTTTTTGGTTAGGCTGGCATTATGTCTGAGAAACCCAAAAGAAAACCGGCCCACTGTTAACACTGTGATGTTTGTGGGGAAGTCTTTACTAAGGCTGACCCACACACCACATGTGCTTATTGTCTGGTTTGACCACTTCCAGTCAGACTGCCAGGTATGTAAGAATTTCCCTGCAGTCATCCTGGAAAAAAGATTGGGCAGGCTCAGGGAACGAGAGGCCACAAAGTCCGCTGACCCGGATGGCCAGCCCAGTTCGGTGCCAACCGAACCAGAGGGAGTGCCCTCTGACCAGGGCCAGACTTCCTCGGGCAAGAGAAAAGCTGGTTCTGATGAACCAATTCCAGTAAAGAAAACAAGAAAATCAGCAGGTCTGGAGTCCAAAATTCCTTCTCCAACTGCTGCAGAGATAGCAAAAGCCATACAAATTGTCCAGTCACTGTCTCAGGGTCCGTCCGAACCACCACTATCTGGGTAAAAGGTTGGTCTGTCCGTCCCAGTGGTTCAGGATTATGATATTGAGGAATTTTATGAACCAGAGGAGGGGAGGAGGATTATGAACAGTATGAATGTGGCTGGGAAGGTCTGGGTGTGCCCATTGAACGGACATCTCCCCAGACAGACCTTTAGAATCTCTCCTATGCTGTCTGAGTCCCCATCTCATTTTATGTTTTATAAAAAGTTGTGAAACCCTCCAGCTTCTTTAGAAGAGGCTGTGGATGAGCAAGAGGAGCCTGATTTTGTAGAAATGATGGATATTCCAGAGTCTAGGAGATTGTCTATTCCTTTACATAAGTCTTTTAGGAAACAAACAATTACAATTTTAAAGCTCCTAATTCTGTGCCTCCTGTAGATAAAAAGATGGACAGAAGGTATACATTGTCAGGCCCTGATACAGAATTCTTTCTTCAGCAATGCAGTCATGTTGGGTAGTTCAGGCTGCTGCCGGTGATAAAGCTAATATTCCCTTGGCTTCACATCCTCGTGACAAGGATTCCAGGAAGATTGATGCCATGGCAAAAAAAAGTATATGGCAGCCTCTCTGGGACTCAGGCAAGCAAATTATATGGCTTATGTAGCTAGGTATCAGAAATCTAGATGGGATACTGTTATGCAATTGGCCAAGCAAGCCCATGGCCAGCTGGCTAGTGAACTAGAACAGGTGGCTGCTGATGGCATTGAAGCCTCTAAGGTTCAGTTTCATGCTGCTGTGGATGTTAATGATGTTTCCTCTAGGGTCATGGCCACATCTGTAGCTTTTCGTAGGTTGGCCTGGCTCAGGTCTACTAGTTTGTCACAGGATACCCAGACTAAGGCTATGGATTTTCCTGTGGTGGAAATTCTCTGTTTGGAGAGCAGACAGAGAACTACATGAAGAAGATGGATGAATATGGGACTACTTACAAGAGTGCCCAGGCTAAGGAGCGGCAAGCCACTCCTCAAAGGCATGCCCCAGGGGTAGGGGTGAGCCTTTTCACAGGCCTTTCTACCAGACTCAGGCCTCTCTGCCTATGCTCAGAGGGGTTCTTCAGAGGCAGGGCAGATGAGGGTGGGCAGACCTGCTCCCACCCCCAGCCTAAAGCTCCTGATAAACAGGCACCCTGATGGGGTGCCCAGGGCCGATTCTCCTGTACCAGTGGGGGGCAGGCTGGCTTACTTCAGTCAGAATTGGGCTTCTTTAACCTCAGACAAGTGGGTTCTGGAAGTAGTAAGCCAGGGTCTGGTTCTCAGCTTCAAAAAGTTTCCCAAGTTGAGAAGCAGACTTTTTCTACCTGCAAGTGCTTCAGAGACCCTCGCTCTGGAAACAGAGGTCTCATCCCTGTTAGCTCTCAGAACAGTAGAAAGGGTTCCTCCCCTGCATCAGGGCAGGGGTCTGTATTCCAGATACTTCCTTACCCCAAAAAAGACAGGAGAGTGGCGGCCCATTTTAGATCTCAGATATCTGAACAAGCATCTTTTGAAACCAAAGTTCAAAATGGTAACTCTGGCAATGATTTTACCTTCCCTAAGGCCAGGGGACTGGCTAGCCTCCCTGGACCTCAAGGATGCCTATTTCCATGTTCTAATCAGAAGATCCATCGAAAGTACCTCAGATTCGAACTGCCTCAGGTCATTACCAGTTCAGAGCAATGCCCTTCGCCTTACCTCTGCTCCAAGGGTATTCATAAAGTGTCTAGCAGTGGCAGTGGCCCACTTAAGGAGGCAGAGGATTGCTGTTTTCCCTATCTAGACGACTGGCTTATTGTAGCCCAGTCCCCAGAACAGGTAAAATCACCTGCAGGTCACCCAGCAGCTTCTCACCTCCTGGGTTTTCTAAATCTACCAAAGTCGGTTCTGGAACCAGTCCAGGTACTCAGCTTTATAGGGGCAGAATTGGACACAAAGCTAGCCAGAGCCTTTCTTCCCCAGAAGGGTAAGGAATTAGTGGCTCTGGCCTCTTCCTTCACTCTGCAGGTCTCTCGACCAGCAAGACACTTTCTGCAGCTCCTGGGGCACATGGCTGCATCCACAGCTGTTGTGCAGGGAGCAGATTTCAGATGAGAGACATTCAGTTTCACTTGAGAACCTTTTGGTCTCAGAGAAGAGACCCCCTTTCCAAGTTGGTCCCAGTGACTCGAACCTTGATCCTAGCTCTCCAGTGGTGGCAGGATCAGAGCAATTTAAGAGCGGGGGTCCCCTTCATTTCAGCTTCTCACGACTTGACTCTCACTACAGATGCTTCCCTTCTGGGTTGGGGAGCCCACATGGGCGACCTTTCCACTCAGGGAGTTTGGTCCCCCCAGGAATCTCTGCTCCACATCAATTTGCTGGAACTCAGAGCTGTCTTTTAGCTCTTGCTTTTCTGCATCTGTCCACGACAAGGTGATACAAGTCAGAACAGACAACACCACAACAATGTGGTACATCAACAAACAGGGGGACTCGGTCTTGACCTTGTGCACGAGGCAATAAGTTGTGGTCTCTGGCCTATTCCCTGAACACTTCCCTCATAGCAGTTCATCTTCCAGGGAGGACAATGTCCTAGCGGATGCCCTCAGCAGGATTTCCCAGGGCCATCACGAATGGTCCCTGGATCCTCAAGTGCTGGGGATAGTTTTTGCCAGGTGGGGCATCCCTCAGATAGATCTTTTGCAGCCCCAGACAATCACAAACTTCCTCTGTTCTGTTGCAGGCCTCCAGTGCTGGGCTCAGTTCCCTGGATGCCCTTCTTCTGGATTGGGAGGGAAGTTCCTCTATGCTTTCCCTTTCCTCTCCTATTCAAAGTACTAGTCAAAATCAGATCTCAGCCTTGCAGGGTGATTCTGATTGCCCGGACTGGGCCAGGCAGCCCTGGTACCCACTCCTTCTGTCTCTGACAGTCCATCTTCCCCTGTGCCTCCCCAGGAATCACAATCTGTTGACTTGTGCCCAGGGAGGGTTTGGTATCCGGACCTCAAATCCCTCAACCTCAAGGCCTGGCTCTTGAGGAGTTAGAGTTTGCTGATTTACACCTCTCTCAGGGTGTTCTTGAGATCCTAAAGGCTTCCAGAAAGCCTTCCACTAGGGCTACTTATAGTTCTAAATGGAAAAGGTTTTCCATTTGGTGTGCTAGGAAAAATATTTCCCCAGAATCTGCTGAATTGCCCATTTTGTTAGATTACATGGTACATCTTAATTCCTTGGGTCTCAGACCAGCTACCCTGAGAGTTCATTTGGCAGCTGTGTCTGCTTTTGTGTCAGCAGGAAAGTCATCCCCTCTTTCCTCTCATCCTGTTTTCCAAGTTTTTAAGGATTACTCCATACTAATCCTCCTTTTCGGAACCGCCCCTGCTTGGGACCTTAATGTTTGCATTGCCCAGTTAATGCAACCCCTTTGAACCTCTGTCTTCTGCAGAACTTAAGTACCTAACTTGAAAACTGTTTTTCTAGTGGCTATCACTTCTGCCAGACGCATAAGTGAATTGCAAGCCTTGTCAGTGGAGACTGACTTTATTACTTTCCACAGGATAAGGTAGTCCTTAGGACTAATAGGAAGTTTTTGCCTAAGGTGGTTTCAGATTTCCATCTTAATCAATCTATCTCCTTCCAGTATTTTCACTGATCACCCTCTTCGGGTGAGAGGAGGTTGCACAGCCTGGATGTTAAGAGAGCTCTTAGTTATTATATAGAGCGTACCAAAGGTCACAGGTTCGAATCCCTCCAACTTTTCCTTACCTTTGGTGAAGTTGGGAAAGGCAAACCTGCCACTAAGAGATCAATAGCCAGGTGGATTGTCTCTTGTATCCAATTTTGTTATCAGAAAGTGGGCAGAGCCCCCCCCCTCCTGGTTTGAGGGCTCATTCTACCAGGGGTACAGCTGCGTCTCTAGCTGCTGCCAGAGATATCCCTTTATTAGAGATTTGCCAGGCTGCTACTTGGAAAACGGTACACACTTTTACCAAGCATTACTCCCTGGATGTCCAGGCCAGGAGAGATGCTCGGTTTGGCACAGCTGTTCTTCAGAGCCTATTCCCTAAGTAGGTTCTGCCCCTCCTCCATGGAGGTACTGCTGTGTATTCTGCTAATGTTTATAATATAGCAAGACTTCATGTTGTTTGAAGAAAAAATTACTCACCTTAGTAATGTTGTTTCTTCTAATGAGTCTTGCTATATTATAGAACCCCAACCTGCCCCTCTCAGAACCTCTACTTGGTGGGGTGCGGGCAACTTAGTGTGGGCACTACTTATGTCCTGTTAGCATTTTGTCCCCTTTGGGACTTTGGGGTGTGTATGTGTGCGGTGTGTGTGTTTTATTATACTTATGTTCCATTTTCATATTATTAGAATGGTGTTAGTATTTCTGGTCCCTGACTTGAGTCTTGGGTGTTGGGACCATCAATGGTTGTTATTATTTAGGTAGCCATTTGGCTAGTGTAGGTTACAGCTTCCACACAGACCTTAGTGAGTTTGGCTCTAGAAGATCTGACAGTTCAAGTTTGAAATGACACAGATAGAGCTGCTCTCGTACCAAAATTCTATTTTGGAATGGTTTTAACCATTTCACTCCGGGGCAGTTCTAGAGCTGGATCAAACTGCTAATGTCTATAATATAGCAAGACTCCATTAGAAGAAACAACATTACTAAGGTGAGTAATTTTTTCCTATGGCTGCATGCTTCTAGCCAAAAAACAGAATTTTGATAATCACTTCCTGATCATCTAGTACTGCTGCTTTTGTGAACTGTAAAGTCCTCCGAGTCCCCGGAGTGGGGCACTATAGAAATAAAGTATCTATCTATCTATCTTTCTATCTATCTATCCTGTCACATTCTGAGATTGTGTGTCACTGCCACATTCCTGAATTGTGCATTACTATGCCACATTCGGAAATTGTGTGTCACTGCCACGTTCCAAAGTTGTACGTCACCACCACATTCCAAAACTGTGTGCACCGCCAGGTTCCGGAATTGTGAGTCACCGCAAGATTCCGAAATTGTAAGTCGCTGCTACATTCTGAAACTGCATCACCAGCACATTTGGAAACTACATTGCGTCACATTCAAAACTTGCACGTCCCTGTCACATTTTGAAACTGTGCATCACTGCCACATTCCTAAATTGTGGATCACCGACACATTCTAAATTGTGAATCACCACACATTCAAAATTGTGTGTCACTGCCACATTCCAAAATTGTGCATCACTACCACATTCTGAAATTGTGCATCACCCACACATTCTAAGATTGTACTTTCTTGCCACATTCCAAAATTGCTTGTCATTGTCACATTCTGAAAATCTGCATCCCCGACATATTCCAAAAGAAAAAATTACTCACCTTAGTAATTGCTTTTCTTCTCATGGAGTCTTGCTATATTATGACTATATGCAGTCAGCCACTGCAGCTGAACTGCCCCGGAGAGGAAAGAGTTAACTCCAGAGAGTCTGGAGTTCCACAGCGCGAGGGCGCTATACCAAAGCTCTATCTGGCCAGTTTCAAATGAAACTGTCAGATCTTTACGAAGCTAACACTAAGCAACAAGTCTGTGTGGAAAGCTCTACACTAGCCAAGTGGCTACCTACTAGTAGGAATAACAACAATATAAACAACAATATAAACAGCAATAATAACTGGTCAGCAATTTCTCTCAATGTACTGACCAGGTTGATATTTTCCATAACAACCGGCTGGTTGTTATGACATTCATGAGCCATGCCAGTCAAACTATGCTGCTGCCTCACTGGCCAACATTCTGTATGTGGGTGGGGTCAAACAGTCTCACAAACTGCTGGAGAAAAATTGCTGGCCTGTTATTATAAAATAAAAGATGGGGAGGGTACATATGAGAGTATTGAACACTGCTATGAATGTTTGATAAACCCTCTGGCTTCACCTGGGGTTTATGTAGCATCCCACAACTCGGTGTGCATTAAATTCTCATATCAAACCCTTCCCCATCCATTATCCTCTATATAATAATAATAATGAATAATAGTATTATTAGTTTCTCCCTAACAAGCACTATTAGACCCCTTCCCCAAGACTCAAGTCCAGGAAGGGGCCACATATTACTTAAAACAGAAATACCTAATTCCCTAACCCTAAATAAAGGGTGAAGGAAGAACTAAAATGGCATGACACAGTGCTTGCACTAATTTGCCACCCCTACCCAAGTAGAAGTTCTGAGAGGGGCAGGAGGGGTGGTCATAATATAGCAAGACTCCATGAGAAGAAAAGCAATTACTAAGGTGAGTAATTTTTTCTTCAAACACCATGAAGTCTTGCTATATTATGACTATATGTAGATTACACAGCAGTACCTCCATGGAGGAGGGTCAGAACCTACTTAGGAAATAGGCTCTGAAGCACAGCTGTGCCAAAACGAGCATCTCTCCTGGACTGAATATCCAGGGAATAATGCTTGGTAAAAGTGTGAACTGTTTTCCAAGTAGCAGCTTGACAGATTTCCAGAATGGGAATATCTCTAGCAGCCGCTAGAGATGCAGCTGTACCCCTGGTGGAGTGAGCCCTCAGTCCTGAGGGGGTTCTCACTTTGTTTTGGTAACAAAATTGGATACAAGAGACAATCCACCTTGCAATTGTCCTCTTAGTGGCAGGTTTCCTTTGCCAACCTCGCCATAGGTAAGGAAGAGTTGGAGGGATTCGAACCTGTGACCCTTGGTGCTGCCCAATAGTAGCTTAAGGCTCTTTGACGTCCAAGCTGTGCAGACTCCTCTCACCTGAGGAAGAATGCTCAGTGAAAATACTGGAAGAGAGATGGATTGGTTCAGGTGGAAATCTGAAACCACTTTAGGCAAAAACTTTGTTAGTCCTGAGGACTACCTTTATCTCTGTGGAAAGAGATAAAATCTTCTTCCACTGACAGGGCCTGTAGTTCATTTTACGTCTGATAGAAGTGATAGCCACTAGGAAAACAGTTTTCCAAGTCAGAAACTTGAGCTCTGCTGAGGACAGAGGCTCAAAGCGGGGTTGCATTAACTGAGCAATGCAAACATTCAGGTCCCAAGCGGGAGCTGGTTCTCGAAAAGGAGGGTTGGTGTGAAGTAACCCTTTAAAAAACTTGGAAAGCACAGGGTGAGAAGAAAAGGAAGCAGGCTTCCCTGCTGACAGAAAAGCAGAGACAGCTGCCAGATGAACCTTTAAGGTAGCTGGCCTAAGGCCTAAGGAATTTAAATGGACCAAATAGTCCAGTAAAATGGGCAGATCAGCAGATTCTGGGATAATCTGCTTCTCAGAGCACCAGATGGAAAACCTTTTCCACTTAGAATTGTAAGTGGCTCTAGTGGAAGGCTTCCTTGAAGCCTTTAAAATATCCAAAACACCTTGAGAAAGGTGTAAGTCAGCAAATTCTAACTCCTCAAGAGCCATGCCTTGAGATGGAGGGATTTGAGGTCCGGATACCACACTCTCCCCTGTGCACAGGCCAGTAAGTCGTGGACTCTGGGCAAGCTCAGGGCAGGGTGGACTGTCAAGGACAGAAGCAGTGGGTACCAGGGCTGTCTGGCCCAATCTGGAGCAATCAGAATCACCTTGCAGGGCTGAGATCTGATTTTACTAGTACCCTGAAAAGAAGGGAAGGGAAAGGCATACAGGAACTTCCCTTTCCAGTCCAACTGAAAGGCATCCAGGGGGACTGATCCCAGCACTGGAGGCCTGCAGCAAAACAGAGGAAGTTGGTGGTTGTCTGGGGCTGCGAAAAGATCTGAGGGGTGCCCCATCTGGCAAAGACTGACCCCAGCACCTGAGGAGTCAGAGCCCATTCGTGATGGCCCTGAGAAATCCTGCTGAGGGCATCCACCAGGACATTGTCCTTCCCTGGAAGGTGAACTGCTATCAGGGAGGTGTTCAGGGAGTAAGCCAGAGACCACAACTTCATTGCTTCGGTGCACAAGGCTGATGACCGAGTGCCCCTTGCTTGTTGATGTACCACATTGTTGTGGTGTTGTCTGTCCTGACTTGAACTACTTTGTTCTGGACAGAAGCTGAAAACGCCTGAAGAGCTAAAAGACAGCTCTGAGTTCCAAAGATTGATGTGGAGCAGAGATTCCTGGGGAGACCACACTCTGATGGACAGGTCACCCAATGAGCTCTCCACCCTAACAGGGAAGCATCCATGGTGAGGGTGAGGCAGTGGGAAACGGGAATGAAAGGAACCCCTTGTTTTAGATTGCTTTGATCCTGCCACCAGTGTAAGGCCAGGATCAGGGTTTGGGTCACTGGAACCAATTTGGAAAGGGGTCCCTCCTTTGAGACCAATAGGCCCTCAAATGGAACTGAATGTCCCTCATCTGGAATCTTGCTCCTTGCACTACAGCTGTGGAAGCAGCCATGTGCCCTAGGAGTTGCAGAAAATGCCTTGCTGGTCGAGAGACCCGCAGGGTAAAGGAGGATGCCAGGGCAATGAGTCTGTCTACCCTTTCCGATGGGAGAAATGCCCTGGCTAACTTTGTGTTCAATTCTGCACCTATGAAAGTTAGTACCTGAACTGGTTCGAGAACTGACTTTGGTAGATTCAGCAGGAATCCCAGGAAGTGAGAAGCTGCTGGGTGACTTGCAAGTGGGATTTACCTGATCTGGGGACTGACCACTATGAGCCAGTCGTCCAGGTAGGGAAACACAGCAATCCCTTGCCTTCTTAAATGAGCCACTACCACAGCTAGACATTTCGTGAATACCCTTGGCGCAGAGGTAAGGCCAAGGGCATTGCCCTGAACTGGTAGTGGCCTGAGGGTAGTTCGAACCTGAGGTACTTTCGTGAGAAGGCCTGATCAGAACATGAAAATAGCATCCTTGAGGTCCAGGGAAGCTAACCAGTCCCTGGCCTCAGGGGAAGCAAAATCATTGTCAGAGTTAACATTTTGAACTTTGGTTTCAAAAGATGCTTGTTCAGGTACCTTAAATCTAAAATGGGCCGCCATTCTCCTGTCTTTTTTGGGGTAAGAAAGTATCTTGAGTACAGCCCCTTGTCCTGATGGCAAGGAGGGACCCTTTCTACTGCTTTGCAGTCCAAAAGAGAAGAAACCTCTGCTTCCAAAGCAAGGGCTTCTGAAGGATTTGTAGGGAAATGTCTGGCTCTCATCTTCGAAACTGTTTGAAGCTGAGAACCAGACCCTGGCCTATTACCTCCAGAACCCACCTGTCCGAAGTTAGGGACACCCAGTTCTGGCTGAAATAAACCAACCTGCCCCCCACTGGTACAGGAGAATCGGCCCTGGGCACCCCATCAGGGTGCCTGCTTGGCAGTAGCCTTAGGCTGAGGGGAGGGGGACGGTTTACTTGTGCCCCTTCTACCTCTGCCTCTAAAGAAACCCCTCTGTGCAAATGCAGAGGAGGCCTGAAATTGGTAAAAAGGCCCGTGGAAAGGCCTGCCCCTACCTCTGGGAGCGTGCCTCTGTGGAGTGGCATGCCTCTCCTTAGCCTGGGCACTTTTGTAGGTAGTTCTGTATTCATCCATCATTTTCATATAGTTTTCTGTTTGTTCCCCAAACAGAGAATTACCCACAACAGGAAAATCCATAGCCTTTGACTGAGTATCTTGGGACAGATTAGTGCTTCTGAGCCATGCCAACCTACGGAAAGCTACAGAAGTGGCCATGACCCTAGAGGAAACATCATTAACATCAACAGCAGTATGAAATTGAACTTTTGAGGCTTCAATGCCATCAGCAGCCACCTGTTCCAACTCACTAGCCAGCTGGCCATGGGCCTGCTTGGCTAACTGCAATACTGTGTCTCACCTAGATTTCTGATATCTAGCCACATAAGCCATATAATTTGCCTGCCTGAGTCCCAAAGAAGCTGCCATATACTGTTTTTTCGCCATGGCATCAATCTTCCTGGAATCCTTTATCAGAGGATGTGAGGCCAGAGGAATATTAGCCTTGTCACAGGCTGCAGCTTGAACCACACCTACATGACTACACTGCTCAGTGAGGAAGTCTGTATCAGAGCCTGACAAGGTATATCTTCTGTCCATTTTTTATCTACAGGAGGGACAGAATGAGGATTTTAAAATCTTTGTTGTTTGCTTCCTAAATGACTTATGCAAAGGAATAGACAACCTCCTAGACTCTGGTATATCCATCATTTCTACATAATCAGGCTCCTCTTGCTCATCCACAGCTTCCTCTAAAGGAAGCTGGAGGGTTTCTGCAACCTTTTTGTAAAACATAAAATGAGAAGGGGACTCAGACAGAATAGGAGGAGATTCTAAAGGTCTGTCTGGAGAAATGTCGGTTCAATGGGCACGTCCAGACCCTCCCAGCCACACATGTAATGATCAAATTCGTCCTCCTCTCCTGTGGTTCATAAAATTCCTCAACATCATACTCCTGAACCACTGGCACTGACGAACCAACCTTTTACCAACTGTAGGTGGTTCGGCAGGACCCTGAGACAGTGACTGGACAATCTGTATGGCTTTAGCTATTTCTGCAGCAGTTGAGAGACAATTTTGGACTCAAACCTACTGATTTCTTAGTCTTTTCACTGAGACTGGTTCCCTGAACCAGCCTTCCTTTGCCCGAGGAAGTCTCGCCCTGGTCAGAGGGCACTCCCTCTGGTCCAGTGGGTACTGACCGGCTGGCCATCCGGTCAGCGGACTTCTTCGCCTCTCGCTCCTGAGCCGCCCAATCTCTTTCCAGGGTGGCTGCAGGGAAATTTTTACACACCTGGCAGTCTGACAGGAGGTGGTCAGCCCCCAGACAATAAACACAAGTGGTGTGTGGGTCAGCCTTGGCAAAGGCTTCCCCACAGACATCACAGTGTTGAAACCCAGTGGGCCCGGTTTTTCTTTTGGGTTTCTCAGACATAATGCCAGCCTAACCAAAAACTTGCCCTTTTGATGGCAGTGCCAGGCAAGACACCCTTATCGGTTCCTAACCGTGTCACGGGTATTTGAAAAAACCTATTTTAAAAGCAAGGTTTTTTTAGAACCGATAAGAACCGGGAACCGCACTCTAAAAGCCCAACCACACTTTAAAACGTTAAATTAAGCAAACCGATCGGTTCAAAACCGAACCGATAATTGAATTTCCACACAGACTTTAAATTTTCTACTTACGGTTTACCAGATAGAGCTTTTAACCGAAATGCGGTAAAATAAATACTTTTTGCCGGTTCAAATGAACCGAAAATACTCGCTGAACCCAGAAATGAACCGATGTGAAGGAGCTGATCTCGGAGCGACTGTTCAGTGAAGCGGAGTAAAGAATCTGACAGTTTCATTTGAAACTGGCCAGATAGAGCTTTGGTATAGAGCCCTCGCGCTGTGGAACTCCAGACTCTCTGGAGTTAACTCTTTCCTCTCCGGGGCAGTTCAGCTGCAGTGGCTGACTGCATATAGTCATAATATAGCAAGACTTCATGGTGTTTGAATTGTACATTCCCACCACATTCTGAAAATGAGTGTTACTGTCACATTCTGATACTGCATGCCCAAGTCACATTCTAAAGTTATACATCCCTGCCTTATTGTGAAATTGCATGTGACTACCACATTTTGAGATTCCATGTCCATGCCACATTGTGAAATTGCATGTTGCAATCACAATTAGAAATCAAGCATCCCAGCCACATTTTGAAATTGTGCGTCATCACCACACGTCAAATTTATCATCCATGACACATTATGAAATTACATATCCCTGCCATATTCTGCAACTGTGTCCCCCACATTTCAAAATTGTGCGTCTCTGCCACATTCTAAAAATATATGACACCACCACCACATTTTGAATTTTAGTGCCCCTGCTACATTCCAACATTAAGTGCCTTAGCTGCTTTCTGAGATTGTGCCATTGCTGCATTCTACAGTTTCAGCCAGGTGGCATTTTGAAATCTCATACCTGCAGTATTTTAAAAATTGCACACAGCTTTGTCATTTTAAAGCTATGTTTTCTGCTGCATTCCAATCCCGTCACATTCTGAAGTACTTTACCTTGCATCTGCACATAGAAACATACATACATAGAAACATAGAAGGTTTCGGCAGATAAGGGCCTCTTGGCCCATGTAGTCTGCCATAGTTACTCTATCCACTCCCTTTCTACTATCTTAACTCTATCATCTTGACCCATTCTGTCACTGGTCCCCCCCTTTACTTCTAAGATCCCACTGTGTCTATCTCATGCCTTCCTGAATCCTGCGATTGTTTCTGACCCCACCACCTCTGCCGGAAGGCTGTTCCGCTCATCCACCACTCTCTTCATGAAGTAGTGTTTTCTCACATTTCCTCTGAACCCCCTTTCTAGTTTCATAGTGTGCCCCTCGTTCTTGAGCATCTTTTTCTTTGAAAAATACCACCTTCCTGTACCTTATTCTTCCCTGTGATGTATTTGTATGTTTCTATCATATACCCCCTCCTCCTCCTCCTCCTATCCTCCAGTGAGTACTTATTCAGTTCCTTAAGTCTTTCCCCCTGGGTTTCTTGATGCATGACCTGCACTATCTTGGTTGCCCTCCTGTGAACTGCCTCCACCCTAGCTATACCCTTTTGAAGATAAGGCCTCCAGAACCAGACACATTTTTCGAGGTGTGACTTCACCAGTGATCTATACAGGGGTATTATCACCTCCCTCCTTCTGCTGGTGATGCCCCTGCCAATGCATCCCAGCATCTTGCTAGCCTTCCCACTGCTTTATCACACTGCTGCAACCTTTAGATCATCTGCAATAATCACCCCCAGGTCCCTTTCTTGTCTGTGACTGTCAGTGCCTCCAAACTTTGTATGTTGCTCTCAGGTTTTTGTGCCCCATATGCATTACTTTGCATTTTTTAGTGTTGAAACCTAGTTCCCAATTCCTTGACCATTCTTCTAGCTTTTTAGATCACCCTCATTCTATCCATATCTCCTGGTGTGTCCACTCTGTTACAGAGTTTCATGTTTTCTGCCAAGAGACATATCCTACCTTCCAGTCCTACAGTAATGTTACTAATAAAGACATTGAAGAGGACGGGATCCAATACTGATCCCTGTGGCACCCCACTGGTCACTTTGCCCACTCCACAATGGGTTCCGCTCACCACCACCCTCTGATTTCCACTGCTCAACAAACTCTCTATCAGTCAGTAACCTTAGTACCAACTCCTAGACTCCCCAACTTATTTATTAATCTTTTATGTGGAACCATGTCAAGGCCTTGCTGAAATCCAGGTAGGCCATGTCCACCGCCCCTCCTGATCCTCTTCTCTGGTTATCCAATCAAAGAACTCGATAAGGTTTGTCTGTCACGACCCCCGTGAAACCATGTTGCCTTGGATCCTGAGGACTACTGGCAACAAGGTATTCCCCAGTCCTCTCCTTTAATAGTTGTCTAGCAGAAAACAATGACTGGATGAGCTCCAGCTGGCTGAGGTTAAACCCGGATAAGACCGAGGTGTTGGTTGTGGACCCAGGTCGCCTTGAGGCGGATCTTAGGGCTGAAGTACCATCAGGCCTTTGGCTTGGTGATGCCCAGCTCTTGACCTCAGGCCAGGTGCGGAACCTGGGCATTATGTCTGACAGCGGTTTGACCCTGAAATCACAGGTGTCAACCGTTGTTAAGTCCTCTTTTTTTTCTAGCTGAGGAATATTGCCTGGGTAAAACACCTGGTTCCTCTGGCTGACCTTCCTACTCTGGTCCACGTCTTTGTGACCACTCACCTGGATTACTGCAATTCCCTTTACCTGGGGCTACTGGGGTTGAAATTGTTGCCTGCAGCTACTGCAGAGCGCAGTAGCCAGGCTTTTGACTGGAACATCTAGGTACAGTCATATTACACCTGTTCTCGTGGGTTGCACTGGCTGCTGGTACAATGGCGAATCACCTTCAAGGTCAGGTTACTGATCTATAAAGCGTTACGAATAGGGACGCGGTATCTGAAAGATCTCCTACTCTGCCCCTCTCGCTCACTCGGATCCTACCAAGAGGGATTGCTAGAGATTCCCAGGGTTCGTTGAAAACATCTGGAGCTCGTGCATTTCTATATGCAGCTCCAGCCCTGTGGAATTCTCACCGTCGATATGAAGCTGCCTGACCGTCGAGAGTTTTAAAATGGAGTTGAAAACTTTTTATTTGCCTAAGCTTATGGCCTATGATTTTATACTGTTAATATTGTTTTGTTTATTGTTCTTTGTAAAGCACTTTGATATCTGGTAAAGCATTTTGAAATAAATTTTTACTTACTTACTTACTCAACAGTGATTCCATTACCTTACCACCCATGGATGTCAAACTGACAGCCTGTAGGTTCCTGCCTTCTCCCTATTACCACTTTTGTAGAGAGGGACCATATCTGCCCTCCTTCAGTCCCCCAGTACCACCTCTGTTTCCAATGACAGGTTGAACAGAGATGTCAGAGGTACTGTTAGCTCCTCGCTGAGTTCCGCGAGTACCCTGTGGTGTACCCGTCAGTCCCCATTGCCTTGTCCACTTTTAGTGTCTTTAGTTCCCAAGGACACTTTCCAATGTAAAAGGGCTTGTGTCCACTTCCCGGCCCTAATGCGTTGTCCTTTATTCTCATCCCAACACCTACCTCCTCTTCTGTAAACACTGAATAGAAGTATTTGTTTAATATGTTTGCCTTTTGGTGGTCCTCTTCTACATTATCCACTTTCTCATCTTTTAGCCTGACTATCCCTCCTTTGTCTTTCACTTTTTGCTTATATACCTAAAAGTGTTTTATTCTCCATTTTCACTGATTTGGTGATCATTTCTCTGTTTTCATGCGCTCCTAGCTGCCTTCCTGTCTCCCTTTGCTTCTCCTAGTAACTCTCCTGTCCTCCTTCCCTGTGTCATTTTGTATCTGCTAAATGATAATGGAAATGCATGTGCTGACCCACCCTGTGTCAGTTTTCCATTTTTCGGATGTTTACTTCAATTGTAATTTTATGTAACACGGAGAAATAAGTCCAATAAAGTAGCTTCATGGGAGGACTGACTAGGCTGCAAGTTCAGGTTCTCACATCATCACTAGTTCTTCTCTGAAACTGGATTTTTTTTTTACTTTCTTTTATCCCTCCTGACCTGCCCTCATCATTCTACTCCTTGGGCCTCTCGTACCATCCCCTGCCTCAGTCCTGGATTCTGCCCCAGAGTGCCCCCGGCTACTCCACTGGTTCCTTCAAGTGCCTGGATAACCCCCTGGGTGGGTCAAGGAAGGACCTACCTTCCTCCTCCTCCCCCTCAGTGGAGTGCTTTCATCTAGCAGGGTCTGCCCATAGATCTTGTGGCTGGATGGCTCAGAGTGGCTGTCATCTAGGACCTCCGAGGGGTGTTTTCTGCTTTTCTTAGTGGTCCCCTTCCATCCCCTGAGGATGCCGGCTCAAGGGGGCTATGTGCTGATGCACTATGCCCACCAAGTGCCTGACAGTGCCCCTCCCCGACTCCCAATGCCATAGGAGCCACCAGTGCCTCAAAAGTTGGTGCTCCCACCAACCTTCAAGAACGTCGGGTGCATGTAGCACCCCCGGTAACCCAACCCGAAGGAGGAGAGCATCCGTTGGGATGCTCAATCCTCCTTCCCCCTTCAGACCCCCGACGATCTGGGCTCATTCCTGAACCCGGGTTGCCGGCATGGAGCGAGGTGTAGCATCCAGTGCCTCAACCCTCAGCGTCATCGGGCTGGCTGAAACTGGATTTTTGAACAGGAGGTGAATTTAGGGTTACAAAATGACTTGTAACTTTTAAACAAAATAACTTAGAAATCTGATTTTTGTCATGAGGCTGGTTGGGGATATGCTGATCCAAATACTGAATCTACTGATGCCAGAAATTTTGGCTGGACTCCCTCTTTAAACAGAACCAGTCCCCTGGCTGGGGTCATGCCCTTGAATATACCACTCTAATGTGACTCAGGTACTGAAAACAGTACAGAGCAGATCAGTTTAAGCATTATACAGGAAATACAGTTTACTAGTCCCAAATGTAGAGATTTAGCTGTTCCATTCCTGCATCAGATGACAAATACTTCTTGTGCTTTTCTTTTTATTTAATATGCTTTTTTCTCCCTGGCCAGCCATTCATTGGTCTGCTCCAGCCACACACCCATCACCCAGGACTTAACTGTGACC